>SRSE01000383.1:1990000-2692510 GCA_005024645.1 Planiliza haematocheilus | reverse complement strand
CTCTTGCGATCCTTTGGACTCTTCCCTCCTTCCCCTCCTGGCCATTATCCAGCTGGAAACCCAAACTGGGCTTCCCCTCCCCAGACTTTCACAAACACTCGCCTCTATTTATAGCCGCTCACAAGTCGGCCTGAACGCTGCTCAACTGTCCTCGGTGAAAATGAGAAGGGGGGCACTAGAGCTTACGGCTAACCAAACCTAGCTCCTTCTCTCCGTACAATCACACGAAGACACACAACAACCACAAGTGCCATCAATCACAGCCTGGTTGGCCCTGACAGCACAGAGGGCCGCAGACAATAGAGTTGACCTCCAAGACAGAGGGCCTCAACGCCGGAGAGAGCAAACTCACTGCACTTTACGTCTGCCCGTCTAGCCTACATCTGTCCCTCTTTGCTGTGTATTTCAGAGATGGAGAGTAAAAAAAAATCCTGAGTACAGTTTAAAAGTCAGACTCAATAATGGCAAAACACAAGCAAAGACATTTTAAGGGTAACCACAGGAATGAACTGACTGAAATCCTGCAGATACCGACGTACAACCAATTAACTGAAGCCTTATTGGTGACAACAGCCCAAACACAACATGGAACAATCGGCGGTCAGACATGTGTAGGGCCAGGTTTAAAAAGAAACGATGACGTTGATTTTAAGATCCGACATCAACACGTGAAATCCTTTCATCAATAGAAACAAGACTGGATTTAAAAAGTATGATGATGGAGAAAAGCTGGCACAAGCAAAGATGAACGAAAGATGACAAACTAGAGAGAAAATATTGTAAAGACACGACATGAATGCAATCGGGACCATGAGAATTGAAATTTAATCAGTTCAGGAAATCAGCAGGGATAACCACCCCATCCTAACATTTTTATACATAACAGCTAACAATCATTTTGATTAGAAAGTAGTGAAAACTGCCCCTCACAACTTCCCAGAGTCCACATGGATGCTTTCATTGTGCAGGTTTTACCCACGTACTTTGGGGTTCAGGACTTTCTTAGAGAGGATCCAGGTGTTATATTTTTTCTGACTGAATTTAACAGTTCCTTGAAAGGTTAAAGGAGGTTCTCCAGCAGTTTTGGCATGTTCTACCATGAAACATGCTGGGTGTTCCTTCTGATTTCCTGGATTGTTTTGAATACTAATTCATTTAGAGATATTTCTGTTAACTATTTAAATTAATTTGTGGTATCTCCACAATATGTTCCCTCTAGTTTCACATCTTTCCTATGCCTTTCCTTTTGTGCAGCACTAATCTCTTTATCTCAAAGATTTGTAGCATGAAACCGGTCCGGAACCACAACCAGAAGTCTTGTAGGGTGTTGTCTATTAGAAGTGAAGAGCTCCGTTGAGGTTGGTATGTGTCTCCTCTGAGAGTGACTGTAATTTCCTATTCCTATTGTGCTTTGATAAGTAGAAGATCCGGACACACGGGATTTTGTCCTCAAATTGGAAAGTTAGAAATGTTCAAGTGGAAGGACTTGATTGACTTTGACAAAGATTAAACTGTGACAGCAAGACGAGTGGGTCAGAGCATCTGCAGAAGAGCTCTCGTGGAGTGTTACTGGTCTGCAGTGGTCAGTATCTATCAAAAGCAGCCCAAGGAGGAAGAAGAAGAACCAACTCAAAGAATTACCGGAAGTGATGGCAGCCTGACATCTCCCATGTGTCTGGATCAAAGAGCTGCACCACTGCCAATGATACAGCTGGTACATACATTCTGCACCGGAATGGTTTTTTAATGTTTTTGTTGTTTAATTTACTTTCCATCACTTCCCGTTTCTCTTCTTGTGTTCTAGCAAGAAGAGAAACCAACACACTATGCCACTGATTCAACCAAAGGTTCAACTAGAGCCAATGGCGTAGGAACAAAGTCGACCATTGACAGAGAACATCTGACCGTCAGTGGCTGAACTGAAAGGATGTTTGGGCTGTTTAATATTTTACATCCAACACCAGCACTGGAAGCTGGGATACTTGAGTGTGCTCTAAATATTTAGAATACACTTTCAGGGATTTGTATGGGGTTTGCATGTGGTTGTCTTGTTTCAGGATACAGCCCAGAGTCATGGTGAGGTCTTTGGTTCTCACCTCATTAACCTTTCCACTGTTTCATTCTTTCGTCATATATTTGAATTCGACACACTGACTGAGCTGCACCTGTTTGCAGCTCACAGGTTGACAAATATACAGATGTGGGCTCTAGTTCAGACTGCAGAACTGTGAGTGCATGTGCAGCGTGTTCCCATGTGAGCACGTGAACAGATGGCCGCTGGTTTAACGAGTGATCTGCAAAAGGCGCACGCACGGAAACAAGCACAGCAAAGCCGAACGAGAGCACCGTCACGACCAGAGGATGTAGCACAACTCAGAGACAGGGCTTGAATGAAACGAACACATGTTCCAATGCTTCTGATATTGTATCCTTTCAATAAGCATCCGAACTCTTAAAATTGGATCCTGGTCCACAGCTGTCCCACCATCCAACACAACCTCCCCGGAAGTCTCAGATGGAGCCCTTCAGTGTGGCAAACTGCTGCCACAACAACAAGTCAGCGTCTGAAACATGATGAGTTCACGTTCACGTCCACATCCAGTCACAGCGGCATGATGGTGACATGTGCACCTTGCAGAGCTAAAACTAAATCTCGTTGCTCTTTATAACCCGTGTTCTGCTCTTCTATTCCCGTTAGTTCAGTTTGATTGTTGGTCAGAGGCCCAGAGCCTCGGAGCCGTCGTCATGTTTCAGACAAGAACTTGATAATGCGACGACAATGGCAGCGCTAATGTTGTTCAGTGTTCATTTCTTTGCGTACAGACCTGTTAAACTAAAGTAAAATCAAATTAACACTACAGATGCTAATTAACAGAACTGAATATGGAAACAATCAGTCTTTTCTAATTCCACTGAATAAACCTGACTGTTTTTATGAGAAAATATTGAATAAATGTTGAATGGTGGAAGTGACTGTTGGATTCATCCAAACAAACAGGGTACTAATGCTCAGATTTGACAGCTTGTATCTGCGCGTTCGTACATTTCTGGATCTTTTCGGGTCCGGCCCGTGAATCTTTGGAAACTTGAGAACACTCAGGAGTGAGAGTCATTCCTATGGTCCTCGAGGGAGAGCGAGGGGGAAGGGAGCTAGTCTGGACCCTGGGAGATGTCAGACCCCCCATCTGTCACAGCCAGACTCCAGATTTTACGGCCCAGCAAACACAATGCACACCAACACTCTCGCCATTTACTGCTTTTACCCTATAGCGGAATGACAGAGGGCTCTGACTGGGCTGTTTGAACAGAGCTGGACATGTCCTAGGCTCTGTTGTTGGCCTCAGCATGAGCTGGATGACAAAACTGAGATATGAAGGAATTCAAACTTTCAAAAAGAAGTTGGACCTACAGATTTGTGCAGAAACAGCCTCAAAAGAAATCTTGACAACTGGTGAGAACATACAGTATTTGACTAAGCTGACTGCTTTCATTGGATTAGAGCGCCCCAAACGCTAAAAGCCCTAAAAACGTTGATGCTGACACTTGATGGTGGATGTTGGAACAAACAGTGCAGCTTAAAACTTCAGAATCTTTAAACTGCTGCATGAAAACGACTCAAAGCATCAGCAGATTTTCCCACAAGCCCTGCAAGTCCACAAGAAAACACAATCAAACAGAAATACTATGCTAGTGTATTTGTTTGTTCTGGAAAATGAACCAATATTACATACCTGTGAGGAGCAAATGTTAAGTGCACCTCTAAGATAACAAGTGAATGTCATGGCCTATTCCCTTTGTTCAGAAGTGTTTCCCATCAGTGTAATGAGGCTGAAGTGGAGTTCACACCTCTACGGGACTAGACCCCGGTGCCAGCCATTTACACTTGCACGCTCTGTAAGTCGGGTTTATTTTTGTATCTGCTTCCTGCTTCACTTTCAACAATGGTGACTGAAACTTTTGCATAGTCGTACAAATGTTTGCATCTCCTCAGTTAACCTTTCCTCCATGTGTTCCATCTTTGTTGATGAAAAACAATCAATTTGAAAACTGCAGAGATGGAGAAGCAGCTGGAAACACGCTACTACCAAGAGGGACCAATCACAGCTCTTGCGGTGTGTGTGTCCGCAATGCACGGTGACATGTCTGGGGATTTGCATGTCAGGCTATGGCATTATGGTCTGCGCAGGGTAACTGACGCAGAAGCCTAAACTGCCTATTAAGTGTTGTTCAAAGCCCTGTTTAGTGTCAGAAATCTGTGATTTGTCATAATCTGATCTTCATAGCACAAGTTTGTGGAAGAGTATGGTGGCATGGACATAGGAGCTATCTGAGACTGGATCCGGACCCAAATCAGCTGATACTTAATATTAAATAAAGTGGACTGGATCGGGGGATGGAGCAAAAATGAAGACCTTAACAGCTGTGATTGGTCTCTTTGTCCACGTGCCTCAACAGTCAAGAGACCTCAAAAAGTTCTCCCTCCTTCATTCTACTGCAAACCATCTACTCAGACATCTTCTCGATGTTCTGCAGTGATTTCAGTGAAAGTAACTGCTGATCCACACTTATTCCCTTCAGTTTATAGTGCAGAGACTTGTCCTAATGTTTTAGTGGAGGGATTCCAGAACAATGCAGACCCACTAGTACACAAGTAGAAATGTTTTCCCCGGCGCAGGCTCCACATAGACCAGTTTCAGGAATAAAAACAAGAATGACTGATTACAAAAAAACACTTGATTACATGTAGGCTGTGTGTGATGTCACTGAGAAAGTATTATCATGTGGTTAATTATTAACGCAAACAGGCTGATGTTTGTCAAGGATCCATGCTGTGTTCAGTGAACTCCTTCATAATCACTGGTGTCTTTTTGTCCTCATTAATAGTGGAACCTTTTCTTTCTCTAGTGCAAACAGCTCAGCTCAGTGAACAATTACTACTAACCTCCTATCAATTAGGCCGCTCCATTGATCTGACTGCTTTAATGCAGTTCTTACCTCTCAGGTTTCTACCTGCTGCACGGCACAATGTGCATTTGCGTGTGCGTTGACAATGCCACTTGTGCAGCAATAACAGCAGCTAAACATCCCTGATAACTAAGGCATTTTATCCCATTCATCAGAACAGAACCACTTCAGTTCTGAGATGTTGGTGGGTTTCCTCACATGAACTGCTAGCTTCAGGCCCTTCTACAACATGTCTATTGGATTATGGTCAGAACTTTGAGTTGGCACATTCCAAAACATTAATTCTGTTCTTCTTTAATGATTCTTTTGTACAAAGACTTGTGTTCTTTGGGTTGTTGTCATGCTGTATGACCCAGTCTCTCTTAAGATTCATCTAATGGACAGATGTCCTGACATATTCTTTTAGAATTTGCAGATATAATTCAGAATTCATTGGTGAAGATGCAATGTTTCCTATACAGTGTTAATACAGGGTCCAGTTTGCTTCGCCATGGTTTCATAACAAATCAGAAATATTTTGTTTGTATTACTTTTTAAAACCTGATGTTTATGCTCTTGATTATTATTATCAATATAATTATTTAAAGAGAGTTGGTCATAACTCAAAGGAAACGACTCCAGAGGTAACGTGAACTGGCTTAACGTTATAAGAGCTAGCTAGCAAAATTAGATTGAACTTACATTTGTCCATAGAATGGCACATCTCAACAACTTATGTTTAGTATTCATGTACGTGAACTGCATAGGCTGCTGCTATTTGTCACAAAATCCAATATCCACATTATTGCAGTCATTTGAAGATGGACTGATACAAAACACATTACCTTCTTTTATGTCATATACGGTATAAACAGTTTTTAATACTTGGGATCGCATCATATGTAGGGGCTTTTATTGAGACAGTATATGGTCTCATCCATTCACAAAACATTTCACAATAGTCTTCTAACTTGTGCGTGATGTTGATCAAACTGACCTTGACATGAACATATAACCCTAGAGGTACATTTATGGCGCATTTCCACTAGCACGGTTCGGCTCGGTACGGCACGGCTCGGCGCGCTATTGCGTGTTTCCACTAGCACGCAGTACCTGGAACCGGGTACATTTTTGGTATCACCTCAGCCCTGGTTCCAAGCGAGCCGAAGCGTTACTAAAACGTGACGTCAGCCGACTGCCTTCCACTGATTGGCCGATGAGTGTCGTCACTGGAAGCGTCATAACCGCGCGACGACCGCCTAGAATGTAAATAAAAACAAGACGCGAGACAACACCACTTTTTACTGCTTTTTGACTTGGAACGAGATGGCTTCTCAGAAAAAATCCGCTCCTTGGTCGGTGGAGGAGGTCCAGACGTTCCTGACTCTGGTTGCCGAAGAACGGATTCAGAGGGAGGTCTTCCGGATTTGTACGTTGCTCGGCGCCGTGTAAATGACGTCACAGCGGTTTCGCGCAGCCGTGTTATGACGACCCCGCCCACGTCGAGGAGGCACCAGTTGTAATGGAAACACAACCAAACCGAGCCGAGCCGTGCCGTGCCGTACCGTACCGAGCCGAGCCGTGCTAGTGGAAATGCGCCATTACTCTCAGACTGGCTCAGTTTCCTGAATAAACAAACACCAGAGCATAACATTTCTATTTCATTTATTTGATGGGGTTCTCTGTCTACTGTCAGAACTTTTGACAAGTGATGTGATATAGTACCCCTCATCCTCTCATTCCTCAACCATTCTCCCTTTTTAGAATGTTACATCGCTTTGCTCGTAAAGCTGCAGTGATAGGTATATGTTCCTGCAAACAACAACAAGTCCTGAACCTGAAACCACAACAAGTCCTGGATCTGAAACCCCAAAAATAACAAGAACTGGACCTGAAATCGGACAACCGACATGTCCTGAAACCTGAATGGAACAGACAAGCAGGGACCTTCTTGCAACACATGGTGGAGACGACTGGCAGTCAGTCAAAGGACACGTCCGGTATCAGGTCGGGTTCCTACACTTCCTCTATGCTTGCTCTGCTTCAGTTAAAAGCAGCTGCAACAAATCTCCGCCTGTCCAAATGTTACTTTCACTGCACTTCAAACGACTCAGAGATACTGAGTTCTTTTTGTTCTCTTGCTACAGATTTCCAGATTCAATTTAATTTAATTCCATAACATTTCATTACAGATACAGACACGTTCTGCTCTGTCATCATACTTGTTAAATCCAATCATCTTTCCGGCCTGACAGTGCTCTAAGAGAAGGAGCTTCTGTCATGCTCTGGATCTCTCTCACACATCGACTAACAAGAGGCTGCATGGCAGAAGACAAATCATCACCAGCATTCACGGTTCCCCTTCAGTTCCACACACGTTTAACCAGCACGGCTACCACAGCGCTCTGCAGAGACATCCCATCATTGGCTCTTCAACACCACCCAAACACTAGGTGGCGCTGTGTCTTTTTTGCCTGTCTGGTTAATTTCTACTTCATGCTACACTCTGCACTTGACGCGCCGCGTTCTTGCATGTCAGGTTACGGCGACTGCATCAGGGTCTGCGTAGGGTCTGAGCTGTCGCCATAGCTACGGAGTCAAATTGACGTAGAAGCCTAAACCACCTATTAAACCCAACGAGTGCTCAACAATTCCGGGAACTCCTTTCAGAGAGGTGGAAAACCATTCCAGCTGACCACCTCATGAAGCTGACTAAACAGAAAATATAAAGACCACTGAATAACAATTTGACCCATTTACAGAATGCTTCTAAAGGACATTATTCTCACTAAGGAAGGAGACACGCTGCTGGTTTCATAAATGAGTTGATTAGAAAGTAGGACTGGGCTCTAAATAAGTCTTTTCCCATTCAAATCTTGATTCTAAAGGTCAAGCATTGATTCATAACAACCTGTGATTGACTTTAAAAATATCTCTCATTCCCTGCATTGTCTGGTTAGAAATCTCAGTGGATGGTGTGAAGGAGATCCAGGACATGACAGAAGCTCCAACTGTGGGAGCACCGTCAGGACTGATGACTGGTTGGAGCTAGCACAAAACTCTGGAACCAATGAGGACATTAGTTTGAGTTTGAAGTAAAATAGTTAGATAGATTCAGGAAATCGGTTCCCAGCCCTAGTAGAAACCACATCGTAAATAAAAGACAAACCAGAGGACGACCAGGAGATGGAGCAAACGTTAGGGTCAACAGGATCTGAACAGATTCCTCCAGTTCCAGGTGAATATCTGGTCCTTCCAGACACCAGTCACATGAGTCTCAGGTGGACACCACCCACAGATGTTTTAGATATACCATGACCTGGATGACAGGGAACCTTTACAGACAAACATCAAGAACCAAACCAGAGCAGATTTGTAGCTAATTTCACCTCAGACACTAAAAAAAATCTACAAGACATATGAATTAAACATCTGAAGAGACTGCAGGTGAGTGTCAGTGTGAGGCCGCCACAGAGGAACCAAGAACAAACCGAGCCATCAGACGACGTGCTTTTTTGGCTCCTCTCCTCTTCACTCTCGAGGAGATGAAGCCGATTGATGATCCTGGTTGATCAATAGCTAGCCGTTCACCTCGCTGAGCCTCTGCCTGAGGATCTCTGGAGTATTTTTCCACGCACACGCCTCTTCTCCACTACTACGAAACTGCATGACACAGCTCTCCATTCATCCACTGGGTTGTAGTAAAACGCGCGTGGACGGCACCGAGGCGCGCACGGGGAGGGTAAACAGAAAGATTTTAGAAGAATTTTTTTTTTTTTTAATGAATTTCTTAATTCCGGTATTGAACAGTGTGAGTCCGCTCTGCTGGTCCGGTATTGATCCGCCTGCCGGAGCAGACAATGGAGCTGCAGCCGTGTGCGTGCGTGCGTGCGTGCGCGCACATGGTTGCAGCCAAACAACCGACAGCGGATAAAAAGCAGAATGGACAGAGGTGACTCCTGCACCCCACAAACACATCTACTGCCTGGTTCACAGCCTGACAAAGGACGGGTGGTTTCGTCAGTGTCTGGACTCAGAACCAGACCCCCTCCCCACCACCACCACCACCTTTCTCTATCTCTCTCTCTCCCTCTGCCATGTGCTGCAGCTGGTATAATCCAGACAAATCACTACAACGTCCCTACCCAGAACCAGATCTCTGCAGAGGACCCGATATCTGAATGTCAGCGGGCCGGTTCTCCTTACCTGCACACAAAGTTCCCAGCACAAGTGCACAAGTCAGCCAGGGCAGCCACATATTTCCTCTAGTCAGAGGCGGTCGCCGCTGCGCCGCCAGCCTTGCTCCTGCTGTCCTCCGGGTCCTCCTCCAACATTTAGAAGACGAGCTCCAGAGGAGCGCCGCGTAAAAACCAACCCGAGCTCCGGGGAGCGGCGTGTCCGCAGAGCTGTTTTATGTATAGACTGTGTGTGTGTGTGTGTGTGTCTGTATGTGTGTAATAATCCAGCCAAGCAGATTCCTCGTCCTCCTCCTCCTCCAAAACGCACCAGACCCGCACGGCTCTACGGAGAAGTTGGCAGCGGATCTGGAGCCATGCACGGCGGACAGCAGCGACAGATCAGCCCGGTATCATTCACAGCCTCAGACCGCGGATAGTTCCAAAAACCAGTCCGTAAAAGATAACCCAGAGCCAAAAACAGGCATTAGGAGGTGGAAACAGCCCGCAGACCAGCTCTCTTCTGCCCGCCTCTCCCTCCTTCTCTCTTTCTCTGTCTCAGGCTCCGTGCTGCTCTCTCCACCACCTTGTCCTCTCTCCCCCTTTCTGGTCGGGGCTACTGGGGACAAGCGGACAGGCTGTCAAGCTACACCGAGCGCCTACGCATCACAGGACTCCTCCTTCGAAATAAAAGCAGTCCTCGAGTCTGCCTTGAATTCTGTTAGCAAATAAGATCAGTAGATTTAGAGTTTTCGCGACAGAACCGAGTGCCTCCACATCCGGGACTGCCTCTGCTGTCACAGTCTCCAATACAGCACGTCACCGAAACCCTTTAAATGCGGCGATTAACAGTTTAATTTGGACTCGGAGTGACCGGAGGTGATTTTATTTTGACAGTTCTAACCGGAAGCGGGTTCTTTCCTTTCGGGGGACTTGACAGTATTTGGTGCAGCCGAGCTGAACCGAGTCCAAGATGGCTCCGAGAGGGAGAGAGGGAGAGAGGGAGCGGATGTTTCAGCACAAAAGTAGGAATGTGATGAAAGATTCCGCTCCTCCAACAGCTGAACGCTGTAGATATTATGGTCACAGGTGCATGATGGGTAATATGCACTTTCCTCTCTGAGCTACAGGCTAAAGGAGAGCTCCACAAAAGGTCATCAAATGAATTAAAAGGACCATGGAAACGATCAGATTATATTACATATAATAAATGTGCAAATAAACGTAGGAGGATAGCAATAAGCTTTGATCCAGGTTCTGTTTTTATACTGAAAATATAAAATATTAAAGACTGGGTATAATTTAAAATGAGTTATTTAACATGCATCCATATAGTCATTAATAATACAGACCAATAAAACAATTACAAAAACAACACGTTTAGAACCGAAGGTTAGACATTTTCACACTGCCCTTGGGTCTGCAGTAAATATAGCTTATCTTAGCTTAGCTTAGCTTAGTTTAGCTTAGCAGGATTCAGCTGCAGTGTCAGATTGGTGTTTACATGTGAATCAGTCAGTTGCTGCAGATTTTGAGTTTTGCTTCTCCTGAATGTAAACTCAACTAAACGTCAAAGAGATTCTCCTGCCTGTGACCACATTATATCTAAATATATTAAATGTACAAATGAACAGTAGAATAATCTCTGATCTGTTTTGTTTTTTTATACTGAACATGTTAATTATTAATCGCAGGGTTAGATAAAAAAACAGTTCACGGTAATAATCGATTACAAAGATCAATAAAATGACTAGAAAGACAGAAACGGAATTTCTACAGTTCAACGTTAAAGTTATCAAAAGTAACACTTGCTTCTGAACTGTAGGATAAAGCTGCATTAAGAGACAATATCCAGGTAAAGTACGTCCGCGTTGCTCTTGATGTTTGCAGCCTGACAGTCTGTGTGTTTCTCTGCCGTCAGCTGATGTTACATAAGTTCAGACAAAACGCAGACATGCACCAGACAGCTGTGTTATTCTTGGATCGGCATCAAACTCGCACATCCAGGAAGTCGGAGGCACGAGCGGAGAAACACGTCTGAACAGAACGCACCACACGTTCACACTGCGCCCAGCCACATGCATGCAGCACACATCTCACACAGCTCCGGCACGTGTGTCGGGCCTCACGGAGGCTCCTCATGTCCTCGGAGAGTGGACACTGCAGCCACGCCATCGATCGGTGCACCCACACATTTCACAATAAGAGCGCTGCTGGGGTGGCCGACTGTCTGCTGTGGTGTGCAGCTCTGAGCGTTCTCTGCTAACTGTGAAGCACACATACAAAGACCAACGTTTACAGTTTTTATGCTGTGTGAAATGTTCCTGCTCAGCTTTTTTAGCCTGGAAGCCAGGCCAGCATCATTCATGCACAAATCTTTAATGGGGTAAAGTTGGTCTGGAGTCTGTCCGTTGGGAAGTGATTATGCTCCAGCAAAGATCTGTGAAGTGAAACAAATGGTTTAACTGTGTGGCGATGGAGAAAAGAGGTAGTCATACAAATCATCTGTGCACCACAGAGTCACGATGGTTGGTTGATTCATGGGTTGACGTCAGATAAATAATATAACTCTACATCCCAGACCATGCAGACCTCAGCAACTGTGATTGGTCTGAAATTCATTTCCTCAGCCATGCCACGCTCTCTAGTTAGGTTTGGTAATGGGGCTAGAGAATCCATTATGTCAATGGAAGTCAGTGGTGTGTGTGTGTGTGTGGTCCAGAGGTGAGGTAATACTTCCGTATTTATGCACAACAGCGAATATCAACCAACACCTTTGTATTATTGATGGGATCATTACTATAACTCAGTCTGACACACACGCTTTCAGACACAACACCCAGCAGGCATTCTGCAAACCAACCAGCAGACATACAGTACGCCTCCCTGTCTCTCTCCCAGACGATGCGAGATAAGACGAAACAAGATAAGATGGGTTGAAACAAGAGGAGACAAGACCAGCAGCACATCGATTAAAAAAAAAAAAAAAAAAAGTAGACTACTCAGCCTGTTTAGGGCTGAACGGGACACGCAGACACATTCTCCAGCTTTCTGTCTCCTATGGCTTTAATCTGTGTCAATAATGAACAGGAGGGAAGCAATCATCTCAGCCAAACTATAAAAAGCTCTGGCTATCTCCCAGCTCATCTCACACGCACACACACACACACATACACACACACACACACATATACCTGAGAGGTGAGAAACTAGAATTCAATTCATCATATCAGTTAATTTCTCACCTGCAGCTCCTCTAACGTCAGACCGAGCGGCCTACATGGTCAAAACGTTTTCAGCCTCGTGTTAAAACATTTTTGGTCTCTAGAGCTAATTTCTCCTTCCTTGATGATCGGAGTTGCATGAGATGAGAGTGCGGTGGAGTCAGACACTGCCAAGACGGAGACGGACGGAGACGCCAGACTGAGCTTCAGGATGGAGGAGGGTTCATCCGTCTCAGATAAAGTCAGCGTGCGGAACAAAGCCCATGGCCAGTAGGAGCTGAAAGCAGTTGCAGCCTGACCATCTCGTATCTGACTGACATACCACATAAGTGAAGCTTCCTCTTGTCAAAAAGCAGCCAGTGATCACACCATCACAACATGTTGTAATTAAGAGAATAATTTAACAATTCAAAAGAAAGGATAACGCCAAGGAGCTGGAGAGGAAGCTCTAACCTTGGAGGAACAATGGGATTTATTTGTGGTGATGTGATGGAGCTGTGGAGCTGCACTCCACCTTAAGGAGACACCATTCAAGCGTCTCGTTAGTGATCAGTGGTGGCTTGGTAATAGGCGGCGCACCCCATCAAACTTGCAGGAAAAAAGTATAGAGACAATAAATATGAATTCATTCATTCATTCATCTTCTGTAACCGCTAGCTCCTAGTGGAAGGGCCGTGGGGTCTGCTGGAGTCTGTCCCCGCTGTCATCGGACAAAAGGCGGGGGTACACCCTGGACACGTCTCCAGTCTATCACAGGGCTAACACAGACAGACAACCATTCACACTCACACCTACAGCCAATTTAGAATCACCAGTTAACCTAACCAGCATGTCTTTGGACGGTGGAAGGAAGCTGGAGAACCTGAGGAGAACCCACACAGACACAGGGAGAACATGCAAACTCCACACAGAAAGTACCAGTCGACCCATGGATTCAAACCTGGGACCTTCTCACTGTGAGGCATCAGTGCTAACCACCTCTGCACTGTGCCGTCCCAACAAATATAAATTACCAAATAAAAAATAATTGTGACATCTGTTCACTCAACAATGAGTCTTCACTTCTTGCTGCATCTCCCTATATTCCTGCCTACTTTCCTCAGTCCTCTCAATGTCCCATGTCTTCCTAGTCTTTCTCTGAATACTCTCAGAATACTGAGGAAGTGGAGGAATACTCTCCTCCACTTCCTCAGCCCACCACCAAGCCTCCTTGTCGTCCTTTCCCCTTCCCAATGACACACCTAATATCTTCTTACCAGTCATCTGGAAGCCCCTCCTGACCACCCAGAGTCTGTCTCAGCTTCTCCCTAAAAACGAGACCGCACTCTTCCTTTTTCAACTTCCACCACTTTGTCCTCTGCTCTGCCTTTCCTCTTTTCATCTTCCTCATTGCCAACGTCCTCCTACACACCACCCTTCTATGCTGTGTAGCTACACTCTCTCCAAGACTACTTTACAATTGTTAATCTCCTTCAGATTACACCTTCAACACGAGATACAGTCCACCTGTGTGCTCCTGCCTCCACTCTTACATGTTGACCTATGTTCCAACCTCTTTTGGAAGAAAGTGTTCACTACAGCCACGTTCACACAAGATCCACCACCTTCTGTCCTTCTGAATTCCTCACCTGAACACCAAACCTGTCCATGACTTTGTGGTCACCACTATTCCCTTCACCAACATGTCCACTGAAGTCTGCACCAATCACGACTCTCTCACCTGTAGGAAAACTCATCTATCTCCAGCCCCAAACTTGACCACACAAACTCCTCCTTTAGCATCACCCCTATTTAATTCCTCTTCCTATCCACACTATGGTAAAACAGCTAAAACCCCAGCTTGTTTAATTTCGCAAATGTTTTGCGTCGGATGCCCTTCTTGACACAACCTGCTCCATTTAGCCGGTCTTGGGTCTGGTCTCGGCACAATAGGCGCGCTGGCTTGTGGTCTCCTGTGGCTGGATTATATACAGGATTACTGTATGACACTTCAGACAGAACACACTCAAACACAAGATGATGTGAGGCAAAAAGAGAAACTGTATTTTCCTTTTTTTTTTCTTCTAAAGCTTGAGTTTCAGTGCAGCAGCAAACTCTTTGTTCACGTCCTTCACATTTAGAGCATGATGCTTCTTGGAAATGTAATTAAAATATACAATTGCAAAGCTAATTTCAGGAGACACAGAAACAAACAGCAGATCAGTGCATTACAACAGCATAGAGTTTAATGACATCTGTCTTTGTGCTCTGTGCTTGTGTTTGCCTCCTCTCTCATGTCTGTCAGTCTGTTTTCTCCTCTCCGTGTCTGTATTCATCTCTCTCACTTAATTGTGTCTTTGAAGAGCTGAAAGAAAAGATACAGTCCAGACGTTGACTCAGACTCTGAATAGAGGAGAAACACTGACTGTAGCTCTTCAAGTTGCCACTGAAAGCCTGACATCTTTGGAAACTATAATCAAACTATTTTCTCAAGTTTTAAAGTGGCTGTGGCTCAGCTGGTAACGCGGGTAGGCCACGAACCGGAGGGTTAGCAGTGCGACATACAAAACCAAAATACAAGCAGCTGTTTGCTAACATTTAATACTGACTATCAACTTCCCAGGAGTTTGAGTTTTTGGTGATCAGTTGTGGCATCGTTCAGTCGACGAGTACAGCTCAGTGTTGATGCAGATTTTTTGAGTTGGCTTTAGCTAAGTACTAGTTTTGGTGCATCGTTCCATACAACTGTGTCACAACCGTGACACTTCTTGGGGCTGTTGATGAGCATGATGAGTTTTTGGTCCTGCACAGTTGCTGTTGGTCAGATCTCCCATCATGTTGAACAAGTCTGTAAGAGAGATCACTCTGATTGGCTGATCCGTTTAGAGAACCAGAACCAAATCCACACATATTTTCACAAGAATATGGTGATATATGTTTAGTCAGATTAATCTAATCTAGTTTGTAGCTTGTCCTAGCTTCCCAGTCTCCCTGTGAATTTGTAGCTCTTCCTAGCTTCCTTGCTTGCCATTGAATAGTGGCTTGTCCTAGCTCTCTAGTCTTCCACCTAACATTAGCCCTTACTAGCTTCCTAGCATCCCAGCTTCCTGATCCCCCTTTTTGTAAAATGAATACAGACTGCTGCCACCGAGTTGTATGAAGAGTTGTTTTCTCTCAGGTGCAAAATGTATGCACCAGCTGGTTGTTAGCTGTAGGGATCAATGTCCATTTCTATGCAGATGACTCTCACTTGTATTTGACACACAGTTAGTACCAGCTGAGACCTGTTTACAAGGCAGGACTACACCTCTACTGTTTTATTCTACATTCAGAGCTGCATTGATAAATTCTGTATTTGTGTGTTTATTTGTGTGTGTGTGTTTTTTTAGGTAACTTTTTCCCTGTTGTCACTGTTTTTCTGTATATATATATATGTATCTTTTTGCCAAACTCCATGCTACTGTGACAAGGAAATTTCCCATACATAGGGTTAATAAACATATCTTATCTTATCTTATCTTATCTTATCTTATAATGTCACTGTTGAAATGCAAATCAGGCATTATCAGAACAACAAACTCTGGATGACCAGGGAGGTCATGCAGCTGCTAAGGGACCATGAGATGTAGGTCTGGGAACAAGGACTTACACAACAAGGCCAGCTCCAACCTAAAGAAAGGCATTAAAGGGCCAAATGCAGCATACAATGGCAAGTGAAGGGTTCCTGTAGTGGATATGCCAGGGGATCCAGTACCAGCACCAATCTAGCAGAGGAACTTTTTTCTTTGCATGGACAAGGTCGTACTCCCCTACCATCAGCCAATAACCTGGCATTCACTGTGAGCACGGAGGAGGTCAGGAGAGTATTTCAAGGAGTGAACCCCAGGAAGGTGGCTGGTCCTGATGTCAGTAATGGACCATTACTGATGAGGAACTACACAGCTGGTGCTGGCCGAGGTCTTCACTCCGATTTTTAACCTGTCACTGTCCCACCTGCACTGCCTCCAAATGCATCAAATCTACCACCACTGTTCCGGTCCAAAAGAAGACACCTGCCAGCAGACTGAATGATTACAGACCTGTGGCTCTCACTTCCACAGTGGGTGATGAAGTACTTTGAACGCCTGTTATTAAAACATACAAAATCCGCCCTCCTTTTGGACCATCACCGGTTTACATGTAGGGTCAACAGGTTGACGCCATCATCGCAGCCCTCCATACTGTGTTAACTCAACTGGAACATCCTGACCTTACATGCTTTCCATTCATTGGCTGGACAGGATGAGGGGCTCGGGTTTGTGTGTGGCCAGGATCATCACGAGACTTGAAGACGCCAGTGGATCAGAGGATGCCGGTAGAGGGGCTTGAACCATTGACGGTCGTGATATGATTTATCTTCTTGTTTTCGGGTATTCCTTTTGGGGTTTTGTTTGGTTTCACCTATTTATCAAAGAGACTCTTCAACAAAACTTGAACACTGAACCAGATGGATGATGCAGTATAGTCGCTTGGGCTCGCCGTGGGTAAAGTGTGTCAAAGGAGCAGCAGGTCGGGGCCGCAGTGAGCATGCAGGTTGGCAGAGTCTGGTAAGCCTGCATCCCACTCCTCATGTCAGTCCAGCCTACATCACACTTTCTGCCAACATCACATCATTTTTAAACTGTGTTCATTATTATAGTGATCTTTTATACTGTGTCTTCTTTTGCTCTTAAGGAGATGACTTTCATTTCCATTATAAAGACAATAAAGTCTTTCTGATGCCCTTCTGATTCTGAATCTAATCATTAATCTGAATGTATTAGCTGGACTCAGCCTCAGATCCTCCTGTAGAGAGCTGTGATTAATTCCTGGTTCAAAGCTGAACAACAGAAGCACCTACATTTGACTTTTTCTCTTTCTCCCGTTTTGTTATCATGCTTTTGTCACACGTTTTGTTTTTAAAGGTGACACAGACATAATACCTTTTAAACCATTAACATTTACTTTCCCCTTTGTTAGCAGCTCTAAGCTTCTTCCAGCTTCTCATTGAATCATGAATAAATTAGGTTAATATCAGGCGTAAGTGGGTTAAAAATGTTCTGGACGAAAAGTTTCTGCTACCGCAAAGAGACAAAATAAAGTTGGAGATATGAATATTTAAATTATTATGTTGGCAACGCAAGACATGAAAACCAGTGTGCTGTTAGCAGTGTTACATCAGTCTGAGCTGTGAGCAGAAAGAGGAAATCTGAGCAAAGCTGATAACTAATGCATGGATTCTCCTTAAAGCTCTGCTGGAGACACACGCACACACACATACAGTGAGGCGAGGACGTTTTTTTTCCCGCCTGTTGAAGCAGTTCGTCATCTTACTTTGAGATTATTTGGAATTATTTGCTTTAAGATTATTTGGAATTATTTGCTTTAAGATTATTTGCTTTTTGAGGTTATTTGTTTCTTCCGTTATTTCTAACTTTACTTCTTTTACTTTTTTACTTTGTAGGCAGCTGTTGTATAAAATTGTTGACAATAGAACATGCTGACACAGCCTGTGATCTCCTGCACACAAAACGGCTACCCACAAGCCCTCCTCCTCATCTCTGGTGACTTCAACTATGCCCACCTTCATCCAGTACATCACTTGCCCCACCAGAGAGAATAAAAGCATGGACCTGTTTTTTGCCTTCAGAGGCTTATGTCTCATCTCCCCTCCCTCTTAGCCCTCCGCAGGCAACACACAGCACAGAACCACCATGCACCTCCACTGCTTCCCATGTCCATGTCCCACCATTAACTCAAACCTGTCCCTCCCTAAACAACAGGTGAAGTGTGGAAGAATTAAGGCTGGGAAAGCTGCAGGTATAGTTGAAATCAGTGCCAGGCTGGTTGGGATCTTAGGGCACATCTTCAAACTTAGGTTGAGGAAGGTACCACAGCTGTGGAAAACATCCTATGTGGTACCTGGGCCTAAGATCCCACTCCCCAAAGGTCTGACAGACCAGACAGCTACAGACCAATGGCACTGATGTCTCCCCTGATGACACGGAGAGGCTGATCCTTATCCACCTGCACCCTCTGGTGAGCTCATTGATGGACCTGCCTCAGTTTGCCTACCAGCGAAGCATCGGAGCGGATGACCCCCCCCCCCCCCATCTACCTCATGGAAACTGCTGGGAGCACTGATAGAATCATCTTCTTTGATTATTCCAGTGTTTTCATATTTCATACTGAGGAGGTTACCACCACCTCGCATCCTGAATATTGGACTTCTTGGCCAATAGACACGGGACTTCTCCCTCTACAGACACCTCTCAAACAGCTGTCATCTGCACAAATTCTCAGACGACTGCAGTCATCAGCCTCATCCAGGAAGGTGAGGACAGAGAATACAGAGAACTCATCCAAGACTTTGCTAGGAAAACTGGCTCCAGCTGAATGTGGGTAAAATAAGGGATCTGGTGGTCTGTTTCTGCAAGGGCAAACTCCCGAATAGGGTTGGGTATCGTTTGAATTTGAACGATTCCGATTCCGATTCCTTGTTTCGATTCCGATTCCTAACGATTCTCGATTCAGATTCTTTTAAGAGGCAGGGTCAAAAAAAGTTTAGGATATTTTAAATGAGATAGCTAGCCAGCGGTCTTTCTGAAGGAAATAGTCTGACCTTCTCCATTATTTGATGAACTTTTTCCTTTTTATCAGCCTACTATGAATTTCTCTCAGGGCTGTTTTCAACTACAATATAAATATCAAATCTATGAACTGAAATATTATAATTTATGAAAATATTTTCACAGGGGTACACTTCCCTTGCAAGCTTTATTTTTGAAAATCTCATGAAAACACATTTGCACATGAGTGTATGATGCTGCAGAACTTAAACATGTTACTGTGCTCCTGTACTGTATATCTTGCCGCTATGGTGAACGGAGTAGACGCAGCACATCGCGGAGTCATGGAGTCATCAGCCTGGCTAACGTTCGCAATGTCAGGTCGTAAATTGTCTATGAAAAAAAATATGTGGGCTAATTTGTTAGCTGCCTCAAGATGTTAATGTTGGCGCAAGACATATTATTTAATGTATATGTATTGTTTCGGACTGCAGTGTAGTCACTGCAGTGCCAGAATGGGGGTTGGAGCTAGAGCCGGAGGAAGAGGCAGCGGAGGACGGTCGGCGCAGCGCATCAAAGACGGGGCACACATTTATTTGTGCTCCATGAACTCCGTGCACCCTCCTATGCACGAAACAATCTTATTGCAGATGTTGCATTTTGCCGAGACATTTTGTTTAGAAAAGTGAAGCCACACTTTGGACCTCCGACGCACGCTATCCATGTTCAAAAAGACGTTCGGTTAAACCAACACTTCCGGTGGACGCTTCTTCGTTGGTGTTCAGCGGTTTCTTCTTCCGGTCGGCGGACTGGGAATCGAAACTAGGAATCTAAAATTAAACTTTTAACCGAGTCCGGGAAAATCGCAAAGCTAGTCCTGGTTCCAATCGATTCTCGATTCTCGATACCCAACCCTACTCCCGAACCACACACACTGATTAACGTCTACAGAATTGACATAGAGATACTGAACTCTTATTACTGTGTGATCACCTGAACAGTTTTGTTACACCGTCATCAGAAAATACTGGAGAAAGATGTCAACATGTTTCAATCGCATCTCATCTGTCCAGAGAAAAAGTCATCTCTCTGTGAGCCTTTTTAAATTCTTAGAAATTTGGAAGAGACATTTCTGTGTCCATATATGATACTTGTAATTTTCACGTGGAAATGTTAAAGCTATAAAGGCCTGAAGGCATCAACTCCAACCCAACACCTGATCTCCTGCCTTGGCCTCATTACTCGAAGTAAATAGGTCTTTCCCGTGGGTGTAAATGCAGTGGGAGACTCTGCATATTTAAAAAGACTGAGCGGTTTGATGAAGTGCTGCTGCTGCGCTCTCGCAGAGCGACAGCCATCCTCCAGCTGTGAGTGCAAACACAAAGCTGCAGTATTAAAGAGAAACTGAGAGGTGGACTGAGACCGCATCAATTTCCAGCACAGTGTTATGGTCCTGGGTTTCCAGTGCATACGGTGCTGCTCTTGTTCTCTCTTTCCCTTTTCGCTGCACTCTCTCTCCCTCATTAGGCTCACCTGGAAAGGAAACTGGTGGGAGCACCTGACCCAGCTGCAGCCTGTTATCATCAACTCTCCTTCAAAGGCTGGCCATGGCTTCCCTCCACTGCCAGATGATTCTGAACGTTATGGTTTGTGCCAGCTCTCAGGGCTCGTCTTGTGCCTTTGTGGATTTTCCATTTTGTAAACATTGAACTCATCTCTTATGTTATTTTTTTCCAGTGACCTCCCAGAGAGAGCTGGATTCCTGCCCTCGCAGCAGTTTTTTGTTTTATTTTTTTATTCTCCTCTTCCTTTGTTTTCAGTGCCTTTTGTTTGCCCTTTTTGCATTTTCGTTTTTGCTCTGGGAATTACGTCCCAGCTGAGCTTTGTTAATAAACTCAACCCTATTGACTTTTACATGCAGCAACTGAGTCTCTTGCTTTGGGGGCCATCCTCTGGCTGGACAGACCCTTACACACAGTTTGAACATCTGTCTCCAAGAAGTTTAAATTCATCCCTTGAGTCTTTCGTTATAGGAGAGCTACTAACGCTGCCTTCAAATGTTTACCAGGAGACTCCATATGAGCAGTGACCGCCGGTGGGTGATTGCAGCCTCTTGTGGAAGTAGAAATTTTGTTTAAGATCTGGCTTGCTAAGATGAGACGTGTTTGCTGATATTAATAAAAAATAAAAATTAGGTTGTTCAGAATTTTTATCATAGAATATCTTGAGGAAAAAGTTGATATTTCTGAAAGTCTTGTTCCTTGCTAACCATTAGCATGCTAGGTGTTAGCTTCAGTTTGACAAAACATGTTCAGGGAACCCAACTACTTCAGCAGTCTTTCTTTTAGAGATTCATTGAGTGAGACACTGATGATGATCATGTTACTGTTTAACTGATTGATGTAATGAGGTGATAAATAGTGGGTGGCTTAAAATATGTAAATGCAGCTTTAAATAAAACAAAATCTGAGGAACACACTGAAAAGAACACGGTTGAAATCAGCTGTCTCGTACTGGTGACATCAAGAATTCAATACCTTCAGAACATTTGTTCAGAAAAATGACTCAAAACATCAGTTGCTTTTCACATCTGCTAGAGAAGCCTGTAAAGAGTTTGGTAAAATATGATGCAGATGGTATGATGCAAGTCTCAGTGATAAGGCCCAGTCTGAAGGGTTGAGGCAGGAAATGATTCAAGGCATTTCAAGCATAGATTGGTCAGGGCTAACAGGAAAGTTAGAATTATGGTGCAATTTGGGTTACTGCCCTAATGTGGCCACTGACAGTGTATGAGGTCCCTCTTTCAAAGGTAGAAAAGTTAGAAAGACTGATTAATTCATCTATCAGAAAATGTCTCAGTGTCCCACACTTCTTAAGAGTGCAGCCATGTATGGGAGAGGTGTAATGGAGCTCCAAGTTACTAGCTTAACAGAGGAGTTTAAGTGTGCTAAAGTTAGACTGGAAATGACTCTCACTCAGTCCAAAGATTCAGTGGTTAGGAGTGCAGTGCCCATTGTTAGGACAGGGAGGAAGTGGAACCCAAAAGAGGGAGTACACAGCATAGGCCATGTAAAGCAAGGGTGTGGAGGCCTAGGGTTTAGCACAGGGAAATCTCTGCGGAGCAAAGCATCAGCAATAGAAAGGAGAAAGATGATAGTGGAAGAGGTACAGAAACAAGAGGAAGCAGTAAGATGCACTAAGGCAGTATCGCAGGCTAAGCAGGGTCAATGGGTGAACTGGGAGTGTGGAGAAAAGGAAGTTGAAGTGGAGAGAGCTTTGAAGCATGAAGGCTAGCAGGATTAGATTTATGATAGGGGCTACTTACGATGTGCTACCAACTCCCCAGGGGGGGGTTCTTTACCATTCTTTCAAGGACAATTAAGTCCTTGAAAGAATGTTTCACCACCGTCCAGGAGATGGACGCTCCCACCTCCTTCTTCCTTAACTTAGGTGTCAAGACAAAAACAGATGGCCTGTCTCCGCATTCCTGATGGGTCAGTAACAACAGACCAGGGTAAGATGATGCAGTGGATTTCTACAGCGCCTTCTTCAAATCAGAGGACGTCCACAGAGGGTGCCAGGACGAGCTGCTGCAGGGACTTCCTTAGCTCAGCTCTGATGACAGAGTCTCCCTGGATGCCCACATTTCACTGGAGGAACTTACTGCTGCAGTGGGACAGATGGCCTCTGGTCGGGCCCTGAGACTGGACGGACTGCCTGTGGATTTTTATAAACACTTCTGGAAGGTTTTGGGTGCTGACCTGTGGGGCGTGCTGTAGGTGTGCTCAGGGACAGGTTTGCTGCCGTCCTCCTGCTGGAGTGTTGTTCTTTAATCCCCAAAAAAGGAGACTTGGCTCTTTTAAAAAACTGGAGACCTGTAGCGCTTCTATGCACGGACTATAAACTTTTATCAAAGGTGCTCGCCAACAGGCTCAAACAAGTACTGGATATAATCATCCACAGGGACCAGTCTTACTGTGTCCCAGACAGGTCTATTATGGACAACCTGTTCTTAATGAGAGACTTGTTTGAGTTATGTAAACTGTACAGTTTTGACATGGGGGTGTTTTCACTGGACCAGGAGAAAGCTTTTGATAGGGTGGATCATGGTTTTCTTTTTGGTACTTTAAGGGCTTTTGGTTTTGGTGGTGGGTTTTTGTCACTGCTGGGTGTGTTGTACAGAGACGCATGTTGTTTAGTGAAGGTGGGTGAAGGTTGAGCTGTCCAGTCAAAGTTAGGAGGGGTATTAGACAGGGCTGTCTCATTTCTGGACAGCTCTATAGTCTAGCAATAGAACCTTTACTTTGTAGACTCAGGTCTAAGCTGACAGGGCTGCGTTTACCCGGTTTGCCCCAGCGGCCCTCGTTAGTGTTATCAACCTATGCTGATGACATCAGTATGTTGATCAGAGACGAGAGGAAGAACTGGGAGGGTGTTCTCGAGAAGGTGTGTGTCAGACTAACCAAACGGAGATGGCTGCCCCCTTAGCTCTCCTACAGGGGCCGGGTCCTCATTGCCAATAACTTGGTCGCCTCGGCCCTTTGGCACAGACTGACAGTCCTAACACCACCAAGTGGCCTGATTAACAGCATCCAGAGAGACATTGTGGACTTCTTCTGGTCTGGGCACCCACTGGACACAGGCTTCTGTCCTGTATCTGCTGGTACAGGAGGGTGGACAGGGACTGGTGGACATAGCATCTCGGATCACAGCATTCAGGCTGCCGACCGCCCAGAGGCTGCTGTACAGCCTGTCTCCTGCTCAGGAAGGCTGGACGACTCGGCTATGACAAGCAGCTGTTCCTGGTCCAGCCTCAGTCTGTGGATACAACAGGACTAACATTGTTCTACCGGTCGGTGCTACAGGCCTGGCAGACTCTAACATCAAAACGAAAGACTGGGACCACACCAGGGATGTGGATCTTTGAAGGGCCGCCCTTTGGGGGAACAGCATCATCACCTCTCAGGTCCTGTCGTCTGTCAGCCTGAGAGTCAGACTGGTCAAGTTGGGTCATCTCATCAAGACGGCTGACGCTTGTGGACATGCTCAGTATCCGATCCACCAGAGTGCTGCAGAGGCTGATGGAGGAGGTCTGTGCTTCCCTGCCAGCAGGCCTCAGAGCGTTTGCTGAGGGCAACACTCTATCTGAAAAATGGGATGAGGAATGTGAATATGTCCTTCCCTCCCTAGCTGTGTCTCCAGCTGTGGGACAATGGCAACCAGAGGAGGACGGCCTCCTGAGCCTGAAGACACCAGAGTCTACAGACTTTGAAACTCTGGAGAAGAAAGACCTCTACTTCCTCAGCATCAAGGTCTTGAACTTACGCTCCCTGGCAGGGGTGAAGGTGTCCAGGTAGACTGAGGTCTTTGGCGTGGGAACCTCCCCGAAGGGCTGTTGACGGTCCCTGTTCAAACCTCCTGTCAACAAACGGACAGGAGACCTCCAGTGGAGGATTGTACATGTGGCCATAGCTACAAACAGGTATCTGGTGCACCTTGATCCTAACACAGGGTACGGCTGTCCCTTCTGCTCCCAGTCAGAGACAGTCTTCCATCTCTTAGTCCAGTGTCCCAGATTAGAGGCTTTGTTCAGGTACATACAGAGGTGGTTTCAGGGTCTAGGTGAGCTGTTTTCTTTTAGTCTTTTTATTTTTGGGCCAGTTTACTGCAACAGAAAGAAGTCTGTCCACCAGCTAATTAATTTTATCTCAGGGACAGCTAAGCTGGAAGACCAAGAAGAACAGGGTCAGAAGTCAGGGGTCAGAGGACGTGGTGTCCATGGTGACCATGTTTCTGTTTCTATGGCTGCACCAGGAATACACCAGTCATAGCACATACACAACTATCAGCTGATTGTGTTGAAGCATCCAGGACATACACACCTCCACTGAAACTGAAAAGTCCAAATAGTTTTAGATGTTGACTCAGAGGAGTCCATAGATCAGCAGGAACAGAAACACATCTGCTGTCAGAGAAACTGAACACTGGCTGTATCACTGGGAGAATAATGTTTCTGACTGAGCTGCTCACTGCTGGATCAACATCAGGATTTATCTACAGTCAGAGTCTCTGTCCACACAAACTGCTGCTGCTGCTTCAACCTCTGGATCATCAGGACACAGCTCATCCTCTCACCTCACACACCGTCCTGTTCACTGTTACCACCTCGTCCACCTGTAGAGAAGAGGAGAAAGAAGAGAGGAGGTGATGACTCTGCTCATGGTTACTAAATGTAATGCTGGTTCTGTGATGTGCAGGTTTCAGTCAGACTGATCTCAGAGCTGTGATCAGTTGTTCATTACATCTGATGAATGACCACCACTGTCTCTATACATCTTAGAATGCTGTCAGCTGGAATCCAGCTTTATTTCCTGGACACATCAACACAACAACAACAGTCGTCTTCACATTC
The DNA here is from genome assembly GCA_005024645.1 of Planiliza haematocheilus. Classification (NCBI taxonomy): domain Eukaryota; kingdom Metazoa; phylum Chordata; class Actinopteri; order Mugiliformes; family Mugilidae; genus Planiliza; species Planiliza haematocheilus. The sequence continues at coordinate 2,667,189 of SRSE01000383.1, read as the reverse complement.
ACTCAAACACATGATCATAACAAGCTTCTGGCTCATCTGATTTGGCTGACTGTTGTCTCTCTCTCTGTCTGTCTTTCTGTCCAGTCCTGTCAAGTTTGTCAAGTGTCATGTCAGACCTCAAGTCATCTCAAGAGCAGAGGGGAATCTGCACTCCAAACCTGTAGAGGGCAACCACACACAGGAACTCAACAGGTGCTCTCAACAGGAACTGGTATAGGCACCATATTTGCCTGCGCACCCACTGGAAAAGGCATGGCATGAAATGTTTGGATGCTGCTAACCTCCTCACTAGCTCTTGGAAGTCAAGACCACATTTTGATTGCTGTTAAACTCCTCACTTATCTGAAGAAGTGACCACAACTCTGCCCAAACTTGAAAAACTGCTTGATCAACCTTCAAGAGATGCAAAGGACAACTCAATTCTTCTTATTTTCCATTTATTTTCTGTTTTCATTTGAATGAATGATGGACTTGAAGATAATAAAACAGAATAGAATAGGTTGATAACCTTCAAGAAACAGAAAAAAAAACATTAATTTAGTTTCAAATAAATACCAGTAAATGTTTTCTTTCAAAGGTATCCTTAAACAAACTTTACACTACTCTTAAACAAAGAAAAGTTAACTTACGGTCTCAAACAGTTACATAAGGTCATCTCACTTAATTAAATTCACCAATATTCATAGCATAGCAAAGAAAACTGTAATGTACTTAATAATAATTCACTCCAGTAGTCATTACACCAATCAACCAAAATTAGGGATGTCCGGATATTGAGTAAAAATGTAATATCAGGAATTATCGGCTTCAGCATTTCCGAGTCTGCATGAACGCAGCATGGGACGTTAACAGGTGCGTGCTTGATGACATATAACAACAACAACACGCTAGTCTCGTAGGTTGCTAACCGTGGTTAACAAGCTTGCCCATCCGGTGTATGAGATGTCCGTGGTTTGGAAGTATTTCCAAGTGTCACCTACTAAATTTGTGATTTGCAATGACTGCAAAGCAAATGTGGTTATAAGAGGAGGAAACAAGGAGTCTTCCTTTATACATCAAATTTGATCACCCACCTCAAGAAGAATCATGCTACATTTGTGCGCTATGCGCTACATTTGTGCGCTACATTTTGTGCGCTACATTTTGTGCGCTACATTTGTCTTCCTTGTTTTAATATTGTCTGTAGTGTTGTGTGAGGCAAAATTTTCGCTCTAAAAACACAAAAAAATAAATGAATGGCACTTTTGGCACTTTTTTTCAGTAACTTATTTTGCATCCCTAACCAAAATTATTCACTCCATACCAGTTGCGTCTTCTGGATTGATCAGGAGTTGTGGTCTCTTCTTCAGATAAGTGAGGAGTTTAACAGCAATCAAAATGTGGTCTTGACTTCCAATAGCTAGTGAGGAGGTTAGCAGCATCCAAACATTTCATGCCATGCCTTTTCCAGTGGGTGCGCAGGCCAATATGGTGCCTATACCAGTTCCTGTTGAGAGCACCTGTTGAGTTCCTGTGTGTGGTTGCCCTCTACAGGTTTGGAGTGCAGATTCCCCTCTGCTCTTGAGATGACTTGACATGATTTGTCATCTGACATGACAAATCCTGAAGCCTGTCTCTCCTCTCACAGCTTCACCGAGAAGCTGCAGGTTTACAGGAAACATAGGATCTTTGATACTAACTGTGTTTAGGACAATACTGATAGAAGCAGCATGGACTGACTGGAACCCTCTACTCACCTCAGAGTCTCCAGTTTATAGTCTGGACTCTCCTTAAGATCAAGAAGCTGCTTCACATCTGAATCCTTAAGGTTGTAGTTTCCTCTCAGGTCCAGATGTTTCAGATGGGAGGGGTTGGACTTCAGAGCTGAGACCAGAGAATCACAGCTGATCTTTGACAAACTGCAGTTGATCAATCTGAATAAAGAATAAAAGATGTAGATGAAATCATGAAATGTTTAATCAGATGTGTTCAGGTTTTAAATGTGCAGCTCAACATTACTGTGTCCCAACAGCCTTTAAGCTTCATTGACTTTAACAACTAACAGTGGACATTTTCTGCAGTTTCTGATACAAACACTCGTCTTGAACTAAAGGACATTTACAGATTTATGGAGGAAAGTTCTTGATGAACATGAATTAGATTAAACATATCAGATCTACAACAGTAACAGACAGTGAACTTACTCTAGTTTCTCCAGTCTACAGTCTGGACTCTCCAGAAAACCACACAGCTGCTTCACTCCTGAATCCTTCAGGTTGTTGTATCTCAGGTCCAGATGTTTCAGATGGGAGGGGTTGGACTTCAGAGCTGAGACCAGAGAATCACAGCTGATCTTTGACAAACTGCAGTAACTCAATCTGAATAAAGAATAAAAGATGTAGATTAAATGATGAATAATTCAATCAGATGTGTTCAGGTTTTAAATGTGCAGCTCAACATTACTGCAGCGTTTCCCAAACTTTTTTGGCTGTGCCCCCCCGTCTATGTCCCAACCAGGTTGACCTCAGAGTCTCCAGTCTACAGTTTGGACTCTCCAGTCCAGCAGACAGATGCTTCACTCCTGAATCCTTCAGGTCATTATAACTCATGTCCAGCTCTGTCAGATAGGAAGGGTTGGACTTTAGAGCTGAGGCCGCAACTTCACAGTGAGTCTCTGAGAGTCCACATCCAGCAAGTCTGTGATTAGAAAACATATAAAATCTGTTATAAAATCAAATCATTTACATTATAGATCCAAATGAGAATGAAACAGGGTGAGGTGATCATCTGATGAACATCTGATTGATTCTGTTAATGATCAGGACTCACTGAGCCTTTCTGCAGTTCCTCACAGCTGAGATCAGTCTCCGTCGTCCCTCCTTGGATGTGTTGTACTTCTTCAGGTCCAAATCATCCAGAACCTCCACTGACATCTGCAGCACGTAGGACAGAGCTGAGCAGTGGATCTCAGAGAGTTCCTTCTCTGATCTGTTCTCTGACTTCAGGAACTCTTGGATCTCCTGATGAACTGAGAGGTCGTTCATCTCCATCAGACAGTGAAAGATGTTGATGCTTCTGTCAGGAGACATTTTATTATTCCTCATCATCTTAAGGTTGTTGATGGCTCTCTGGATGATTTCTAGACTGCTCTCTGTCTGACCCAGCAGACCTCCTAAGAGTCTGTGGTTGGACTCCAGAGAGAGGCCATGAAGGAAGCGAACAAACAGGTCCAGGTGACCATTTTTACTGAGCAGGGATTTCTCCATGGCTTCATATAGGAAGTCATTCAGAGGCTTAGTGGTAAACCACCAACATGTCTCCAAAAAATCCTTCAGCACCTCTGTCTTATTGTTGGTGTAACAGTGGAACATGTAGACTGCAGCCAGAAACTCCTGAACACTCAGATGAACAAAGCAGTAAACTGTTTTCTGGAAGATCACACTCTCTCTTTTGAAGATCTCTGTACAAACTCCTGAGTACACTGAGGCCTCTGTCACATCAAGACCACAGCGCTCCAGGTCTTCTTGGTAGAACATGATGTTTCCTTTCTCCAGATGTTCAAATGCCAGCCTCCCCAGCTTCAGAAGAACTTCACTGTCAGCCTCCATCAGCTCCTGTGGACTCGTCTCATGTCTCTCATGGTACTTGTTCTTCTTCCTCTTTGTCTGAACCATCACAAAGTGTGAGTACATGTCAGTCAGGGTCTTGGGCAGCTCTCCTCTCTGCTCTGTAGTCAACATGGGCTCCAGAACTGTAGCAGCGATCCAGCAGAAGACTGGGACTCCACACAGGATGTGGAGGCTCCTGGAGGTCTTGATGTGGGAGAAGATTCTGCTGGACAGCTCTTCATCACTAAACCTCCTCCTGAAGTACTCCTCCTTCTGGACATCAGTGAAGCCTCGTACTTCTGTTAGCCTGTCAACACATGTAGGAGGGATCTGATTGGCTGCTGCAGGTCTGGAAGTTATCCAGACCAGAGCCGAGGGAAGCAGTTTCCCCTTGATGAGGTTTGTCAGCAGAACATTGACTGATGCCTTCTGTGTGACGTCAGACACAACCTCACTGTTGTTGAAGTCCAATGAAAGTCTGCTTTCATCCAGGCCGTCAAAGATGAACAGAAGTTTACAGACAGACAGCTTCTCTGCTGTGACCTTCTGTAATGTTGGATGGAAAACATGGAGCAGCCTGAGAAGACTGTACTGCTCATCTTTGATCAAGTTCAGCTCCCTAAACGAAAGCACAATCACTACACTGATATCTTGGTTTTCCAAACCCTCTGCCCAGTCCAGAGTGAACTTCTGCACTGAGAAGGTTTTTCCAACGCCAGCAACACCGTTGGTCAGAACCACTCTGATGTGTGTCTGTTGGTCAGATAAGGCTTTAAAGATGTCGTGGCACTTGATTGGAGTGTCGTGGAGGGACTTCTTGGAAGCTGTCTCAAGCTGCTTCACCTCATGTTGGGTATTAACCTCTTCACTCTGTCCCTCTGTGATGTATAGCTCAGTGTAGATCCTGTTGAGGAGGGTTCCACTTCCTGTAATATCACTTCCTTCAGTCACACGTTCACATCTCCTCCTCAGACTGATCCTATGTTCATCTAAAACCTCCTGCAGACTAACATCAGCTGGAAAGAAGAACAAACGTGAGACAGAAAGAAAACAGTCATCCCTGTTTGAATCCACAAAGAACAGAAAACTGACTTTAAATGTTTTGTAAAGAGTTTCTTCTTCTCATAATAACTCATTTTTAGAGGAAACATTAGAAATGCTCTTTGTTCTATCAGCCTCTGAGGGGGCGTGTCAGTGTTTGATTGACAGCAGAGGCAGCTCGTCTGCAGCTCTTCATATAACAGCTCACTGTGGTTGTTCCTTCCTGTAATAAAATGGTGAGCAATATGTTCATCTCTTGATTTTAACTGCACTAACAACTAAATACTGCTAATCAGGTGACAAACATTTCCTCTGGCTGTTTCATAATAAAAGCCTCTTAGTGGCTGGTCACAACAGGAACAGATTTATTTATATCAGCAGTAATTAACAAAGCTCCGTTATGAGTAAAATAAGGCTGGTATGTGAAGTGCAGGGAAAGAAAAGAGAATAAATAAAACTGTAGGAAACTAAGAAATGATTTGATCAAGAGTCCATCAGCAGACAGATGTACAGTCTTACTTGTTCTGGATCTTTGTCCACACTGGGGACAGGAGGAGTCTCCTGATGAAGCAGGCTGGTCCCAGTATGAGGTGATGCACTGTCTGCAGAACCAGTGTCCACAGCTGCTAGAGACTGGATCCTTCAGGACATCCTGCACAGCAGGACAGCTGCTCCTCCACAGAAACAGGACTCCTCTTCCTCTCTCTGTCAACACATTTCTTCATCACTAAAATCATTTGCAGATTGTCGACATTTGACATCACTGTCCAGAAGCTCAGACGCTCACAGAGAACAGGAAAAGTTTGAATGGACTTCCTTTGATTTCAACTCTCCTGCTTTCATCAACACCAATCACCTGCTTTTCCTATCTGGCTGTCTTATTAAACACTGAGTCATCTACCTGCCGTTTGCTGTTAATACAAACTCAACACCTGCAGAGACTTCACAGTAAAAGCCTTCCATCAAAAAGAGCTGATTATGACCTTCACTGTTTTATCTTGAGTTAGTTCAGTCTGAAGTGAGCTTAGAAGAGTCTAAGAAGTGTTACTGATAGTGAACTGGACTGATAGGGAGTATTGATCAGATAAAGATCACATTCTAACTATACTGGCTAGTTGCTACACACTGACTATGGGAGGAGGAGAAAACTGCAGTTCAATCAGTTAGCGGTTCGATCCCCGGAATGTGCCACATGTCAAAGTGTCCTTGAGCAAGACACAGTGCGTGGCACTGGTGTGTGAATGTGTGCGTGCTTGTGTGAGTGAATGGGTAGATGTGTCTCTGACTGTAAAAGCGCTTTGAGTACCAATAGGTAGAAAAGTGCTACAGTATATAAAAGCAAGGCCATTTACCATTCAACCTTAGGACAAATATATCTGAATACTGATGAGTGGACATTCTGAAATGAAGGTTCTCAGGTGTTTTACTACACAAATACCATCAGTACTTCCTGGTTCTAAAACCCAGACTAGGATCTTACCTACCTGCACTAAAACATCTGCATCATGACTAGAAATCTTCCAGCAGAACATTTCTGCTTCATCCTAAAATCATCATCTTCCATCAGGTCAGTTTACAGGAACAGTCTCTTACTTTGTGTCTGAGGGTCCAGGTTCTTCCCTGAAGTCTGGAGGCTTAAAATCATTGGACCTGTCACTCTTCATAGACAGACAGTTGACTCTGTCCTCCCCTTCCTCCATCTTCTGGAATTCAGTCAGTCTGAGAGGTAAACCAGAAACATCAACTTCAGTTACAGTACTCCAGGTTGATCAGAGACAGATGGGAACTGTAATTTTTATCAAAGTTAAAATAAATACTTTTCGTTTATGTTAGAATATGGTCAGAAAACCACAGGAACATGTTTGAGATTTAAAAAGTGAAAATCTCCAGCTGGTTCTGCTGTTTCTTATAGAAATAACGTTTAATTTAACACAAACACAGAGAATTATTGTTTCTGTTCCATCTTCCGTTACTGTCATTAACTGTTATCACATCCAGATATGTTCCTTTCAAAATAAGCTTCACAGGAAATAAGAAATACACTTCACAGGAAATACAAAATAAAAGCAGCAGAAGGAAATACACGGAAGAACACAAACACGTAATGGTCATAAATAATATAATATAATATAATATGATATAATATAATATAATATCAATGTCAGTCTGACTGAGAACAGTTTGTTTCAATGGTTGAATCAAACTGTTAAATTCTGACTCTTCTTCCCTCTACAGTTCACATGAAGAAGAAGAAGAAGAAGAAGAAGAAGAAGAAGAAGAAGAATATTAACACTCACTTCGCTTCAACCTTCAGTTTTCCTCCTTCTACTCTGAATCAAAGTCTGAACAAACTGAACATCTTTCACTTTCCCTGCTCCTCCCTGATCACCTGCTCAGGTAAGCTCCTCCTCTCTACGTTTACCGGAAGTCACTTGGTGTGTGTTCTTGTACAGCTGTCTTTGTGAGGACCAGTGTGTGTTTTCTACCGTCACAGTGAGGACATTGGTTTTAGGGTAAAGGTTACAGGACCAAATCAGCATTTTATTTATGAGTCTCTCAATATTTGACTCTGTCTTTAACAGCTGCCTGAATTAACAGTGTGTCTCATGAGGACAGAGGACAGAGGACAGCTCTCCAGCAGGCCAGCTGACAGTCTATCTGATGTCTTCGTGTTGGTTGGTTAGCGATCTTTTTTGTCTATTTAGCTGCTGAGCGGGCTGTACAAGCCAGCAGCATTTGGTTAGGTAATATTTCACAAGGTTTGAATTGTCCACTTATCCTGTGTATTAATAAATGCACACCTTTCTGAAATTAGACAAAGAAACTCAAACTAATGGAACAAATATACTATACTTGTGTATTTGTTGAAGAAAATGAATCATTTGTTTATAACTGAGAACCAATGCGTGTTATCCTCTTAACTAGCATTAACAGTAGCAACTTAAGATATGTGGTAACTGCTGAATCAGTAGCGCCAATAACAATACAAATTGTCTCAAGACGCTTTACCGGCCTGGAACCCCTGGAGCAAGCCTGAAGGCAATGGTGGCAAGGAAAAACTCCCTTTCAACCTTGAGCTGAACCCAACTCATATGGAGGGACCCATCAGCCTAAGGCCAGCCGGGTACAGACAGAAAAGAGAGAACAGCAGGAATGAGATAAATACGCATCTGTCATAGATACACATATTTGACTAAAGCGTACATGTAGAATCTGATGATGATACAAATACAAGATATAACTGATGATGTGACATGACCGTTTGAGAATGTAAGAGGAACCACAGGCGCAGGTTGGAGAATTGTTCATTTGGGTGGAGTGGAGGGGAGGAGGAGGAGGAGGGAGGAGAAGGACACACAGCAGTTAACATGCTATGCAGTAATAGCACAGAATTGCATCACTAAATTTCAGTCCATTCCTCAAACATAGCACCACTGTATAACCAGAGAGTGTGCAGTTGTGGTCAGGGTGTTGTGAAAGTCACACACTGTTTCCAGAAAGTGGTTGAAGACTGAAGGAAGTTCTACCTACTGGTACTCAAAAGTATCTTTACAGTCACAGTGACTACTCTTCATTTGCTAACACAAGCTCGCACGCACATCACACACCAGTGCCAAGCACTGGCTACAACTTAGTGTTTGGTGTTTTGCTCAAGGACACTTCAGCATACGGCATGTTCAGAGGATCGAGCCATTAACCCTCTGATTCGTGGAGTACCCACTCTACGCACTAAACCCAGCCCCGATGGATGAAGTGAAGGAAAAGATTAGATTTTTTGTTTTCCTCTGTGTTAAACAGTCTGATGACCTCTGAGCACGGAGGCTTGGATGCCCAATCAATCAGACAGCAATTCTGCTTTATTGAACAGTTTGGATCTGAGGGAGAAAAAGGAACGAGTGACTCCAGCATCCATCAATCCCTAATGGATAAGGGTGAAAGAGAAGATAATTGAGGTGGAGAGTAAGGGAGAGGAGCCGATTAAAACAGGAGGAAGAGAAGGAGGAGGAGAAAATCTAATCCGTCTGTGTGAACAAATGTCACCTGACTCGCAATTAGCTTTTATTAGGCGAAGGTGGACGAAGACCCCGTGTGTCATTAAACATAGAAGAGCTTTGCAGGACTAACGACTAATGGAAGCTGTTGCTCATGGACTCTGTAGACGTGCAAAGTACAGGATATTGTACCACAAATTGAACCACTGTTACCAAGGGAAGGCCGCATGTTTAATGAACCTGCTGTTGACCACACAGACATTGTAATGAGTACATGTCCAGGATTACACGTAAAAATGTCACAAACGATTCCATTCTGAAACCAGATTCAGAGAGTTAGGTCAGAGAAAATCAAACAAGGTGAATAAGGCAGGTGTGGGTGATGCACTGAAAGGCTTGTAACATGTTTTCATTTGCAGACCTTTTGAGTTTGGCTTTGGGAGCAGTTCAGCTGGATCTTAAATGTAACATTTTCTGAAAATACCTTTTAGGATGTTATTTGCTAAGTAGTATGTCTTTACTATTTAGGGAAATGTAGGTTTTTTTCATTAAAATATGAAGAAGTTCATGAGCTTAACCTCGATTATTTTCAACCAAACGAAAATGATTCTGACTCTTTGCCCGTCCCCTTGATCTCATAGATAGATAGATAGATAGGTTTTTATTTGTCACATGCACAGTTATACATAGTACAATGCACAGTGAAATGTATTTTTGTACCTGCAACCAGTAGTAAAAAAAGAATAGTACTACAGTAAACAGACTTTAGTTGTTTTAGAGCCAAAGCTCAGAGTTCAATCCTGTAAGTTTTCATTATCAGAGTAATGCCACTGCTGAGATGTTTGCAGCAGCGAAAGAATATTTCTTGTTTAGATGTATTTATTATTTAGTTAGATAACAGCTAACTAAAGCAAAGCCAGGGTATTTTTAAAGGTTCTCTTTAATAATGATTCTCTTTCATCACTTACGGTGCTTTTGTCTCAGGTGACCGTTTATAATAGTGGTTGTGTTTTTTACTGAATGAATGAGTTAAACTCCTCTCTCACAGATCTTAGTAGGTGGTCTTTAATGTGAGCCAGAACGCATTGTGTGTTCAACCTACTCAAGTAATGAGGTCAAATGTGTCTCAGGCCAAATGTGGTGTGAGATCAGATCAGTGTTCACACTTGTACTTCAAACTGGATACTGATCTGATCACTCAGGACAAGTGATAATGTTAACGCTGAAGTTGATCAGATCTACTCTCCGAATGATGCCATCTCATCTCCTTTCAGAATCAGCAGCCACAACATCACACCACAACGTCTGTTTGAGATGAAGAGATCACATATCTTCAAGACTTTTCTATTAAAGTCAGCGCACCGACAGAAGATCAGAGGACAGGTCAGCTGAAGTTAAACTGACATGTGCGCTTACAGTACACTGCTGCTCTGCTGCCTCAGTGGTTGTGGCCTGTTAATCAGTGAGTGGAGGGAAGGCTAGGCTGATTACTGTTTAATGTTCAGGTAATAAAGCTGCAGGCACCTCGGCGCCGTCTACATAGCGATCGCACACATCAGTGCTGCTCGACGCTTCGGCTGATTGCATTATAATATTCAGTTCATATTTAGCAGCACTCAGTGTTGAGAGGTAAATGAGTCGACTCGGAACTAATGCTCACACAGAAACAGGAACTGTAACCAGTCCAGTCCTTTTTTATCATGGAACACTCAGCTGAATCCATGCCGACTAAAGGCTAAACAAGAAAACATGAAAGGTCATCCGATCCAGACACAGGAGACGTCACAGTGAGAGGTGCTTTGAAGTTGACTTGGCAGGTGCATACTTTGACATGGTGAGACATGCATGCCGTGTTTACACTATTACCAGGGTTCAAATCCGCATCTCAGTCAATGAGAGCACTGAACAGACTGAAACAGAGCAATACTGTAATAAAATGACTTTATAAAGGAGTGTTGGCTTCCAAAAGCCATCCTCTAGCTCCAGCGGCATCCCATCACAAACACCCAGCCAGCCATGACTTTTTCAAGAGGCGGTATTCGTTCAGCATGGACGACCTGCTGCCTTCCATTATCTGCTCAGAGGAGCTGCACCTGATCAGACAAACCTGCTGCTCTTTAGTCCCTCTTTCTCAAGGTTCACCGTGAAACTCCATCATTCATTACTGACCTTTAAAGTCTCTAAGCTTCATTTTCTCTGCGTTAGTTCACACGACAATTAGCATGGTGAATTTGGTGGCAGGAAGCAAAGTAGTGGACAGAGTTTCCTCCAGGGAACTCTGTGTTTAAGTCATATGTCAATCAAGCGCCTCAAAGTTGAGGCCACTTCACCAAAAGTCTTTTGTCCTATCTTCGTTGGACCTCTCTGAATTATAAAGGAGGAGTGAGACGCTTTACCGCCTTGTGTTTGACCACCGCTGAACCAATTTGTCTTTACAAACACGACCACCATATTCCCTTGATGTTTTTCATCGCTTCATCTGCTGAACTCACACAATCCGGGTGAAACCATTTTTCTCTGTTTGTTAGCAGCGTAAATGTTTAATGTGGTGCTGGGCTGTCTGTCTGTGCAGACTGGAAGGACCGAAGGAGAAAATAACAAGAATCAAACAAGAAGTGGAGGAGGATAAACTGCACCCTTCTTATAGCAAAACCCTAAACAGTTGGAATAGTAATGGGAAATGGACCCTGAACTGCTTCAGGTTAAGGTTAGCACACTATGGAGTGGCAGCTACTATAACTATAAAGACCACATTCAGTTGCATGTAGTTTAAGGCAAAAATGTCCTTAAAAGCTTTGACAGTTTGGAAGACAAGTCTTTGAATCGAGCTTTGAAAGGCCATGAGTGCAGATAAAAAGAAAAAAGCTCCTGTAACACTGAACCAGGTTTGACCAGATCCTGTTCCTGATTGTAGACAGTCCTTTAATCTCTCTGTGACTTGCCAGGACAGCAGCCTCCTAACAGTACATCTGGACATTAATCTTGGTGCATCTTCCTCCAGCTGTTAATCTTTGAAGCTATTTTGAATGTCTACCTGATCTAAATGTCCCCACATTTAGCCAGTAACATCTGCAAGGCTAAGGAGTAGACATTCACGAGACATTTGCAGTAGAATTGGTCTCTCTGTCCCCATCGCCGGGGCATGGATTTGAACCATAGACTGTATATAAATATGGACAACTCATCCCCACTACCTTACATTGGCCAAACTGACGCTATTTTCCTGGGGATATGGGCAGCGCCATTGCGAGTTGGACTTTGGAGTATTATCGATGACCTGTCCACACTTCTGTCAAACTCACTCGCAATTTTGTTTCATTAACACTGCGCTCAGATCTACCTCCACCAGTTACAAAAAACAAAAAACAAAAAAAAAAGGGATTATACTCTGTATGTATTTATTTATTTTTTCCTACTCTCCTGGTCCCCTGGAACCACTTCATGGAGATGTTGGCATGGAAACCAGTTTTCTTCATGAAGTCACATCTTATTTCTATAGTGTCAAATAACTAATTAAATGAAACTTAACGGAAAAACTGGACACTTGGGTATGCATTAACATTAGATTAACTACCTAAAATCACAGAAACCATCCTTGAAAAAATATTTTTAGTGTTTTAGTTCGGCCCAAGTCCCATCCACTAACACGGAGAGGGAGGAGCTTATGACCTATACTGCAGTCAGACACCAGGGGGAGCTCTACTTGCTTTGGCTTCACTTTGAGGAGTTGTTCTGTTGTCCATCTTCATACAGTCAATGATTTGAAGAGATGGGGTGGCTTTTAGCTTTGTGTAATCAAAAATTAAGGGATAGAACCAGCTAATGGATCAACAAACACTGACATCGTTGAACTTATTGCAAAAAAGTTGCAGCTGCAACTGCAGCTACACCAAATTCAGTGCAACAGAAATGAAGAACAAACGCTACACCCATTTTAGTCACTGAAGTAACAGGCTAAAAGTACAAATACTTCCAGTATGAGATACCAGACGCATCTCATTGATTGATTACAACGAGGAAGAGGAGAGAATATGGATTCCATTGGTTAAAGACAAAAGTGGCAGAGTCCAGTCAGGACAAAATGAAGGTGAACCAGCAGAGATGAGTGATGAAGAGCAGCCCTGGTAAAGTCTCTACTCTTCTGTCAGCTTTGTGATTCATGGTTGTGAAAATTGCTCAAAAATGAACGTTCAGATACATCTATGCTTTAAAGTGAAATGGATTATTAGCAGAACAAATATAAGAGGAGAACGCTGTGTGAGAACAAATCCCACACAAGGACTGAAATGAAACTCCTCGCGAGAAGCTTATTTACCCCCAGAGAAGAGTCCAATTTAAAGCAGAGAGGAACAGAGTGTACTGACTGACAGGAAGTTGTGATGAGCTCCCGAAGAGGGACTTCCATTAATGTGGATGAAGAGGTAAAGAGGTGTGTGAGTGTGTTTGTGTCCACGTGTGGATGTGTTTGGCTCTGTTTTGTGGTGTTTGGCGTCAGCAAACTGTGTGACATTGTTTTCTGAGATGTGACGGCTCATGCAGCAAAGTGTGTGTGTGTGTGCGTGTGTCTGTGTGTGTGTTAACTATATGTGCATGTGTCTGAATGTGTGTGTGTGTGTTACCGTCACAGCAGCATGCTAATTCAGTGATATAATGCCACAGTGTCAGAGTAATTTATGTTAGCAGTGAGCGGCTCTGAACTCCCCCAGTTATACTCCACACAGTTGTGACAGAGGTTCTGGAAATGAGTGACAAATGAAATGAGATGAAGGAGGAGGTGAGAAGACAGAGTGAATCTTTCCACACCACCATCATCACCACCGTCGTCATTGCCATGATCATCATGAAGTCTTCATGAGGACAACCCAGTTAATCTGTTATAAGCAAGAGTTATCTGATCACAGGTGACCGGCCATTAGAACGTATGATAATCAGTTAAAATGTGTCTTAAATGACCTCTTATATTTCAATCACAGTTCTGTGCTCTGTTATCACACCATTTAGGAGTATTAACATGTTGCGCAAACATCACCAAACATGTCTGAGTGATATGATCTCTAACGTGTCCTCATTATGCATCTTCAGTGTGTTCACGCCTGTACTTTCAGCAGACCACTTACACTACTCACAATAAGTTAGGGATATTGTTATTTACACGAGGGCTCAGGTCAGGGGACATTGCTGGCCATACCATATGAGGCACTCCGACTTCCTGAAGTTGAGCTGTGACAATTCTGGCACAATGTGGTGGAGCATTATCATCCATGAACAGAAAGTTGGGGGTGTGCTGGTGGAATTGGGGGATGATGATGGGTTCTATGATGTCTCTGAGGTAAGAGTGTGCAGTGACTGAGCCATCTACAATAACCAAATCTGTTTTGTTCTGACTGGTGATGCCTGCCCAGACTGTTGCACCTCCTCCACCAAAGCCAACCCTGGGGACCATGTTGACGTCAGCGTATCGCTCACCTCGCCTTCTCCAGCAAAGAGGACGACCATCATTTCTGTGCAAGGTGACCCGACACTCATCAGTGAACAGGACGGTAGATCACTGCTGCTTTGTCCAGGTCACATGGTCTTGTGCCCACTGCAAACGTTCACGGTGGTGTCTTGGTGTCAGTGGAATCTCCTGCAACAATCGTCTGGCATTCAAGCCAAAACAGTGGAGTCGGTTTACGAATGGTTTGTCTGGAAACCCTGTATATACCCTAGTACCCCTCACATCTGGTAAGCGGGTGTGCAGCTGTGTGGCAGTTGCATAACGATGTCTGAGTGCATAGGTCCTTAGGTATTGGTCATCATTGTGGTCTGTCATTCATGGGGCTCCACTTCTGGGTCTGACAAGAACTCTGCCAGTAGTGCTGTGTCTTGATGCAAGTCTGCTGATGACACTTTGAGAAACACCAAGTTCAAGAGCAACATCTGACTGCCTGCCACCGACCCAAAGGCGCACTACGGCCAGGTGGCGCTACTCGTCCGTTAAGTGAGTCCGTCATGTGTTCATGGCTGTTTGAATGATGAACTTGGAATGACTTTGATGAAATTGATGCCACACTGAAAAGGGTTGTCTTAGTATTTTTTGGTATTGGCCCCAATATGTCAGGCACACTGTACACAGTGAGACCATTACGTGGAAAACACAAAATGTGGTTTGTCTATCACCCCAATACAACTGCCTCCCTATCCCAAAAATCTCTGAAGTGAAACAAACACCGTACGTATGACATCCACTGAGTCTCTCACAATATATTGTGAGTAGCGTATCAGATCACCCAGCACATACAGGAAATATTTTCACTTGTCAACAGTCAGGTCAGGTGGCTGCTTGGGGACCCAGGTAAGTAGGAGGCCCCCTAGAGACAACAATCTTTAAACCACAGCAGTGGCAAAGTTTTAAGTGACAGCAGAAGACCTCCCTAAGGTGAGCATGTGCCAATTCGACGTTACAGTAAATCACTCACGGCTGTTTCAAACAGTGTCATTCTGTTTGATGGATTGATAGCGCTGCTTGTTCCGTTACCATCTTAGCACATCCTGAAGGTGGAACAGACCTTCCATTTTTAATCTCCACATCCTCCTCCTCACATCAAAGAGACAAACACGAAATACACGAGAAATATGTGGACAGCATGGCGGACACGGAGGCAGTCTTTTGGGGAAAGAGGAAAAACTTTCAGTTAACCGTTTTATGTAACAATACAAAAAAAACCAAAAAAAAAACTACTGTCCAAATGATATTTTTTCCCAGTTATTTTTCCGGCCTCGAGTCGTGTAAATCATCAGATAAAACTCCCCTAACTCTGGTCAGGCATAATTTTTGATCTTTATAGCTGCTGCAGCTGGGGGGGCTGAATGGAAATCAGGCTGAGAAAGAAGCGAAGGGCTCTAAATCTTCTGCAGGGACACTGAGGTCAAAATAAACGTAAATATACACCGTGACGCACACAAACACAATCAGGACAGCTCTCCTCTTCACCTCAGGCAGCTGAGCATTCAGGGACATCACCACACCGCATCCAGCCGTCAATTCCAATAACCTCAGTGGGTGTTAATGAGTTAATTCCTTAACGAGCTGCCTCAATTAACCTCATCCTGCTTTTCATTTTTAATATCTCTGTGTTAATGTGTTTGGAAGATGACATCTTCCTAATTACACCTAACTGCACCCCTGAGATGATCACTTAGTACAAGGCTTAATTGGATAAACGAACACAGAGTTTAATTGACTAAATTATCAGTGTTCTTGATCAAATAAGCATCTGGCTCTAAGGGCTAAAGACGGCTGATCGAGCTCTGACAATGTGGATGAGGTATGAGAGTGTCTCAGATTCACGGGGAGAATGCAGCAAGTGGTTGTTGCTAGGCATCCAGAGACCTCCTTTCTCTTTCGCTCTCTCATTTAGGCTGTAATTTCCTGAGCTGAGGTCTAATGGACTCTATAGGAACAAACACGGCAGACGGCTGAAGGACAGACTGTCTCACTGAACTGAGGTCGGCAGCAGAGAAACGGAGGTGTATTTTTTTTAATAACCATAGCTAATAATCGCTGAGTATTTCTCATACAGAAAGTAATGTGCTGAGGTCTAGGGATAAACCTGTACATATCACACACGTAATGACTGATTTACACAATTTCTGGTCAGGAAGCGCTGTCAAGTATAAGCTTGAGAGCTTCTGAATTATATCCCAATTCAACAAAACAAAATGACCAACCTTAAAGGCAGTTCAGTCTCAGTTAATTCAGGATTTGAGATTCTTTATGGTCGTATACTATTTAACAATGCAGCATCATTAGCAGTTATGCAATTTTTGGTATTTAGTGCCAACTTAACTTCACAGAAGCAGTGAAATGCATTGTCTGCAGGCATCTCCTGTGGAGTACCGCAAGGCTCCATGTTAAGATCATCTTATTTTATTGCATTTATTTTCCCTGTACCCTGTTTCTTTATAGATCCATTCAGATCCATCCATCCAGAAGATACATCTGCACTGATGATCAGTGACCTTTCTCCTCCACTGCTGAATGTTTTCAATTCAAGAAATGTCGGCATCTTTGATTGTGGTTTAAAAAAAAATAAAAAATATTCAAAAAAGTAATTCCATGATCTTTTCATAACCCTCACACCAACTATGTTGATGGATGAGCCAGTCAGTCAAGTCTTCCTTGCAACTGGTTCATGCAACAGCAGGAGTACCAAGAAGAGAGACCATGTCTGAACTGAGAATGAAGTGCATGTATGCAGGCTTATGCAAACAACACAAACGGTGCAAACAGTTCTTATGGACAGTGACAACAGTGGAGAGATGACGGACAATGCAAAGACAAGCAGCTCAGTATGTATAAAATGACACTATACAACAACAGAAAGCAGAGCTGACTCATAAGCAGAGTATGAGTTAGGGTGATTGTAAATGTGACTGATTAGCAGCATAGTGTGTGCAAAGGGCTGAATATAGGTTATGATTTGATTGTGATTGTGAGTTAGTGTGTATATTGTGTATGTGCATGTCAATGCTGAGTGAGTGCGTGTACTGTGTATGTCTATGTTTGTGCTTGTGAGTGAGTGTATAAACACTGTGTATGTTCAGTCCAGTCTCAGGGAATTCAAGAGTCTGATGGCTTGAGGGAAGAAGCTGTTACACAGTCTGATTGTTTGCCCGAGTGCTCCGATACCTTTTCCCAAATGGAAGGAGGGTGAAGAGTGTGTGAGGGGTGTAAGGGGTGTGTGGGGTCAGTGGTGTAAATGTTTGTCATGGAGGGAAAAGAGGCTCCGGTGATCTTCTCAGCTGTCCTCACTATCCACTGCAACGTCTTGCAAATCAGAGATGGCGTACTTCCCAAACCAGACAGTAATGCAGCTGCTCAGTTCCTCTGTAAAATGTGATCAGGATTGGGGGTGGAAGATGCGCTTTCCAGATGCTGCTGGGCTTTCTTGGTTATGCTGATAAGTTAAGGCCTTCTTGTTGCAGGACTTCAGCAGCGCACACACCTTAGACATGATGCATGGCTTCTGGTTGGAGCATGTGCTGAGGGTCTTGGAGACTGTCACATTTGCTATGTACTTACTCATGTAACTAGTCACTACCACTGACTGTGCACTCCTCCAAGTTGGTGGTTTAGCCCTCAGTTGCAGTCTCCTGAATATGTCCCAGTCAGTCTGCTCAAAACAGTCTGGCCAGATTTCCATCCTCCATCTATATGCAAGAATTAGCGTAACAGAGATGTGGTCTGATAAGCGGACATAGGGGTGAGGCCCTGTGTGCAAAGTCCACACATGAGATTTGCATGGGAGAAATCTCTAATGATAATAAGCAGTCCATTGGGGTGAGCATTCTGCAGATCACTAATAGAGTTCACAGAGACCCTCCTAAGCATTAACTAAACTCTGGTGTTGAGCCACGTAAACAAAGACACAGCAGTCTCTGAACTCATGCCATGCTGTCTGCTGTAGCTGGATGCAGTCCAAGTTTATTGTCCAGGGAGTGAAGTTTGGACAGTAGGATATATTTGAAACCTGGTGGGCTAAGGTTTGTGGGCTAGGGTTTCTATGCTTCTGCTTCCTCACACACCATTTCTGCCAGTCTTTCTCCAGTCCACTGGCAACTGGCAACCAGCAACTGGCAAAAGGCAACAGCAAGGACTCGGGGCCTGGGCTCTGCAGGAGGTCGAGATCACGGCCAACCTTCTCCAACATCATCATGCAGGTTGTTTCATGATTCCTGCATTGTAGTGGTGATCGGCGGCCATAGACATCAGTGCTCAGTGCCCTCTGCTGTTCATGTGCAGAGATGGGCTGGCAAGAAGAAATGGGGGATAATGACATTATTAGCTCCAGTTTTGATCCAAAGTGACCCAAACAGACAAATAGCCTGCATGAGGCAGGGACAGTGGCCATGACCAAGCATAAGGGTAAGTCAGAAGACTTCCAGCCAAAGAACCAGCAAGATTGAGACAATTCGTGGACTAAGTCAAAGGGCAGATGAGACTGGCATGAGTCCAACTAAAAACAACAAGATAATTTTGAGTCAAAAGACTAGTGAGACAAAGAGAAATCTACACAACCCCAAGACCAAGAAGAGCTAGTCTCTTCTCTGTGAGAATGAAACATGTCAGGGACTGAAACAAGCCTAAATCCAAGGGCAAATGAGATTCACATGAGTCTGAGTTAAGACCCCAAAAGACAAATGAGAAAGAGACAAGTCAAACTAATCACCAAACAGAGTTACAAATGATCAGACACTTGGACTGACCTTGAGAGAGGGAAGAGTGGGGGGAGGACAGATGAGATAACATTATTCATCGTCCTCCTACGTCCAAGTTAATAAGCAGATAGTCAGCAACCCCAAACAGCTCAGACGAGAGTGCTCATTTAAACTTTTGTAGCCAGATGGTTTTGAAAATATGTCATACAACTCTTGCGGTAGATAAATCAACAATCTAGCAACATTTGGACTGTAAGGAACAACTTTATTCATTCATTAGAGTGATGGGTTTCAGCTTGCGGTCTTCATCAGGGTCATCCCTTCGACTTTTCTACACTTTTCACCATGCACCTTGGTAGTGGGTAAAATTGCGCAAGAAAAACTTTTTTATACAACTCTTTACAGACTCAAGCTGTTGGCTCCTGGTTTTCTATGAGTTTTGAAAAATAACCTGCAAACCATGAAAGTTTCAGAGCTCATGCCTTCACACACATTTCTCACTCCTGCTCCCCAGACAATGCAACGTCTCCAGTCCTGCCCTCAGGGCAATATTTATATTTTTGGCTGCACTGCTTGGTAAGACTTCAGGCCCAGAGTGGCAATAGAGCTACAACGAAGGTTGACTACAACGTCTCCTCACGTCTCCAGAACAAAAAGCTGCACTCGAATGCACCACAGACCAGATGGTACATGGTTTCTGCACCTGAGAGGAAAAACTCTTCATATCAGCAGGGGCAGCATTCATCGTTTAAAAGGGAAACTGTAACAGTACTGTTACTTGATTGGCTAGGGAGAGCTACTTGTAGATGTTAGGCTATGAAGCCAGGAAGAGCTACTATTGGTTGGGAGGCTAGGAATTTAGAAAAGCTACTATTAGCTGGGAGGTTAGTGCGCTAGGAAGAGCTACTATTAGCTGGGACGATACGAAGCTAGGGGAGAGCTATTATTAAATGGGAGGCTAGGAAGTCTTTCCTCATGAAGAGGAGGAGGAGTGGCAGTAATCTTCCACTCTGATTTATCTACACTGCCTGACCAAACAAAAGTCACCTGGATTTAGCTTAGCAGACAGGTACAAACCTCCTATTAGATAATTACTTCATGGGTGATTATCTTTCACCTAACAAGTTTTCTAACCCAACCGATGCAATGAGTAGCTTCTCGTTTCTGCACTGTTGCCTCACAGC
Source organism: Planiliza haematocheilus (assembly GCA_005024645.1). Taxonomy (NCBI): domain Eukaryota; kingdom Metazoa; phylum Chordata; class Actinopteri; order Mugiliformes; family Mugilidae; genus Planiliza; species Planiliza haematocheilus. The sequence continues at coordinate 2,647,185 of SRSE01000383.1, read as the reverse complement.
AAGAAGGTCACCGGTTCGAATCCATGGGCTGACTGGGCCTTTCTGTGTGTTTGCATGTTCTCCCTGTGTCTGCGTCGGTTCTTTCCAGGTACTCCAGCTTCCTCCCACTGTCCAAAGTCCATGCTAACTGCCAATAATTGGTGGAAAAAGGCTGTGAGGTAAAGGCAGTCTTTTTTACACAAAGCCGGCGAAGTGAAGCATCTTTTAGCGAAACACAAGTTTTTAGTGAAACACTGTGGCGACGTTAAACTCATATATTGAATTAAAATTAACTGAAAAAGTATTTCTTCTAAAAGTGTAAGCGAAAGAAGTTGTGTTTTTTAAATACATTCTGGTAGTTACATGTGTCAAAGTTCATGAAAATGTCCTAAAGGTACGAACAAAAATAAAACAGGTGACAAAGTGCTGCAAATGTGCTCATTCATTCAGTGCAATTAAGAAAGATAAGAGATATGATAGCTGAAATGTTGAAACTGAGTTATAGGAACAAAAATGAATAATGAAAAATGTTGCATGTTTACATAAATAGGTTTCTACCATGTAAATTATTACTGATATTTATTGTGAGGATTTGTTTACAGCAATATAACGACAACCGCTAACATGAGGAGACAGCCTCATCACACGTATCAGTTGTTAATATTACTACCATTCTTATTATTAAAGGTAAACTGCGCGACTATGTTCTTCATTAAGTTTGTGTCAAAGGTAGTCATTCGAATTATTCTGGACCCTTGAAGTAGCTCTTAGATTCAAAAAGGCTGATGACCCCTGGTCCATTGGGTTGCTGCGAGACCAGCTTGTGTTGTAGTCTCTCTGTTGGGAAATGATTCTGCTCCAGCAAAGTCTACTGGGGTAATCCAATCAAATCATTCGGGTGGGCTTTGTGTGGTGATGGACAGAAGAGAAACAGTGACATAGTCACACAAGTCATCAATTAGATTTGTCTGTATCAGTTGAAACACGCCCTTAATTAAATTGAAATGGAGAATTACCAGAACTGACCATTAAATGTGTTTGAAACCAGCGACTACTACCTGATATATCTGAAGTTTATCTGTGAGCATCTCTGAGACCTGGAGGATCCTTCAGCCTGTTTAAGACTCTATCCTTCAGTAAATCTTGTTTCTGTCATTCATCCCTCTGCTCAGCCTATCCTCCTCTAGATGTATAATTTTAGACTAACTCAGCGTCAGATGGCAGGTAGCTGAAGGATTCTGATGAAATCCTGCCTTTGACAGTAATTAACAGCTGGATTACAATATGAGCTGCGCAATCTTGCATGTGCTCATCATTCACATTAACACCATTAAACACAAAGATACCAGATACGTACTTACAGTCTTCCTTCATTTCTTATGGTAGACGCATTAGCATCCACACGTAAACACGCATTCAGCCCATCCATCCACTCAGTTTCTGCTGCGGCTGCAGTTTCCCTTTTTTTATTCCTTTTGGGAGCCAATTATTTCAAACACACAGTCACATGCTGCTTTCTGCGAACCAGCTTCTTTGATCATCCGAACACACACATCTGACGACAGACCTGCAGAGCAGCTGTCCTCAGCTCAACCTGTTTTCATACTTGTGAGGACATTCACGTGACCTGTATTCCGAAAATGTCCACACTGGATGAAAACAAACCTAAACGGAGGAGACAAACTGAAATCACACTGATCCAGTTACTGGCAGCGCCATGTCTCTGCTAAAGCTTAAAGCTTCATCCGCATTTAGATGATTGCTGATACAGTTGATTGACATGACACAAGAACGGAGATCCCAGACGTTTACACTTCCTTATGCTTTCCTGCTTCCCTTCATCCTTCTCTTTCATTCTTATTTCTTTCCTTTTTTCTTTTCTTTCTTTATTCGTTCCTTCCATAGACAGTCTGAAGATGGACTGCCAAACAAAGCAAGTAGAGCTCCCCCTGGCGTCTGGCTGCAGTATAGGTCATAAGCTCCACCCCCTCCATGGTAATGGCTGGGACTTGCACCAAACTAAAACACTAAAATACAAATCAACTCAAATCATTTTTTTGTTTCAAGGACGGTTGTATGGTGGGGTCATTAATATTACGTTGGTCCACCGTCAGATTGTACTGATCAGATTTTGGCTCCAAAAATATCGTCAGTTTGGCAGTAAGTGGGGATACATTGTCCATATTTATATACAGTCTATGGTTAGTTCCCTCATCCTTCCTTCCTTTCATCCTTTCATTCTTTTCCCCCATCTACCGTTCTTTATTTTTTCCTTCCTTCCTTCCTTCCTTCCTTCCTTCCTTCCTTCCTTCCTTCCTTCCTTCCTTCCTTCCTTCCTTTGTCCTTCCTTCCTTCCATCTTCCCTCATTCTTTCTTTCTTTATTCTTTTAAGGGCTTGCTCTGCCCCTCGCCAACCCCTCGTCATCATCTTCCTGCAGACATGATGAAGGTCTCAGTTTCCTCATGGCTTCAATCAGCTGATGTGGTCACTGTTTTTACCTTTACGCTTCTCCCTCAGCTCAGGTTCGCTCTTCGAATCCACAGGACGGAAACATTCTGGAAACAGTCCCACTGTTGTTAAATACACTCGCTGAAGCCGCTCACCCCGTATGAACCGATGAACTAGTTCAGTGTGTGCTGCATTAAACACACGAGGTCACAGGTTCACACACACAAACGGATGTAGGGCTACCTTCGTGAGGACTTTCACGGACATAATGCATTCCCTGGCCCCTCAACTAAGTGCCTTACCCTAATCCTTATCGTAACCTAATTGTAATCTCTTTAAAACTCAAACTACTTCTCAGAAAGATAGCTGTACAAGTGTCAGACACGTTCTTCTTCATTCTCTTCCTCCTCTTCCTGCATCTTCATCTTTGTCTTTTTCTCCTCCTTGTTCATCTTCTAACAACAAACATCACCTTCCTCTTTCTCTCCTTCTTTCATTTCTATCTTTACACTCAGGGGTGTTGTGAGATTACAGACCAGACTCTGACACACGTTACAGAGTGTGCGTCTGTGTGTCTGTGTGATCACGTGCAAACCATTTTCTCTGACTAATGCCTCAGCCATGAGAGACTGAGTTCGATTGAGAGGGTCTTTACAGTGTGCGTATGTGCGCGCGTTTGTGTGTAATGCGGCAGAGAAGAATAGGTTCACATGAGGAGACAGCTGCTGCAGAGACCAGGCCACATGTGTGAGCGTCTGTATGCATGTCGAGTGCACACACTCTTTCGGGGAGGACGGGGCTCGTGGCTGTCCTCAGATGACACACCCAGGCGAGCTGGTTTCTGTGCGAGCGTGAGGGGGCGGAGCTGTCCTCAAACAGCTCCTCATAAACCCCCTGCACGTCCCACATCATATCAGCTATGGGGCTGTTCAGACCTCGCATTAAGATCCAATCTGGGCCATCCGACCATGAGTGACCAGCTTTAGGCCTGTGTGTTCAGACCTAATAAAGGCTGCTTTTTAACTGAAGGCTCGTAACTGTAACTTTAGTCTCACCTGTGTCTTTGGTGTTTAATAAATTATTAATTACAGATTTAGAATCAAGGAAGGAAATTTTCATCCCTAAGGAGGTCTGTTATTTGAATGAATTCTTAAAGTTTTTTTTTTTTTGGTCAAATTAATTAGAGGAACGAGCCTCAAGGCTGCAGGAAGCCCTCATTTTGTAAAATAAAATTACAACCAGAAAGCTGGAATGAGTGAATCCAACTGATTTAGCCTCAATTGTTACAGTTTAGTCAAATATCTGCAGGAGAAGCTCAGACACAAGAACTGAATTTATTGAGATTACTCATTTAATTACATCTGAGACAATATGATACAAACTAGACTTGTTCAGAAGATAAAGACCAAAGAGTTAGACTCTTTTCATGTCTGTCAATACACCCATCAGCCATAACATTACAACCACCTGCCTAACATTGTGTAGGCCCTGACTCAATGAGCCATGGACTCCTCTAGACCTTTTAAGGTGCGCCGTGGTATGGAATCAAGATGTTAGCAGCAGCTCTTTCCTGTCCTGCAGGTTGAGAGATGGGGCCTCCATGGATTGGACTTGTTTGTCCAGAGCATCCCATAGATGCAGGATTGGACTGAGATCAACTTCAACTTCTTGAACTTGTTGGTGTGTCCCCCAAACTATTCCTGACCCATGGGGTATTATCATGCTGAAAGAGGCCACTGCAAAGAGATCTGTTCCCGATAATTTTGTATAAAACACAGAGGATCCTAAAGCTTCACTTAACACAATAACGTGTGGAGGTGGAAATTAAGTCATATTAATCAAAGAGGTTCTGAAGGCTCCAGCCAGAGAGACAGAAAGCTGTGGCTTGTTGTGTTTCTTCTGTCCATCACTCTGGATCAGCTTGTAACACTGGATCAGCTGGACTTTCAACATTGGAGGTCAGCAATCCTTAAACATGAACTTGCGTTTAATTGATTTCACTTCATCATCTTTTATTAAAAATGCCCAAGAGCTCGGGAACATGTGGTCTTTGAACTTCCAGTCTTCAAACAGCCTCACATATAAATCTTCAGGTCTGTGATTAGTTTCAGGGATCATTTAAGGACTCCGTTTAAGGATTTAGACCTTACTCTTTTAGCTAAAGTTTACTTCCCATTTTCAGATTTTGTCATTTCATCATCGGCTGATCAGCAGTTACTCTGGTGTTGGTTTTCTGCAGAACTCTCTGCTCCAGCTGAGCGTAGCGCGTCAGCATCTGGTCGTACACCTGGAAAAACACGTTAACAAGTTAATTTCAAGACCAAATTAGAATCCATCTGTTCAGAAGTGTTTCCAATCAAACCCAGTGTGACTCGGATGTCATTCAGTGCCCCATTTTGTCTAAATAAAACTGATTTGTCATAGTCTGACCTTTACAATACATGTCCGTGAAGGTGTTTGACGGCAAAGGAGCTTTCTGGGGAGCAAAAGAGTTGTTGTTGCTCACTGGAAAAGGTTGCAAAACTATCTCTAAAGAGTTTGGAATATACAAGTACACAGTCAGACAGATTGTTTACAAATGGAGGAGATCTAAGACGAACTGTTACCTTCCACAGGAGTGGTTGACCAAAAACGAACTATAGGCCTCTCTCACAATGACTAATGGTAAAGTTCATGAATCCACAATCAGGATAACACTGAACAACCATACTGTGTATGGTAGAGGTGAGTGAATAGTTGAGTAGTAGACATGACACTTTCAGCAGGAAGTTGACTAGTCGCAGATCATGTGACGATGACAACATGGACCCCTCCTAGAAGACAGACGAGGAGCCCAGTGGGACATGTTGCTATGGTTGTAGAGCATATTTTTTGGCCTCAACGTCAGTTTATACACAATGCGAGAGACAGCAGTTATGGTAGAGCTGAGAGTTTACAGAGTGAGAGCTGCATAAGTGTCAGAGTGACTGTGTCTGTGGTGCTGGTGTGTTCAAACTTCAGGCAGAAAAGCCTCTGTAGCGTCTTTTGTGTGAGACGCAACAATATGTATTCAGGTCAGGAACCTAGATTTCATTATTGGAAAAGCATTCATTTCTACTGTGTTTTTATGTCAACTTGACTTTCACCACAAATAAGTAGACGTTGAAAAATTGTAAGTTGTTGAATCTTAGTGTGAGGAAATGTGTAGGAATGTGAGGAAAGCCACCAACATCTCGGAAACTAAACAATTTGGTACTGGAATGGGCAATACACAAGTATAATATTTCTGTTTGACTGGGTTCTCTTTTTCTACTTTTCTGGAATTTCCGCTGCTGTTTTTAATCATTTTTATGGAGACATGTGGAAAATTTAGAGGGGCACAATTACTTTTAAGCAGCAAGATTTTTTTTCACGGCAGCGCTTTTTGCACTTTGTTGTTCACCCAACACCCCATCAAGACCTTGTCTTGCATTTGAACCCTCATTTGTTTGTGGCTTGATCATTTGTTCAGTCAGTCAGTCAGTCAGTCATCTTCTATACCTGTTTAGTCCTGTTAGGGGTCACGGGGGTCTGCTAGAGCCTATCCCATCTGTCATTGGGTGAGAGGTGGGTTATACCCTGGACAGGTCGCCAGTCCATCGCAGGGCCAACACAGAGACAGACAACCATTCACACTCACAAGCACACCTACGGGTAATTTAATCAACAATGAACCTAATGAGCATGTCTTTGGATGGTGGGAGGAAGAAGGAGTATCTGGAGAGAACCCACACAGACACAGGGAGAACATGCAAACTCCACACAGGGTCCTCCGCAACCCTTCACAGGGCAAGCGGTTACAGAAGATGAATGAATGAATGAACAACTTATGTGTATATTCACTGTACTAACCACCACAACAAATTCCTCATATGTGCAAATGTATGTTTCAATAAAGGGAATTTAGATTTCGATTCTAAATGGTAGAAAAACATCTACAATCACAATGAAACAAGTCTGGCATTAACACAACCCGAATGGAAGAAAGGAAGAAGCCACAACACTCCAAAAAAGGAGGAAGCATCGCGTTGTGGGGGGATTTGCTGCAGGAGGTGACTGGTGCACTTCAGAAAACAGATAATTGTGTTCAACCAACATCTGAAGACATCAGTCTGGAAGTTATAGCTTGGAAAAAACTGCTCCTTTGGGTTTATATTCAAAGACAACTCTGGGTCAAAATAAGAAGCTGGAAGAGGACAAAACAGAACTTTTTTTTGGCCTTTTAAATGTACAGTCGAGTTTTTCCTGAACGCGCTTGCCTTTAGCACATGGGTCCCTCCAGATGAGCTGGGTTCTGCTCAAGGTTTCTTCCTGTTAAAACTGAGTGATTACTTGCAACCTTCACCTTCAGGCTTGCTCTGGGGGTCCTGGGTGGGTTTAGTAAAACGTCTTGAGACAGTTTGTTTCGTTACTGACGCTATATGAATAAAATTAAATCGAACTGAATTTAATGAACACTGCCTTCCAGCATGCACTGCACCTTTAGTGTGTTTTCACAGACTAGGTGTTTTAGCAGAGCTTATTATTTATTTATGAGCTGTGCTGTTTAATTATGGAGGACCAGCACTGGAGAATATCACTTCAGTAAACATACAACTCAATTAGAGCAACGCAGGATGAGAGAGAGAGGATCTGTTACGGTGAGTAGCAGTTGCTCTCTAGGAAGAGCTACTATTAGCTGGGTGACTATTAAGCTAGGAAGAGCTACTATTAGCTGGGCGACTATTAAGCTAGGAAGAGCTACTATTAGCTGGATGACTATTAAGTTAGGAAGAGCTTAGCTGGGAGACTATTAAGCTACAAAGCACAACTATTTCCTCGACAATAAGCGACAAAGCGCAAGCGAAACTATTAGCTGGGAGACTATTAAGCAAAGAAGAGCTTAGCTGTGAGACTATTAAGGTAGGAAGACCTACTGTTAGCTTGGAGACTATTAAGCTAGAAAGAGCTACTATTAGCTGGAAAGTTGGGATGCTTGGAAGAGCTACTCTTTGCTGGGAGGTTGGGAGAGCTACTGTTAGCTGGAAGGCAAGGACGCAAGGAAGAGCTACCCTTAGGTGGGAGGCTGGGAATCTGCTACTAGTTGGGAGGCTAAGAAGCGCAAAAGCGTTACAATTAGCAGGCAGGCAAGGAAACTAGGAAGAGCTACTCTTAGATGGGAGGCTAGAAAGATGTACTACTAGCTGAGAGGCTAGGAAGCTAGGAAAAGCTACTACTAGCTGTAAAGCAAGGAAGCAAGAATTAGCTACTTTTAGCTGGCAAGCGCTACAAAGCCTACAGTCCTGCCCAGCAGTATTGGCACCCCTTAATTTTATTCACAACCTTTGTAGTATCTCCAAAAATAAATGGAAATGGACACAATTTACATCACCAACATTTTTTTATTGCAAGACCAAAGTAACTGAAAAGTTGTTTTCCCCCAAAATAGGCATTGCAATTTCAAAGAAAACAATAAACAAGAAAACAGCATGTGCAGGAATATTGGCACCCCTCCTTAGTATTTCGTTGCACACCCTTTGGCAGCAATTACAGCCTCCAAACGTTTCCTATAGCCATCAATAAGCCTCTTACATTTCTCAGGTGGTATTTTCTCCCACTCTTCCTTTGCTATACGTTCCAGCTCTTGGACATTTGGAGGATTTCTTCTCCCAATGGCAGATTTCAACTCCCCCCAAAGATTCTCAATTGGATTGAGATCAGGACTCATTGCTGGCCATTTTAAAACAGTCCATTTTTTCTTCTCTAACCATGCCTGTGTGCTTTTGGATGTGTGTTTGGGGTCTCTGTCTTGCTGGAGTACCCATGACTTTCGCCTCAAACCGAGCTTTCTGACACTGGACAGGACATTTTGCTCCAAAATCTGCTGGTAATCTTCAGATTTCATGATACCTGTGACACGGGTAAGGCCTCCAGTCCCAGATGCAGCAAAGCAGCCCCACAGCATTATGGATCCTCCACCATGCTTAACTGTTGGTAGGGTGTTCTTTTCCTTGAGTGCTTCATTGCAGCGTCTGTAAACATACTGCTTGCGAGAATTACCAAAAAGCTCTACTTTTGTTTCGTCTGTCCACAACACATTTTGCCAGAAGGACTGTGGCTGGTCCAGGTTCTCTTTTGCAAAATCCAGACGGTCCTTTTTGTGTTTTTTCTTCAACAATGGGGTCTTCCTTGGCCTCCGCCCAAATAGTCCCACTGTGTTGAGTGTGCGCCGTATGGTGCTTTTCGAAACGGTCACCCCAGACTGTTCCAGGTTGGCCTGCAGGTCTGTAGATGTTGAATGAGGTGATTTTTCTACCAATCGCACCAACCTTCGAACACATCTCTTGTTGATTTTTCTCTTACCCCCACGCCCAGGGAGGTTCTTGACAGTTCCGTGCCTTGAGATATTTCTTAATCACATTACGCACTGTTGACACAGGGATACCAAGCTCTTGGATATGGTTTTATATCCTTTGGAGCTTCTTGCGTTTGGCATAATTGCATTTCTTGTCTCTTCAGACAGCTCTTTTGTCTTCACCATGGTGAAAAAGGGCCAGTGTGAAACAGTTAGCTTTGTTAAAACACAAATCTCATCATTCAGTGGCCATTTCATGTCACATGGGCACAGACAATTAGTCACAAGTGACTTCCATTTGTAATTTACCAAAGGTGAGTCAAATTGGGTTTCCATACTGACTAACAGTAAAGGGGGCCAATACTAGTGATGCAGTAAGCTTTATCTTTTTTATTTATTTCACTCTCATTGTTTAGTTTCTCATGTTGTTGATACTTTGCTCTTTTGTATTAAACACAAACTATCTGTAGTGAAATTCTGTATCACTAGATCACTTTTGTTCAGGAGATATTTAACATTATGTACTTAAACTTCATGGGTGCCAATACTGCTGGGTAGGACTGCCCAGCAGTTTGACTCACCTTTGGTAAATTACAAATGGAAGTCACTTGTGACTAATTGTCTGTGCCCATGTGACATGAAATGGCCAATGAATGATGAGATTTGTGTTTTAAAAAGCTAACTGTTTCACACTGGCCCTTTTTCACCATGGTGAAGACAAAAGAGCTGTCTGAAGAGACAAGAAATGCAATTATTGCCAAACGCAAGAGCTCCAAAGGATATAAAACCATATCCAAAGAGCTTGGTATCCCTGTGTCAACAGTGCGTAATGTGATTAAGAAATATCTCAAGCACGGAACTGTCAAGAACCTCCCTGGGCGTGGGGGTAAGAGAAAAATCAACAAGAGATGTGTTCGAAGGTTGGTGCGATTGGTAGAAAAATCACCTCATTCAACATCTACAGACCTGCAGGCCAACCTGGAACAGTCTGGGGTGACCGTTTCGAAAAGCACCATACGGCGCACACTCAACACAGTGGGACTATTTGGGCGGAGGCCAAGGAAGACCCCATTGTTGAAGAAAAAACACAAAAAGGACCGTCTGGATTTTGCAAAAGAGAACCTGGACCAGCCACAGTCCTTCTGGCAAAATGTGTTGTGGACAGACGAAACAAAAGTAGAGCTTTTTGGTAATTCTCGCAAGCAGTATGTTTACAGACGCTGCAATGAAGCACTCAAGGAAAAGAACACCCTACCAACAGTTAAGCATGGTGGAGGATCCATAATGCTGTGGGGCTGCTTTGCTGCATCTGGGACTGGAGGCCTTACCCGTGTCACAGGTATCATGAAATCTGAAGATTACCAGCAGATTTTGGAGCAAAATGTCCTGTCCAGTGTCAGAAAGCTCGGTTTGAGGCGAAAGTCATGGGTACTCCAGCAAGACAGAGACCCCAAACACACATCCAAAAGCACACAGGCATGGTTAGAGAAGAAAAAATGGACTGTTTTAAAATGGCCAGCAATGAGTCCTGATCTCAATCCAATTGAGAATCTTTGGGGGGAGTTGAAATCTGCCATTGGGAGAAGAAATCCTCCAAATGTCCAAGAGCTGGAACGTATAGCAAAGGAAGAGTGGGAGAAAATACCACCTGAGAAATGTAAGAGGCTTATTGATGGCTATAGGAAACGTTTGGAGGCTGTAATTGCTGCCAAAGGGTGTGCAACGAAATACTAAGGAGGGGTGCCAATATTCCTGCACATGCTGTTTTCTTGTTTATTGTTTTCTTTGAAATTGCAATGCCTATTTTGGGGGAAAACAACTTTTCAGTTACTTTGGTCTTGCAATAAAAAAATGTTGGTGATGTAAATTGTGTCCATTTCCATTTATTTTTGGAGATACTACAAAGGTTGTGAATAAAATTAAGGGGTGCCAATACTGCTGGGCAGGACTGTAGCTGCCGTCTTCTGAATCATGCTAACCAGGTGGTCATTCTAGATCAACATGTTGTTGTGGAAATATTTGCAAACCAATGCTGTTTTGTCCACCCCCACATAAAGCAATGCCAAACGATTTGACTGACCAGGGAGATCTTTGCGGAAGTACAATCACTTCCCATCAGATGAATCAGCACAGACAGTGGAGTTCAAGAGGTCAAACAGAGCAGATGAACCAAGTGTCACACATTTTAAAAATAATTCATTGTAATAGGTGTCTGCACTGTGCTGCCCTCTCCCTCTTCTTTCCAAAAAGACTGATCAAACGTAAACTATAAAGTAAAACCCCATCCCTGCTTCTGTGACTCTCCTTCATCTCCTTCTCTTTCTTCATCACCCCTCTGCTTTCTTTTTTTTTTTTTAAAGGACAGCGTTTAACCACCTTTCCTCCCTTCTTGTTTTTTCTTTATTATCAGCTGTGTTTTCTGTGGAATAGTATTTCTTATCTTCAGTGCTTTTTACTCAGACGCATACTGATGTGAAACTGTGAAAAAGTTCAAATGAGATGAAACCAAAATGGCACTTTGAGTTTGAAGTGTGAAGAAAAAAGCGTGACAGGAATCTGAACAGGAGTGAGATAAACACTGAAAAACACAGATTTACTGCTGCTTGTAAATGGGAAAAGAGTGAATTAACTTTATAGAGGACCTTTTTTTTAATCTGTTTTTCTTAATAATTTCCTAAAAGCATCCTCAGACTCAGTGGAACCTGCAGCAGAGACGGAAATCAGATTAATTCAGGTTATTGTTGTAACTGTGCAGCTTTTTGTTCTTCTGCTGGTACATTGTGATTTGACTCTCACTGAACCTCACATTCATTTAACTATGAACCTTCACGTTCTGTCTTTTCCAAATCTGATGACGCTCTGTGCCCGTAACATGAATCGTTTAGAAACATGCTGTCATGTGAACTCAAAGTCATGTTAGAAGACGTGCACAAATAAGACATACAGTGTGTGTTTGAGATTAGAGAGAAGATTTTCTGTGAGTAGTGTGTGTTGCAACCTGATTTTAAAGTCATATTCGATTTAAAAACTCCTGTAGTTTAAGCACAGGTTAATTTGCATTTCCTGTCACTTTCAAATATAGAGTAACATGATTGCAGACTCAGCAATGAGTGACATTGTCTGTTATAAAAGCTCTAGAACAGCTCTTACAATCAGACGCAGTGTCATCTTCAGACTCTGCTGTTTACTCTGATCCTTGCCATCCTTGACTCATAGAAACTCACTGATATTATTTTAATATTTTAATATTATTGTAAGGAAACAGTAGAGCGGGAATGGATGGTTTAAATAAAGTCTCTTTTATGAACACACTTACTGAGGCTAAGAAGCCTGCACAATGTTCCACCCACACACAACGCTTCACAATCTCAGGAGTGATGAGCTGAGCCGAAATGCCGAAACAGATTTGAGGCTCCGTAAAGCACCAAGACACACATTGTGACTAATTCAATAAATACTAATTGCACTGCTGAGGAATTGAGTGTGTTTCAATATTACTGTTAAATCATCACAGTGATACCTGCTTTGCTGTCGGATGTGGAGTAGCAACCAGTTGGGGCTCTGGCGCTTTCTTCACCACGTCAAAGAAGGAGACTCCAGTCTCTGCTACCAGACCTAAAGAGAAAAAGACCAATAAAGAGAAAGTTCTACTTAAACCAGTGTTTCTCTAGTTACCAGTGACCCTGAATATCATCCAATGAACATCAAGCAATGTTCAACGGAGAACTGCTGGAGTTCTGGTTCCTGGAACGCTTGCACAACTTTTCATTCCTTGTACTAGCTGCTCATTCCTAGCTAGTTTCTCTAGCTCTCAGGTGTAGCCATTTAGCTAGCATCAGTCTGCATTCATGCTATGCATAACATTAACCTTTAACTGCCAGGCAACACAACCTAGCCTGTCCAACAAAAAGGAATGAACTTTATGTTTAACAGTATAGCTCACTGATTATAAAAGAGATTTTCTAAGCGACAACAGCGTCCACAGCACAGACATACTACCAGTATTGGGGGTGTCAATATGGGTAGTTCGAATTTTGGTGATGTCAGTATCAGTAGTATCAATAACATCAGTATCATGACTATCAGCATCCGTAATATCTGTGTCACTATTGGTATTATCAGTCTACTGATACTAATACTCTGATATCACCAATATTGATACAACTAATATTGATACAACTAATACTGATACAACTAATACTGATACAACTAATTCTGATACAACTAATTCTGATACAACTAATTCTGATACTGATATCGTTGTTTGATGTGGTACCATGCAGAGCTCTGTAGGCTGAACCCAGACAGGCAGAATTGGACAGATCGATGGTGTAGACTGGAGCGTTGAACACATCAGACATAACCTAGAGACAACAAACAAACACTGATGAAGAACTTGATTATTAATTAAATACTCAGATGCAGCAGGTGATCTGATTTTAACTTCTTCATGGAGACGCTACAGAAGTAATTACTGTGTGATCTAAACAGACCTGCAGAATCTCTTTATTGGATGAAGCTCCTCCTGTCGCCAAAACCCGGGTTCCTGGAACTAAAAACGAGATAAAAGGCTGAGGAACTTGTCCGATTTGATTTCAGGAGGATTCTGATCTGTTAGCGTCACAGCTGGACAGCTGCAATGAATCTTAAAAGATAACCAGGAAGCCTTACTGATGGAGTACCCCAGTCTCTCAGCATGAAGCCTCCTGGACAGAAACTGACCCTCCACCAGAGCCCGGACCTCCACCTCAGGACTCAGGGAGGACACCTTCCGTGACAGAGGTGAGACAGGTGAGACATGATCGTCATCTTAACTGGAGCAAGTCCAAAGGGAAAATGTCTGACTGACCTCACTATTGTTTGAGTCAAAGCGATGAACGCCCACGGCAGAGGGGGTAATCTCCATGGTGTCAAAATAAAAGCCTGGAAACACATTACACGACCAGACAAAAGGAAGAAGGATGCAAGGCAGAAAACAAATGCAGTTTAACTATTGGAATGACTTAATCAGTCACATCAGTATCCATCCATATCCATTGTATCAGTATTGATGTCAGTAGTATCTGTGTTGGTGTACTAGTGTGCAGTTGTGTCAGTATTGTTTCTGAAGCCAAGGTTAACTTAGCTAACTAGGGTCTCTGTAGAATTGCAGATGTTCATTACATTTTTTGCATGTTGAACTTTCAGTCTGTCAAGATCATTTGATAAAAGTTCTTTTTTGGGGTGGTGGCGGGGAGTAGTTGCTCCTAAGTAAATAAGAAATTTCAGCTTTGAGCGGCCTTTGATCATGACCTGTACAGAGCATAAACTGTAGAAAGAACTGGATGTTGCGTCTCTACTTCCTCCCATTGGCCACACCAATGTCGATATCCCAGGGATATGGGCAGCGGCATTTTGGGAGTTTGGGGAAACAGAATGTGACGTCATGATCACTACAAGTTGCTATGCCAACCAATCCTTGGGAAAAAACAAAAGTAATGTATAATCTAACATTTGTTTGTAACTAGTGGTGGAGGCAGAACAGAGCTTAGTATTAATTAAACGAAAACACAAATGAGCCTGGAGGAAGTGTGGGCGGGTCATTGATAACACGGCTCTGCATGGCTCCACTCTCAGACTGCACTGCAAAGGCTCCAAACTCGCAAGATGGTGCTGCCTGTACCCCAAGGAAAATAGCGACAGTTTGTCCAGGGAAAGGAAGAGAGGACACATTGTCCATATGTATTTACAGTCTATGGCTTGGAGCCAGAGTTTACACAATGCTGTCTGTGAGAGTGAAGCCACATTATCAGTGACCTGCATTTCATTTGTTTTCCCACTCTCATGATCCTATGGAACCACGTCATGGGGCGATTGTCAGTGGCAGCTGACTGTTTATATCGTCAAATAACTAAATGAAATATTGACTCTTGAACACACATTAGCATTATGCTACTACCTACTACTAATGACTGAAACCCTCCTTAAAACCACTTTTGTGTTTTAGTTTGTTCCAAGTCCTATCCACTAACACGAATGACGTGGAGCTTATGACCTATACTGCAGCCAGCCAGCGGGGGGAGCTACACATCCTTTAGCTGTTATGGCGTCCATTTTTTTACAGTCATTTTTCTATGGTTCAGATGTGCCAGTATCAGTAGTATCTGTGTTTTGTGTGGTACTGTGCAGTATCATTTCTGAAGTATCAGTAGCAATAATATTTACAGTATTGGCAGTGTTAGTTTCAGTTCAGATCAATGTTGTTTGTATAAATATCTGTGGTATGAGTCTCTCCATTGGGAACCAAATATCCAGCAAAGATCTCCCAGGCCAAATAATTTGGGCGGGCTTTATGTGGTGATGGGCAGAAGAGCGAAAGTAACATAGTCATACATATAACCTGAGCGCTGTGAAGTTGAATTACTGTTCAACTTATTTATTCTGAATGGTTGGAAGACTATCCGGTTGATGCAGAAACCTTCATAGTGACATCCAGATGGTACCAGACAAAGCAAGCGCAACAGCCATATGATCAAACAATGAAAAGAGAGCGAGAAAGATGAGGGGAAATCAAAGAAAGTTTCACCGATGTTTCCGTTGTTTCCGAGTGGCGTGTCTTTCAGAGCAGCAGAAAACAGTTCCCATGATCCTCCAGCACACTGGTTCCTGACTCGTTCTCTGGTCAGAGATCCGTTCTTAAAGCTGTGGATGACATAAAATCACTTTTATTTTAATAGGAGCTTCATGAATAACTACAGCCAGGTCATTGCAGAGCTGGAGGTGTGCGCAGGTGAGAGATGAAGAGGCTACAGCTTTGTTTTTCTTCTCGTCTTGTGTTGCTGAATAAGTCCTAAGGAAGGCAGAGGCTGAACATCATCAAAACACATTTATGTCACTGAAAATATCTTCTACACGTGCAAATTTAAATTAAGAGTTTCCTCATGGATCTGAGTTCATAATGCTCTTTAATGTCCGTAAGGAACAGAGAACACGGAAACCAACTGTAAAAGGACAAACAGCAGGGGGCCCTGCAGTTACATTGAGCAGCTGGCCATAGTCATCTCGGTCATTGGTGTATTCTGAAGTGTGGTGTGTTCATACCAGAGCAGCGCCATGTACGCTTCCCGGTCCACGGGGTTACAGAAGACGTGTCCCTCCAGAGCCGGACGGGGCTGCTGGATCCACAGAAATACTGTATCACTGGTGCCTAGACTCACCTGGAGACAGACACACTGTCAAACACACAGCCCCAACAGCAACAACAGGACAACACGAATGAGCTTCAGAGGAACGGACAGGACTCACAGCGATGTCTCCTTGATGGAGCCTCATTCCTGCAAGAGATGCTGCAAAAGAGGAATTAATAAGTTCAGTCTTTGCGTCTATTTAAAGATTATATTTTTTATTTGTTTTATTTATTCATCAAAAATATGTAAAATATCTCAATTTGAAGCACAATACTCATGGGAGCATAAAGAAAGGAGCAAACAGGATAATGCCCTTTGTTTAATGAAAACACACACGTCTATAGAGGAAAGAGGAAACAGATCAATGAGTCTTTTGAGGATCAGGAGTTTTTCTTGGTGTTTAGGTGTAGTGTGTGGAAAGGCTGGCTTCTGAGGAGATAAGAGGAGCCTTTCGGGTTGGTATTTAGACCTCCAGGTGATGTGATGCGTTGACATTTCACAGTGAGATGAAGGAAAAGAAAAAACATTGAAACTGTCAGCAGTAATTAGAAAAGAGAAATTAGTGAAGCAGCAGCGCCTTGTAATGTCATCATTATTCATGTCAACAACAACACCAAATGTGGACAATTTTAACTTCCCGGTTTCAGGACAGACAGTGTGGTAAAGGAACGACTGATGGAAAGGAAATAATACAACAGTTTCCTTTTCTGGACCCATTTCTATAAAAATAATGATTGTGGATGTTTTCTACCTGGATTGTCTCCAGTGAAAGCCACCACTTGGCAGGGTTCTGAGAAACCGTATCGGTGCACGAAGTAGGAGGAGACAGGACCCTGCAATGACAGGAAAGTCATATGAACAGAACACCTCTTATTACGATCTTTAGGACGCTAGTGCTGTAGAAACTTTCAACTTCACATGGATACGCAATACAGGACGTTGCATCATGGACGGTATCTCATATACCGAGATGAATGCCATTACTAAAGCAAGAAACTCACTTAGAACAATTCATAAAGTCTCCTCTCACTCACTGCACCCACAGCTGTGCATCAGTGCCACATACATCAAATCCAGCAGAAGCACCAATGTCAACCCAATAAAATGGCAAAAATATACATAAAATATGTAAATATAATTCATTTTACTCAACAGATCTTAAGAAACATTTAGAGTTCCCCTCAGAGCGTGGCCCTTCCTCAGAATATTAAGCCTTTCTTTTAAAGTCCGGCATAAAAATGGCTTTCTAAGAAGAATTCCAACCAAACGGATAGCCTCTCCCCCTTCCGCCATTGTGAGTTCCACAAATAGCTATCAAAACTTTAACAGTGATGATTTGCTTGTGCAGTTCGCAACAGATGAACATGAACCACTATCTTCATCACAGTGTGTTTCAAGGTTCAGCCGCCTGGGGATTCTTTGACTCCAGCATCACATGATGGCTGAAACATGATTGGATAGAAGCTCTAATGCAAAGTTACACTGCCAGAAGCACCATAGTTGAGACAGACAAGCCATAAAATGAAATAATGGGCTATTGGGAATAATTCGATAATATTAATGAGGGAAAAAAATTAAAATGTCAGTGATTTTGATAAAGTTAAGGCCAGCAGAGAAGGCTTTGGTCCACTTTTTTGGTCCAGACAAGTATACACCAGTATATACTAGTACAGACCAGTGTGGACCAGCACAGACAAGGATAAACCAGTGTGGACATATACAGACAAGTATAGACCAGTACAGAGTCATATATCCTAGAGAACAGAACAGGGCAGACCAGTATAGACCAGTATAAAACAGTGTGGACCATTTTAGACTAGTACTGAACAGTGTGGACCAGTACAGAGTAGTATAAGCCAGTACAGAACAGCCTAGACCACTACAAACCAGTATAGAACAGTATGGACCAATGTGGACCAGTGTGGACCAGTGTGGACCAATGTGGACCAGTGTGGACCAGTGTGGACCAGTAGAATCCAGTACAGATCAGTATAGATTAGTGTAAACCAGTAAACCAGTCTTACCAGTACAGATGCTGAGGGCAGAGGAGCTCCCAGCAGTCTGTCCAGATGAGGAGCAGTGGCTTCCAGACAGATCTCTGACCAGTTCCTGGTCCTGATGTCCAACAGATTCATCCCTGAACCTGAAAAAGGCGTTCAACCAGTCACTTAACTGATTAAATGGTCGGTCAGTGACCAATGAGACAAACTGTACCATCGCTGTAGTCGATGGCAGCGCAACCACCAAGAAAAAGAGATGCTGCAAAGCTGCTGACCAATGAGATCCTCTGAAAGCAAACACACACTGATGTGAGACAGCAGGTGAGACACAGCACTGGATGACGGGCAGCGAAGCTCTGACCTCTGTGTCCTGGAACTCCTGCACTCGGCTCTGGTGTAGTTTGGAGATCTGATTTCCTGTGAAACGCTGCAAACAAACACACAGGCCCAACATTTAAATATCACGTCCCAGCATATACGGACAGACAGATGGACAGCGTGCGTGGAGACAACTGGACCTCGTAGGCTCTGGATCCGGTGATCTCTGCCAGTCTCACGGCGCCCCCTATTGCTGCCTCCAGGGCCTGACATTGTTGACTGCTGCTGGAGTCCATCCACACTGGACTGTCTGCCACAGAGAAGCTGTCCTGGAGACATCAGCACACATGAGTCAGCAGCTACACGAAACCACACGTGCGTTTGGTCACACAACACACTGCTGCACGCACACACCTGCAGCAGCTGGTGCAGGGTCTGGTCTGGGTTCAGTTGCTTCAGAGTCTGAGACGCCCCTCTCTTCCAAAACACACTGCCATGTTGCTGAGAAACACAAAGAAGAAAGCACAAAGGTTCACTGAACTCCATTCACTGTTTCACAAATTTTTGTACAATTTTGTATTTTCCTGTAGAACCTGTGTGTACCAGTGTATTGGTAAATGGTCATTATCTGGTTTTTATAGCGCTGTTTTCTTAAATTTTTTTCTTTAAGTTATAGTAAAAAAGCCTATAGTCTACCCATTCGCTCACACAAGCACTCACAAACCAGTGTGGAGCTGTGTAAAGTGAACCAGTGTGAACCAATGTGGAACAATGTGGACCAGTGTGGACTAGCCACAAATCCTGCCACAAATAGAAATACAGGAATGTTTAACATCATATCTGGAAAATGCACAAAAGTATGTGGACACCACTGTGTTCTTTTTGGCCCCACACAATTAAATCTTTACAAGTGTGTTTGTCTCTTTCTTGAAGTCCAATGAACTAAACCAGCTCTATAAGGAAAGCTTTTGAAGTTTCCTATAGACCTGAACACATCAGACTCAGTCTAGGTGATACAATATGCGGTTAGGAATTGCGGAATAGAGTCCACAAATCTTTGGCCTGCTTCCGCCTCACCTGACCGCTGCCTGACAGCGCTCTCACACAGGAGAAGTCAAACCCCTCCCTCTTCATCTTGTCCAGTAGTATGTCCAGAGCCTGAGGACGAAGGACAACAAATCACATGACAGCACGAGGACATGGACGTGAGGCCAGACCAAATGTCAGCAGAGTTGGTTAATACCTGAGCAACAGATAAGCAAAAACAGCTGCATCACCGTGACTCCTAAGTGTGTCTTCTGGTTTTTATTAAGTTGTGGTTTCAAGTAATACTGGCCATTTTTCTGGGCCCTACAACATTTTGAGATTTGAGAGGTTTATGTGTCCTACCTTGACCCACATCAGTACAGGTGAGGTGACTGTCAGTCTGTCAGCATGAATATGAACACCTCCCTGAGTCCTAGACAGACAAATTATGTGATGTTGTTATTAAGACACTTGAACACACACCAATCAGCCATAACCATGTGTTCCCACGTGCAGTTCTAAACCTCCTGTATCTACTGTAGGATCTTTAATCAGTGGACAGGGGTCAGCATGAACACCCTGGGTGGTCTGAAGCTACACAGTTCCATACTGACTCCTTTCTATCAGAACCAGCATCAACCTTTTAAGCAGTTTGTTGGATAAAAATTGACAAAACTAGCTACTAAAGAAACCACAGATTGTTTTTATCCCAGGATTGTCACAGATTCACTGAATAATTATTCTCAGCAAAAGCTACATAATTTTGAAAATACTTCTCAGTAGTTGCACTTGTTTACTTTGTGTATTTTGCATTGAAATGGCAACCGTGAAGAAGTTTCGAAAAGACTCAAAGGCACGTAGCCTTTTCTGAGTACCCACTTATTTAATTTACAATAAACACATTGCTAAAAAAAACCATTCAGTCACTGTTCAGTATGTATCCAAGAATGTAGGGTTATCACAGCTACAGTTACATTATATTCTTGAAATCTTGTGTCCCTAAGATGCACTTTTTTGGGTTTTAATTAACAAGCAGGTATTTGAGTGTAAAACTCTCGCATCGCCACCTGCTGGTCGTTTTGCTTTATTGTTTTTTTATGTTGGCATACTCTGATATTCTGTAATATCTCAGGTTTATATTGAATAAATTCAAGGAATAAAAATTCTGGAATTGCCATTAAGGGGTGGTGTGGTGGGTCCCAAAGCCAGACCAGATAAGATAGTCTGGTCCCTAGCCTCGAATACCAGGACTTAATACTAGTTAACTTTACCTGAACTCAGGCAGCTCGGAGTCAAAGTGAACGCTGTTCTGGTAAACTACGGTGAGGCTTCCATCGATGGCCACTACCTTCAGCTTCAGGAAGACACAAGACGCCGATTAATAAAAACACAAAACCTCTGAGAGTTCACAGCAGCTGCGGCAACATGACACATTTAATATTTCAAGTGCAGCTACAACAAAGGTTTGTGTCAGGAAACACAAAATGAATAGTTGTAAGCATCTTTGAATCTCAGGTTTTACTCCTAACTGGGTGTTTAATTACGTTCAGTATGCTTCATTCTCAAAATTCTAAGTCATTCCACTTTCATTCAAACATTTAACACAACTCGTCTACAGTCTTTCATGTCTTAATTTATTTTCTGGTGTGTTAATTATTAACAGGTGCTTCGGTAGAGATAAGACAAAGGCGGCATTTCTCGCTGAATCACTGAATGTAGGTTTAATTTTGTTTCTTTGCCTCAATAAAATCAACTCTCGGCTTTATTTCCATAGGAACCGATCAATAAGTTGATCATTCAGAGGGTGCACGCGGGTTACAGTCGATCACTTCCGCATCAGAGTGAGGCTGTAACCTTCGCGCTACTCCAGTTTAACAACAAACAAACATTTCACATTCAAACTCTGCAGCAAACAAAACTACAAAAACTCCGCTGCCCGCGTCTTCCGCTTCCGCGCGTCACATTCTCTAGTCTCATTGGGACGTGCCGACGTAAAACGTGTCACGCAGCCAGCCGACGCGGCGCAGGTGAGCGACGGACAGGTGAGGTTGCGCGTTTACCTGCTGCGTGCTGAAATCCAGGCCCAGGTAGAGAGAAGAGTCCGGAGCGGCGGCCATGACGAGAGAAAACAACCGAACAGGAGGAGAAACCCGCAGGGGTTAAACTTTTAAAGAGACAGTGCCCACCTCTCCAGAGAAATCTGCTGCACATGTCAGACGTCAGATATTTAACCTCCGACCCTCCGTACTGTGTTTCCATGGTGACACTGTAAACTGATAAACAGGTGTAAACTGATATAAACTGGGACAAAATATTGTAAACTTATATAAACTGGTGGGAAATTTACCAAAACCCAGAGTTAAACTCCAACCCTGGAAGTCTGTGATTAAGGAAATCTGTGAAGCTCCTCATACATCAACATGATCACATCAATAAATGATCAAATGCTGCTACGTTGCTTAATGACTGAATCACAGGGATAATTTCTTAGAGTGTTTGGCACAGCTCCACTGACTCAAGAGCACCTCTGTTTAGTAGGAGGTCTTTAATGAGACTCAGTATGCATTGTGCATTTACCAAAGGAATGTTGACAAATGGGACCTAGAAAACCTCCATATGCGGTGAGAGACCAAATCTGAATCACTGTGTCTTGGGTGTCTTCGCACCTGTACTTCACACTGGTCACTTGCATCTCCCCTGGATGGAGGTGAATGCAACATCTGAACAGGGCTTTAGTTCATTATTTTCCACGATATTATTATATAATCACATCTCATTTCGCTCTGGGTAAAGTCTGGCTTTGGGAATTTTCTTTAATCTCTCTTGTCAAACAAAGGGATGTGATTATATGAACGGAAAAGGTCACAGCTTTGTCCTCCTCTGTTTACACACCGATTAAAGTCACAGAATAACTCAGCGCTGTGCGTGTTTGGCTTTCTCATTCGCCTTCCTGCCTGGCGAGGTAACGCAGCTGGAGCATGTCTGCGTCCTTTCTCTGATCATTTTACTCCAGGTGTGGTGATTTGGATCTTTCTGGAGCCACATGATCGATGAAGCAGCAGATGTGGGCTTGTTGGAGTTAGCAGAAGGTTTTAAAGACGTTGCATGGCACTGCACTGATGAGGAATAAAACACCTGCAGTAGGTGTGTTGCTGCTACTGCTGCTGCCAACAGGATGTCCTGCTCTTGCTCCTGCTGCTGTATGACTCCCAGTAAAGAGCTGCTGCACGGTAAAACGATCACATAGCACATGCACATTGATGTTTTTTTGTGTATTTACTCTATATGGTATGTTTCTCATCATGCTGATGTTTTCTACTTTATATTTTAGTATCATATAGATAGTCATTAGTGTGGCAGTTAATGAAGAAGGAGATTGTTATTCATCAATGAAGATGAAATTAAAATGAAGGGTGATAAACTGCCAGGTTGGACTGAAAAGAAACATTTTTCTTTGTGAATCTCTTCAGTTTCCATCCTTTCAAAGGCCACTGTGCAAATAATGTGAACACAAACAAAAAGATTTTGTTAATCCTCAAGCTTCTCACAGATCGAACAAAACATGACAACTTGTTGATTCTTTTGATTTTAGTCACAGGATGTCTGAGTCTGGGCAGGAGGTTAAATTCAGTAATTAAAACTGAATTTAGACTAATGCTTAGATATTTATTGAGCAGGTGGTTTATTCTGAGCAGGTAAAACTAAATTGGAGTTCGTTTAGGTGTGGGTCAACAGTCACCGTTTGTCTTCTCCTGCAGGGATCCGGAAGAAGGAGCGGCTGGTCGGAAAGGAGGAGGAGGAGGAGGAGGAGATCAGGAGGAACATGGATATTTCAGTGCTCAGAGAGCAGTACAGGAACTCCAGAGAGAGGCAGAGGACACACACTCAGGTGCTGCTGTTCAGGAAAGGTGAGTGGGAACTCCTGCTTTGATTACCTGGGGAGAAGGGCTGTGAAGGAGAATGATCTGATTTGTTTCAGGAGGGAAGACAGGAACAGTTTGTGTGTGGAGGTTTCCAGATAAAACATAAATATAATAAATAATATATATAAAAAAATAGACTTTCTGTTTCAGATTTCAAGATAAAGCATTAGCCTACATACACACAAATGCTTAAGTGGTCAAACTGCCTCTAAATAAAACAAACCCAACTTCTAGTACTACATAGTAATAAATGTCAGTACAAATACAGTAATAACTGTACCATATGAACTATAGAGCAGTGACCATACTCTGGCTGGTTACAGCTAGCTGCAGAGCTAGCCTAGCTACAACCATTTTACTGTTACACTGCTATGGTGCTTTATATTTTTACAGTAAAAAATTAAGGTTCAGTCATATAAATAATGAAAATGGATACACAAGCCTACAACTAGATGAGCTTTTTGGGCTAAAAGCTAACTAGCATAGCTTAGCTTAGCAAAACAGTAGTAACTGCAGTTTGTGTAGCCTCTAAAATTAACAAATCTTTAATCTTTTGCATTTAATTAACTACCTCTTCTTGTTTGTACAGCCCTTTGAATTTATAGTCCCAAATTAAGTTTTCAAGTTTAAAAATGTGTTGCATTCTTCTTATACAGTTGTCAGGAGGCCTGAGGCTTGTATAAGGACTTTAATCAAACAGTTGTTGTAAGAGTCAGTGTTCAAAATATCCTGGTATTCAACCAGGATAACTGCAACCTACAATTACTTTAATAATCAATCTAACCAGTGTTTAAATACCTCATTGGTTATCATTTCTGAAAAAGTCATTCTCTTCTAAAGTTCAGATCAACAAGCTTTCAACAACTACAACTCACTCTGAGCTGCTGTCAGAGAACTGTTCCTAAACTACTTTTTTAAACTGTCTGTAGTCTCTGTTGAGTTGTCGGACGCTGTCAACGTTGTCCCTGTGGCTCAGGGTTTGACGTCACCACCGGCTACGACCTTTGAATCCAACTTGATGACCTACGACCCCTGGCACGTCCACCTGGATCTCCATAGGCGCTCCTGTCCCACTGTCGGCGTCCAGCTGCCCTCGTTCTCCCCAGGCACAACAAACAGCGGGTCTGAAGAGTAAGTTTTGTTCACTTCCTGTCTGAACCGTTATGCTCGTGTTTCTAACTGTAGGGTCTTTTAGATCATTTCGGATGTTTTTGTTTACGTCGTTGTTCTTAACAGGTGTTCTTGGTCTTCCTCCTCTGAGGATGGGGCCGTAAAACAATGTGAAGACTCATTGTCAGTTCCTCTGAGCAGCTCCAAAGAAACTTCGCCCTGCAGCTCCTTCAGTGGCACCAAAGAAGAAGATTATGTCTTCAGGTCTGCAGGAGAATCAGACCCCGGATCCTCTGACAGATATTCCGCCAGCAGCCCCACAGTGGATGTGATCCAGGTTGCTTCTTCTGACGGCTCCTTCAGGACCTCCGGGATGAGTTCAGTCTGCAGCTCCTTCAGTGATTCTCAGGAAACCTATGATGAAAGCTCCACCCCCGTAGCCTCCATCACCTCATCTCCCAGTACCTCCACCAAAATCTCACACCAGGACCTGGAGGAGTCTAAAAAAAACATTGACGTCCTGCAGAGCAGCAGGAAGTCTTCAGCCCCAGCCCTCAGGTTCACCAGGCAGCTGAGTCTCGGTGGGGTGGGCCCATACTCCTCGAGTCATTACCCGTTCCCCAGCAGGAGGAACCCAAGGATCTCTGAGGCCGCCAAGAGACTGGGGATGTACTCATCCTTCTGAGAATGTCACACCACCGGAGAATGCAAACATGAAACAAATCAAATGTAATGTCTAGAGATTAAGCACAAATAAAGTTAAACAAACATCAAAGACTAAACAAATCAGTGAGGGCCAAGCTGCTTTTTGAATGTTAGAATTGTATTTATTTATTTTTTATCATGAATTCTTCTATTCGTTTTTGGCAAAAAGCCAGAGAGGTGGCTGGGTACATCTTTTTAGATTTCGTGCAATGGAGTCCCATTCCTTGTTTAAGTTTCTGCTCTGTCAGTCAATCTTACAGGGACCAATAATGTTCTTCAGGATTCTTCAGGTCATGTCTTTGCTTCTATCGTTTATTTAATGTCTCTGGAAACATTCAGCTTTGCTATAACTACAAAATATTACTTACTCAATATGAATTTAAATATAATAAAGTAACCTGGAGTTACAATGAGTTAGTGTGGAAAGAAGTAGAAATTGGAGACAAACAATTATTAGATTGTTTGTCAGATTTGGCCTCAAGCCAATGGGTCCCTCCACATGATCTGGGTTCTGTTTAATGACTCTTCCTGTTAAAAAGGAGTTTTTCCTTGCTACCATTGCTTTAGTGCTTACAAACGCTGGGGCTGGGGTCTGTAAAGTGTCTTGAGACAACTTGTATTGTTATTGACGCTATACAAATAAAATTGAATTTAAATGAATTCATGGCTATATCACAACTCACTATATTCTTCTCATTATATATGCCATTTTATTTTGTTTTTCCATTAAGTCTTTGCTATTTCATGTATTAATTTTTTTAACTCATGTTTGCATTTTTCATGTTTTATTTTAATTTTAATTTATTTTATTAACCATTTTTGTCATTGTATTTTATTTTTATTTTTTTATTATTCTATTTTTCCCCGTTGGGATTTTATAGTTTTGTTTTTTTTACGTTGTTCACTTTCATAAAAAAAAAAAAATGAAGTTTGGCCCTCTTACGCCACCATAGAGCACCGAAGATCGTCTATTTATATGAAGCTGCGTCTCCTGGGTGAGCTCTTACGTCGAGTGTTTGCATTGGTCGCAGCAGACGTAAAATAAGCTAACCGTCCCGTGGAAAAGGCTCATAGTGAGCCCCTACCTTTATCTTATCACAACCTTCTCGGAAACAACAAATTCATAAAAACAACACCATCGAGCAAAAGTAGAGCATTGTCGGAGGTTACGCTGTTATTTTCCGTCGAGGAGCTGTTTGTCATCGTGTCCTCTAATACCAAGGTGACTCACGGTCACATTTATCACCGACACCGACAGATGACAGCTTTATAATCTTTAGTATGTAGCAGCTAACTGGGTTTATGTACGTTAGCTTTAGCAGTGTGACCCAAAGTGCTAAAGATGCTAAATGTCGTCGTCATTCCTTTTTAATATCAGTTAACTTTTAACTTTTTCTGACTTTCTGACTTAGCTTTGCCGCTGTAATATCTGCATCAGTCAGCATGCTGCGTGTTTCAGTTATCTGTCAGATCACCAGAAGATTATCAGGAAGTAAATCTTCACCTATAAAGTCACTGATTTGCAGATCATTTTAATAATAAATAAGATTAACGAGGCAGGATGCTTTCAGATGTCACCTGTGCCCACTGAGAGGGTCCTGACCCACAGCTTTGAGAACCATAACCATTCATTTTGTCACAAGGTTTTATCCAGCTGTTCTGACCCAGAAACTCCTCTTCCTCATCATCACTCTTCATTGTCCTCTTTACTCATCAGCTTCTCTAGACCCTCCCTTTCGTTTTACTCCTCCTCTTCTTCCTCCTGCTCCTCCTCTTACCCCTTCTTTCCATCTCCCCCCTCTTCATTTCCTCCTCATCCTCCTCTTCCTCCTCCTCTTCTTCTCAGAGAAGATGGCGGAGCAGAACCTGGAGTCCAAACTGAAGAACCTCCTGAAGCAGGAGAAGATCCAACTGTGGATCCCTCCGTACACTGATGACAACCTGCCGGGGGAACAGGCATTGAAGGTCTGCACCTCACCTCCTCTAGCATCGTTATCACAATCGGATAAACTGGGGCCACAAGAAGCTTTACATCAGTGAGCTGAGTATTGTGTGTTAAACCATTTTATCTTCCTTCTCTCTGGTCAGGAGCTGGCAGAGCGCTATGCCCCTCTTGTCAGTCTGTCTGTGTCGGAGGTTGGTGCCGCTCTGGAGTCGATCCGAGTTCAGGCCGTGAAGAGAGGAAAAGGAAACAAGACATTCAAAGAGACCAGCGTGGCCACGCTGGAGCTGCTGCTACCCAGAGACTGCAAGAAGGTGGATGGACGTTTGCCCCTCGGAGGATGGTTATGTTGTCTGTGGATGGTGGTGTAACAGGAGTGTGTTGGTTTCCAGGAACCAAAGGCGAAGACTTACCTGGAGACGAGGCTGGACACACTGGTCCAGGAGGTGATAGACAGGATTGGACAGGAGCACGGCCTGAAACACATTAAGCTGATCCTGAACGGGAAGACACTGGCAGCAGGTCAGACCCACCTGTCAATCAGTCAGACCTACATGTCAGTCGAACCTACTTCTCAATCAGATCTACCCTAGTGAGGAGAACTTGCACGTCAGTCATGTGACCTCAGTATTTGAGGTTTGATTGACAGATTCTCTTGTCAGTCCAGCCTACCTACCTACCTGTCAATCAGACCTGCCTGTTAATCAGAACCACCTGTTAGTCAACCAAACCTACTTGTCAGTCACTCACACCTTCTGTCAATCAATCAGACTGACCTGTCAATCCAGCCTACTCTGACCCTGCGATGTGTGTCTTGTCTCTCAGACCAGTGCCTAAACGTTCAGGGCGTGAAGAATCACAGCAAGGTCATGGTGCTGAGGGTGAGCGATGCTGAGCTGAGGCGACAGATCGCTGAGGAGGAGGAGAAGAATATGAACCAGAGCGAGAGCATTCAGAGGACCAAGAAAGGCTTCCAGATCCTGTCAGAGAGAGGTGGGACCATGTGTCGGTGTTTAATCCACAGGGCTGATGGTGGAGACAAAGAGATTTTAGTTAAAACAAACAGTCAGAAGAAGGAATTAATCACAGCTATATCTGAAGTGAGGTGAACTTTCATGTCAGTCGCATGACCTCATGATTCATCCAGATTTCATGTAACTCCAGAGCCCTTCCATCAACAGTGTCCTCATCTGTCCAACCTCAGAAATGTCCACATGATAGTAGAAGCAGGGTCTTTTTTTATTAACATAACACTTTTAAAGAATCCTTCAGCTTTGCCTCTGCTTTGTGTTTGCCAGACGGCAGTGAGGATCCAGACAAAGTGCCTTTCCTGGAGATCGCTGATCAGAAGGGAAACCCTCTGACGATCCCACCCAAGGAGAGGAAGGTAACACGTGTCACATGACCACACACAGAGCTCTGTTCAGTTTGTTCAAATCAAAAGTATCTCCTCTAATCCTTCACATTAATTAATAATTCAGAGAGCTGGCTTCAGATTCAGTCAGTGAGCAGCTGCTTTCACATGTGATCTGACTGGAGATGTCAGTGCTGAACCACCTGGGGGCGCTGCTTCTTCAGATCCCTGTGTTGTGTGTGTCCAGGCTCTGATCCTGGCCATGGGCTTCCACGAGAAAGGTCGCTCTCTGATGAAGAAGAAGCAGTACGACAATGCTCTGTGTCACCTGCTGCAGGCTGACCAGCAGTTCAGGTACAGTCGCTACGTCCTGTCGATTAGTGCGTCCTCATCTGGGGTCTGGTCTGACTGTTGTGTGTCTGTGAGCAGCATGCTGCGATCGGCTCTGCTTGGCTCCGTGGACAACTATGCCGTCCTGCAGCTGGACATCGTGTGGTGTTACAGAGCTCTGGAGGCGCTGTCCTGTCTGGATGACAGCAAGAGCCGCCTGCAGAGAGCAGAGGACTGTTTCCTGCAGTGTTACGGAGAGCAGCAGCAGAGGCTGCTCATGATCAAGGTAGGACATACAACAACAACAACATGACACCAGACTAATTGCAATGGAAATATTTGATCTAATAAATATTGACAAGAGTGCTCTTTGTGTAATTTATTTCTATAAGAAAGAGGGAGGTTCAGCAGATGTGTAGAGAGCACAGTGTGCAGAGGTTCTTCTCACATCACAGGCTAGAGGGAGGATTTCATTGAAAAGCTGCATCACTTCAGTCAGTGTGGCACAATAGAAACATACTGGGACAGTCTTGTGTACTGAGACACAAGAAGTCAATGGCTTCATAACAATCTATAAACTTTCCACTACACCAACACAACGTGACACCAGACCAACCGAACAAAACAACACAACAACACAACATGAAGCCCGATCAACACAACACAACATGCCACCAAACCAATGCAACGTGACACCAGACCAACACAACACAACGTGACACCAGACCAACACAACACAACGTGACACCAGACCAACACAACACAACGTGACACCAGACCAACACAACACAACGTGACACCAGACCAACACAACACAACGTGACACCAGACCAACACAACGCAACCTGACACCAAACCAATGCAACATGACACCAGACCAACACAACGCAACCTGACACCAAACCAACACAACACAACGTGACACCAGACCAACATGTGCCACCAGACCAACGCAACACAATGTGATTCCAGACCAACATGTGACACCGGACCAACCCAACAAAACAACACAACAAGACAACGTGACACCAGACCAACGCAACACAATGTGCCAACAGACCAACACAACGTGACACTAGACCAACACAAGACAACGTCACACCAGGCGAACGTGTGCCACCGGACCAACGCAACATGACAAAAGACCAACACGACACGAGACAAACACGTGACATGTGACACCAGACCAACATGTGCCACCAGATGAACGCAGCACAACGAGACACCAGACCAATTCAACAAGAGCCCAGACCAACACAACTAGACAATGTGACACTAGACCAACGCAGTTATCAATAACACAAGACACCAGACCACCATAACACACAATAAGACAACACAACAGCACTGATTCTTGTCCACTTTATTCTGTTCATGACTGACGTGTGTGTGTGTGTGTGTGTGTGTGTGTTTACAGGGTAGCACAGGCAGAGAGGAGGTGTTGTTCCTCCGGCTGTACCTCCTCCAGAGTCTCCTCTCGTACGTTGAGGGAAACGACAATCAGGCCCGACAGCAACTTTCCAAAGTCAGTTTAATGCAGTTGAAGGATCAGTTCAACATTTCTGAGCTGATGAGTGTTTCCTCTTCTTTGGTTGTGTAGCTGTTTTTCTTCAGAGCCTGATGTTGTTGTGATTTGTCAGGTGGAATCTCTGTACAGCCGCCTGTGTATGGACTCTGAGAAAATGGCTCAGCTGATGGCTCTGGGTTTCACCGAGAGAGAAGCTCGACTGGGACTCCGAGCCTGTCAGGGAGACCTGCAGGAGGCTTGCATCCACATCACTAACCGCAGACAGGTAACAGACTGGCAGCAGACCGGTGTCCACTTGTCTGTCCTTTACGAGTGCTGGTTGAGGACGTTTTCTGTGTTTGGATCAGGAGCGGGAGGAGCTGCATCAGAGGGAGAGGCAGAAGAGGAGGAGGAGGATGGAAGCCATCTCCACCCTGGCAGAGCTGGGATTCTCCCAGAGGGACGCAGGCCGAGCTCTGCATCACGCTGCCGGAGATGTGGACAGAGCTTACGCTGTCAGTGACTTCCTGTTTAAATGTGGTTTTAACACATGAAACTCTGAGTGAAGCTCTGAATTGGAGCTAAATGTCTTGTGCTGTGCATTCCTCAGATCCTGGTGAGCTCCAGTCAGGCTGCTCAGGCCACCAACAACAACACGGAGGAGGCACTCAGTCCAGACAAGGTGCAGCAGGTAAATCAGATCAGTCAGCTGTTGTCTCCTAGCCGTTTTTCATGGAGCAGTTGTTGTCCAGCTGTTGTCCTCCAGCGGTTCTCCTCCAGTTGTTGTCTCTGTGTCTCTGCAGCTGCTGTATCTGGGCTTCGAGAGGGACTCGTCCGAAGCGGCTCTCAGACTGACAGGTGGAGACGTCCAATCAGCGACTCAGCTGCTGCTGGACAATCAGGGCTTCCTGTCCCCAGATCTCCTGTCCACGTCCCCTCCGTCCACCTCCTCCTCCTCGCCATCCTTTGAGGAGCCCAGTACTTCCTCGGCCAGCCCAGGTAAATCACTCGCAGACTGTGTCAGAGGGAGCTAGGGAGACTTTTTCAGTAAACAAACAATAGCAGGTTGTCTTTCTGAATCTGTCCTCAGAGGACAGCGAGCTGGTGAACGAGGTCCTCGAGGACATCTCCCATCACGAGGAGGATTATCTGGACCTGACACTGGAGGAGGAGAGCGAGCTCATCGCGACCATGAAGGCCTACCTGAACCGAGAGCCCGGACACACCGTGTGACGACATCAGGCCCCTGAAACTGTCCCTCAACACGATGCTCTCACGAAGATTTAAGCACATCACGTGTCTATTAATTGTTCCTGCAGTAAAGTGCCAAACTGAAGCAGCAATAATCAACTCAGCATTTTCATTTTAAATGTCTGGAAGGATCTGTGATCATTTTGAAGGAAAACTATGAGAAACCAAAGATGGTCTTGATTTCAGGATCCCTGTCGTTGTTCTGACGACGATACGCTTTACTTTTGAAATTTTATTTAATCCGGTTTCCTGTTGATTTTCCTGTTAAGCTGTCACAATTAAAAAAAAAAAAATTATACTGTTCTGTCACGTCGTTTGTTTGGTTGGGTCTTAACACTTTGAAGTAAGAGTCCTGCAGGACATCAGTAGTTGATGTGATACCAAGCGCTGCAGTTGTTGGTCTTTCATGTTTTAGTTAGTTAATATTGTAGTGATACATATTCAAGTGTCCATTTTTCTGGTTACCATGCCAACTGCTCTGCGAAGGGAGTGAGTCTGGCAGAAGCCAAATTCGCATGCCTCCACTCAGACCATACTATGCAGACTTTTGCTCCAAACTCGTATCCCCGTGAAAATAGCGTCAGGCCGGTAATGGCCGGTGTTTTTATTTCCCTTTATAAGTATATATAATTTTTCTCTGCCACAAACGTCTAACAGTGAGAACTTTGTTTCTAAACTAATCAACTTCAGGCTGAAGGTCAAGAGAGAGGCTTTACAGCTTGTTTCAAAATACAGATCATCTCCCTGGATATTTAATCCATATCCAAGACATTTACCTCAATCAGATACCATTTTACATCAGCTTTAGATGCTGATGCATGTGTAAACTTAGACGCTTTAATGTTTAACCCAATCTAACCATAAAATAATTATTTCTATGAAATGTTAAACTGATTTTATTTTTTTTTATTTTTAGATATATGAATTTTGAGCAGATATGTTATTTTATGAGGAATAAGGGAGTAGCATTGGTTCTTCTGTTAGTTAGTGTTACTGATCTTAAAATATGACAGAGGCCAAAGCCTCAGACTTCCTCTTCTTGTAATTAAAGCTTTTTTTTAACAGTCACAGTAATACAAAGCTAATTAGCTAAGCTAAGTTTACTAATTAATTTTTCTTTATCATGACTAATAATGGAGTAAAATGACTAAAAATGTGAGATTGTTTTTTTTCTGTTCACACAAAACAACACAAAGTTTTTGATAAAAAACCAGTTATCTTATTTAAGTCTGGGTTTATTTATCGTACATGATTACAGCGATGGGGGAAGTGACAGGTGAGGGGCATTGATGCGGGGTCAGAGTTCAGAGGTCAGGGTTTAGAAGTAGTTGACAACTCTGCGGATGGACTGGATGTTGGGGTTCTGGGCTTGCCACTCGTTATGGCTGCAGTAGTCTCCACGCTCCACGATGTACATGCGGCCACGGAAGTTGGGCTCCTCATACATCACCCAGCTGAGGACAGAAAACAGTGAACAAATCAATCATGTGTCTTTTTCATTAACTGGCAATTAAGTATTAAGCATATTAAGTATCAAGCTACGCTAGCAGCTAACTGCTAACACATTTTAGCTTAATTAGCTTTAGTGGGGAGCATGACTATATGAACCTAATGTGATTCAACAGATTTATCTTTTATTATTATTTTGAACTTATCCATTGACTAGATCTTGATGGGTTCATCTTCAGGGTAGCATGAATGTACTCAGTAAATGTCACAACAATTTGACTTTTAGTCAAATCTAAAGGGACTTTGCCGTTACTGTGGACTCAGGTGTCACCGGACTAATTCTGATTAATCCTCTGGAGAGCAACAACAATTTGCCAGTCCATCTGTAGATGTTGAGTAAATACAATTTATCATCTACGTAAAACTTAACAATAATACTTCAGTGTGAACCAAAGGGCACTGACATCTTGGTTATTCCTACAGCCATGCTGGTCTTATGGGTTCATCCTCTGGGGGCATGAACATGCTTAGTAAACCCCTGAACAATTTAATTTATTTTGTGTTTACTCTATGGGAATATCACCCTGATTGTGGCCTTGAAGAAAAGCCATCAGGGGTCCAGAATAATCCTGATTCATCCACTGGGGAGCAAGAATATACAGTGAGCTGTGGGTGTGCTATGCTGAACTCACGCTCCGTCTCCGTAGACCTTGACGGAGTTGATGCAGTTCTTGGAGAAGCCACGGCTCTGCAGGAAGGGACAGTCGTCACAGATCTCCACGCACTGACCGGAGAAGTTACATGCCTCGAACATCTCGATGCGGTAGTGCTCTCCGTGCTGATGGAAAACCAGGAGAAACACAACATTAGCTTCTAAACACAGACGACAGAGGAGATGTTGTTCTTCAACTACTGGTCAAGTTCTCCAAAGAAGCTAATTCTTTAGTCTGCTCTGTTAAACCACTGCCTGTTTGATTTTTATTCATGTCTAAACAAAAAGAGTGAAATACAACTAGAATAATCCTGATCAATCCTCTGGGGAAATCTTCTGCTTTGGACCAAAATATTCTGAGGAGCATGACTTCCAGCTGAGGTCATCTCAACAGCCATGACTTCCAGCTCAGAAAGCTTTTTAGATTTAAAAAATGTATTCAGTAAAACTAACAGTCTAAAGGATATGGTCATCCTCTGAGGACCACGCATATGATGAAAATCACGTGCTGTTTAAGTGACCGTTGGAGATGTTTACCATGCGGATGGGCTTGCAGGATCCCATGTGGTCATTGTGGGAGTTCCACCTCTGGAATTCTGGGTACTCGCCGTGCTCCAGGATGTACTGCTGGCCCTTGAAGTCGGGGTGGTCGTAGCAGATCCAGGCTCCACTCTCCACACGGATGGAGTTCACCCTACAGAGACACGGACAAACGATTAGCAAAATCAGTAACGTTTCTCATTTCATATTTCTTATTGAGACATTGATTTTACGAATAAAAAAAGCAAATTTTGGTGACCTGTTCATGAAGCCACGGTCCTGGAAGTTATCACAGTCACCTCTGACCTCCAGCTTCCTGCCGGTGAAGCACTTCCCCTCATAGAAGGTAATCTGCAGGAGGACATGAGCTTCAGTAAGGTGTCAGTCAAACATGAGCATGAACATGAGCTTTAATTGCATCTTTTCGTGCTATGGAGATTTTAAACCCCAGCTTCTCTCAGACTCAACCAATCACACTCAGAAGGAAAGAGATCGTCAGTCTGTTGGACTTCTCCAGGTTATGGAAGATTAATTTGTTTTTAGAGTCCAAGTACTTCAAACTGAGATCCATTAATAAAATATTTCTAAACTGTATGCTAAAGTCAAAAGGTGCTTTCTGTTTCAATATTTAATGGTGAAAACCTTGTCTTAACAGTTTCTAAAAGCTCTGACTGTAGGAAAAATCAGCAGCTTCACATGAACACGCCAAGAGCATGAATAGAATTTAGGATGAGAACAAACCTTCATGGAAGACTGACTTTTTTTGTTTTGTGTGTTGCCTTTCTAGATTTAAAGTATTCAGGAATAAAATTAGCCTCTGAAGTCTATCCATTTAGGAACTCACTGTGCTCCAGCAGCTCAGAACGTTTGGGCGAGCTTTAATGAATTTGTTTCCCGTTAATTTGGCTCTGATTGGTTGGAGGACTATCCATTGATGCAAAAGTATTTCTTTTTCTGTATTGGTTAAAGACACGCCCCGTAATGAAATCCAGACGTCACCAGAAGATCTGTGCCTATCTATGAAAGGCTAGAACATCACACCAAACTCCAGTCAAAAAAATGGTGTTTTAAGAACAGATTCAGTCCAGAATCCATAATTCCTCATAAAGAGTCACATTTTAATCTGAAATCTGTTCAACCACTCTCGTCCAAACTTTAACCTCCAGTGCTGTTGCTGCTACTCACCTTTCCAGAGTACTGCGACATTTTTGCCCACTGGATGTCGTCCAACCTAGCCCACAACCACACACACAGTGTAACAGAGAAAAAGTTGGACCCCGCAATATATATGGCAGGGGGGAGTGCCGAGAGGAGGGCGAGGGGCGAGGTCCCGGCCTTTCGGACAAAAGGCCAGCTTTAAAGCTTTCTGCTGCCTCAACGCTTTCCCTTCATCCTGATGTGTCTGCTGATTCTGGTTGGTCTCAATAAAAAGTGCTTGGCCGCAGCTTTGCAAGTCAATGATAATGCACATGTCACATTTCTACAGAGACAAACAGAAAGGCTGCAAACAGTTCACAGAGAGGCTGAGGAGGAAGCTCTCACATCCTTCACTCTGGACCAATGCTACTCGATTGCTCTGAAAAGGATCTGTGAGGAAAACAGAACCAAAACAATGTTCTTGAACAACCAAATAAAGTATTCAGTGCAGAGAAATGTCTTCTGTGATGGTGTTAATTCATTAGATCACTAGATTAGATCACTGTCGCTGATAAATAGAGTGATAAATAAAAGGTTACCACCAGAGATTCATTAACTAATCATTTCATGTTTTAGTAAGATTTAAAGTACAATACTTTCATCTGAACACAAATAGAGTCGATTTTCTGTATCTGTTGTTCTGTCCCTGTCTCATATTTCTCTTTCATAAAATATTTTTTTTTCTTATTATACAAGAATAAAACTGTAATAACATGATAATAATGTAAAACAGAGGTAAAAATGTAAAAAAGCTTTTTGTTATTGGTTTAAGATGAGCATTAAAAAATAAAATATGATGTAAAATAATAATAAAAAATAGAATTATGATGAATCCTGATGTAAAAACCTAAATATATAATCAAAATAAAATATACAAAATAAGAATACTAGTCTTATCACATAAGTCAATCAATCATACTGATTATGCTATCCTTTTATTAGTTAAATTGACTACACCAGAGATTCATGAACCAATTATTTTGTATTTAGTTTGATAACCACCTGTAGAAATTCTTTAACAGTTACTTTGTCCCGATCGTGTATTTCTGTTCAATAAAATGAAAAAAATATATATATAAAAAAATTCTTCTTTTACAGAAATAAAACCGGAATAATAGTGAACCATGATGTCAAATGGGGAAAAGAAATTCAGACACCTGATTTATCACATTTTTAAAGTGATGCTGCCCTCTACTGGTCATAGAGCACTCTGACACCATGGGAACGTTAAGTTTTCTGTCGTGTTCCCTGATTTAGAATCAAGCATTCATTCATTCAATCATTCTCTGAAGGGTCACGGGGAGGGCTGGAGCCAATCCAGCCTGGACAGGTCGTCAGTCTATCACAGAGAGACAGACAACCACTCACACTCACATACTCTCTAATAGAATCACCAATGAATCTAACATGTCTTTGGAGGAAGCTGGAGTACCTGTAGAGAACCTTATTGGATTGGATCATCCTGATCCAGATACACAGTTTTTGAGTTTACCAAATCCGGATTGCCAGTGCTTTAAAGGGGAAAACATAACACAATGTGAGCTACCGGCAATGTAAAGAACAGGTAAAACAGCCAACATGCTTTTTATTTTGAGATAAAACACAAAAATAAGATAAACATCCGCTTCTATATTATGTTTTTTTATGATCACTCAGCTGAGCAACAACAAATAAATACATTAACACACCATGGATATTTTTGAAAAACTTAAATTGAAAAAAGGCTAGATGTCCAATCATTAACTGAATAAAGAATGTTCAGGGTTCTTCATCGGAGTATGAGAGACCAGCATTTTCAAGCCCGGCTTTTAGGAGGCGGATCTGAAGTTTAGACCTGGTTTGCTGCACTTTGGCCAATTTGATTTGTTCTTCTGCCAGGAGTATCTGTGCTTCTGCTCTTTCAGTTTCTCGTTTAATGAGCAATTCGTATGCATCATTATTAGTTACCTGGGCCCGCTGAAGAACCAGACCAACCTCTGGCGTTCTGTCAGGATGAGGGACTGACTGGACGTGTAGCGAGGGACGCAATTGTTAGAAATTATTTTTGACAGGGTCATCTCTGATGAATGTTTTTCAATTACTATGCAGTGATGAATCACAGAAATACCGAATATATTATTTTTGTTTGTTATTCAAATCTGTTTGGGGAAATCTGTTTATGTCTTGGGGACAAGATCAATTTTATTTTATTTTTACTTTACTATACTGAAAGGGGTAATTGGTAGACTATGTCTACTTTATGTACTTTATCACTAACAATAAACAACAACAAATCAAGTACAGAATATAAATAAAAGTATATACACAAAATGATCATATTGTTGTATGTATGGAGTTGAATGCTGCTGCAACAAAGAAATTTCCCAGTTTGGGATGAATAAAGAATCTAATCTAATCTAATCTAATCTAATCATTTGGAAATTGTACAGTTGTACATTTGACCAATGGTGTTATCAGTGCTAACCATCACGCCACTATGCTGCCCTCAGAATCAACCAATGAATCAAAAATATTCATCTGAGCCAAATGATAGGATATAGCTATAATGACAACAAACATAAAATGTTTAAATAGCGACAAGTGATGCCCTCAGGTACCAGCTCCTAGTAAATAGTCAGTACTGCCACTCTGGTCCATAGCCTGGTCAAGTCCCATCTGGACTTCTGCAACTCCTTTTATTTGGTTTACTGTACAAATCCATTCACAAGCAACAACTGGTTTAAAACTACGGTGCACGCATCATCACTAGAACCCCCTCCATAAGTCACATAACACCTGTCCTGCAGTAACTCCACTGGCTTCCTGTCAAGTTCTGTATCAACTGCAAAATCCTACTTCTCACATTCAAGGCATTAAACAACCTCGCCCCTCAGTACCTCACTAACCTGCTCCACATAAACATTCCTGCCCGCACTCTTATGTCATCCTCATTCAGCCCCCTGCCTCTGGAACATCCTCCCAGAACACTTAAAAAATAAAGTCTCAGCTCAAAACTTATTTATTCAGACAGGCCTACCCCATTCCATAGTCTCACTTTTGTCTCCCATTCTGTCTGTTATTTGTATGTAAGTATATGTTCTACATATATATGTGTGTGTACTTTAATTGTGTTTTATTTTGACAGTTTTGTACAGTGACCTTGCGTGTCGTGAAAGGTGTCTATAAATAAAATGTAATATGAGTATTATTAGTATTTCTTGGTGTCATCTTAAATAATTGGTACTCTGGAGAGAGAGCCAGAGAGGGGTTTGTTAATGCCAGAGTTCTGATATGAGATGACACATTTTCAGTGACAACTATCAGAAACAGGAGCTGTTACTTCTGTATATCAATCACTGTTAGACTTTATACTTTATACTTTAGGAATATGAGCCAATATTACATATCTGTGAGGTGCGGAGTGAGGTTAATTCCAAGGTCACACTGTTCAGAAGTATTTCCAATTAATGTAAATGTAAATAGACTCAAGTGTGATATAGACAAAGGAGCCTGGAGGACAGGAGGACTGTGGATTTGTGGATTACAGACTCTTTAGAGATGGTTGCATAATCTTTTCCAGCCTGATGATCAATAGCACTTATTTTCTGACACAGACAAAACAATTAAAGGAACACTTAAAAAAAAAAAAAGCATTGCATCAAGACAGGCTGTGGGATATTAATCTGGTCTGTCAGAAGGGGTTGTTTATCAATTTCAGCTTCTTTGGTGTTAACCGGTGTATTGGGGGGCAGCAATGGGACAAACTCCATAACAGGAATGTTTTTTTTTATGTATTTTTTCCGTTATTAAAATACAGTTACTAAAACACATCATACAGATTAAATAAATAAAGGCTAGTATTACTTTACTTGAAAATCCGGCTCCGCTCACTCTGTCTTTCTGTTTGCACCTGGCCTATACCACTACACTCTGTCTTTGAAGCGCTCCCCCCTTCATTTTATATCACAATGGTATGACCCCAGTCTGTCCTCACATGTGATTGGCTCCACGAGGCGCGGCTCTTCGGCTCTATGTTCGACTCTCCTTAGTCAATGGCTCTCCCCATCTCCCCATCAGAAATCGGCTCTTGTCGTTCTCTACAAAGAATCGGCTCTTAGAGCCGGGTCGTTCGTAAATGACACATTGCTAGCTGTTAGCTTCGCTGTGGATAGACTTAACTACCTCACTCCGTCCTCCTGCACTTTGGACCTCCGGATCTGGGTTTAAATGGCCGGCGTCGCTCTGAAGTGCTTCGCTTCCTGGCGTTTTGTCAAATTAAGAAGGTGACATTTGGGAAGGGTTAGCTGTCGCTATCGCTGTGTTTGAGGTGGTGAGATGGCTTACACATTCCAACTTTCAATTGACTGAGGTCAAACTTGAAGGCTAGAAGAGAATATTTACAATGTAGCAGCTACTTAGCTTGGCTGTTAGCATCGTCAGGTGTTTGTCAAAAGATTCTCTTTGACTGCTATTCACGTGTTAGCAGTTAAATGAAATACTCCCTAACCAGTTAGTCAGCCTCCAGGTATTTACATAGACACAGTGGAGGTAACAGCCTCTCTGGTTAAAGGCAGTGAAGCATTAGCTTGGGTCAGAAAATGAACTCTTTGGCTAATGTCGGTACTGAGCTGTCAGTTAGATGAATGACTCCTAAGATAAGCTAACTAGTTAGTATCAGTCAGACAGTCTCCGGGTGATCATTTAAACAGAACAGTCCCTCTTAGCTCTAGCTGTGGAGCATTACTTATACAAATAGCTAAGCTAAGCTAAGCTACAGTTAGCTGCGACCTTTGCTCCAGTTTGTTACAGGAGCATCAGAGCTGGAGGAGCTAATGTGACACAAGTCATTCATGAGCCACTGGATCCATTGAATGGAATTAATGCTTTGATGCTTTAGACATTTGAATTTGAGACCAACAATGATAATGAAGCATAAATACTGACTGACAGAAGCTAAATGGATAGACAGATTATTTATCTGTGAGATAATACATTTATATACACACAGTTGTGCTCATAAGTTTACATACCCTGACAGAATTCATGATTTCTTTGCCATTTTTCAGCAAATATAAGTGATAATACAAAAACTCTACTTTCATTCATGATTGGGTGAAGCCATTTAATATTCTTTTTATCATAATGACATATTGCCCCCTTTAACATTGATGACAGCTTGAAGTCTTCTGTGATAGTTGCAGATGAGGCTCTTTATTTCCTCAGATGGTAGAGCTGCCCATTCTTCTTGGCCAAAAGCCTCCGTCTCGCACGAACTCTCCAGAGTGGCTCAGCAATATTGAAATCAGGATGAAATCAGGATGGCCACTCCACAACCTTCACTTTATTCTGCCGTAGCCACTGAGGTCGACTTGGCCTTGTGTTTTGGATCGTCGTCATCTTGGAACATCCAAGTACGTCCCATGCTCAGCTCAGCACAGTTTCCTGTGTCTTTGTGGCTCACACATCCCCCAACATCAGCCATCCACCTCTGTGAGTCACAGTAGGAATGGCTTACCGTCCATCATAGGCCTTGTTGACTCCTCTCCAAATGTAATGTTTATGGTTGTGGCCATAAAGTTCAGTTCTGGTCTCATCACTCCAAATGACTTTATTCCAGAAGTTTTGAGGCTTGTCTCTGTGCTGTTTGGCGTTTTGTAAGCGGGGTGGTTTGTGGCATTTGCGTAGTAATGGCTTTCTTCTGGCAACTCGACCACGCAGCCCATTTTTCTTCACGTGCCTCGTTATTGTGCATCTTGAAGCAGCCACACCACTTTTCAGTTATTTGTGGGTTGTTCACCCTGAACAATTTTCCTGGCAGCTGTGGCTGAAATCTCTGTTGGTCCACCCTGCTGTGGTTTGGTTTCAACAGAATCCCTCATTTTCCACTTCTTAAATAGAGTTTGATCACTGCTGATTGGCGTTCTCAATTCCTCAGATATCTTTTTATATCCCTGTACTGTTTTATACAGTTCAATTACCTTTTCCTGCAGAACCTTTGACAGTTCTTTTGC
The DNA here is from genome assembly GCA_005024645.1 of Planiliza haematocheilus. Classification (NCBI taxonomy): domain Eukaryota; kingdom Metazoa; phylum Chordata; class Actinopteri; order Mugiliformes; family Mugilidae; genus Planiliza; species Planiliza haematocheilus. Next base: position 2,605,885 of record SRSE01000383.1, on the reverse strand, counting down.
TTTCCCCATGTCTCAGAATCCAGAACTGTCAGTGCAGCACTGGTTGAAAGATGCAAGGGTCTGTCAGGAGCCCAGCAACTCACTGAACTTTTATATACACACACTGATGACAAGCAAACAGATCACGGGTGAGGATGGTTACCTTTAGTAGCTGTTCAAACCTGGTTGTGTCAACTTGTGCTCATATTATCAGGCCAAAATCACCAGGGCATGTAAACTTTTGGTCAGGGTCATTTGGGCAGTTTCTGTTGTCATTATGACTTAACTTTAATTAGTTAACATTGTCTCACAATAAATGGCTTCACCCATCCACTAATTATGAGTGGAAAGAAAAGTTTCCTCTTGTCTTATTACAGTGAAAGGTCAGTAAAATATTCTTTTACTTAATAGGTGTTAAAATCATCAGTAGAGATTCATTTTTTTTTATTCTGTTGCCAGTGATGGAATTAAACGGACTGTGACTACAACAAAGTTTCCATCACATGTGCTGTTCATACATTCAATGCATGTTTTAGCTTTAAACACATAATATATAACATCTGGGGTACCACAGGGAATTGATTTAGGACAATAAGTATTTCTTAATTATGTCCTTGGTTCATCCTCTTTTGCTTCATGGTCATTTGTGTTAAGAGGAATTATTCAAGCATTTCTTTATATATATCTGTAAATAAAAGGATGGAATGCTAACACCCCCGTGAGTTTGATACAATGTAAATATGCAATTATTACATTTGGGGAAGTTTCATTAATTACCATGACATGTAATACATCAGAATAGCAAGAAGCCAGGGGTCAGGTTATTTTAGTGTCTGTAATTGTACTGAAAGTTTCCTTCTGTGTCACTAGTTTGGTCAGGTCCACCATCCCCAGTCTGACAATCCACACTACAGCCTCTCCTATGATGGGTGAGTATCTGCTGCATGATAGAGCCTCATTATATGAGGAATCGAGAAACTGCACAGTCATAACTCCTGTTTATTCAGAAGATGAAGATTAATGTTTAGGTACAATGCCTTTTTGAGGTCCTGCAGGAAGACAACATTAATCCTCATCTGCTAAATAATGTCATCTTTGGTCTTCCCTCAACCAAACTGTGATTGAGACAGATGTCACATCAAAAACTGATCCTGATTAGCAGTCGTGTTTACACTACAGTATGTTTACTTTAGAGCTAAAGTGACGGGGCACTATTGAGATAATCAAATGATTCTTTGCACCACGTAGCGATAACATTCCCAAGACATCTGGTGGCTGTGTCTCCACTGTGAGGATTTGTTGCTTATGTCTTTAGGCTGCTTGTTGGACCAAGCCAAACTGTTCTATGAAATTTAAACTTAGAAATGCCTCAATGGAAGGTCATACTTTAGCACCACAGAGGACTGAAGAACTTGAGTCTGGCATTATTTGTGATGGCGAATATCTTCATGAAACGTGGTGATTTCTGTGTGTGACGGCTGATTGACTCAATCACCATGATGTCTGTGTGTTTGCAGGCGTGACGGTGGAGCAGTTTGAGCATGCAAAGAGCAAACTGTCGACTCTGAAGGCAGACCCAGGCAACGAGGTCAAACTAAAGATCTACGCTCTCTTCAAACAGGTGAGAGATGTTCCAGGTGGGCTGGATGTTTATATCTCTTATAACTACATTGATCTATTCATCCTTCCATATTCATCCGCTTATCTAAGGGCTGGTCGTGGTGGCAACAAGCTACACAACGTCCCCAGCAAAGCATTCCAGTTCCTCTTGAGGGATCTCAAGGCATTCCTTGTCCAGACATATAATAATTCTGGGGCTACCTCAGTCTCCTCCCAGGCCGTGCCTGAATTGACTAACTTCCTGAAACTTCTTCCACCCCTGAGTAGTTTCTTCTGCGACTGCTGAAGCCACAACCATTCTGGCCTCATAGTACTTGCCTGAAAAGGAGATAGTCCAGACCCTCTCCAAGAGTTTTCTTCCAGAATCCAAGCTATTTGTAGAACTGAGCCCAACTATTTTCAGTTGGTACGGCCCCACCTTCACCTGCTGCCCTAATCCTATACCCATTCCTGTAGAGAATCACAAATGTATGTTGTTTTTTTATTTATTGATCCACAAGAGAAATTGCTTGGTCACAGTAGCTCAGTTGTGCATATACAATCACCCTGGAAAAAATAGGTGCAACATAGGTTATTCTTATTTAATCATTTCATCATATCATAGTGATGTACCCTAATTTTACTTTCTTCCTCCAGGCCACCCAGGGCCCCTGCAACACTCCCAAACCAGGGATGCTGGACTTTGTCAACAAGGTCAAGTGGGATGCATGGAAGTCCCTGGGCTCTATATCACAGGTATGGTCTCTCAAGGATTAACAGGGGAACGTGCCCTTTAACTTTGAAGGAAGCATTCATCATGACGATTCTGTCTGTAGTTTATTGGCAATGATCTCCTTTGTTATATATATAACCAATATATATATATAGGTAGATATTTGCCTCTTTTAAATGGTGGTAGTTTGACTAAATACAGGCTCAAAATTAGCCTCAAAAGTGTCAGTCATTTAGAAAACTACAGCAAAAAAAGAAATAAGCTAATGCATACAGTTACATCTCTTTTCATCAGGATGAAGCTAGACAGCAGTACTGCGACCTGATTGAGTCCCTGGTGGTAGCAGAAGGTGGAAGCTCCGCACAGGTGGTTGCAAAGCCTGCTGCGGGCGGGGCAATGTATGACACGCTGTTGGTGACCACAGAGGATGACATCACCACCATCAAACTGAACCGGCCTGCCAAGAAAAACGCCATCACGACAGAGGTCAGTGTGGATTTAGAGCTTTAAGGCAAAAACAGGACATCGGAACGTTTCTTTATTTAAATAGGAGTTTAATGAAACGACATGAGGCCCTTTGTTGTTATTTGAGTCTGACAGTTTGTTCTTAAACACTTTTTTTTCCTTTCAGATGTACAATGACATCATCGCAGCACTAGAGCAGGCAGCAAAAGACGACTCCGTCCTCACTGTTTTTACTGGTACACACACTTACTAGCATTCCTGCTTCAAACACATTGACTTCTGGCATAGCTACAGCGATAATGGGAGCATACGCAGACCCTGACTGACCGGCGTCGGCTGTGTGCATAACTTACGGCTTCCAAGTCCTGCAGTACTTTGAATGAGCCTTAAATCTGAAAATGTCCACGTTTCCACCAAATCTGAAAACTTGGTTCTCAGTAGAAACCACAAAATACCACAACTGGAACATTTGACTCTGATTGTATCATCAGTGTCAGTACGAATGGATCACTTGTACTTCATGTATTTTACGATGTTAAACGTTTGCAGGTGAACAGAGTTTCCTAACTCCAGACTACTTTTGTTCAGGGTTCTGGTCGTACTTTTAGCATATCAAATTGCCGCTGGTGTTTGTCATTTAGTTCGAAATACTGCAGATCAGATGAAGGTATAGTGTCTTCTACAGCAACACAAGTAAACTTAAATAAATACAAAAAGGAACACAGGAAGTTTCCTTTCCCTGCAGGTGCTGGTGATTTCTACTGCAGTGGGAACGACCTCACCAACTTCACCAAGATCCCTGAGGGAGGGGTGGAGGAGATGGCCAAAAAAGGAGGAGATCTGCTGAGGTGGTTAACTGATTGAATGATTCAGCAAAGTCATTTCATCAGAAGTAGCTGAGACAAATGTTTGATCAGTCACATGTTTAGATTAAAAACCATAAATATTAAATCATGTTTGAGACTTTACAGTTCATATTCCACTGTGGATCTTATTATTTTATTTCATCTTTGCAGGAAGTATGTGAAGACCTACATCGACTTCCCAAAGCCACTGGTTGCCGTGGTGAACGGACCGGCTGTGGGGGTCTCCGTCACTGTGCTGGGACTCTTTGACCTGGTCTACGCTACAGAGAGGGTGCATAAAAACACACACGCCGTAGGAGTTTGAGTAATGCTGTGACAAACTGTGCTAGCGGTCAGACCAGTGTCTGTGGTCTCAGTTTTTGCAGTTTGCTCCTTGGTCGTGGCCCTAGTCAGACCTCTGGGCAGCTTTTCAGCCAGTCCAACATGTTGAATCTAAAAATTCCCAAAACACATGTAGCCTGCATTGTCAAACGCCCATGACGCCCCTAGCAACCGCGAGGGTAAAGAGATGGTCTATTGTTCTACGCCACGTTGCTCCTCCTGAAACAGAATTTTGAGTTTCAAAGTCGGAATAAACTTACCTACTTTTACTTTTTGAAAACTGCTCTGACATAAGTACCGTCGTAGTCCTCCCCTGCAGCTCTGAAGAAGCAATTCAACCAGGACAGTCAATGACATCCATAGCCCTCAGCATCACAAAGCAAATCCTATCCACATCTGGGATATGGACAAGACCTCCATGACACTGACGACCCTCTGACCTCAGCTCGTCCGAGTCATTTCTGCAATGGAGGAATTTTAACTTGGCCCTCGTGGATCTCATGTTGCCAGCCTCCTCAGGGATGTCCAAGTTGAAGACATCTCGTACAGATTTTCCCAGTTCGCCCTCACCACACGTTTGGGTTTACCAGGTCTGCCCAACAGATTTCCCCACCACCTGATCCAACTCACCACCAGGTGGTGATCGGTCAACAGCTCTGCTGTTACAGAAATCCAAGACCATAACGCTGCTCTGGTTGAGATTTGGCTTTTTTTCCCAGTAAGCCCCTCACATTGCTGAAGTCTCTGTGGTGAACTATGGAGTTTCTGATCTCCTGAAACCTCACCCTGGATAAGTGAGTCTGGCACTGGTCTTGGTCTGTGGAACTGCCTGGCACTTCTCACCCTAGGGAACTCCAGAAAAGGAGATAGTCCAGCCTGTATGGGAAGCCATAGGAAGAGATGAGCCCAGTCTTCTGTAGTTGGTGCTGATCCACCTCCTGACCCAGGTCAGATTCCTTCCTCGCCAGAGTGGAGACGTTTCATGTCCCTACAACCAGCATGCAATTCTAGTGGTCAGTGTATCCCGGTCACTGCCTTTGCTTGCAACCCAGTCAGTTTTAAGACAGAATATAATATATATGTATATATATATACGTGTTGATTTCACTGATCAGTGACTGTCTGTGTGTCTCAGGCCACCTTCCACACTCCGTTCAGTCAGCTCGGTCAGAGCGCTGAGGGCTGCTCCTCCTACACCTTCCCCAAAATCATGGGCACCGCCAAGGTACAAATCACACTCATTAAGATGATCTAGATATTAAATTCACAGTCATGTAAAACAGATGACCAAGATTTCACTGCACTCCATGTGCTTTTAGTATCTTAAGCTTCCTGCCCAGCTCTAATTTTCTGATATAAATTTCTGTTCCTATTGTGACAACTGTTTATTTTTGACTGATGCATGTTGAAGTGAGCCATGCAGCATGGTGGCTTCATCCGTAGCAGCCTCTCCTGTGAATGTCTCTCATTTCCACTGGTTCTCTTCAGGCCAGTGAGATGCTCCTGTTTAACAAGAAGCTGACTGCCGCTCAGGCCTGTGAACTTGGCCTGGTCACAGAGGTTTTCCCCGATAGCAGCTTCCAGTCGGAGGTCTGGACCAGACTGAAGGCCTACGCCAAGCTGCCCCGCAATGTAAGCACAAACATAGTGTAAAAAACAAAAAATAAAGACACACACAACCACTATTATAACTGATCACCTGAAAAGACAGAGATCAAGAAATAATTAAGACTTTACAGCTTGTTCCAAAATATGGATCATCTCCTCATGTCATGACACACAAAAAACAAACAGGAGTTCATGGTTCTGATCCAGTGCTAGGTAGAGATCCATTAGAGACAGTAGCTGTTACAATATTCTCCTACTTCCTGAGTAGAACTGTGATTGTATCCCAAGTGTTTGCTGGGTTTGATCACACAGGACTGTTAACAGAGGTACATAATATTATAGAAAAATCAGAGCCATTATTAAGTGTGTGCAGAAATTCATTCTTTTTCCCCTCTCTCTTTCTCTCTCTCTATCAGTCTCTGGCTCTCTCCAAACAGCTGATCCGGTCGATGGAGAAGGAGCGCCTGCACGCGGTGAACGATGCCGAGGTGGAGCGCCTGATGGAGCGTTGGACCTCAGACGAGTGTTTCAACGCCGTCATGAGCTTCTTCCAGGCCAAGGCCAAGCTCTGATGGAGAAAGAGGGAGAAGAAGGAGATGTGTGTTGAACAGCTGAAAATAAATAATGGGTTTTAATTTGAAGCGTAGACTGTAACAGGAGTGTCTGATAGAGACTCTGTTGAGGACAGTGTGGATGTTTGTCCTCTATCGTGTTTTGTACAGCGTGGTGCGTTTTCAGTCTGAAGAAATGTTTATATGAGAGGATGAAAATCTTTGGGTTTTAGCCTGTTACCTGCAGAACCAGTGACATTCCTATCAGCCTGAGCTGTACTTCCACTGATCAGAGGATCTCTACATGATGCTGACTAGGGAGACACACAGCACTGAGTTATAGTAGCTGTCAGAGCAGCTCTTGATCACTTTTAAGTGCATTTAGTAGAATTACATTTTCTTTTTGCTCTGTGCTTCTGTTGAGATGATCATGATCATTTGAGACTTTGTCCCTCAGCAGATCAGATCTAACATGCCTGCTTGGTCAGTTCTCCAGAGGCTGAACCACTAACAACCCTGTCTTCCTCTTCTGTCTGTTTTTAATGTTTCAAAAACGTGAAGGTTAACGTGCCTTAAACTCAAGTCATCTTTGTTCTCTTCCCTCTCCAATAAAATGAGTGTACATATTTTTTTCTTCACCATCTCTGAAACTTTACACTTCATTATAATTTCCTGTCTGGCCTCCAGTGTTTTCATTGTTCAATAAGCTGCTCTTTCTTTTGTTTTATCTAGAAAACATCAAACGATTTTTACACAATAAAACAGAAATATTATCCTTGTGTATTTGTTTATTCAAGGAAATGAGTCATTTGTACACGTGTGAATGAAATTGTTGGTATGTAGTGTTCTACTGAATATCATGTTGTGTTCTCAGCCATACTTGGGTATTGTTGGCTGTATGTTTTGGGTCATTGTCCTGCTGGAGGAACCATGACCTATGACTGAGACCAAGCTTTCTGCGCATTAGGCTCCAGGATGCCTTAATAGCCCTGAGATTACACCCTGCACAGATTCAACCCGCCATTATGTTCTTGGTACCCCCGCAGAACAACCGAGCCTCCTCCATGTTCACAGTAGAGACAGTGTTCTTCTCTTTGGATGCTTCATTTTTTATTTTTTTTGCATCTGTGAACAAAGAGCTGATGTGACTTCCCATAAAGCTCAGCACTGTTTTTTTAAAGCTCAGCACTGGCCTTAGCTTGCGCTGCTTGCTAGTGGTCAAGTTGGGTAGTAGATTTTGTTAGGTTTTAAAATGTTAAATTGTTAAAAAAATAAAAGTGGATCAGGAACCTAGACTTTCAAGAACCAAGACCTACAGGAACCAAACCCACAGAAACCCTGATCTACAGAAACCATAGCTAATGGGACCAGACCTACAGTAACCCGACCTACAGAAACCCAGACCTACAGGAACCCAGACCTTCATGAAACCAGATATACGGGACTGGACTCTGCTGTGTTTTCTGCTGACTCTTTGCTGGGTTTTACATTGTTGAGCCTCTGGGATAAGATAAACTTCCCATAAAGCTCCAGTTTGTCTCATCTGTCCAAAGGACATTCTCCCAGAAGCTTTGTGGCTTGCCAATATGCATTTAGGTAAATTCCAACTCGACAGTGGAGTCCTCCTCAGTCGTCTTCCATTAAGTCCATTTTGACTCAAAGAGCGAGCCAAAGTTTACGATCATTGTGCGATCTGACATTGATGTACTTGGACCTCAGAGTTCCCCTCTAACTGCTTTGGAAGCTGTTCTGGGCTCTTTGGTTACCATTCCTATTATCCTTCTCTTCAACTCGTCATCATATTCCTCTTGCAGCCATGTCCAGTGAAGCTGGATACAGTCCTGTGGACCTTAAACTTCCACAATGAAGCACAGGAACATCTAGCTGCATGATGTTCTAGCCTTTACCTTTAACATGCTTGTCTATAATTTTCTTTCAAACTCCAGAGACAACTCTCTTCTTAGCTTTCTTTGGTCCATGTACACCATGATTACAACAGCACAGTGGCTACTTCTCACCCTTTAAACAGGCAGACTGACTGATTATAAGTTTGAAGACAGAAGACGTCTGTGATACTAATTACACACCTTGTCATATTATTATTATTTGTTTTGTTTTTTTAAAGTATCCTGTTGATTCAAAATGAACGTCTAATTTTCATGAGTTAATTTTCAGTAAATCCCAGACCACTGTGGACTTTTCTTTCTTTAACAGAGTGGTACCAACAATTTTGTCCATGTGTGTTTATCTGTGAGTTGTATGTGTGTGTGTGTGTGTGTGTGTGTGTGTGTGTGTGAACCCTTGTTTTCATTATTGTGCAGCAACAACAGCAACTAAATGTTTCCGGTAACTTCTGATCAGTCGCCCAGAGCAACTTGGACGGATTTCACTTCCTTAGTACAGAACAGCTTCAGTTCTGATGACATCCGAACTGCGCTGACCGGCATCAGATGTTGGAGGGTGTTCTCACATGAACTGCTCGCTTCAGGTCCTTCCACAACAAATTCTTTAACCATTCTTTTGTGGAACAACTTGTCTTCTTGGGTCGTTGTCTTGCTGCATGACCCAGTTTCTCTTTTTTAGCTCATGGACAGATGTCCTGACATATAATTCAAAATTCATTGGTCCATCAGTGATAGCAAGCTGTCCTGGCCCAGATGCAGCCAAACAGGCCCACACAAGAACATAATCACCCCCATGTTTCGTGAACGGGATGAGGATCATATGCTGGAATGCAGTGTTGTGTAGTCTCCAGACATGAGTCTCTCATTTAAGCCAAATAATTTACTTTGGTTTCATCAATCCAAAAAACATTCCCCCAGTAGTCTTCTGCCTTGTCCACATGATGTCTGGCAAACTGCAGATGGACAGAATAGAATGTTTTTTTTGGGCGAGCAGTGGCTTCTTTCTTGCCACACAGGGTTGGATTTGACCATATAGGTATATGTACCTAATAAAATGGACACACTACCCACTGATCTGTGATCAAATATTAGTACATAATCGATGTCATATTGATAAAAAAAATAAATCAATCATGTGCATGTAGTGTTTCAGCCAATCCAGCAGGTGGCAGCACTCACCAGGAAATAAACAGAAGGTGCTCTGATAATGGGACTGTTGAAACAGCTGCAGTCATTTATTCAGTTTTAAACAGAATCTGACTTTATTTCTAAATTCTGAGCAAAGTCAAATTAAAGCAGCTGGTCATTACAACATTACCTTCCAACACCAATAAAGATAATGTTCAAAAGAGAACTTACTGAAGTGTTTTTATGGAACAGAAGTTCTCATTATGGGATAAAACATTAAAGGAGCCTTCAAAGTGAAGTAGCATGAATAACCAGCGATAACCTGATCACTCAGTCATTCTGGGTCAGATTAGTAGCGTAAAACCCGGATCTTTTGAGAGAGCCGTATCAGTCTGAGTCACTCACTGATATGAGACGGGTTTTGCGAGTCACTTGAGTCACTTGACCCAAAATGGCCCGATTGCAAAAGAAAGTGTTTCCAGTACATTCACTCGAGACAGAATAAAGCATAGTAAACACCTGATAAAGGATTATTACAGTTACCATTGCCATTGCCATTTATCAGCTGTGATACATAGCCACTATAAAAACATATCAAGTAGCTTACATAAGCCTAAACCTAAAGCTCAAAATTAGGCTGTGCCAAAAAAAGAATAAGGACAGGGTCACTACTACGAAATAATATTTTATTTATATGGTCTAAAATGTATGTGGAGTGGAAGTAGAGTAGGTTATTAATTCACTCACAACATAGGCTTCAGTGAGATTCAGTATCATAACATTACTAGAAGAAAACGGACATTCTTGTCTGTGTTTAATGGTCTAAATTTTAAAATATGGTCTTTTTTTTGTCTGTAGACTAGCTATAGGCGGCAACAGATTATGAGCATTTGTGTTTTCTCTGAGATGAGTATGATCTCTGAGTCGGTTAAGTTTGGTTTCTCTGCCGACCGAGTGAGTGGCTGTTGACTCCCTGCTCTCGGTTATGCAGGGACTCATGAGTAGCGGATCCACAGCGGATTATCGAGTGGCTCAGGGCCTTAGCTTGCGCTGCTTGCTAGTGGTCAAGTTGGGTAGTAGATTTTGTTAGGTTTTAAAATGTTAAATTGTTAAAAAACAAAAGTGGATCAGCAGATCTACAGGAACCTAGACTTTCAAGAACCAAGACCTACAGGAACCAAACCCACAGGAACCCTGATCTACAGAAACCATAGCTAATGGGACCAGACCTACAGTAACCCGACCTACAGAAACCCAGACCTACAGGAACCCAGACCTACATGAAACCAGATATACGGGACTGGACTCTGTTGTGTTTTCTGCTGACTCTTTGCTGGGTTTTACATTGTTGAGCCTCTGGGATAAGATAAACTGTCTTCCAATAAAACCACATAAAAGCTTGGTTGTTACAGCTTTGAATGATCAATAATCCACGCAAATTACGGCACTTGTGGACAAGAAGGAAAAGTACATTTCCAGTATTTTATAATCCAGTTTTTAGGGGTTTCATTGAGATGCTGTTTGTAACATCTGGGCTCAGGCTCTGCTTTGCTTTGAAGCCTGAACAGGAAGCTTAACGCCCTTTCTCTATGCACTTAAATCGGGCCAGGTTTGTCAGGTTGTCAGGTTCAACAATGCCGCCCCGAGCTCTGGGACATCCTGCAGGCTCTGCAGAGGCCTTCAGCCTCTTATTTATTTATGAGGGACGTCACTGAGCTTCTCTTTTCTTTCTCTTCGCTCTGATACATGTCGTAGTCTGCAGCCTCCCCCAGAGCACGGAGCCCAAACCCCTGACGTATAAATCTCAGCTGCACCCTCCCTTCACCTGGAGCTGGACTGGATGTGGAAATAAAGGCAGGCGGCGGTTAATGTACCTGTCGCTGCTTTGACAAACAGCACCAAGCTAGTGGTGTAACGGGCCAACAGGAACAGGACGGAGGCTTCGAGAAGGTGGAGCTTGTGTTGTGGAAGGAGACTTCTGCGGAGATGAAAGGCTCACCTGCACAGACCCAGGGAACCTTTACATAAGGATGTAATGAAAAGATAAATGTCCACAGCAGCTGTGATTAAATTTCCTCAGAGGTTATCAGGAAACCACTGACCTGGATCTATCATCAGATAAACATTTGTAATTAAACCTGTAATGAATTCCGCAAAGATGACGTTAAAGTCAGTTCTTCTTGAGTGTTTCAAAAGAACGAACCCCTAGTCTGCAAAGATATGCTGCACAACAGCTCATAAACAAACACAATATGAGTCTAATTAAAATTTTAATTACTGATTGTGAGATTAATTCATTCTATGTAGTTTCTCTTTTGTTGCACATTTTTTGAAATGCTGCACAAAAGAGCAGGATGATACATTTACCAATGCTAGAGCGATAAACACATTTCCAAAATGTCCAGTTTTCTTTTAGCTCTGCGTTGGGTTTCCACCACAGCCTCTTTAGCTCCCAAAAGCTCCTCTATGGTCCCCGGGAGAGGATTTTACTTTGAAAACAGGTCTAAAGCTGCTAAAAGAGCAATCAAAGTGATTAATTAGATCTAATGTTGTTACTGAAGTCTGGATCAAAGCCATGTGCTCAGATCAAGAGTGACTCCGAGGAGGAAAAGTGATACGTTCCTGCTCAATAACGGTTTGAATCTATGTGGAACTTGTTGTGGTGAGATGACAGTTTGGGGAATAATCAGTCAGAATCTGATCTCGTACGCCTTCAGCTTCTCTAAACATGGAAAGAACAGCTCTGTGGATGTGTGCTGTCAGTCAGAGTGTGGCCTGTCACATGAAACACTAGACAGGTGTCTGGAAAAAATACAGCTGCCGAGTCTGCACTTTCACTCTCCTCTTCTTTCTCTTCCTCTTGTTCTCAGGCTCCCTCTGCCTATGAACAGAAGACTTTTCCCTCTGGTCTCTCTGTCAGTCACTTTGACTTGAATCCATCTTTTACTGTCAAAGCACAAAACGACCACAAATGCATAAAAATAGATGTGGAACTATGTGCTGGGTCTTTCAGGTTTTTGGCTCCAGCAGGAGTCAAATGTTAGGACTTCTTCAGTTCTTTAGTGCCTCCAAGACATCAAACAAAGACATCTGGACTTGTTGGGTTTCTTGAAGGCGTTTCATCCAAATCTTCAGTTCTCTGGATGCAGTCCACCTGAAATCCACATGACTAGGGTCTGAAGTAGTAGGAGTCGGAGGGTGTTCTTCTCTCAGGTTATCCTGTTTTCTGTGTCTAGACAATGACAGCATTCAGTTGTGAGGCCGTGAACAACACAAAAGGTCACCGTTCATATGGAGTCTCCCTGTGAACATCTGAAGACGACTTTAATGGAAACTCATGGACTGAAAGAAACTTCTCGTAAATTTAATGGCAGTTATATCCCAGTCCACCTGGCCTGTTCAGAGAGCTCTTTTCCACTGTGGTGGCTTTCTTTATTCCTCTTTCAAACCATCTTTCTTCTCTGGAAGAAATTGTTGTCCCATGTCCTTTGACCTTCAGGTTAAGGCTGAGTCCTGAGTCTGAGCTCAGTCCAGAACATGTCCAGAAAGTTTCTACTGTTTCTATGATGAGGATCGTTCCAGGAAAGGCAGACCAATAGAAGAAGTTCATTAGAAACCAACCAGATCAGAGAGATGAGTCCAGCTCAGAGGAGACTGAGGGAATGAAACTACTGCAAAGGAACTGACAAGAGGGAGAAGAAGAAGAAGAAAACGAAGTTGAAGGACAAGAAGACGACAATGAAGAAGATGAAAATGAAGACAAAAAAGAAGAATAGGACTCAAAAAACGAAGGAGGCGAAGTCGAAGAAGAAGAAGGAGAAAAATTAGAAGAAAAAGACATTGTCAGATGAAGAAATACCAGGAATAAAATACAATAATCCTCTCTCTCCTTCTCCCCCTTTCTCTCTCTCGTGGTTTGTAACTGTAGATGGGCGAATGGGGGTGAGGTGTTTTCTTCAAACTGTCGGGGAGCCAATCAAACAAGTCAGATGACAGCCGCTCCCTGAAGGGACCAATCATCAATCAGTCGCCATGACATTGACCCAATGACCTGCCATCTGTCCGAGACAGAGAGAAAGAGAGAGAGAGAGAGAGAGAGAGAGAGAGAGAGAGAGAGAGAGAGAGAGAGGAGGTGCTCCCTTTACTTTTCATTCTTCTTCTGTGATCATTTTATCTGCATTTAATTTGTTAACATGAAAAAACTATCAAATGGCAAAGAGAAGTATGAGGAATGGATAATGGAGAGATGAGAGAGAAGAACATACATGGAGAAAGAGACGAAAGAAAAGAAAAACAAAGAAAAGCCATAACAAAAAAAAAAACAGTGGAGGAGAGAGGAGTAAGTGGAGGAGCATCATTCATCTTCATCCTCCATTAGCTGAGATCTACATTAGCAGCTGATGGATTGTCGCCAGGCAAGACAGCGGCCTCCAGAGGTCAGAGGTCACCATGGTATAAAAAACTCTTTTCTGTCTTTCCTTCCACTTCCATGTTCTTCTGTTCTTCTTCTTCTGCAGCCTTTATTTTTCCAACAGGACTGAGTTGCTGATGCACGTAGGACGAAATATTCTGATGACGCTGTCATTTTTTGTGTTTGAAAAGAGATTGGGACAAAAAAAGGACGACCGACAGGATGACAGCTGTCACTGAGGGATTCTGGGAACATCTGGTTTCATTAGTTAGCCTGGACGCCAGCCTGACTTCCTCCACCCACAAAATGCTTGCAGTGGAAAGATGGTCTGGAATAGGGCTGACTGTGTGCTACTGATCTCCTGAAGTGATCTGGTTCCTTCAGATATATTTCAGATCTTGCCTAGTCATGACAGAGTTTTTGACTAAACTAATGGCCAGATCAGCTGCCCTGCCAACAATGTTGCTGTGGAGTCTCTATATTGGCAAGTGGTTATCCTCCATCAAAGAACTGACAGGCCAATTAACTCGTTTGAGTGGACTTTAAGTGGTGTTGGACAGAAGAGTAACAGTGATGTGCTCGTACACACCATCTGAGCACGGTGGAGTTGAGTTTGTTTACAACAAAACTGAAGAATTAGCCTGGGCCTCCTTTCTGCTAGTTTGTAGGTTTTGCTGGTAAGTAAACATTCAACATTCCCCGCCAGCAGAGTTCAGATGAAGTTCGTCAGTGATTCCATGTAGGAGAGCTTACAGGAGAGATGCGGCTTTGCTGTCGGGACCACTTCCCCTTTAATGTCCACGCATGACCTCTCAGATCAGCTCGCTCTCAGAGAGGCGGGATGCTGCAGCGAGAGCACACGGTGAACAGGTTTAAAGCAAAGCAACTGAGATGGAGATAATGCTGCGTTCACGTCCACTGGGAATATCTGTCAGAAGAGCGTCGAGTGTTTTGGTTTGAACTAGTTTGAAGCGTTTGACTGGAGGTTTCCCTTCATGCTGTAATTATCTCTCTGTGAACCACCAGTGGTTTGCCTTCTGTCTTCTACTAAAGAAGCAATTGCTGATGATATGTCTGTTACTTTTATCAAAACCCTGCAGAACAAGATGACAGAGAATGTACAATGCACAATATTATATATTCTATATCTATATTCTGTAAAACAATATACACACATATATGGGGGCAGCTGTGGCTCAGTAGGTAAAGCGGGTTGTCCATGCTCCAGAGGGTTAGTGGTTTCATCCCCAGAATGTGCCTCATGCCCAAGTGTCCTTGAGCACTACATAAAAGCAAGGCCATTTACCATTTACCATTTTCCTGTATAATTTTTTAAGGTCTGTCATTTTGCACTCTTTCTTTAATCAGTCTATGAGCCACATCCTATGCCCGGATAGTTTTAACTCTGCATTTGAGCTACGGAACACTCCATCAAAACTATTTCACGATGCACCAATCTGCCACAACATTAAAACTACTGACAGGAGAAGTAAATCACATTGACTATCTTGTGACAATACGATGTTCTACTGGGAAACCTTTGGACCTGGCATTCATGTGGAAATTATTTATGCATACGTAGACCAGACCAGGCACCCCCACCCCATAGCAATGACATTCCTTGATGACAGCAGCCATCCCCAGCAGGATGCAGCTTGACACAGGCACACACAAAACATTGAGGCATTTCCAGTACATATGCATAAAGGACCTCGGGACACCTAATGAACAGTTTACAGTTGGGCAACGAAATCATTGTCGTAGAATAGCACCTTCTAGGGGTTAGGTACATCCTATGGAACACAAAATGAAATATTATATTGTCAATAAGAAGTGGAAAAAGTTTTTTTGCAAATTCATGAGTGCTTGTTCCGTTTAGGGTCTGTGCACACATGCTTCGTTACAGCCCAATAAATTGTGAGATTAGAGAAGAAATTACAGGGCCTAAGTGCAATGTGCCCTTTTGCAATGGAATACTGGAACATACTAGGTCCTGTAGTCTATGAGGGAGAGAAAGATCCTCTTCAATCGATCTCCAAGTGACAGAAGAGTTAGGATTAAGCCATGTGGAAGAAGATGCAGTGCAAATGACCAGAAATATATTGTGAAATATGGCAAGGCAAGACTTTTCCAGGAGACCTCTTTCCTATCCATACAAACTTAGAAATCAGCTTGTACAATTTTCCCCAGAAGCCAATATGTAGGGTAAGAGGTATCATAAAAGAATAATAGTTCACCAGAGGTCCCCAGAGGTTGCTGATGCACAAACTTGGACACAATAGTGCAAGGTTCATCCAGCTCTCAAGACCCTTTTCTATCTCATCTACCCCTATGCCAGAGGTAGATAGAAAGATATCAATACCAAGATACTTGATTGACATACAGGAGGGCAAGGGACAGTGACATGTAGCTGAGTTTAAGTGCATCAGCGTTGGCTTATCCTAATTTACTTTATGTCTGGATAAAGAACTAAATGGCTCAAAGGTAGACAGAAGAGGCAGCCTCATTTACACAATGAAGAACATCATCAGCATATTATGACATCCAGTGATTTGTATTACACAAAGCAATTGGGTTTACTGGTGGAGGAGGTCTGATTTTCGGGGCTAATGGTTCAAGGGAAGGGATAGAACAGATAGTAGTGGTGAATGGGAGCAGCCTTGATGGGTTCACCTAAAGTTTGCATGTTCTCCCTGTGTCTGCATGGGTTCTCAGGGGTTCTCCTCCCCCCATCCAAAGACATGCTCATAAGGTTCATTGGTGATTCTAAGTTGGCCGTAGGCGTGAAGTGTGAATGGTTGTCTGTCTCTCTGTGTTACTGGTGACCTGTCCAGAGTGTACCCCTGCCTCTCGCCCGACGACAGCTGGGATAGGCTCCAGCAGACCCTGTGACCCTTAACAGGTATAAGCAGGTATAGAAAATGACACACATGTCACATTAAGTTGCATCTTTGTTTGGGTAGTAATGTAATTTGGTTGAATGCATCATTGTCATTAGCCTTATTTATCAAATTCAACATTCGTGGCATCAATTCATCCCAGAGCGAACATACAGCTCTGGTAGAGCTGCAGCCTGGGGACCTACTTCTTTATGTTAACGAGAGTCTTTTTTTAATTCTTCTCGGAAAAATGGGGTATTAAGTGAAGATTAAGTGAAGATTACAATAGAAAGTTGGAAATTATGTACTGATATCCTGTGGGCCTTAATCTAAAGCTAAGAGATTACTTGGCCTAGCACCATTGAAGTAATTTGTTCATCTGGTTCTGCGTATATTCATTTTTCATTTGTAAAACCTCAGAAAATGTAACTTGTTTTTGAGCCTCAAGCCTAAACACAGTACTTTCTAGCTCTATTTATTTATTATTTTTTTGCTAAGCATCATTTTATTCAGATAGGATGAAAACATGCTTGATGAGCCTTTTATGGCATCTAATAAAAACCTGGAGTCATTAATTGAACCTGTATTAAATTCTAAAGTCATGTCGCAAGTGACCAGCTTTTACGCAGGTGTGACCCGTATGTGTCCGCATTCCTTTGGCAGTGTGAATGCCATGTGTCCTGTGCCACATTACAGACTCTCTATATTAAACGTCTGCTTCTGCATCAACGAAGAGTCACCTAAAAATGATCACCTAAAAAGGAAAAAGGGCCGTAAGTGGTGTTTGTTTGAGAGTGTTTGTTTGAAATATTATGTGCTTGATCCTGATAATTAACTAAGTAATAAGTAAAGTAATTAGTAAATCTAATAAAAAAGAACAACAGTTAATTACTGATGTGATCATGCTGATGTACACCTCAGGCGTAACATTATGACCACCTTCCTAATATTGTGTAGGTCTCCCTTGTGCCTCCAAAACAATTGTATCTCACCATGGACATGGGCCTTCTGAGAGTGTCCTGTGGTGTCTGGCAACAGAATGCTGATAATGGGGGCCTTTGGGTCCTATGGGTTGAGGGGAGGGGTCTCTGTGGATCAGACTTGTTGCAGCATCTTCTTGATTATTTGAGTCATTTTGTGGTGGTTAGTTAAATGAGAAAAACAGAAATAAACAGAAATAAACTTTCTGTTAATGGAAGCTTTAAAGTTTGTGGTGATTTAAGGCGACTTCCCACATGTCTGTCCTCAAATGACTCCTGGCTCGGCTGAATCTTGGAGGATGGAGGTTATCTCAGGCAGAAATGTTTTCCTCCCACTCTGTGAGATGAGCATCAGGGTGGCTTGGCCACTGAACCAATCAGATCGATTCCTTTCTAGGTTGAGTTCCTCCGAAATTTAAAGGAGACGGAAGATGAAATTTCACCACAGGAAAACAAAGAAAACAGCTGGATTCACCTGAAATGGCCTCTGAAAATCAAATCAGGACACGAGGAAGAGGAAGGAGGAGGAGGAGGAAATAAAAGGCAGGCAGAAAGTCATTGATTCACTGAGGAAATGAGAGTAGAATGCAGGAAAGCTTTTGCTGCAGGGAAGAAGTCACAATGAGATGAAGAGAAGAAGAACAACAGTTAAATATAGATCATTGGTTTAAATGTTTTGACATGTGTCAAATATGACACGTGTCCTACATAAATATAGAAGCACTTTGGTTGAACATCCAAACACACAAATCCAGCATGTTAGCTATGAAAGTTAAATGAAATGAAAAATAAAATAGAGAAAAATATATGATAAATGATATATTCCCTTTGAAATCCACACATAAGACACATATAATATATAATCTGTGATTTTATTTTGTAGTCTTAAAATGATATACACAAATGAATAATAAAAATGTGAGTATTGAAGTTTATAGAGATATACGCAAGCCCATCATTGATCAACTAAAACCTTCTTTCTAATTATTCACCTTCCCTTTATGATTCCTGTGAGGATGTGATTGCGATGCTGGTGTAAGGCAGGTTTTCGTGACCTCGCTGAGGACACGCCGCCCGAGACCTGCCTCTCTTTGCAATCAGCTCAGAATTTACATTCAGATGACTGCACTGAGTCTGCTTGGCCCCTGGAATGTAAATTTATTCAGACATCAGCTGGGGACTGGAGCAGATTAAAGGGAAAGATGAAGATAATATCACACCTGTCCTCACATGACATTTATGAGACCGTCTGAGATCCCAATCTTCAGGATTTAATCAGAGATAAGTTCATTTTCAGGCCTTTAAACTTCATGTTATAGTCAGTGGAGCTGAGAAGTTCTTCTGCACAGTTTGTTTCCCCAAGTCCAGAAAAAGATTTGTTTGAAACTGTCGCAAACGCAACAGAGAGCTGGGACTGATCACAACCACTGAGTCAATGAAGCAAATTGATCTTCTATCAAGGCGGGAGTTGATAGAAGATCTATCTAAAATCTAAAATAATGACAGAGACACAATACATGCCCAGAGAGACAAAAAAATACTCTATAGTGACACAAAAACACCACAAACCACCAAACACAACTACCAACAACAACCTCAAAAAAGACACAGAACATTCTCAAAGAGATACAAAACAACCAAATAAACACAAAACGTCAAAGCGACACCAAAGACACACAAAACAACCTTAAAACGACAAAAAAATTCAATAAATCAAAGAAGAAGCATCCTCCTCTGACACAAAACGACCAAAAGGAGAAACAAAATGACCAAAAAAAAAACACACACAACAACAAACTACCAAAGAGACACAGAACATCCTCAAAGACATAAAATAACCACCAAGAGACACAAAACAAAGGAACCACAAAGAGACTGCAAGATATAAACAACCACAGAGAGACACAAAACGACCGCAAAGAAGAACATAGCATAACAAATAACCAAATAGACGCAAGAGAGACATTACTGTCCTTGAATGCACCTATTGTCACTTTGATGGACATGAAACAGTAAAAAAGTGTGATGCTCGTCTGGTCGTTAGATCAGTGAGGTGTTTCTGACCCTCAGGTTAAACACATCATTGAAATTCTGCTGTTACCCTGAGACTGGAGGAGTCTGAAGGCTGCTCAGATGAGTAGTATGTATTTAAATAGTAATGAACCCGTTAACCATTTCCGCTCCTTAGAGCTGGAGGTTGTTCAGTTCATTTGATTCTGTTGTTATTTTAAGGTACAAGGTTGATCCCTGGTTAAAAAATTACATGTTCAGAAAACGGCAGGTTAATGTGGGATGTTTTTATTTAGTCATTTCTAAGTTGATTCATGTAGAAGTAATTATATTAATTGTTTGATGCATCTGCCATTTTAACTGACTGATTAATAAGTTATTAATGCGAAAGACTCAGATTCATCCAGGTTCCACATAATGCGTCCTAATTTTACTTTTCAGCTATGAAAGCAGACTCCATCCTGGCTGCTGCAACATGCTGCCCTCACTGGCAGCCTCAATTTTCAGTTGGTTTGCATAAAGTGTGTATTTTACTTGAGTCAGTGGTCTCAAATGTTTTGCACTGAAAATAAACCAGCGTCGCTTCTGACGTCTTGAATGAATCTATGTGCTATGCCTGGAGTAAGCAAGGCTCCACGAGTGTATGTGTTGAATCAATGAATAATTACATCTGAAACCCTTCAGGTCAGCATCTGTGACTCTGGTGGCATTTCTGGTGTGTTTCCTGTACCGTCTGATTGGTTCAGAGAACCACAGCCAGAACCACAAATATGTCCACAACAACATAATGATCTAGAATGTATAAAGTGTAGTAGACCACCTGATCAGCCTGATGCAAAAGAGGCCAGCTCAGTACGGTTTGTAGGTTTTTCTAGCTTCCTAGCCTCCCAGCTAATAGTAGCTTCTCCTAGCTTCCTATCCTGCCACATAATAGTAGCTCTTTCTTGCCTCCTAGCCTCCAAGCTCACAGCAGCTCCTAATAGCTTTCTATCCTCCCAGCTAATAGTAGTTCCTCACAGCTTCCTTGCCTTCTAGCTAACAATAGCTCTTCCTAGTATCATTGCGTCCTAGCTAACAGTAGCCCCTCCTTGCTTCCTAGCCTCACTGCTAATAAAAGCTTCTCAATGCTTCCTAGACTAGGGTGACCAGACGTTCCCGATTTCCGGGGACAGTCCCCATTTTGGTGTCCCTGTCCCTGGCTAAAGCTGTCCCCGAAAATGTCCCCGATTTAGGTTTTTATGAATGAGAAACAAAATTGCATTTAGACTATAACAACAGGTATTACGGTAGCCAGGTAGCAAGCACAGGTAAGCATGGTACGTGCATACTAGAACAACGCTTATTACAGTAGCTAGTCGTGCTCAGTCCCAGGTGGTGTTATATTACTCTATTACTCAGAGGTTGCGCTAGACTTTTTCGTTGTCAGGTAGTATTTTCAAATAAAACTTGCCTTCCATCAGCCCTAGCAATGTGCTTTACTATATACAGTCAATGGTTTTCATTCGATTCCTTCATTTTGGTAGCCGTTAGCTGCATATACATATATACATATGTAGTTAGGCGAGCTCTGTAATCGGTGTACCAGGAAATCGTGCACTGAAAAAAGTTCCGTGATGTTTGGAATGAAAACTGCGATTAGAGACAAAAGCCAATTAATAAGATCAGTCGCCACCAAATGGTCAGGTGTGTGAAGTGTAATCTGTCAAAATGACTGATGGCCTTCAGATTTTATGGTTTTAAGAAAATGGTCAGTGACGGAAAATCTTCGGTTAATGCAACCCCTGCTATTATTATTACTTCATTCCTTTTATTACTTTTAGGAAACGGCAATTGTCCCAGTTTCTATATTTTATCCTGATAACATAATTTTTTTATCTCCGAGTTTGAAATGTCCCCGGATTTCATTTCAGCAATCTGGTCACCTTATCCTAAACTCCTAACTAAGAGTAGCTCTTCTTAGTTTCCAATCCTCCCCTCTAATAGTAGCTTGTCCTAGTTCCGTGGCATCCAAGCTAATAGTAGTTAGCAAAGAGTTATTTAGGTAAGAGAATACAAGCTGGTCATTGGCTGTAATCTCTTTGGTGCATTCAAGAGCAACTTTTTGGTCCAGACACAGGAGATGTCACAGTCAGCCTTAGTTGATAGTCGTTTTTTAATCTCGATTTTTGGGTCTTAACATCTTCTATATAGCACACTCTGGTGTCTGGACAATGGCATCTTGAACTTGTTTCTGTGCTGTGTGTTCTGTTTTTGGTGGTCACCTGTGAGACATTACTGTCAGGGAGCTTTCCGTGTTCTTCTTCTTCAGAATAAAAACCTCATGAATTGGACACTGGACACACTAATTGACTAATAATTTATTTTAATGATCAGACTCTGTAGCCCGTCCTGGTCTCTTGCTGCAGCTGTTTCAATTTTCCTGCTGTCACACCTGTGTCTAAGCGTACCTGAGTGACCCAGCCTTCCCTCACTTAATCATTAAAGCCGATGAATCACCGCCTTGAGTTCATGTGAACAGCGGCAGCAGCCCTAGCAGTGTCACTCGAGGACACCAATGGACTCAAGTGAACATTTGAAGAGGCTGGAGGTGTTTCATTTCATTTCGCATGCAGTCCCTGCTCTGCTATGCATGAGGGATGTTCACATTAAACAGCTATTTGACCTAGAAACAAAGAGACTGTAGGGGAGGATGGAGGACAGACAAATATGAAGAATGACGTGTAATGAAAAGACAAGGTAATACAGGCTGAACATGGGTGCAGGACGTTTGTCAACCATATGAAGACACTGAGTTGTATAAAACTGGTCCATGAACTAAAGTGAACTCCATCCAAGGACAAACTCTCTCCTGTCCAGCTAACTCTCCATGCTCTCTCATTAGACATGTGAGACGGTGCATAAATATTTCCTCAGATTTTCTGGTATTATAGCTTTTAATTTTGAAAAGACGGCCTGACCTGATTTTTCCTGGATAAATTCCTACCTTACACAAGGTCTCCAGTAAGACAGACAGCCTGGAAAAAGACAACAAGCAGCTTGGGTTCTGCATCACTTCAGAGATGTTACTGTCCTTACAAGGACACCGTGGTGGCATTAATGTCCTTAAATAGACACCTGAGACATGTTACTGTTCTTACAAGAACGCCTGAGAAACATCACTGTTCCAGCTTGGACACCTGGGAGGTATTACTGGCCCTCCTAAGACACCTGAGAGATGTTAGTCCCTACATGGACACCTGGAAGACATTACTGTCCTCACATGGACACTGATAAACATTACTGTTCTTCCATGGACACCTGAGAAGCATTACTGTCCCTCCATAGACACCTGATAGACGTCACTGTTTTTCCATGGACACCACAGAGACATCACTGTCCCTACGGGGACACCTTACTGTCCCTCCATTGACACCTCAGAGACTTTACTGTCCCAGCATGGACAACTGAGAGACTTTATTGTCCCTACATGGATACCTGGGGGACAATACTGTCCCTGCATGAACTATCTCCATGTTTGCATGAGAGGGTGTGAAGTTGTCTTCTTTATTTATAGTTCTTTCAGCTGGTTTCAGATCCTCCCAGCTCCTGTTGTCAGACTTCCTCCAGATGCTGCTGCTGTAAAATCTGCCTCTGAGACCTGGTACTGGGTGTTTTTATGAGGCCTTGTATTTGGCAGCAGAGCTCATCAACACGGAAACATTCGATGAAACCCTGAAAAGCAGATGAAACCTTGGCTCTAGGTGACAATGGTCATGTTCGCTTGCTGTGCCTATAAGAGCATGCAGCTTTGTCCAGGTGGAGACCTTACAAAGACGCTGAAACTCTGAACTCCACCACAGAGCGTGAAATAGAGACCAACTTTGTGGGCTCATAAAATGTTTGAGGTTTTAAATCCAGTTGAGCTGTTTCCGCTGTGGCAGCGCTCCCAGTTATGAAGCAGAACATTCGCTCTTATCCCTAGAGATACTTGTTGTGAGTCCTCAGAAGCTCCCGCTGCCTCTAGCCGCTCACTGTCCATGGATCAGCTCTGTCGAAAGTTTCTGCTGTTGTCATGTAAGAAGACAGAGATGGTTAACAATCTACTTAGTCCTTGTCACTTCACTGTTACTGCTGTAACTCTCTTCTTTTTGGTCTACCCTCCAAATGTCTCTATAAACTTCAACTGGTCCAAAATGCTGCAGCCCGTATCATCACCCGAACTCCCTCCATGGACCACATCATGCCAGTTCTTCAGCAGCTTCACTGGCTTCCAGTAAAACCCCACATTGAATGATGCTACTTACCTTCAAGGCCCTTCACAACCAAGCTCCATCATATCTTTTCCTGTTTAATCATGCTGGTCAGAGGGTTCATTTATCAGCAGTATATGCTTTAAGAGATGACATGTCATCTTAACATGTTAGATATTCATATTCCCCGGATAATGTATCTTAATGGCTTTGGTGATTCTCTGGCTTTTTTACTTGTGACACATTTACAGTAATATCACAACCACTAAACTGGTCCAGCAGTTTGAGTTATTCACGGTGTCCAGATGATGAGGCCTATTTACTTTGGTCAAAGGCCAAAGTTTTACTTTATCCTGTGAAATATCTCATCAGCTATATGATATGACAATATAAAATTTAGTTTCATGTGCCAGAGAGGATGTATCCTAATAACCAGTTGTTTTTCTCTATTTTCACCATCAGGTTGACACGTGTGGAGTTTTGATTAGGTTAGATTAGATTTTGTTGCGATGAGATGATATGAGATATTTCTGTCCTTTGCCTTTTCTTTTTTCTTTGTTGTATTGACCACAAGGCAAAGCAGGCGTTTATATTTGTAGTGGACTTTATAACCTAGTAGTTAACCATCCTCAGCTTTAAGTGTTCTGAGAGACTGTGGTGCATTTATGAGCGGAACGAGGGCAAACTTGGTGAACTGAAGACTTTGTGGCTGTTAATGGTTAAATAGTTTCTGACTGTGATGCTGAACGTGTTTTTGTTACCTGCAGTGACTTCCCACAGTAAATACACAAACCTGCGGTTAAACTCTCCCTGATGTTTCCTCAGTGTGTGGTTTCAGTGTGGTTCTGGAAACACGGTCTGATTGTGTGGGTTCTGGTTTGGGGTAGTTGATTAGCTTCATTAGTTTCCTGCTCACGCTCTCCCTTTCTGTGTTGTGGTTTTGCTCTGCAGGATCTCAGCCCTTCGAACCATCCAGCCTTTATAAACCAGAAACCGTCTGTAGCGATTTGATGCCAACCAATGCTTACCAAAATAAACATAGTTTCTGCCCATTTTTCTTATTAGTTTATTTGTTAATGTACAAATACCACTGTGTGTAGAAGATTTAAAAAATTTTGGGAGGTCCAAAAAGTCCTTTAAGTGGTTCTGTTGGTCTTGGAGAATGTTCTAGTATGCCTTTCCATGGCATTTGTTGTAGATTTGTCAGATCAAGAACCGTTTAGAGGCTTCAATGAGTCCAGTTGTCTTTATAATGGTTCTAGTGGTCATTAAGGACGTTTTAGTGGCTGTTAAGGTTCTACATTTATTTTAAGGGGCTTCTACTGGTTTTTAAGTGCTGTCCATTTAAAAAGTTCTTGAAGTAGTTAATAGTTTCTAGTCAACCATGAACGGTGTTCCAACGTTTTTTATTGGATCATAACCAGTTGATTAAGTATCATTAAGGTTCTTATAGAGTAGAACTATTCCTTTATTGATCACTTATGAGGAAATTCTAATTTCCAAATTGCTTCAAGGCGCCTCCATCATGGACACAAGGTTATCCAAACCTGTGACCATTTGGTCCCAGACTTCTCTAACCACTAAACCACAGCTCCCCCTAATGTTTGTAAAGGAGCCTCTAGTGACCTGGTTGTTGTAGTATACCTTTAGGAAGATTTAGGGGTGACTAAATATGATTAGGTGCTCATTTGGCCACTGTAACCATCACTGGGGGAACTGTATAACTTCAGGTGGTTCTTGTGGTAACCATGGGCTTTTAGAGATCGGTAGGTGGTTCCATTGATCCTCCAGCTGTAATGGTAGTTTTACAGTAAGAGGTACCACTGCTCTGCTGGGTGGATCTAGAAGATATTAGGTGTTTTTGATGGATCCATCCAGGCCAGCTGACAGTCTTGCCTGGGCCCGGGACGAGGTAATCTTGGCCCCCCCTCTATCCTGGGCCCGGGAAAGCAGACCAATCAACCAAATACAAAGGTCATTAAGGAGGCTTGAGGTGACATTTAAGTGGTTCTAATTGTCAAACAAAGTTCTGGTGGGTCATTAAAGTGTTCTTTTAGGAATACTCTCTAAGGCAGGGGTGCATAATACAGTGCAGGTAGATTGTGTGCCATTGAAAAAAAAAATCAATGGCAATAGATGTTTTAGATGCACCTCCAAAACAAACAGGAACAAATATATTATATTTAATTGCAATATCGCCTCAGTTCAGTGGCACACATGCACAGCCATGCACACTTTTATGGGTTCATTGGTCAATGAGGGAAATAAGGTATCCCTTATGTTGAGCATAATTGCCACTGTGGTGGTTCAAGGGATGTTCATGTCCATTTGAGGTAGATATAGATAGATAGATCTTTTAAACAGTCTTATTATGGTTAGAATGGTCTGAGTGAAGTTGGGTCTCAGCTTTGCTGCGTGAATCAACTATTTCACAGCAGGTGTGTTGCTTAATCAGACACAGCACCAGTCAAGAAAAATGTGTGTTTTAGTCACGCAGCAGTCAGCTGGGTTAGGGGAAACGGGGAGTTTCAGACTGGTTACTCTCCACCAGCTGTGAGTGCTTCAGCGCTACAGCAGCGAGCTGTCCCCACAGCAGCAGGATTTCTGTTTAAAAAAAGCCTCATATAGACTGGACAGGTGTGTGTTTGTGCGTTGAGGTGTGTTTTCATGTGTGGGTGTGTGACGTTTATCTGAGTGCATCAATTCTGAGTGTGTGTCTGCTGATTCATCTCCTTTAGGACCCTCATCCCCTAAACCTGAAACACTGATGGCTTATGAAACACGAAACCCCTCCTACATGGTCCTTTTTTCATATTCCAGTGATGTTAACTGAAACGTTTTCCTCGTAGATCAGAAAATCTCAACAAGTCTTTTACATCCATGAACATTTTGTGTGTGAGGGGAGTTGAAAAGGCCTCTGACCTGTTCTCTTTCTCAGAAATGGAAAAAGCCTTTAATGGGAGGTTGTTTTGAGTTACAGAAGCTAGACAGGAAATGATGTCAGCGTTGTGTTTGTGTCATCAGATGTGTGAGCGTTTGATGTCGGCAGAGTCATTATAGAAAGTTGTTGTGGTTTCAGGCTGATGTAAATCCAGGTGTTAGGCTGAAGAGCTTGTTAAAGTTGTGCGTCACCATGCCTCTGGTTTTGTAGTCGTTTCATGTTAATAGTTTTCTCTAACAGAAAGGAAAATGGAAGTAAAGGAAGTGAAGAAACATCACAGGGAAGGTTGGTGCCAAACCAGAATTTCTTTCTTTTATCCTTACTAATGTATTTTAATGACTTGATGTGAGTGGCTTGTATTGTTATAGGAATTTTCTGTTGGTACTCAAAGCACTTTATAGTCATAATTTTATTCTTACCCATTCTTTCACACAAGCACACATTCACACACCAGTGTCATGTGCTGGGAGCAACTTGTGGTTCAGTGTCTTGTTCAAGGACACTTCAGTATGTGGTCCATATACCCTCTGGTTTGTGAACAACCCGCTCTACCTACTGAACCACAGCCACTCCTCTTCTTTATCATTTTTTCCATCTTTCAAATTATCCTTTCTGTCTTTTTTCTTTCTTTCTGTCATTCTGATGTTCTTTATTCCTTCCTTCCATCTTTCAGTTTCCCCTTTTTCCTTCTTTCTTCCTGTATTTTCCGTCCTTCCTTTCTTCAATCTTCCTTTTTTCAAACAACATGCGTAGTGTTGGTGTGCGTATGTAAAGTAGGAAAAGGGAAGGAAAAAAAATAACTACAAAATTAGTCATAAATATATGGAAGCGAGACAAAGGGGATTAAGAAAGAACTAGCTGCTGGGAGGACAAAGTATCTGACTCAAACAAAACAAACTGGAGGCAAAGACAGATCTTGGGCGGCTGTGGCTCTGTAGGTAGAGCGGGCTGTCCATGAACCAGAGAGTTAGCTCCCCAGAATGTGCCACATGCTGAAGTGTCCTTGAGCAAGACACTGAACCACTGTTTGTGTGAGTGAGTGGGTAGATGCGTCTGCGTGACTGTAAAGTGCTTTGAGTACCAATAGGTAGAAAGGTGCTATATAAAAACAAGGCCATCTACCATTTACCATTATGTTTCATAATTTGTATCATCTCCCGAAGTCATGATGCACACACAACAAACAGCTGTTAATGGTTTTGAAACAGTAGTTGATAGTAGTGGCGATCCATAGAGAAACTGTTCTTTGATCACAACTTGGTGGGTCAAGATTCATGACCGTGGCCCCTAAGCCTAATGATAACCTAACTATAACCTTTACCCTAAAACTAAGCCAGAACCAAAAAACATAGCAATGTCCTTACAACGTGGGTGTTCTGTCAAGGATCATTCCTCACATCTGAGTTAAGACCAGTAAACACACACACACTCAGTAAAAGTGTGATTCACACCATAGCGGTCTTGTTCTGTTTGATCTGAACAAAGTCATCAAAGAAGTGGATTAAAGCCTCAACTTGACACACACACGGACAGATTTTTCTTCTCATTTGTCTTCATGTCCGTCCTCACCTGGTCCTCTTTAGAGAAGGAAAGCAGAGGGGGAGGGAACCAGAAGTGATAGAGAACAGACAGATGTCTTCATAGGAAACAGCTGGACTAACTCATGTCATTCATCCTCTTCTAAAATTTGTCCTTGCACACACTGCACTGATCAATCGAGGAACCCGTCTCTGCTGGTTGTAGATATACAGTATGTAGGTACATTACTGTATGCATTCTCATCAAAATCAGTGTTTAGTAGTGTTGCTGTAATTGGCATTAAGCCTCTATAAAACTTACAAATAGTCCAGAATAAATGGACTTTCACTTACCAGTCAGTAAGAGAATGTCAGTGATGGGCTGAGGCAGTCCTTCTGGATAGCTAGCATTAAAATGCTAGCTATCTGGACACCTGAGCTATCTGGACGCTATATATGCTGGTAGCATATATAGCGTTGAAGTGCTGCTTTCAACACACTGCTACAGTCCGGATGTCTGTCAAGCAAGTTGGCTTAGCACTGGCGTGGTCCGGTAAAATAAAACTAAACTGACCAGTCCAGTCAGATTTGAACTGGCGGTCGAGTGCATGTTTTTTGTGCAGGCCATGGTGGCAAAGTATTTAGTTGGTGGCTAAATTAGTTAAAGAGCCCAAACAGCTGCAATATGTCACATATTATAGTCAATTATACACTCTACTGTATAGTGTTTAAATATATGTCAGTAAAAACTCAACAGAGGGCAGTGGAAGGCAGTATTTTCATGTAGCAAAAAAGTACTTAGATGAGGCTTATTTACCTTTATAGTCAGCATACTTACCGTGATGGAGGTTACATATAGCTGGGTTAGCCTCCATAGTCTTGTTCATTTGATGGTCTTGAGCTTGTTTCCGTGAATGAGTCAGTAACATCTCAACTTTGCACCCGAACAGCTGTCCAAACTTCATAACTCTTAAAAAATGCAGAAAAAAAGCAGTGAATCAAACGAAATACTGCTACTGCTACTGCTAAAACACAACTGAGATTTTTACTGAGACTCAGAGATGCATGTAGATGTGTGTCCTTCCATCATGTTCTGGATCTCCATCACACGTCAACTCATGACTCATCTCGTTGGTTGGTCCCGTGAGATTTGGAGAACATGCAGGAAATAGCAAATACTAAAAATTCGATCCAAGAATTTGATAAACTGATACTGAAGCTTTCAAATCAAAATAATTTCTTTAAAACTGGCCCTGCTACAAACCACAGCCAGATTATTAATGAAAACACAGTTGAATCAACTGCTCTCTCAGTTATTTCAAAATAATGCTGCATACCATAACCTTTCTGAAGATAAGATTTAAAGCATGACAGACGTCAGTCTGACTTAGACATCCAGGGCACACAGATATATTATCCTCCAGCTTTTTTTTATTCTTCATCCATTTTCATTTTCAATTTTCATCCAGTTATCTGAGGTTTGGTTGCGGTGGCAACAGACTGAGCAGGAAATTCCAGATGTCATTCTCCTCAGCAACACATTCCCATTAATCTTGAGGGATCCTGAGAGGTTCCCATGCCAGATATTTTATCCTTCCAGTGTATTCTGGGTCTGCCCTGGGCTCTCGATCAGCTGACCATGCCAGGTAAACTTCCAGATGTCCAAACCACCTCAACTGGACCTTTTCGGAAACACGGAGCAGCAGCTCTGCTCCTCACCCTGTATCTAATTCTGAATCCAGCCACCGTACAGAGGAACCTTATGCCAGTAGCTAGCATGCAGCCAAAGTTCACGATCATAGGTTGGTTGGCATGTAGATCAACCAGTATTCTCCTACTACAACTGTATGATACAACTTTGCTATTGCTGCCACCGCAACAAGACCTCCTGTCCATCTCCTCTATTCCACTGTCATTTGTTAACAGCACAAATTTGGGCAGTAGCATACTGTAACAGTGGCTGTCTCTAATGGATCACTACTTAGCAGTGGAACCAAGAACAGGTATTTGATGTGTGGGTGTCATGACTTGAGGACATGATACATATTCTGGAGCATAATGAGCTGTGAGGTGTCTCTTTTGTGTCAGACTTTTTATTAGAGCCAGATACCTTGTCCTTGGACTCTTTTTAATCCGCCTGCTCAAATTTTAAACATTTAATGGAATATGGCCCCCACATGGAACTTGCACTTGACTGTATTGCACTATTTAGTTTTAACAGTAGGTTGCTTTTAACAATTAGTGTTTTAGAGGGAGCTGTAGTGTAGGAGTTAAAGAAGCAGCTTTGAAACGAAGGGTTCACAGATTCGCATCCTCCTTTGGCTGTGGCTCCTTGGGCAAGCACCTAAACCCCAGTTTTCTTTATTATTATTAGACACTACAGCTACTCCACAAAACAAGGTTAATCAAAGAAGACTTTTGCCCCAGGTGACCAAAAATGGCAGAACCAAGAAATGCAAGATAGCACGCGAGTGCAGAAAATTCAACAGAAAACAAGGGGAAGTATGTCTGTTGGAGATGCAATAAAACTGCTGAATGTGATGAATGAGTAAGATATCATATTTAATATGTGGTGCAGAATGAGAGCAGAAAGTTCAGCAAATGTCTACTTGTCTACAAGCTCTACAGCTGTTTTTGTTCCACACTAACACAGCACGGGAAAATGTCACAATAGCCAGGCCTGAGGTACTCAACGCATTGCCCAACATGGAAAACCTTTCTCAGATGGTGACTTCATAAAAGAGGGCCTGGAAAAAAGACAGGCATTCAACAACGTTAGCATGTCCGGAAATACAGTTGTGCGGCGAATTGAAGACTTGGCCATTGCATGTGATGAGAACACGGATTCCACAGACACCGCACAGCTGTTTGTTTTTTTGTTTTTTTTTAACGGCAAGCTGACGATAACTTACTTTGCATTACAGAAGAAGACTGAGAACAGTCTCTCTGATGTACTTGCATCACACCCACCAAACTTCCTCCTGCCCTCCCAACCATCCTTCAGTTCAAAACATCACTGTTATCCATTAAGTACAAGTAACAATGAATTAAAAATATATTCAGGAGTCCAAATCAAATTTAAAAAAAAGTTTGCATGGCCCTGGATTAGAGGAACATAGCAGCCAGTCCATGCTAGCTGAGGCTAATCAGAGTTTTGAACATGGCTCAAGTAGGAATGTGCTACACTGTGTTCACTGTAACTGTAAAGAAACTTTAAACTCAGGAACATGCTTGTGTACATCATGTCTTGGGCACATGGTGTACACATGATTTATGCAACAGCTCATTATGATGTGCAACATGATGAGCTGAATGCCAAAACTCACCTAAACTATGCATCCAAACATTTTCAAACTAGCAAGCTCTGTGTGAGTTTGTGTGAGAATAAACCTGAACAGACAGACAACACACTTCCTGGAAAATGTTTAATTTGTGTGATATAAAGTAATCAAAAATACATGATATCACATAAACACATCTCAAATTACATCTGAGGATGAATAACTGCATGTAAACAGACGCAGAGGGGAAGTCAGAGATGTGTCGGCCAATGAAGCTGTTTGGTTTTGCCCTGGAATAGAAGGATTCAAAACAGGATGACAAATTAAACAGAAAAAAACAACAAAATTTGGCTTTTCTTACAAAAATGGTTTTGGGAAAGGCAGCGATTAGAAGCGCCGTTTCTAAAGGACAAAGACATGTCTTTGACACAAGCTTTCTGTGGTGTCTCACTCTCAAACACAACTTGTCTTCAGATATGATGTACATGAAGGTTTATTGAGCTTCATTTTCTCCAGACATCAAATTATTTTTTAACGAGATAGGTTGTCAGTGGATTATGTTCTTCACACAGCTCCAATGTCGCACATAAGATAATCCTTTTTAATTATCCCACTGAAAAAGACCACATCACACATCCTACCAGCTGTCAGCCACACAACGGATGTCACATATGTACTACACACATTCCCGACTAACGCATCTGTCACTCAGGTAGATGCCTGGGTATCATTAGTTAATTCCTCTTAGTTAAGAGGAATTACCTCATCATAAACAGCTGGTGGTAGTCTGTATTCATCTTTCAGAAGAGCTGCTTTTAGGTGTGTAGTTAGGAAGAGCTACTAGCTGGGGGTTAAGACGCTACGTAGAGCTATTAGCTTTGAGGCTAAAGAAATACTATAAGCTTGGAGGCTATGAAGAGCTTCTATTTGCTAAGAGGTTAAGAAAAGCCGCTCTAACCTGGAATGCTAGAAGCTAGGAATAGTAACTGTTAGTTTGGTGGCTTGAGAGCTAGGCAGCTACCATTTGCTAGGAAACTACAAAGACCTACAATTACTGTGCTGAATATTCTCCAGAATAAACCAGACACTCATCCAGCTATGGCTTTTAGCTGGATGCGTTGGACTGGTGTGTGAATGTGCGTGTGCTTGTGTGAGCGAATGGATCGACTGTAAATGACTTTGAGTACCAATAGGTAAAAAAGTGCCATATAACAACAAGGCCACCTCTGTTGCAATTTATTCAATGTGGCCGGTCTTGGTTGAGAAGGACAACTCTTAGCCGGGTGTTTGGACAGGAAAACATAGTTGTCCATGTGTTCTCCTGGAGAGAGGGCTTATTGCTGAAAGAATGTGGCCAGAGTGATCTCAAATACACCCTTGGTGTGTCTCGGGTGTGTTCATTCGTGGACTTTAAGCTGGACGGCTGAGATCAGATCAGGTCTGAACAGAGACACAAGATGTTGAGATGTTGAGGCAATAACAGAGAAGATGTTTCCTGATGAAATACTTGTTTCTCGAATTCCATTGATGTTGATTTGAGAGTAAATACTGAAATCAAACTGTGACAGTTTATATGAACACCAGCTTTTCTTCGACTCTGGAAACTTCTCTGTGACCTGAACCAAAGCAGCAAAAACAGAAAAGCAGCAGCAGCGACTATATCCTTCAGGGACGATAAGGGGGGTGTCATCAGCAAAGAAACATTCATCCAGGTCGACGTGTGTTTACATGTGTGTGTGTTTAAGTTGTTATTAATGTCTGAGAAATGTTAAAACCCGGAGCAGACTGCTTTTAACCCCAGGCACTTGGACTCGCTGACTGCTTTGACGTGAATAAGTAATGGTGGCGTAATTTTGCCGCAGTCACAGACGACTTTTTAATGTGCACTGTTTGCACTTTCAATGTACAGAAGGAGGTTTTTATTTTGATTTATTTATACTTGGTTCATACTGTCATTAATATTTCAGCGTGTATTGTTTTGGATTTCAATTACCTACTTGAGCATCAGCTGGAACAAATAAAAATCTAACCATTTTCTAACCAAATTCCAGAGATGTTGTGACCGTTTCACTGTAATGTGAGTTTTTCCCAACATTTCACAGCCAGTGTTGACATTCACTTAGTCACCACACGACTCTACCAGTAAGTTACTATGAATGAGATGGGCCTTAGATAAACAGAGGCACTGAAAAAACAAAAATCTGTCTTTTCACATTTCATGTCCATAAAAAGGCAGACAGTGCAGCTCCAGAGGATGTTGCTT
The DNA here is from genome assembly GCA_005024645.1 of Planiliza haematocheilus. Lineage (NCBI taxonomy): Eukaryota > Metazoa > Chordata > Actinopteri > Mugiliformes > Mugilidae > Planiliza > Planiliza haematocheilus. Next base: position 2,572,220 of record SRSE01000383.1, on the reverse strand, counting down.
CATAAAGGGGAATCTCTGGTGGTTTTTTGTGTATATAAACAGTCCTTTCATCCCCATTAGTTAAAAATGTAATGTCCTCCCTCTTTTAAGGCAAGTTGTAGAGTCTCCCTGTTTGTTCACACAGTCAAATCCAGAAGCATTCCCTTTAACAGCAGCCAGGAGGAAAGAACATTTAGCTCAGCGTAACATGGACTGTATTTGCTTTCCTCTGATTGACTTTTGGCAGATTAATGAACTCTCTGTCAGCTCATCCTGTCTTCCACCTGTGGGGTCCAGTATGTTCTGGTTCCTTCCAGTTGGAGAGGTCTAACATCCAGACCCGTGGAGACCTGGACTCTTCTAGACCTCTGAAGGTGTGCTCATCCATACTCTTTGTTCTCTAGATTGTGTATGGCATGTGTATGGCTTTTGTGTTTAGTCTGCAGTTGGCAGGAAGTTCCTGAGAATGATTTCACAGTAAACTTGATGACAACATTTGTGTGCTCATCATCATGTTTGTTGTGTGTCTGGCAGGAAGGAAGAAAACAAAGCAGGAGGTGAGAGTTTAGAATGATGATGCTATAACTGATGATGATGCGATCTGTCAAGACAAAGCCACTAATATGTGGGAGAACATGAATCTAGGATAAAATAGTAAGGGTCACAGTGAGTCAAGGTAGAAATGCAGAGGTCACACAGATGGCAAACTTTTCAGTTATATAAATTAATTATTTGTGTTTTTGCATACCACTCCGACCAGTCCTACAAGCAAGTGCCTGCAAAACATTCCTAGGATTTTTTTGAATGTGCACAAACTGACATTGGAGTATTACATGCATTATTTCGGCTGCAACAGTGCGTCGGGAATTTGCGACACTAGGGGTGAAGGGGTTAAATATTCTGTTCTTATGTTAGTTTTCCTAGACCCCCTTTGAAATCACCTAGAAGGTTGTAAAGTAAATTCAGTTAGCACACAAGGTAGGGCCATTCAGGTCCCCAGAGGATTGTAAACTATTTTTAGTCCTTGTTACTTACATGATTAAAATTGGATTTCATTATGGGGGATGTTTCAACTGATAGAGTGGAAAAATACCTATGTATGAATTGGATAGTCCCTAGAACTCTTATATATGACATGTATGGCTACATCACCATTACTCTTTCGTCCATCACCACATAAAGCCCCCCCCCCCCCCCCCCCCCCCGTTTGACCTGGTAGATCTTTCTGGCATATAATCCATTCCCCATGTAGAGACTCCAGACCAACAAAGATTTTGTGGCAGAAAGTTGGTCTGGCTTCCAGACTAAGTCTAGCGTGTACAAAATGATTTGGACACAGATATGTGCATGGTGTGATCAATTGAACTAAGGATGTCCTGGTATATTAGTATTGGGCCGATCCAAGCATTTTTAAACTGATCGGATCAGTATCAGGCTTCAGCCAAGCTGGATCCTTTTTAGGTCTGCCATAAACCAAAACCATGTCCCTGTAGCGTCAAAACATCTTCTTCTGTTTCAATGGTGGTTGGCTATGGCTAGGGTCAAAGCTATCAAACATCCTAGAAGAAGAAGAAGAAGAACAAGCAGGCTCATATGACTAAACATGTCTGCTGTGTGGAAAGCACTACAAACTTAGTTCACAACCAACAAAAAAATCTAATCACAAAACGGAATATGTTGAGTACACGTAGGCAAAGGCTGAACTGAAACAACAACAACAAACACTGAACTCTGCTTTTAAAAGGAGAAGAAGGAGGACCAAAGAGGAAAATATTCCAGAGAGGCTTGCAGAGTTTATGGTGTTGGATGATGAGCCTGTTTCTGTAGTAGCGAACAAAGGTTTTCTGGAGCCAAGATATGAGCTACCCTCTCCACACTGCATTAATTTTGACAGCCCCATTTATTGGACTTAATCGTGGCACGGTTCACACATGATCCAGAAGAATACAAAGAAGATAAGAAAAGTCTTTATGAATGTCCAGGACTCCAACATTAAAGATCGGGTCAGGACTTCAACATTAAATATTTGGAATCGGCTCAGGGGGCAAAAAGGGGTCTGACGCAGTGCCAGGAACATCCAACGCTGTGAAGTGTGAGAGTTTCCCTGACTCAGTGTTCCTGATTCACAACTTGCTCTACAAGCGTCACATTTCTTTTATGAGTGTGGAAGTTGTTGTGAATCACTTCAGACTCTTTGAGGTAGGACGTCTGCAAACTGTCCAGGTGTTTGAAGGGAGCCTTGAAGAAGGAAACCAAATCACACACATGTCTAAATGTTGGCAGATAATGCATCATTCAGATTGACCGTTTATTAAATAATCAATCTGCTCTTGAGCTGATCGTTTAGATGTGGAAATTTGTAGCTTCCTCTCGGAGAAAGTTCCAACCATTTTTGTTGATCATTAGTGAAAGAATTTAAGACAAAATAAAATAATTCCACAGCTCTACCACACATGTCAAGTGTCCATGGAGCAAGTTCTATGAATATAAAGAGACAGCGTGAAGGTTTATAATTGCACTTTGGGTTTCAGGTGCAGTTACTCACGCACAGTCGCCATCAGCAAAGTGTTTATAATGGAATAACCACATCAGTGAAACTGCTGCCTCAGTTTTCCTGCACAGGGCTGGAGGGATTCCATCTTTACTACAAACACACAACGTCCGTCCATGTGCATGCCACACACAAGACTCTTCCTAAAACAGAAATATCCTGTGTGTGTATTTGTGTGTTAACTGGAATGCAGCCTGTAAATAAACTGTAACACACACAGATGTTATACTTCTACAAGGCTGACACACATTCATAATGTTGCCATTCCCACAAGGCTCAGCTGTACTCTCCGTGGTGAACATCAACATGTTAGCATTGCCGTTGTTCATGTGTGGACCATCTGCACCCCTGAGAATCATTTTTAGAATATTGCAATTAGGAACCTTAAAGGGGACATAGGAATCTGTATTCCATGCTTTGGTTAAAATTTTGCTACTGTGTTATACAAACCCCTATTCACCATGTCAAAAACAGCCCTTTTCGCGCAATCCTGCTTCCTCCTGAGAATGAGCTCCTGTGACGCCACCCTTCTTCTCCGGGAGAAATGCCCACACAGGACCCAGGTGGACATGGGTAGTGTTGTCTTGGCAAAGGGATCAAAGTATCGGTAGAGTACACAGACTGTATAAGTACTGTATTAATTAATACTACCCTACCTCCACCAATTACAAGGAAATATCGGACTCTCACAGTTCCACAGGACCGCTTTATGGAGAGGTCGGCATGGCAACCGGTAGTGCAGTTATGTCACATCCAAATATCCACAACTTATCCCAAAAAAATGACACTTCAACATGCATCATCATTATATTAGGTAATTAAAATTGCAGAATCCAACCTCAAAATAAAGTCATTTTCTATACCCGTTTAGTCCTGTTAGGGGTCACAGCGGGCGAGAGGCAGGGGTACACCCTGGACAGGTTGACAGTCCATCGCAGGGCCAACAAAATATAAGCAAATAAATACAATTATTTGACGTGAATTTTAGTGTTTTAGTTTGGCCCAAGTCCCATCCACTAACATGCAGGGGGTAGAGCTTGTGACCTATACTGCAGCCAGTCACTAGGGAGAGCTCTACTTGCTTTGGCTTCACTTTTGAGGCGGAGTTCTGGAGTCCATCTTTATAGAGTCTATGGTAGAGAGTCTATGGTAGAGACTCTATAAATTCAGGGATGAATTGAACGCGATGTTTACTTTAGTACAGTTAAATGACAGCTAAGCTACAAGTTTGTGGTACAGTTACAACATTATGCTGTGCTAGATACAACTTTTACTGTAGCACTGACTTTATGTAATGTATGTTTACCAACATTTATTATTTAAATTCTGCATGCCATGTCTTAATTATGAACACATTCTAACATTCTATTAAAACTATATTTGTGTTTTTGTCTCAGCCATTACAGAAGGTATGTGGGGTCCAGAACCTTGACACAGAGCTGGCCATCACTTCAAATCTTCAAATCTGGTTTCTCCAAGTCACTGGGTGTGGAGATCCTGAGCACCTCATGCACATATGGGGTCAGGTCCGGACGAACTGTATCAAACATAGGATCCAGAAGATTGTCCACATAGATGGAAAATAGATACTGATAGATACATTTTTACCACTTTATACTGCACATACTGCAAACAGAAAACATAGTAAAAACATAAGGACAACACAATAATAGCTAAATACCAGCCAGTTAACATACATATTTACATGAAAAAGCAGATGAAAATTGAGCATGTTCAACACTTGCTAACACTTGTGCTTAGCGCCACTCTCCACCATATATTATATTAACAACTACATTAGCACCGTTAGAAATAATACGCTAAGCTGATAATTAGATAGCAAGCTTCATTTTCTTCATATTTTCACTATATGCATATAATTGCTAACAACATTTTGCTTTACATTTATTAGACCCTTAGCCATTAGCCCAAATAATATGCTACACTGGTATATTCATTAGCATGTACAGTATAACTAACATATGTATATAGATATGTAGTTACCTTTAGGGCTGACATATACAATATCTACACTAGTGCAGGTAGCTGTCAAGACGTTGCCGTTGGTTCTGTTTACAATAACCCAAGCCTGATGTAGGTTTGTTTTCCAGCCTTCTCACTGCCAAGTTGTTGAAGACCATTCAGGACATAGTACAAGAAGAAGAAGATGGAGGATGAGGAGGAAAATCGGCTGGAAGAAGAGGAAGTTGCGAAAGGAGAAGAAAAAGAAGTAGAAGAAGAAGGAGGATGAGAAAAAGATGACAAAGAATGGGAAGAAATGGGGTAGAAGACAAAAGAAGATAAAGAAGACGAAGAACTAGAAGAAAGGGAAGTTGAAGAAAAAACAACAAACAAACAACCAGACAAACAACCAAAAGAAAAAGCAGAAAAAGAAGAAAAAAGAAGTAGTTTAAACCTCCTGGGGGTTGAGATGGCAATCTGGCGATCTGGCCTCAAAGCTCTCCAGATCAAAAACTGAGAAAGTATCTGCAGGGTTAGGATTAGGGTTAAGGAAAGAGGGAATAATGGATTTGTATTGTTATTGACGCTATATAAATAAAGTTGAATTGAACTGAATTCAATTAAGGAATCAAGAAGGAAATGAAGGGATGAATGAGTGAGGGTATGAACAAAGGAAAGAAAGATGGAAACAGAAAGAAAGAATAACAGGATAGAGGCATCAATGAAGGAAAGAAAGAAAGAAAGAAAGAAAGAATGGATAAATGAATGAGGGAATGCCAGAAGGTGCTTTGAGGTCATTACGTTGTCCACTAGATGGAGTAGTACAGTCAGAACAGTCACTTCCTCCATTTATAAAAGCTGTACAGCTGCGTGGAACGAATAAGTAGTAAAACAAACGCAAGTCAAGGCAATTTGTTATCTATAACTGGATGAGGCGTGTTTAATTTCCTTCCCTGAACTCCTCAGACTTTCAGCATCACGTTTCCTCTGAAGTACGACTTCAATAAACAACCTGAGTGAAAATGAAAACTGGTTGCTCATTTCTTTGGAAACTTTTGGATCTCCTCTAGAACTGTAAATAAAGTTCTGCGGTTTTGAACATCATCAGGATGGAGAAGTGCTCCCTCGTACTTTTCCAGCTGTTCTCGTGTTTAGTTTTCAGGCCCGGAGGCGACTTTAAAAACACAGCGAGCTGCCGGCAATTCGACAGGTTCATGACTCACAGGTGGGGAGTTATTTAAAGAAGCCACCGGTGCAGACACATTCATGCACATATACACACCGCAGGGCCTTTATATGGCAACGCAGCAAGCGCTGAGCTCACACAGGCGTGAGCTGGAGTGTTTTCACAAAACGACGAGTCACGCAGACTATTTCCCCCGCACTGGTGATGTCAGGGAGAATCCCAGACGTCTGATTAAAGCAGGAAGCTTTACTGTGTAACTCTGAGTCTTCTCTGCTTCCTCTACAGTCACTCCTGAGTCCTTCCTCGGGGTTCTCCACATAATTAGACCACATGCTGCAGAGAGACTGCAACAACTACACCACAATCATTTAATGTCTCTCCAGAACCACATAGATCTCTTAAAAGTCCACACTTGTTCCTGCTTAAACGCTGAGAGAACCCTCAAATCCACACAGAGGCCATTTAAAGAGGACTCTTCAGAAGCTTCTCAGAGCCCATCTTCAGCCTTAAAATAGTATACGAGGCGGATTCTGATCCCAGAACACACCCAGACATTTGAAGTCCCTTTGATCCTGCACAGAAGCGATCACATTTCACGAAGCGCTCTGTTTAGAGCTTTGTAAAAAGTTCATTCATTAAAAACGTTTAGATCACATCTGTTAAAACCCAGAGAAAAACTTTAAGAATATTTTTAATATCATCACAACCTCTCAGAGTCTCCTCAGTCCAGCTACAATCTCTTTAGATACCATTTGAAAGCTTCTTTAAGAATTCCTTAAGAGTATTTGTCAGTCATTTTCATTTTCTATACCCGTTTAGTCCCGTTAGGGGTCACGGGGTTCTGCTGGAGTATTTGTAAAACACAAAATGAAACTGATGACAATCTATGTTAATGAAGCTTGTGGAAACACCTCAGAAATCCATTCATGAACAAACTGAATGCAGAAAGAAACTATTTAAAAGGAAATCCCCAAATCCTCTTTGAAAAACTCATTGTGCCTTTTCTTATTCACAGAATAACGTGTATAACTGATGACAAACTTTGTGAATTTGTCATCGTCTATGTGTGTGTCCGGCAAAAAAGGGTCAAATAAAGTAGGTTGATGATGATGATGGTGATGATGACGGTGGTATGACTGATGATGATGATGCACAATCAGCCAAAATGTGGGAGCATGAATCTTCTTGAGGAAGGAATGAGGTGTCTACGACAGCAGGGAAGGAAACGTGGAAAGGAGAGGTAGAAAGCTCTGGGGAAAATTACCAAAACTTTTGTGAAACCTTTTAGAAATCCATGAACTCCTTTAAACATCTTGCTCTTTTCTTTCTTTCTTTTCTCCCTTTGAAATCTACTTGAATCTTCTTAGAACCCATCCGGTTAGAACACCGCGTTGGGCCACTTCAGTCTCTTTTTAGAACTTTTTAAAAGCATTGGCTGTTGTAGATGGATAGTCCTATATTCCATCAACTCCATGACACTCAGCTGACTTGTATAACTACATCGCTGTTAGTCCTCTGTCCATCACCACATATGCCCACCACAAATTGTTTTGCCGGCAGATCTTTGCTTGTGCATAATCAGTTCCCGAACGGAGAAACTCAAGACCAACGTTCTTGGTCTAAAACGCCATACTGGACAATAATTTGTGCTGCTGTGGCTGCCCGATAAATATTCGGATGTTGCAAACAGATTGTCCAGCCTCTCTGCAAACTCAACTAGTTTGTTTGATTCGTTTAAATTACATTACAGCACTGACCACTCGTTGACCTTGCCGCGGCGTTTAGCCATCAGACCTTTAGTGCTTGTATGTGTTTCTTTGAGACCTGGGTGACAATGGCCGTCCTCGTACTGTAGTTACCGGTCCTTGCCTTTGCAGGGCGCCTTGCAGGAATTCCCGCCACTTCGCCTGGCCTGATTGATACAAGGCAAGACGGCACAGTCATGAACCATGATGTCATGTTGACCAGCAACCAGACTAAACACATCCAGAGTGTCAGACAGACAGACTGACTGATAGACAGTCAAACAGATGGACGGGGACGTCACAGGAGAAATCCAGGCGAAGACTTTTCGCCTCAACACGTAACTCATTCACAGCCAACTGTGGGAGGAGGAGAAGGAGGAGGAGGATAAAGGAATCCCAGCTTTGCTCCATTAACAGCCAAACAGAGGAAGGGAGGGGAGGACTAAAGGAAAAAAAAAAAGAGAGGGAGGAGGGAGAAGGTAAAAAGTTGGAAGTGCTATGAGTCAGAGCAAGATGGGAGGAGACTGGAGTGGAGGAGAGAGCAAGAGAGAGAGAGGGATGGAGGGAGGAGGGAGGAGGGAGGGAAGTATAATTATGGTAGGAGGCTGCCAGTGCAAGAGAGAGGAGAGAGAAGCAGAGGGAGGGAAAGAAAGAGCGAAGAGAGAGAGTCCAGCCCACTCCGGTAAAACCATTCAACTGGTGAACGAGGGAACGCATTCAACAAACAGAGAGAGAGGAAAAGAGGTAAAAAGAGAGAAAGAGAGGAACTCCCTTGGTCTGGGATAACTTAGTCAAACTGGCTCTCTAACACACTCTGTGCAGTGACTTCACCCCGGGAACAAGGATCCTCCTTTATGCTTTTTCATCATCCATTCATCACATCTAAGACTTTTAGCGCTTCTTCTTCTTGTTTTGTAATTCTTTCTTTCTTGTGACGCCTCCACATTTTTCAGCCATCTGTCCCTGACAAAAAAGATAAGGATTACTCATTTTCTCTCTCGGCGTTGTTTTCTCTTTTTTTTTTTTCTTCTGTGTGTCCTCCTCTCTCTCGTTTCTTTACAGCTTTTCTTCCCTCCGTTTCGCAGGTGGACTGTGAGCTGAGCTGAACTTTGCAGCTTCCAAACTTCTGAGGAAAGAGCGAGAGAGGAGAAAGACAAAGACAGAGAGAAAGAGAGAAGGTCGAGGAAGGAGGTGAAGACTCTTTTCTTTCTTCATCCAGGATAGATTTTTTTGGACACTTTTGTCCAAAGCCCGATTTTTCTTCATCCCTCGCGGCTTTGTCTGGGCATCTGCATCCGACAGCATCACCAAACCCAGCAGCCAATCAGGAGTCTCCTGCCATCATGTCAGTGTTACCTCTGCTCAGTTGGACCCTCCTGGTCCTGGTCCAGGTCCAGAGCAGCGGCTCCTTCTCAGACATGGCGTCAAGGCTCCAGCCTCCGCCACTCTCCCTGACTGTCCATCCTCACCACCAGCCACCGCCTGATGCAGGCTCCCACTGCCCATCCTGTGCCCTGGCCAGGATGCGACGGAATGACGGGGTCGTGGCGGCAGATGACATGGCGGGACACAAGCAAGAGGAGGACGGGGAGGAGGAGGAGGCGGCCCAACAGGACGTGGTGGAGGCGGTGAAGAGGCACATCCTCAACATGCTGCACCTCCAGGCCCGACCTAACATCACCCGACCCGTGCCACGCGCTGCCCTGCTCAACGCCCTGCGCAAGCTCCACGTGGGCCGAGTGGCCGAGGACGGCAGCGTGCAGATCGAGGGGGAGGAGGAGGCACGAGGGAGGGGAGGCCGGGGAGGAGGGGGAGGCGTGGCGGCGGCAGCGACAGCACCTCGCGTGGGAGACGGCAGCGACGCGCAGGAGACGACGGAGATCATCACCTTCGCAGAGGCTGGTGAGTACGATCACTGTGTCTGTGACTTGACGGTACACCAGCAATGTGAGGACGTGTGGCAGTGTCCTCACAAGGATAGTAATACCAACATACAAGCATCTTTGTGTCTTCATTTTGACTTTGGAAGAGAGAAAAGCTGTACAAGACAGGAAGTGTGTGTGTGTGTGTCTGTGTGTGTGTAGCCCAGACTTACGTCCACATTTTTGTCTTTGAGTTCTGCGTGTACATTTTTTATGTGATCAAATAAGTGAGTTACCTCTGTATGTGCGTGAGTGTGTCCACCTGCTTAATTCCACCTGCGTAGTCACACAGCCAAACACACTTAAACACACACACACTCACACATATCTCTGTAATCACCTCCCGCTGTTCTCAGAGAATGCCTCATTATCTACTTAAAGTCAGAGGAGATTTGTGTGTCGCTGCCTGTTTGTGTGTGTGTGTGTGTGTGTGTTCTCATTTTTATTGCGTTGTGGGGGACTCTTGCAGAATACTTACCTTGTGGGGGCCTTTTTTTTTTTACTGAGCCCCAAAACTTTTTGCAGGTTTTAACCTGTCTTTTTTGGTTTGGTTTTTGCGGGGGGGTGGGGGGTGGGGTGGTGGATGCTGTGGTATGCATTATGTGAAAGAAATGTCCTCACAAAGCTAGAAACTCAATGTGCTAAGAGTGCTGGAACGCTTTTCTGACAGACGGTAGCGAGTGAGAGCGAGTCAGCGAGAGAGAGGGATGCAGGGAAAGAAAGTGAAGGTCAGGCATTAACAGCGTTCTTTGTCACCTTTAACCTGCAGACCTTCCGCAGGTCCCACTTTAGCGAGCTGTAATGTGTTTTAAATACCTTTAAATCCAGGTCACTGATGGGTTACAGTGCTCAAAACACTCTCATATCTCCAAGTTTATCTGGTAGTTTTAAAGGCTGCGTTTAGCCATCACATCTTCCCTGTCTTCAGATACTTTCCGGCATCACTGTGACTCCAGTTTTAGTTTATCAACCAGTTGATGCTGGAATCAGTGGCTAAAATGAATTCAATACTCACCTGTCAGTCAAGCAGCGTGGGCAGGACTGCTCCGTCCTCTCCTCTTCTCCTCTGGATTTTCTGTTGCTGCAGTTTCTGGATTTTCTGTAGGCGAGAGTCTGGAACAGCAGATGGAAAAAGATTTTTATGAACTGAATCTGTGTAAACAGGAGGAGAGGAGCAGCTTTATTGAAAGGAAAACACAGAACTGAATGCTGCTTAAAGGAGCTCCTCTCTGTGGACAAATCTGGTGCAGGAAATCCGAAGGTAACGTCAGGCAGAAATAAAACGACATCCGCGGGTGGGGCTGGCCCCTTGAGGTTTGACCCGAGCAGATGATTAGCTAGAAGCAGAACGAACCAGATTTTACTGTAATTTTATAAATTAAAACCATTTCAGTTCCACTTTATTCTGAACCTGCACATCCTCTCAGAAGCAGAACAAACCCCATTTTGCTCTCAGAAACCAACAAGATTTTATAAATTAAAACCATTTGAGATCTTCCTTCTTCTGAATCTGCACCTCTGCTCAGAATGTCTTCAGAGACAGAAGCTGTTAAAGGTTTGTTACCTCTCTGGTCTGACTTGCAGCAAAGTCTTTCACAAAATTAGGCTGAAAAAAACACAGTTGAAACCATGAAGATACCGAGTTAGCTAAGAAAGGTTTGTACAAACAGTTGTGGTCAGATGAGATTTACGTCACAACCTTCAAATTAAATAGTTCACATTGCCTTGCATGTCGACATACTCAAGTGTTTTCTCAAGGGCTTATATTAACCAATGAAACTTTGAGCCGTGATAAGTATTGATCCGAGACTCTGTAGTCCATGAATCCCTGACCTTAACAGTCCTGACTTGTCCTGCAGAATTAAGAGTCAAACATATTAAAAAAAAATGTACGTTAATTTGCCTCTGAAAGTCTGTTAGCTTGTTTCACAATGTAGCCTGATATACACCCCTAAAACGATCCAATCTGTTTGGGTACACAGGTAAACTTAGTCCAAACCTGGCCTTCACCAACTCTCTCAGGTTCTAAATATAAATTTCTTTCCCAGTTGAGCCCTGAAAGCTAGAGATTGATGTCAAGAGGTAACACGTTGCCTGTTGGAGCTGGCTATCATCTGGTTAAGATACTTGGATGAAACATCTTCATTAAACTCTACAAGTCCAGGCACAAACCATCGCTGACTGATTTCAGAAGTGGCAAACAAACAGCAGTGTCTGGTGTTGAAGTGTGACTGTTAGTCGGCCCAGCCATCCACCTCATCTTCTCTTATCTACATCACCTCTTTCTCCATATGAGGTTGACTTGTCCTGTTGTCCTGAAGTTCCTCCCTTTAAACACATGAAGTTGTGAACATAAGAATTTAGTAATTTAAAACTGTTTCTAGAAGAGAACTACCATATAATCTGGCTTTATTCTGAGCTTCCCGTCAAAAGAAAAAAGACGTTGCCACTTCTTTATAAGCGGATAAAACCGTGTTGTTCTCCTTAGATGTAACATGACCCACCATGTGAATACTTTGCACCCAGCCGGTCGTTGCTTTGTTGAGAGTAACTGATGCATTCAGGGACCTCAGTAATTATTTTGGGCAACGGAGATGGCAAATAGAGGAGCTGGGGGAAGATTGAATTCTTGGCGGAGACGAAGTGTCAACCTCCTTTTAGCAGCTCGGAAACAATATCTATCTGTCTGCCGTTTTCCTTCCATCAGCCTGTTCTGTTTAAATTCTCCTCCGACCCTGTTTACCCCCTCCCCATCTCTCCCCACACACAGAGGACAATTAGGCTAATTGAACTTAATTGAACACATCATTAGCGACATTCCACAACTCACTTTTATCTCACTCTCTCACTCGCTAACCTCGGCCTACCCTTCCCTCTTCTGGCAGACAGAATAAACTGGGCATTGTTGGGTCTATTCTGGTGGCTGGGTCTGTCTGGGGATTCAAACTAGCAACGCTGCCCCGAGCTCAATTCGCTGACCTGTGACCAAGAGCATCTGTCTGATATGAAAAAAAACAAGTATTTTCTTTATCCAACACCAATTTTTCTCTTCACTCTTTTTCCTCTTTTCACCTCCATCTCTTTTTGTTCTTCCTTCTTCTCTTCTTTTTTTTTGGTCTTCACTTTTTTTTTGGTCCTTTGATGTGGCTTTAGCGTGTCATTTGCGTGTTTACGGTCGCGTCCATGCTGTTGTACCCTTGTCGTCGTTTTTGTTGTTGTTTGGCTAGGCTGTGATGTGTGAGCGGCCGCCAAAGATGCTCTACAATTGGCGAGATGAATCACTCGACAGTAAATAGCTACAGATTGTGTCCAGACCTATCGAGCATAAACACACAAGGAGAATTAGAAGAGGCTGTAGATTCACAGAAAAGGAAGGGGATGCATCCGTCACAGAAACTACAAAAGAGCAGCAGCCTGAACGATAGTTGCCAAATATAAAAAGTTCTTAGAGCAACATATTTGCTGGATTTCTGTCAGTAATGTTGACAACAAAGACCAAATGTCTCCTCTCTAATTATCTAATTGTCCCTGCTTCCAAATGGTAACTAAGATGACGCAGCAGCTTTTATTGGGTCGATGTGATTGGTGGTCATTTTGTAGATTAAAACGTGACAATGTTGTAATCATTAGCTGTAGATCAGTGGTTTGGGAGATCATTAAGAGGTTGGGTGGTTTTGCCTTCTATTTGCCTGATAAATACTAATTTTCTAATAAACACTTCCGTGTGCTGTGGAAAGTGAAACTTTTCTTTACCTTAAAAAAACAAAACAGTCCCACTACTTTTGCAAATGTTTTATGTTAGACTGTTTAATCTTGCTCATCTTTCTTTATGCAGAGTTTTAAATCCCAAACGTAACATGAATCAAATCATTGTAGCAAAGCGAGCAGCTTCTGCAATTCACTGGAAAACGCTTCGAGTGAGACGTGGAATCAGGACAACGAGAAGGCAGCTCGCGGTCTCCTCTCTAAATACTGATGAGCTCAAAAGAAAGCGGGAGGACTGGTTTAGGAGGAATTAGTGGAGAGAATTAGAGAGAGGAGTAAACCACCCCAGCCTCGGAGACTGTCCCCGAATGTCTCCTCCTGACTTAGCTCTCCTTCCCTGTCAGTCTAACAGAATTTATATATAATTAAAAAATTTCAGTCTGTGTTGAGGACACATCTTCACCTCTCTTTAGTGCGAAGGTTTGAAAGTGCTCTCCGTCCCCCTCAGTTGTTCTGGGAGGTTCCCAGTGTGAAAGATCGTCTAATGGTGTTGTGAAGTTAACGGGAAGCCTTAACCTTAACAGTCCTGATAAGACCTTTCCTGAAGAGATAAAGAGACAAACAGATACAAATGTTTCTTCTTCTTGGCATCTGTTAATCTTTTTTTTTTTTTAACTCCAGGGTGTTTCATACAGAGTCCCTGTTAGTTATCAGCTTCACCCTTTCATAGCTGTTTTAGTAGAAGTCTGTAAAAATCATCTTTATGCTAACTGGTGTGTGGTTTACTGGGTAGAAGGTCTGCAAGCTTGTTTCCCATCATACCCTAATGTACATCACTAGAATGACCCTACTTGATCGGTTAAATGTTTGGATCTGCCTATCACCTGCTCCTCCTTGGGAAACCATACTTTAGTTTTAGAACCAACTTGGTTTTGGTCGACAATTTCTTTGACCAGTTTCCTGTTGGTGGAATGCAAAGTGATTATCTTTACGGCTAATAACCTCGATTACGCCTGTGAAGGTTCATCCAGGTCATAGTTTATCCAAAAAACAAAGGTAACTGGACTTGTTGGGTTTCTTGAAGACATGTCAAACCTACTTAAATGAAATGTTTCGAAAAGTCCAGTTATAAGGCCTCCTTTTGGTTTTTGAAGAAACTCTTCAAGCCTATATGGCTTTCTTTCAGTTTTATTTTTTGGATGTAAGTTACATTAGCTTGTGCATTTTCTCCCTGAATATCATCTGTTAGCTACTGGTCATCTGCTCAGTCAAACATAATGTAAACTGTGCAAACTGTGCAGTGCTTTGTTGATGACATATCTTCACCTCACATGCGAGAGTGGGCTGCCGCTGTTTCAAGGGTTTGTGCATTTTCTTTGTCAGAAATTCGTCAGTGAAGCCCAAGTAGACCCATAGTGGCAGCATTTCTATGGCATTTTGGTTTATTCAGTCAGGAACACGTAGCGGTCAGATTGGACCTCTTATCTGCCATCTTTATAAATAAACCAGCCTGGGAACACAGACAGACAGAGCTCCAAGATGGCACTTCGACTTTAATTTAGCTCAAATTTTTTATTGTCCCGAGAGAGGAGTCTGGTTAGTAGACAAGGTCTGACAATGAAAAGCATGCCACGGGAAGAAAATCCATGACAGATGACTACGGAAAGAAAACAGAGCTGATGGAACAATTTGACATTGCTTGTTAGAAGCTGAATTTCAGAAGAACAGAAGTTTTATTTGGTGCTAACAGCCAGACCAGAAACTCCCGTGGTTCCCCTCGTTTTCCTCTAGTTTCACTTCATTTCATTTCATTTTATTGTCCCTTTAAGTGAGAATGTCGCCTGACAGCAGCAATAAAAATACCACAGACTGTTCTCAGCGTATAAACACACGGCTGCAGAACGGAAAATATCTAAAAGTGAACAGCAATCAACGGCAACACCGACTAAAGAAATATCTTTACAGAAGAATTAAGCTGAAAGCATCACTGAGCATCTCCGAGATTTCTTCAGGCTGTCGTCCAGGTCATGGTTTATCCTGTAAAAAGCATGCTGCAACAAAGCCAGCTGGTTTTTGAAGACGTTTAACTACTCATCCAACTGAAGAACCAAAGAAGGTACTTGAATGAAACATCTTCAAGAGACTTGCTGAAAACCAGAACCAGGACACTCTAACAGAAACATCTCCTCACTTTCTATTTGAAACTATTTAGCTGCTTCAGTAATAGTTGCTGAAGGATTACTGTCTTTTGGACAGGGTTAATGATTTGGTCTCTGAACAAAGAATTGACAGTTTTAGTTTTGTGAAATCTAAATAACGCCTTGAGACGAGACAGTCCAACAGTCAACATAATTCAATAACATATGACAACAAAGGGTAGCAATCTATAAATGGTTAAGTCTGAAAAATGACAAATAATCAGTTAATTTCTTTTATTTGATATGAGCATGATGTCCTCATCATCGCCATCTGTCTTTCAACAAGCAACAAACAGGTCTTTCTGCTTTGATCCACCAAAATATAAAACTGAGACCTTGTCCTCGCTTGACGTTGAGTGACTTTGACATTCAGGACTTTGGTCTCATCAGACGCCGAGACATTTTTCTTTGCCGGCTCTTTGACAATGTTACCAGATTCAGTTTCCATTTGCATCTCCTCGCCCTGCTTGCTCACATGTGGTCTCAATAAGGGCAAGCTGGCCGTCCACACTGGACCTGGAGCAGATTTCTTCCCCGGTTAAAATAGAAGCGCCCCATTTTAAATCATAACCTTCTGTTTTGGCTGTATGTCCGGGTCCGCATGGGATGGCTTCTGGGTCTGGACCCGGACTGTGGTCCGCCTGTTACTGACCCATGTTTTAAATGCTTTCATTCAAGGCTCTTAAAGAAAAAGCGCAACTTTTTTAGGAGTTTACTTTCAGGGTGTTTCAGGTATTCATTGGTTGATTCCTGCAGGAATGTCTGATTCAGTTACAGGGACTTAAAAGCTTTTCTTTATTAGAGCGTTTAAATTTGCACTGACTCTAATTCCTTTTTAAATCCTTGAAGAACATAGGAATCAATGAGTGCTTCTCTCCAGAAACTTAAACCAAAGCGTATTTGAACTCCTGCCGGTAAATACGAGGGCTTACCGAACCCAACCCATGCCAACGGCCTCAGTAATTCCTTAAAAACAAACACTCAGAAAAGGGAATCCACATTTGGTGCTGTAGCACCAGCAGGATGAGCTATACTTACATTAGTTAGTATAAGTTACATTAAAACAGTAGGTGAGCGTTTTCCTGTGAAATACCTTAACATCTGCTAAATGAAAACTTTATACCAATGTTCATGTTCCCTAGAAAAGGAATCCTTCTGACTCTAGTGTCACTGGGCTGAAATTAGCTCCAGACATTTTTGCCTTCCTCCAGACAAATTCTAATAACTTATGATCATCAGAGGTCAGTAAGTTACTTCCTCAATAATGGCCAGTGTCTTTATTTCCTTTTATTACTGGATATCTTTTTCCTTCTGTGCTGCTAACAGCTCAGCAGTGACATTGCTCTGAGTATGGAAGCTTCCTGGCTTCAGTTCTAATCTGAGCTTTGTCTCTAAAATGACTAATGTCAGGGTGGGGATCAAGAAATAAATAAGAACTTAGCATGCATGCTTTCAATTAGAGAGACTTTATAGCTTGTTTCAAAATATGGATCATCTCCTATGTCATGACAGATACACCACAAAGAGCTGGTCATGGTTCTGGTCCGGCTGTAGATGGAGATCCATTAGAGACAGCAGCTGTTACAGTATTCTACTGACCAGATGATGGGACAGTTCTCAAATGCGGGCGCGGGATGCACATGGAGACGCTTATGGATGGTAATGTGAAGTCTAAAATAGGCCTGTTGTGGTTAGAGAAGCATCTTTGGGACAGGGAAGTCACCGATTTGACATCCTTGTGTCCATACCTGAACACCTAAACCTGGGATTCGTCCTCATTGCACCAGATGTACTCACCTGGATGGGATAAATGCAGAAAACAAATTCCTGGTATGTGTAAATAGTCAATGAAGCTGATGTGATTTAATTGATTCTGGCCGTGCAGGCTTTAAACACACTGGGTTATTGAATGCAGCAGTGTTTATACAGGTGGCTGTTGTGTTTGTGGGGGAGAGAGGCTGATGGAGGGTGTGTCCACTCAGTCTCAGTTCAGGCCCAGCCCCTTGAGTTGACTTGCATGCAACCCCCTGCTCCCCAGATTGACTGAGGGCTTAAGAAGGTTACAGGTCTTTCTGTATATTCTGTAAATGGTGTTTTATTTAGACAATGGCTGTTTGTGTTTTGACATTTATGACTTGAAAAGTCTGTAGTCCACAGAAACTTTTATTTCTGTGTAACCGAGGTGACTGAGCATGATAAAACCATTCAGAAAAAGCCTACTGTAAACACATGCTGTATACCAACCTGTTAAATTGGCTGTTTTAGTCATGGGGTTTGGTTTGGATTGTAGTCGTGAAATATTACAAATAATCTTGGTTCATCTAGTTTTGGTTCATCTAAACACAATGTATGATGGTTGTCTAACTTTTGGTACTTTTAGTATTTGGTGGCCTGTCTGGTTCTTAGACTGTCGAACCCCCGCTTTTTTTTTTCATCGTTAAACACGGGTCGAACCTTAATGTGACCTACCTGAATGTTAGATGTTTGTTAAAAGTCTAAACTAGGCATTAAATGGGTTTTTGTAATGTGGTTTTTGATGGTCTTAATTGCTTCTATGATTCTATTTGCTGGTTTAAGCTGTTGAAGAAGTCAGGGCGCTCTTCGTCTCTAAAGGTCTGTTCAGTAGATGTGTGTGTTTGTGTGTGTGTTCTGGGGATTACTGAGGATTTCATAAGATTTATCATAAACCAGCCGTCCTTTTAACAAAATACCAAACATTGCTTGTGTCACAGGCAGCAGATCTTGTTTACCTTTGTTAACTGCTTCGTCTGATAAATCAAGTTATAGTCATAATACGCCCCAAGGGCTGATGGGAGACTTATGGAATGTTTGGAGGCTGCTGTCGATGAAAATGATGCTTATGATGTTTAACTCAAATGTCAGTTTATCGTTTCAGATTTCAAATGTTCATGTGATGAAAGGCACGTTCTGTATTCTCTGTAGGAATCAAAGGGTTGATTAGCCTGTCACCACAGCAGCATGGTCTGATATAACTTTGTGTTGGTGACCTAAACTGGGCACCGGGGCCTAGATTGGAGGCATTATGGTTGTTGATTATCTTAACTGGGTATGTCATGGTCTAAACTAGTTAGAGGATGGTCTAAAATTGATGGTTTAAAATTATGGCATACTAGTATGGGTTTAAACTGGGCATTTGAGGTGGCTATAGCTCAGTAGATAGAACAGGTTGTCTATGAACCAGTGGGTAAGCGATATGACATGGACATAGACCACAGGCCCAAGTGTCCTTGTGTCCTTGTCCTTGTCAGCTGTGTATTAGTTGATCTAAACTAGAGGTATGGTGGCTGCTGGCAGCCTAAACTGTGCATTAAATGAGTTTTTATGACGTCTAACTGTTTGGTGGTTTTAATTGGTTGTATAATCCAATGTGATGGCCTAAATTGGGCATTAGTTTATCTAAACTGGATGTAGGCTTATCAGTTGACGCAGTCGATTTGTCTGGATTTGTCTAGAATCTGGATGTTTGACGACCTAAACTTTGACATTGATCTAAACTTTTGACAGTCTTGTGCTTTTGGAATACAAAACAACAAGCCAAACTGAAACAACAGAAAGTTTCGGTGAGAGAGTTCTCTGGCTCCAACTTTTGCTTTTCAATTAGAGTCGATGTGAAGTTACATAAAAACTTTGATCTTGGTGAGTCTTATTTTTCTACAAACGCTCCTTCCTCAGGGCCGTGCTGGCCCAGAGATCAGCTTTCATGAGTTGTTGTAAAGATCAGTCTTCTGTAAATGGAGTGGGATTACAGAGAGAAGGATGAGCTGTGTGGTGAGGACTTGCAGACGTTGGACAGACTCTTCGAAACAAACCTGTTGTCTCTGAGTGTAAATGAGCTGCTGGAACTTCTTGTTTGTCTGCTGCTCTGTTTCTCTACCTGACATTAAGTATAACTTAAATAAACTTCACATCATCATCTGCGTTTGATTGATTTCCTTCTTTCCAGGCAGCCCCCAAAAAAGAAAAAAGGAAAAGTCCTTCTGCAGTGACCTGTAGCTCTGGGTGAAGTACATTTTCCTGTGATGGATGTAAAAGAGGTCTAAGCTGCAGCACCCAGCAATATTTTAGACTGCAAACTTGTCTAATAACAATATTTTTACTTATTCAAGTAAAAATGTTGTTTTAGTTCAAAGATGTCATCCTAACAGACTCCAATAACCTCTCATCTCATCTCTACTGCAAAATAACTGGTTAAACTGAAAACTTGGTTGCAATTGGTTGCAGCTCTAGATGCATTCTTCTAGTTGCACCCCTGTGTGGGAGGATACCACTACAAACAAAATAATCAGTTTTCCTGATGCGTTCCATACGAGTGCAGCGACAGAAGCTCCTCACATGTTGTAGCGTCTCAGTGAAAGAATGTCTTATCTTTTATAGCATCGTTGATTTTTATGATAAAGTGGCTCCACGGAGGGTGTTTAGTTAATAGCAGTTGTTGTTTGTGCAGACAGATGTGAACATGTCTGTAAATCGCACGGACGTAACAGGCGTCTGTCATTACAGCAGTAATAAGCAGCTCAGCTCAGTGACAGCTGCTACTTTGTTGTACCAACGTACTATCAGGATTTCCTCTCCTGCTCAGTGCGACAACCTTCAGTTACACCTCAGTCTGCGGTCCGTACCATAATGCACTGGGGCAGAGGTGACCTGTTAAATCAGAGGGCTGCTTAAAGTTGGTTTATTTCTCGTACCAATGAGTCACTTCATGTCTCAGTAATTCCTACTGTTTCGGTGGCAAAGATGCAGTGTGTGCATTTCAGAACTTCATGTTGATAATCAAGGGTGAAGATGTTGTCCGGAGTCAGCCGTATGAGATAGTAAATCCTATCCATTTTTTTTTGTGAGTGTGGTTTTGTCCAGCAAGATGAAGATGTTGCCTCGTCCCTGCTCACAAAGTGAAACTACACAACATGACCTGCCTGAGTCTCTATATTAGGAGCATTATGGGCAGCTCCGCGTTTGGGTTCAAACAAAGACTCTTGTTCCTGCAGCCACAAACTCTATTCTAAGAAACAATGAATGAACAGAGCTTTTATTTTTCAGTCTCTCTGAAGTGATGATGATGTAAGTGAGATAATCGCCTCCAAATTGTCGCTTCAACTGCGTTAATGGACTTGTTAAAGTGCCGACCGCCTCCACATACACACACACAAGCCGCCCATTCACACCGTTTAACGGAGCATCGCTGCTGCTGACATTCATAAACTCTCAGATCGTGACTTTTATTTTCTGTATGGACGCCCACGAGCAAAAGACATTACTGAGAGAGAGAGAGAGCGAGAGAGAGAGAGAGGGAGAGAGAGGGTGAGAGAGGGAAAGGTGATGCAAGGCTTTTATGTAACGGCGGTGGCGGTAATTGGGTCTCTAAAGCGGTGATTAGGCTGCAGCCTGGAGGTTTCGGATCTCGAGGTTTCAGGTCTATGAGCGTCAACGAAGCCGAGCAGATCCTCACACTTTCCACTTTCCAGTTCCTTTCTCCTCCTCCGTCACTGAGATTCAGCCTGAGTATGAACCAAAAGGATCAGCACAGAGAGCCTCCTGCAGCCTTTTTGCATTTCCTGTCCTGATGTCCAGTTTACAGCAGATACTCTATGAATTTACTGTAGACGGATTGCACGTGATCGTATCTACACAGATGCTGAAGGTTTTCCTGCCCTCCACAGCCACAGTGCAATCAACCAGAGATACAACTTTCATATTTATTGCACAGCCTTTGTATGGTGATTTATTGAATCATTATATTTAATTGCTGCTCCTGATCGCTGCTGAACTACTTTAGACTAAACTTCTTCCTGGGTCAGTTGAGATGAGGAATAGCCTTACAGTCTGAATCCAGTTTCTGAAGGTCTCCACACCTACCATCACAAAATAAAACATTTTCCTTCAACTTTTAAACGTCCCCATAGCGGCAGTTTGTAGATGTTTAATTCATTCTCACTGTGAACTGCTCCTGGTGGGAACCATTAGCTGCTCTAAACGCTGCCTGACTCCAAAACCTCTGACCACGGCTGCCGAGTCAGCAGGAAGACTCCAATCAGCAGTGTGTATATGTGTGTGTGCGTGTGTGTGTGATGGTAACATAATGAGGAGTGTGTCGTGTGTGTAGATGACTCTGTAGCTCAGATGTGGCTAAAAACACACCCACATGGTGAATGTGTGTTTGAGTGTCACACTGAATTCGCTTTAGCAAACTTCAGCACACACACACGCGTCTCTACTGCCATGTTAAAGTCTGGCTGTAGTCAATTACCTGAAGCGTCACTACTCTTGTTGTAGTTACCTGAACCAGTGACTGACAGCGCCATCTAGTTGTCATAGTAATCATGAGGTCAGCACAGGGAGGGTGTCAGGGTGGATGGAGGGGTCAACAACACTGGACTTTTAGTTGTTTATGTTGATGGAAACCTTTCTGGACTTGAAATCTAACATCTAACCCTCTCTCTTTCTCTGTCCCCGTCTCTGTCCCAGGTGAGTCTCAGGGCACGGTGAAGTTTGTTCTCCCTAAAGAAGGAGGTGACCTGTCTCTGGTGGAGCAGGCTAACGTCTGGGTCTTCCTCCGTTTGTCCAAGACCAACCGCAGCCGAGCCAAAGTCACCATCCGCCTCTTCCAACAGCGCCACCTCCCCAATGGACACCTCTCTTTGCCCCAAGATGACGTCCTCCTGGCGGAGAAGACCGTGGACACCCGTCGCAGCGGCTGGCACACCTTCCCGGTGTCTGTGGCAGTGCAGGCGCTGCTGGAGAGCACCGAGAGCATGACGCTGAACCTCCGGCTGTCCTGCCCCCTCTGTGCTGACACTGGTGCCACGCTCGTCCTGGTCTCAGGCAACTCGGAATCGTCGCAGCGCAACAACCAGAGGGAGCAGTCCCACCGACCCTTCCTCATGGCTGTGGTCCGGCAGGGGGATGGCAGTGACTCGCGGCGACGCAGGAAGCGTGGGTTGGAGTGCGACGGGAAGGTGCGCGTCTGCTGCAAACGGCAGTTCTACGTCAACTTCAAAGACATTGGCTGGAACGACTGGATAATCGCGCCACCCGGTTACCACGCCAACTACTGCGAGGGCGAGTGCCCCTCCCACGTGGCGAGCATCACTGGGTCCACGTTGTCTTTCCACTCCACCGTCATCAGCCACTATCGCATGAGGGGCTACAGCCCCTTCCAGAATCTGAGGTCATGCTGCGTGCCCACCCGACTACGAGCCATGTCCATGCTCTACTACAACGAGGAGCAGAAGATCATCAAGAAGGACATCCAGAACATGATCGTGGAGGAGTGTGGCTGCTCATAAACAGAAACCAGAACCGAACAAACTGGACTGGACGGGACCGGAGAGGAGGAGGACCTTTGAACTTTGATAAGAGAGACCAGATGGATGGAGGAGAGAAAGATGAGGTGGTGACATTAAGATCATCATGCCACTTCTTTCCCTTGCATCTCATCCTTCGTCACTCTGTTGCTCTGGGTCGTTCTCTGGGATAAAAACTCTTCTCCGAATTCATCTGGCAGAACTCAGAGTCTCGAAGGCACTTTCAGAAAAAAAGACAAAAAAAAGATAGAAAAAAAAAGAATATCTAATATATTTTTGTTACAAACGGAGGGAGTGAGGCTTATTTATGTGGCTGAGACGTTCAAGCACCCCTTGACCTGTCAGATGTTAGAGAGATGAGGTGCCTGAAAAAATCTCAAAACTATGCAACTTGTTTCACGTATTACAATCTTATTGTATTTTACTGGTTTGTGTTTCCAACTGTTTACTTTTTAAAAATGTTCGAGGAAGTGAAAAAAAAATGACTTTTTTATTCTTTTATTGAAGTTACATTCGTGGTGTGTCTGTGTGTTTCTGTGTGTATGTGTGTGCGTGTGTGTGTGTTGAGAGATACTTGAAAGAAACAAGTTGGCTCGGCTGCTGGAACCAAACACTTCTTTATTTTGCCATGGTTACCATGATGATATTCTAATTATTGTCAGTATATTAATATTATTGTTATTGTTGTTAAGGATATTTAGTGTTGTTTTTTTAAAAAGAAACGTTACAAACGTTTTTAATTTTTTTGCACTATAGCGACACTCATGTTCAGATTAGCCACAGACTGAAGAGGGGCGGAGCTACGGGTCTGAGAGGTCACAAGTTTGATTCCTGCAACGAGTACCGCTCCCAGAAAAATCTCTCATTGTGTCACCTGTAGGTTTTTGTAGCGTTTAACGCTCACCGCCAGAAAAACTCAACATCCAGCCAAAAGTATGTGGGCACCACAGCTTACTGTGTAGCTGAGAGTATTTTGATGATTTAAGTCTGATTTCAGCATGCTGCCTCAAATTAAAATGACCACAAATAAAAATTTGGCGCTTTTTATTTGGTTTTGTTGTCAGTAATCCAGTAAATGAAATTAAAACTCAACTAAATCAGCGATGAGATGTAAAAAATACAGACATTTTGGATCAAATTCAAGTGGCTGCTGAAAAGTTTCTGGTTTTCCAGCAGCTGAAAACGGGCTCATCAAACATGACGTTATCAATATCAGTATTGAAGAGAATGCGGAGAAAAAAAAAGCACTTATTGTTGTTATTTTCGGATTTCGCAAAGGCTAAAATAAAATCTAAAACAGCAGCTAATGTCTCCATATTCACTCTCAGCTCTCTGTTGTCGTGAACTAAAACTCAAGACAGAACTAAAACAGACATTATATCATAATTGACTTAGATGACCAGCTGTGATGCACTTTAGATAAATTAAAGTTTTTTTTTTTTTAATCACTGATGTTGTTCGTCACTGATCATTGTAAAACTACATCCAACACATTTGGGTATGGTGTGATTAGCGTCCGACGGTCTGTCCACTTTTAGTTGCTTTAGAACACCAAAGATTCGAGTTTGTGCATTTGTCTGTTAAAGTAGAAGGAAATTTGATTCCAGAGAGATGGACGTTTAGTTTGGTTTCAGGTTCGTATTTTTATTTTATCCTCTTCCTCTCTCCATCACCGTCGAGGACACCACTTGCCACAATGCTTTACTCTTCAACCTTATCTCCTCGTAAAGAGAAAAAGACCACCCACAGTTGCTTCATTTTGGTAGAAAAACAAACGTCGTCTGATCAGATTTGTATGTCGTTTTTATCAGTGTTGTCAATTTGTTCACCAAAAGTTTTGCAGTGTTGGTCGCCTTTTGATGAAGTCAC
This sequence comes from Planiliza haematocheilus, assembly GCA_005024645.1. Lineage (NCBI taxonomy): Eukaryota > Metazoa > Chordata > Actinopteri > Mugiliformes > Mugilidae > Planiliza > Planiliza haematocheilus. The sequence goes on along the minus strand of SRSE01000383.1, from coordinate 2,547,778 downwards.
ACGTTTTTTTCTTTTTTCTTTTTCTTTCTCCTTGTCTGAACTTCCTGCTGACACAGAGTCGGCAGAAAACTAAAAGTTGAAAAGTGGAATAAAAGAAGAAGTGGTTATTTGTTCAGACAAAAAAAAATAATAATAATAATAAAATAAAATAGTAACACTGAGCAAAGTGGACAAAGAATAAAAAGTATATTTTTTATTCTGTATATATGGAAATCATGATTCCAGTCTGTTGCATTGCTTTGTTGTACAAATCAAACTTGCTTGTGGCATTTTTCTAATCTAATTTATTTTATGTATTTTTTGTTTTCTGCATCACCATTAAAGTTTAAACGATGAACACAAAGGAGAAATGTGTCACTTCTTTTTGTGTTTTAAACATCATTAATTTCTCTGACTCTGAACACTTGGAATGCGTAAACTGCATGCTGATCCTGCCTCATTAAACACACATATTAAGAGCTTGATTACAAAAAGTGGTGCTGCAATTTCCCCGAGACAGAGGACGAGGATTAAGGGTCGAGGCCACTGCCAAACCTGAAGGGAGGGGACCACAGGACCAGAGGGCGGCTGGAGAGGCAATTTGTCCCCTTGTTCCACTTTAAAGCTGAAAGAAACTTCATTTGATGGATATCACACCACATATCCAAAGACTGACACATCCCTGAGATGAACAAAGTCTCAAAGGTCTCATGGGATGAAGACTATCAGAGCAATATGCTGTTAACTAAATAAATTTAGAATTCAAAGCTTGTGAATGTTTTGAAAGTTCTGCATGAAACTTGGTTCTTCTGTCAGGTTCTGTCTGAGCTCTGTGAAAAACAAACACAGTTCAAGCTATGATTAGGGTTTAATGTGCTATAACTGCCAGGAACACAGAACCAACCAGCTAACACACACCCATTTAATACAGAACCAACTTACACAACTAACACCGAGCCAGCTAACACAGAACCAGCTAATACAGAAAAGGCTAACACAGAACCAGCTTAAACAGAACAGGCTAACAGAGACAATTTACGCAGAATCAGCTAACACAGAAAAGGCAAAGACAGAGCCAGCTAATATAGAAAAGGCTAACACAGAATCAACTTAAACAGAATGGGCTAACACAGAAACGAATTACACTGAATCAAATACAGAAAAGGCTAATACAGAGTCAGCTAATATAGAACAGGCTAACACAAAAACAACAGTAGGCTATCAAAGAGCCAGGTAATACAGAACAGGCTAACAGAGAACCAACTTACACAGAACAGGCTAACACAGAACCCGTTAAAACAGAACAAACTAACTAACAGAATATGCTAACACAGCACCAAGTGTGTGAGTACTGTCTTGTGAGAGGGCATCCATCCTGATTGCTGAGGTAATGGACTGAGGTTTGTGAGGAGACGTGAACTAACGTATCCTTATTTTGAGGATGGAGGGACGAAGAGTGTTACACGTGTTGCGGGGACATTCAGTCAAACTTTGTGAAGGCATGTTCTCATAAGGTGAAATGGGTGAAGACTTGGGTTAGTGTGTGAGTGCAGTATAAATAGAAGTTGGCCTTAATGACAGGAGGACAGTAAAATGACTAGCAGATGAAATGTCCCGCCTCAAAACATCAGAGACGGTGTTTTCCTTTTCTGTGAGGACCGAGTTTCCAGCTGTGTAAAACCTGCACTGTGAAGACATTTTTAGGTCTGTGTGAAATGAGCTGTGGATGCTGGTCCTCATAAGAATAGCAGTAAAAAGTGTGGATGAGAGGCAAACCACAGACGGGTGTTTCCCTGCCAGCCGCCACGCTCGACTGTTTAAGGTGGTGACGTGATTCAGTCTGTGAGATTCTGTCACTGACTTTAACTTTGGCTTCTTAAACACACTTGGTTTGTCCAGATGTCTTGTTCTACAAAGACCAGTGTAAATTATATCGTAGAGACACTTCTCAGAGTGGAGGAGGACCAGATCTGGCTCTTGCTAATGAAACCACTCTGGGTCATTTAACACGGAAGTTTTTCTTGACAAATTACGGACATGCACGATTTGCAGGGGAATAAAATCACCAAGAGCAATTATCACAAATGACTGCGTTTCCCTGTGCGATAGCGGCGCTGCTAAAGTCTGAGTTTGCTTCCAGTACATAGGGTGTGACGGCCGAGTCATTTCCCCTCCGGCGTCCAGTGAACAGGAATCCAACAGCCCTGCATGGGAAAATAAGACCTGACCATGATCCCTGAGATCATTGGCTGCTTCTCCTCCCAGATAAGATCAAATGTGATTCTCCAGGTTAACGCTGTCTGAGAAAACTGAGCTGCAGCCAGAAGAGGTTTTGTCCTGTAAGGAACCAGAGAAATGACTGTTATGCCTGCCTGAGGATGTCCATTTGAAATGTTTTCACTTTATTTCAACCCTCTGAATGAGCAATGAAGATTTTATACAATTTATGCTTGATAAGACCCGATAATGATGTCAAGATTTGAAGGAGGAGAAGGTAAGGGCCAGCTGGTTGAGGTGATGAGGACAGTGTTGGAATCTGGATAGCAATGGCGTGATTGGCTAATTGAGATCTTGGAAGACTCTGAGCTGATAGAGAAGCAGGAAGAGAGAGAGAGAGAGAGAGTTTGTGATTTAATGAGGCTAAACAGAGTATTCAACACTATTCAGACATTTTCATTAACATCTAACACATCTGACCACACCTGTCCATTTGACATTAAAGCGTTTCCATATGCGTCCCCAGCCAGTTATTGAGATCTGATCTCAGTAACTCTGTATGTAAATAAACAGCACAATATTGTAACAGCTGCTGTCTCTAATGGATCTCTACCTACAGCTGGATCATTACCATGAACAGCTGTTTGTTGTGTATGCGTCATGACTTGGGGAGATGATCCTTACTTTGGAACAAGCTGAAAAGTCTATCTCTGTTACTCAAGGCATACACATTACGTTATTATTTCATGACCTGCCGCCCTTACATACATGATTAACCACATATTGAAATGTTTTTCATAACAGGACAGAATACATTTAAAGGTTCTCATAGCTAATGAGCAAACATCACTTTCTGTGCTCTTGCCTTCTCAGGTGATTATTTATATTAGAGGTTGTGAGTTAAACTCCTCTTCCACACATGTAGAGTAGGTGGTTATAAATGTGAGCCATTGTGTGTTCACACTACCAAATGAGGTCAGGTGTGTCCCAGCCCAGAGAGGAAATGACACATTTGTCTGATCCGATCTCCAAATTTGGTCTGAGATCATAGTAGTAAAATGCGTCCTCACTGTGCCCTGGGCGTGTTCACACCTGTACTAAGTTGGACATTGGTGATCAGATCACTCAGGACAGATGTTAATGGAAGGTCTGAATGAGGCCTTTGCGATCAAAAGTGTCAGGTTCAACCAATAGACTGGTTTCTAGTAATGGAGTAACAGAGACTCGTTATGAAGGACAATAAAGGAGTTCATCCTCATTACTTTGACAAAAAAATAGTTCCAGATGGAGACTAGTTATGAAGGACAGTAAAGGAGTTCATGCTCATTACTTTGACAAATAAATTATTCCATAGAAGACGTTTTACAGTTGTTGAACTTTGAACTTGTCTGAAGATTCAACTTCTTCGTGTCTGACCTCCTCTGGTTGAAGGTTTTCACACAGACAGACAGACTCATGGCCTCCAACATGGCTGCCAGAGAGGAGCCCGAGCTGCACCTGGTGACCATGATGAGTCAGCAACAACTCGTCCAGGCGGATTTATATTTAGACTGAAAGAGCTTAACAACATAATGGCTGCAGAACAGGAAGCTGATGCGTTCATATCCTCACTGTTCTGTTCATTTTTTATCTGAGTTAATGAATTTCTGCCCTGACGTGTTCTCAGAGGACTCCCTCAACAACTCTGAGAGCTGGACTCAAACTTTCAGCAAGAAGACAGTTTTACCGCCCTATGTCCTCATTTGTTTTTATCTGGTTTGGCTGTCACTGAACACCAGCTGAAGGACATCAGGGAGGACATAGAGGCATTTTTAATCACAGCATAAAACACTGATTATTTCAGGTTGGGATGATATCCAAGCCTGAGACGTTAATGAGTCTTTATCTCTTATAAGTTTCACTTGCAGTTGAGAGTCAGAAAGCTAGAAGATTAAAGTGGTCTATTCCAGCAGTTCACAAGAAAATATCTAGAAACTGCTGCTCCGTAAAAATACCCCAAAATGCTTAAACAGGCACCACTGACAAGAAACTATCAAAAACTATCAAAACGGTGTGTTCCCATATTGCTAACGTCGTAAACTAGCTTCCAAAAAATCCTCAAAAAGCTAATGATAGCAACAGAAACCACACCATAACTCAATTTGTTTTTTTCACATTAGACCAGTAGTTCTCAAATAGTGGGATCGGGTGGACTTGCAATATTAATGTTTCTATTGATGCTTGGACGATAAACATGCCTCCAGTCACTAGGTGGCAGCAGAGCTCAAACTGATCAACAGGCTGCCTGTTCAAAACAGTAGAAGAAGAACACAGGCAGCGCATGTCAACTTTCCTTCTCCAGTCTGACGCTTTAGTCATGTCCAGTCGTGTCACGTCTTTTACATCCTAGTAACGAGCCTGTTTTTCCAATGTAAGGAGTAGAAAGTACAGATATTTGTGTACAAATGTAGGGAGAAAAAGTAAAAAGTCGTCAGAAAAAGAAATACTCCATTAAAGCATAGATACCTGAAAAATCTACTTAAATACAGTAACGAAGTATTTGTATTTCGTTACTTGCCACCCCTGGAATTGACAGAGTTGAAGAAGATGACCAAGATGTCTCCATTTGTTTGAACAACTGGTTGTTTTGCTATCTCCATGTTTCTGTCCCTCCTGATCTTAAACATGGATTTATTCAAACAAGATCAAGTGTTGTCATGGTAGGAGATCAGATTTTCCTGTTGAATGGCTTATTGATACAGTATACATGTTAATCATGTAGCATACCCTTTTAATATGACAAAACTCGGCTAAATGCCCATACCATTCTTCACCAAATAAGCATCACTGTTGGTACAGGTAATGTTAAGATCATCATTCCAAATGAATATTCACTTAGTGACCAAGTAACATGTATATGCTATTTTCCATCTGTGCAGTGAAGTCAAAACTATTACCTGCATTATGAGACAAAAAAAAAAAAGAGATTAAAATTAGAAATAAATAAACTATGTAGCAGCTGAGATATACTGAATGTATTTTAGGCATTTTTGAGCAGGACTCTGAGAAAGAGGCCGAAGGTTTAAGAGCTAAAAGGAAACAAAAGAAACATACTGCAAGATTTTACAAGCTGTTCCCCAATCCTCAGACCTTCAGCTTCAGTCAGCTCTTATACAAAGTATCGTGGTGCGTTCACTCTCTGGTACAAAGTGCTCCTACACATCCTAATTGTTTCCATTTCTAAAAATGTCTTCTGTTTACGTCAATCCCAAAGTTAACAGTCAGTCGGCTCGAGTTTGAGTGGGAACAAAGTCAGACGAAGGTCATAGGCAGTTTCTCTAAAACAAGCTGACTCTGCGATCTGCAGCTACATTTGTGCTGTCCACTTGTTTATGCACCAGGTTCTGGCTTAATACTGTCTACTACTGTCACCATACTGCTGAGGTTCTGGATCTGAGCTAAATCGGTCTTCGTCCCACCATGAAACCTGCAAACATCCTTACACTGCATGAAACCTCCATCAGTATCAAAATTAATTAAAAAGGCTCATACACGTCAGGTTAGTCACCACTGAAAGAGAAGAATCAAAACGAGTCCAGAGGTCGGAGTTAGTTGTCAGCAGGGACGGTGTAATTTAGTCTGCATTACACATCTTTGATGGCTGGAGGCGGAGCTTGAGTTAAATGATTTCTACCCTCCTTCCTTTAAATGTTCAGTCATGGTATAACCCCTATCCTCTCATTAAATCTACAACATGTTCTATAAATTATTGTTTGGTCCAAAATAGAACAACTAACTTAAAAAAAAAGTTTAATGATCTTGAGTCGATTCTTCCAGCAGATTTTATCCAAACATAAATTTGTCAAATCTGTGTGACTGTTTTTCTGTCACCTGCATGCAATGTCCTGTCAGTCTGATATGATTTAAATTTGTGGGTTGAAGTGGGTGCGTCCTCCAACTTTCTGATGAGTAGGCAGCCTTCTACAGTCAGTGACGTGGTGGGAGATGCAGACGGGCAAGTTCAATTCTAGTAGAAAATGTGTACATTATACGTTATAGTTAGTATCTTTTGTGATGGGTTCCTCATTTGTTGGTGTTTTGGGGGTGGTTGTTAAAAAGTGACAGCTGATACCTGGGTTGATGTGATTGCTAAGTTATATCTAGATGTCTGAGCTCTGATGCTTGAGCTTCGGTTTGATTAAACTTTGGTTTACTGCTTGTTTTCTTATTCTAGCAATCCGTCACTCAAACACACACAGACTGACTGATCTGAGCTGTTGTGATTGAGCAACATATATGTTTCCCAATTAAGGTGTATAGATCACATTAGAGGCCCCTGCTCACACTACCTTATGTGCTTTCCATTCATTGGCTGGACAGGATGAGGGGGTTGGGTTTGTTTGGTTTCACCTAACGTTATTTATCAAAGTGACTGTTGAACAAAACTCAAACGCGGATCCAGATGGGTAACGCAGTACAGGCACTTGGGCTCCAGTCCAGCCTACATCACACTTTCTTCCAACACTCCGTCCTTACAGCTGGGTACATAACAGAGTCTGTACCATAAATTTACTTTATTAAAAGATTCATGTGTGGTCTCCACGTTTCTGTCCTTCCTTTGAGCCGGGGTAGTGACAGTTTTGTGACATATTGAGCATTTTGGAGGTGTTCAATGTCCAGAATCAGCCCAGGAATTTGAACTGTCCCTATTGTAAATATTAAAAAACTAAAAAGTATATAACGTTCCTTCTCTGTCCTTTGTCTCTGGATGAGGGTCTGCATGCCTTTGTCTGGTTGTCCACGTCACGTCTACTGCAGATCCGGAGGGACTCTTGCTGGCACAGCTATTTATTTACTGCTTTACTTCCAAACTGCTTCTGTGATTGAAAACTCATCTCGCTGCCTCCCCGAGCTCCTTAAATCATCTCCTATATGTAGCTTACCTTGTTCTCTCATAATAAAAGATCAAATATCTGTAAAAGGTTTATATTTGTGAATACGAGAGCAGAAACCTGAATCTATTCTTTTAACCGTTAAAAAAGGTGTTATGGAGAAGAGGAGGAGGGAAAGGAGGAGAATAGGAAGGAGAATAATGGGAATGGGGAGAACAAGAATAAAAAGGAGGATGAAGGAGGATGAAAAGATGAAGGAGCAATAGGAGAAGGAGGAAGATGATTAGAAAGATGAAGAAGAAGGAGGAGGGACAGACAAATTAGGAGTAGATGGCAAAAGGGGTAGGAGAAGAAGACCATGTTGTCTCTACGTGGAAAACGTTGCTTTCCACATGGATTCCAGCCTCACACTTTACAACTGGTTGTATTTCTACCTCTGTGTTTCTGCCCCTCCAGGAAACTGGTTTAATGCTCAGAAATAATGGATTTATTTTGAACCACAGAGAAACCACCAGCTCTTAGGGGTTAACTGAGTCCTGAAGTGGCTGGAAACACATGAAATGTAGCTTTGAGTATGTGGAATGAAAAACTAAAATGACGCAGAGTCTCTGTTGTCAAGGACTGGGGTCAGAACTGGTTCAATGAGCTGTACAAGAACACACACAAGCCCACGTTTCTATCTTCATGAGGACTCGCCATTGACATATTGCATTCCCTAACCCTAACTTTAACCCTTAACTAATTTAAACCTTTACCCTGGAACCAAGTCTGAACAGATCTTAACCCTCAAATACTTGTGTCCCCACAAGGTTGGTAATTCGCAAGAGTTTGGCCCCCACAGTTTAAAAAAAACAAGAACACACACACAAACACACAGGCATTTCTTCATTGCTTCAGAGGACATGACGACTTGAATTATCTTCCTGCAGCCTGGTGGCATGTAAATATTCACCTCACGGACACTTGTTTTTGTCCTCATAAGGAGACTGGGTAAACCAATGTATGTCATGACAACATGAGTAACACAAACATACACACACTCCAAGTGTCAGTGATGTCCTTCGGTCTCTGTCTGTCCTCCACAGAGAATCTGAAGACACAACAGGACTGATATCTACAGCTTGACCCTGGCATTAGTGAGAGTGGTTTGTTAGTCCGTAAAATAACAATTTGTTTTCGATGAGCGGCTGTATATTTGAAGCCTAATAAACACCAGGGTCTGAAGCTGCTTCACGTCTGTTTTCTCTCAATTAAAGCTGCAGATGGAGTGAGATCTCAAAGCAAAATAAATACTGAAATAACTATGAGCTTGTTGTGTATTTATACGCTTATATATATTTATAAGAGTTTGTATTGTCAAATTAAGTGTAAGAGGTGACACAAATGCATCATGAGTCTCAGCTCAGAGTGAAATCGACTTGCAGACTTCTGTCTGGCTGGAAAAAGATGCTTCTTCTGCTGACAAATAAGACGACAGGAGATCTGATCTGATCTGATCTGATCTGATACGATACGATACATTATCATATCATACGTAACAATGTACAATATCATACCAAAACCATACAGTACAATATTTTAATTTGCGATACATTATATAGATATATAAGATATATATGACATAATAAGATATGACAACACAATTACTGTACAGTATGACATGATAAAATACAATAAGTTACTATAAAGTACGATATACAATACAATACAATACAATACGATACGATACGATACCGTAGGGTATCATATGCAAACACCATAAGGTATGATACAAGAGCAGAAGAAGACAGATGATTTGAAAGAGGTGTAAAAGGAAACTACTGTCTAAAACTCATAAGAGGAAATTTTCTTCAAGCTCAGAGTTCACTGACATTAATATACAAACCTAATGAATTGTAATTTGGTTGTATAGATTTTTTATTATAGAATATCTCTGATGAATGTTGAAAAATGTTGACAGCCTTATCCTTTCAGTATGATTCTACATTTCCTATATTATGTTACCTGCTTATTAGCATGCTAGCTACTAGATGCAATCAGATTCCTAGCAGCGGTGTTCTTTGTGAATTACAGCTGAAGATACTACTTGAACGCCAGTCATTTTGTGTACAGGACCTCTCATGTTGTAATGGCATCATACCATACAATAAATTAAAGTACTATAGGAAACTATAAGACAAGAAGATCCTCTAACTACAGGTGAGTGCCTGGTCAATAACAGATATTAATCATGGGACCATCAGGTAGACATCACCCACAGATGTTTCTGATAAAAAACTAAACTCGCTACCAGTCTTTAAGAACTGAAGAACAGAACTTGGATGAAAAATGCTTTCTTTAGTTACAAAGTGGAAAATACTCATACTTGCAAATGAAACTACTTTCTATTTCTATTTAACAGAGGCCATCAGGTAAACAATATTCAGAAAAATGGAAACATTAGAGAGGCCCACATTGAGGAGACGGTGAAGGATAAAGAGACAGACAGACAGACAGACGGACTGATGACAGCACCGGGACTTTCAGCAGAGGGCTCTAAATATTCACATACTGGTTCATGTAACTCACAAAGAAATTATTTTATTACAACATCATCCATTCTTCTGATTGATCAACTTCTTGTTACTGACCCAGACTGAAGCTGATAATCAGTTGGTGTGTGTCAGTCTAGGAACACTGGTTTGTGTTCAGCTGGCCTTCAGGGAACAATAATAGATATTTAAAGAAGATTATGTGAATTAGAAAGAAATGAACATGACTGTCAGATGTCTTAAACAGTTATTTGAATATGTCTTTAAAAAGCCATATCAGACGCATGGATCAAATCTGATTCATTTTTTCTGTAAAACATTTGAGCAGTTTGCCTCATCATCTGTTACTGAAACGAAACCTTGTGGTACGTTTGAAGAATAAATGTGTCTTTGATGAAGCTGAAACTCGACTCCAGGGTCACATGACAAGTTTATCGCAGTTCTTTTTTTTTTTTTTTTTTTTTCAATGCAAAGTAAGATGTCAGCCGTCAGGGGGTGCCTCTCTGTGAAATGTTGCAGGTTACAAGGACGGTGGAGTAGTGGAGTACAGACAGAGTGGACGTACTTAGTTACTTCCAGCTCTGGCAGAGAATCAGAAAAATGAACCAGCTGATCAGAGGCTCAGACAGAAACAAGCTGTGTTCATTCATCTCATTCATCATCCTGCTGCTGAAAGACCGCCCAACACACACACACACAAACCCACACACAGTCACTGGCACTCTGATTTGAAAAAAACGCAATTTGCCATAAATCAAAAGACTACTGAGACCAAAACATTTCGCTCTTGTTTCAGTTCACTCTTGCTCCAACTCAGAAACAGGTGTCCACAAGCACATGTTGGTCTTCATAATGCTGTGAGGACTCACGCTTATGTAAATAAGGGAACCTGATCTTAACCTGAATCCATAAAAAAAAACATCTTCCTCAAACGTTTCTACAAAGGTCTGGCTCGCAGCAAGGATGGGAAAAATATCCCCGCAAGGGAGATACGTCCTCACAAGGTCTGAAACCGAGGTTGGTCCTCACAGAGATAGATGTGCTGTACACACACATTTTTCAGTTGTGTGTCGCCTGTTTAATTTCCTGGCCTGCTATCGTTTTACTCTGCAGAGTCGTCAAAATAGGATTAGAGCGTTTAATAAAGGATGATTCCCGCCGTGAGGAAGTCACACGCACACGCGCACACACACACACACACAAACACACACAGTGTAACACCTCAGGAGTCTTCACTCTGGTCATCTGTTCAGCTTCTCACTTTCCACTGAATTAACAAACACCTGAGTGCTTATATAAGATGACTGCTTCACACACGCACACACACAGATTATTGTCTCACCCCACACATGACCATGTATCTGTCATGTCGACCCTTGTGAATTTCAAAATTGACGGCTTAAGTTTCCTCATCTCTCCATCTCTGTTCGTTCACTGAGCAAAAACATGTTTGGGCGATGGACGAAGAAACTGCAAAGCAACTGGTTTAGACATCTGTTAATCAAGGCAAACACATGCCTGACCTTTGGCCTCTGAGTCAAGGCACTTCCAAACATCATCAACGACGTTCTGGTCACTGAAAGTTAAGCTAGTTGACCCGTTTAAACAGGAGCAGAGAAAGAAGACGGAACAAAATCAAAACTCAACTATGCAATGCAGTTCAATGTGGTGAGTTTAGATAAGATACAATGAGAAAAAATATTAACAACGCACAACGTACTATGACTGCACCTCAGAGAGATAATGTTGCACAATTTCCGAAGGTTCTGAGAGCAAAGTCACAGAGTAAGAAGAACAGAAAAACAAAGGGAGAAGAGAAAGGCAAGCAACTGCCAAATGAAGGACAGGAAAAGAAAATTATTCAGTGGGTCATAATATGAGTTACAGAAAGAACAGCAGCAGCAGTGTGAGCGGTTGAGGGATAAATGTGCAGAGACGAGTGGCTGAATGGTGCAGGGTTAACAAGTCCTCTAATTACTCAAGTTCAGAGAGAAAAAAAAAAAACGTTTCTCGAAATCCTCTTCCCGCTGACGTCCACATCCTGCTGGCATTACATGAAAGAAAGAGTTCATAGTGTGACCATAGGAACAGACCAGGTTGGTGTGATTTATGAAGAATAATTGACGTTCATTTCGAGCCTCTGACGCACCACAGTGTGAGCAGCGAGTGTGATTATCCCATTGATCGGCATAAATATTTCCTCAGATTAACATATTTAAACATTAACAATGATGACGCACGGCAGAGCATTCTTCCCATATCGTGCTCTGTTGATAACAAAGACAAATTAAATCTGATGGTTTCAACAGAGCATAGGGTGGACAGAAGCAGGATGTTTACGAATACAAGATGAGAATTTAATGGTCTGTAGTGGTCTCATATGGTCATTTGAAATGTGCAGCTGGGTTTATCTAGCGTTTGATGACGGTCTAAAGGTTCGTCCACCTTTAGGCCGTCATCACACACTAGTCAGAGGCAATTACAGATGCGTCGACCAGAGACCATAAATGCTGATGAAATTTCGTGACGGTAGGAGAATAAAACTTTTTGGATCTGAAGTGGGCGGTACCATGTTGATAAATTCAAACCAATGGGAGAGATTGATATAGCTGAGTTCTCGAAATGTTTACCTGAAGGAAATACCATCGAGGACTTTAGTTCCCACCACCAAATGAATCATGCTGATAGCAGGCTTGGAGCTTTCAGTGAACCCAGATGGAGTGTTTTCTTCTAAAATAAAGGAGGAACCAACTCCGTCAATACACTAGCACTTGTTGAGGCCAGCAAACAGATGACAACAAGAGAATTGCTTTACGGGCTTTAGATGGCTACACCATCTATTAGATTTATATAAGTTTAGTCTACAGTGCTCTATTAGTATCGGTCATTTTATGGTATAAGTTGAACATTGGACGGTCTAATTCTTCACTGGTTTTAGCTGATTGTCCCATGTTCCTTTTGGGTGTTCAGTAGTTTAGGATTTCTTTGGTCTAAGAAAGCTAACTTTCAGGGTTCTGACCATTTAAATTCTGTCTTGAGTCTGATAACTAGAGATAGACATCCAAGGTTTTTTTTTATCTTGGTCATTTAATGGTTATTAAATTTATTTAAGTTTGAGGCTTCATTGGAAAGTGAAGCTCAGTTCTGTGAGTTCATCTGCTGAAATGAACTCAGTAACCCACTTTTCCTGGAAAGTATAATGAGAGAACAGTCGATTTTCCCTCAGTCACTTCTCTAGCAATCAGAGCTTCTCGGTGACAAGGCAGTGGAGGAGCGCTGGTGAGTCACAGCGACCACTACAACCGAAGATGAAGATAATGATTGTTTCAGACCTGGACAAAGAGATTATTACTACGGTGATGAGATAGGATGTCGGCAGCGCTGCTTGATTGACAGAATCCCGAGAAAACGAGGTGTACGTGAGTGTGTTCTGCACATTTTCAAACGTCTACATGCAGGAAACCTGACGTCAAACAAGCTTCATTTAATGAGCTTCTATTGTGGTGGGTGTCTCGTTGAGTATGTGTCATGGAGTTCATGTCCAATCATCTCTCTCTCCCGCTCATTCTTTCTTTCTGTTCATTCATTTTTCTGAATTAGTTCTTTTGTTCTCCAACCATCTTATTTCTTTCTTTTCATTTCCTGTGTTGACTGCAGCTGAAAAGCCTGTTCATCCATTAGCTCGGTGTTTGGTCTTTTATTAACCACTGGGATTATTTTATTATCAGACTTGTTCATTGTGTTATGAAACATAAAAGAAGAATATGAATTTCCTCTGTGTGACAATGTATGTATTATTAGCGTGAAATGTAAAATAAATACTGCAGTTACACTCATTGTTGTGAAGTTTAGAAGACATGTCCTCTATTTCACTTCATGACTCAGAATGAAAGCAGAAAATAAATTAAAAACATAAACGTAAAGTTGGATATGCTGAAAATTTACTTGAAGACTCAAACAGGTATCAACGACATGCTGAGTATAAGACAGACATAAATTAATTTTCTATGTGTAGTACAAACTGTTCAACTATGAATTAATAATACCTAATTAAATTCAATTCTACCTATTTTTTGTGTAAAGAAAAAAAAGCTCAGCTGTTCCTCCACTTCACAGAATCAAGAAATCTGGACTATGGCAATTCCACTTATTTAATTTATGGAGGTATTAATGTCCTGTTTTGCTTCATCTGGGCCAGGACAACATTGAATCACTGATGGAATGAATGAATGAATGAATGAATGAATGAATGAATGAATGAATGAATGAATAAATCTGAATTATACCGGTGAATTCTAAAAGAAAATGTCAGGACATCTATCTGTGAGCTGAATCTTTAGTAAAACTGGATCATTGCAGCAAGACAACAACCCCATGCACACAAGTTGTTCTCCAAAAGGATGGCTAAAGAAGAGCAAAATATATGTTCTGGAAAGACCTGGTCTAAGGCCATTAATGTCATACACTTGTGCCACGCAACATAAGAATCAAATATATATAAAATGTCTGGCTCTTGATCTGTTGATTGTGGGCAGAGAACCCCGAGTCTGTTCTAGATTTTAAGGAGCCAGTGAAGAGAAGCTAAAACTGGAGTAATATGATCTCTCTTGCTAATTCCCATCAGTGCTTTTGCTGTGGCATTTTGAATCAGTTGGAGGCTTTTTAAAGAGCTATTTGGACAGCCAGACAGTAATGAATTACAGTAATCCAGTCTGGAACACACAAATACATGAACTAGTTTCTCAGCATCACTGCTGAGACAAGATGTCCCTATTTTGACAATATTATGCAGGTGAAAGAAGGCAGTCCTGGTTACTTGCCTATGGACATATACTTGTCGAATACATCACCAAGGTTTTCAACAGTAGTACTGATGGCTAAGATACTGCCGTCCATTCGTTTCATGTGGTTTCATGGATAAATATAGCTGGATGTCATCTGCACAGCAACAGAAGTTCATGCCACGTTTCTCATAATATTGGGGAAACATGTATTATGTGAAGAGTATTGGTCCTAGTACAGAACCCTGCCTTGTCAATAAATGTTGCTCTATATCCTAATTAATCTGGAGGTCAGGAGTTAGAGGTATTAACCCTACAAAATTTACTAGACAGGAGTATACCATCCTCTTCATGGTTTGGTCTGGTTGTGTTTCTGTTCTTGGTAATTCAGTCTAAAAGTGATTTTTTAAAAACACAGCAGGGCACCACCTCAGCTGCAGGGGAGCTGCGCTTCAGCCAAAGAGGACTGTAAATTACACCTGAATTTCCTAAAAACACACAGAAAACCTTGACCCTGCAAACCCCCAAAGCCTTATATAAAGATTAGCAAGCTGAAGCTAGTGTGTGTGTGTGTCTGGGCGATGTTTTATGGCCCTGTGCGTCGACATTTAAAAGGAGAAGGACCCTGAAAAACGTCTCTGCAGGACGAACGGATGAGGAACGAGGGAGGAAGAAGAGGAAGCGGAGGAGGGGAGGGAAATGTTCCCACCATAAATCAAAAATGCAGATGGCTCAAAAAGAGGGTTCATCCTCAGTGAGAGACACGATCAGGAAAACTCAGAGACACCAGCAAGCTCCTTCGCTCCATCCTAGTTCTGAAGGTCAGTGTGGTGTTTTCCTCTGTCTCTATTTTGACTTCACCTTGCTCTCAGCTAATTTAACAATGGTCAAAGAAGAGTGGAGCTGAGGCTAAAGACCTGGGAACCTGTGAGGACACCCACTTTGTCAATCAAAGCAGTCACGACCTTAACTGTGCGGAACTTTTAGCCTTGATACAATTTACTGGTGAGTCATGGAAAGCTTTATCATCATCTAACATAAACAACCATGTAGACCAAACAACTCTTGGCCATACATCTCGGCGAGACAACTCTAGGCTAGACTTCTCTAGAATATATGACTCTAGGCTTGACGATTGTCTAGTCTAGACAACTCTCGGCTGGGCATCTCTAGGCTAGATGACCCTAGGCTAGACGACTCTAGGCTAGACACCACTGACATAAGTTTAGCAAGCTTTAGTGTTAGTTAGGAGTTAGTGACAACAAGGTGTCAGTTTTAGACAGAATATTAATGCTGGTTCCTTGATGGTTACAGCCTAAACATAACCTTGTTTCAACATCTAATGTTATGTCTGGATCCATGCTGTAATATGACATATTTTAATATAACTGAATGCCGTCTATCATTAATGATTGTTAGTGCCACTAGACTACACAACTCTAGAACTGACGCCACAAGGCTACAAGACTCTAGACTAGATAACTGTTTAGCCGAAACTATTCTAAGCTTGACAACCATGTAAGCCTGACAACTCTAAGCTACATTAGTCTGACGCTAGGCTAGATGACTCTAGGCTAGATGACTCTAAGCTACATTAGTCTTGGTTAGATGACGCTAGGCTAGATGACTCTAGGCTAGATGACTCTAAGCTACATTACCTTGGTCAGACAACAATAGGCTAGATGACTCTAGTTTAGATGATTCTAGGCTACATAACACCGGTCAGACAAAGCTTGATGAACCTAGGATGGACAATCATCTAGTCTAGACAACTCTTTACCTGAGAACTATATGACTGTAGGCTAAGCAACTCTGGGCTAGAGGACTCTAGGTTAGACTACCAACTAGATGATCTAGGCTAGACAGCTTGTTTAGAGGACTCTAGATTAAATGACTGCTTGGCAGCTCTAGGTTAGATGACTCTAGATGGCAGCATCACCAGAATTACAGATTTTGTGTTCCTGTTCTGCAGTGATCAGTACCTATCGAAATAAGGTCCAAGGACAGAACAAAAGGTCCAAGGATGGCACAAAGGAACAAAAAAAGTTGATACTGGTTCTGATAGAATAGAATCAGAAGACATAGTGGATCACAGCTTGTGGGGAACATGGGGAACACATGATACCAATGCATCATAGGAAGAAGACAAGATGGTGGAAGCAGTGTGATGCTTTGGTCAGTGCTCTGCTGGAAGACCTTGACACCTACCTGCTGCCAGCCACATCCTCCCTTTCATGGAAACAGTATTCCCTGATGACCTCTTTCAGCAGGATAATCCTCCCTGGTTCAGAAATGGTATGAGCAAATAACAACGGCAAGTTCCAGGTGTTGGCCTAAGATCTTGTGTTTATTTTTTTCTGACAGATTAAAATGAGGCATTATTGTATATTATATAAGAAAATCAAAAAAAAAAAAAAAAATTAAAAGTAACAAAATGAAGATACAAACAACATGATTGGTCATTATAAAAAAGCAGTGATTTTTCATATTTTCTTTTACACGCTTCAATAATTTTTGAAGATTCAAAACAGTTTTTCTCATTAAATTGAACCATTGAAGATAAACAGCTGTCAGGGCTGAATCACTAAGAGGGTCCTGAGAGCGAACGCTTAAAGCACCATCAAAAGAAAGGTTGGATTAGAGATGAACTCACAGACTGTAGGAGGAACGCAGCGTTCTCAGGCAGGAGATGTCAGATACGATAAGTCTGACTGGCCATGAGCAAACGCTGGATTTCCCATGAGGCCATGTGGCCGGTGGCGGTCCAGGACAGACAGGAAGTGCTGAGACAGAGGGGGAGAGAGACATTAGAGAAGAAAGTTAAATGCTCATCTTTTATACACTGTCTGCAGTTTGAGGTAGCTTGCCAACTATTCAAAATAAAATACGTTATGCATCTGAGAGTGGAAGAAAGAGGAAGAGGAAGAGGAAGAGGAGAAAAGAAAGACAGACTTATATCTTTGGTGTCATTTTTAGTCCGGATAACTCCGGACTCAACGGGGAATAGCACTAGCATTTCATAACAAAATATTGGTGAAATGAACGAGTTCCACGGCAGATAATGTGTATTTAGAGGCTGCATTTTGGTGCCCCAGTCACTCCCACTATAATACACAGCACTCCACTGGAGCATTAGTAAGCTAGCAGAGCTGTGGATCCAGCACTGTTGTCCGTGACCAAGTCCACCACCAGTTGACTTGTTAACTGGAACCTTTTTCCAAGGACCCAATAGAGTCCACCATCCGTAGCATCACTAGATTTACCCTTAAGTCCAGTAGAGCGACATGAGGTGCCGGTAATAGGCTCATTTAAGGAACTGTGGGACTAGATGCTTAACCTGCACACTTAGCTGGTAAAAGCCACTTATACTTGTGCGCTTGTCAGTCTAGCTCACGCTACCCAAACACGAGTCGGTGCTGTGTCTTTTTTGCCAGTCAGGTTAATTTTTGTTTCTACTTCCTGCGTCACTTTCAGCAATGGCGACTTAAACTTGGAAGATTTCACAGATGACATGTCAAATCACAGCCTTTGTGGTCTGCGTTGCTGCGATGTCAAATTGACGCCTAAACCACCAGTTAAAATTGTGACATGCACCTTTGAGACGGCTGTGTTGCAAGTGAGAAAGCGTCTCAGACAGGTCCTTTCCATTGTAACTTGTTTGATGCCTGGCACCGAACCCTTAACTTTGTATTTTCCCTTCTGTCCTTCTTCTTCTTCTTCTTTTACTTTGGCTTACCTGACCAACGAAACAGGAACCCAAACTGTTACAAAAGTTACAGTGTCTTAGTTCATCATCACAAGGTAAAAACACAATATAAACTGTTAATTAACCTGCTCAAGCCAGTTCTTACCTCCCAGTTTATGTTTATGTCTTTCTATATGACTTGATTACTGATCAGTTCATCAAGCTGTTGGTTGCTGCTGTTGCAGAAATGATGGGGGAGCAGAGCTTATAGTCCCTGCAAGCCATCATTAGGGGCATAAAAACCTTTAACCTTACCAACGAGATATAAAGAGATATAAAAACACTTCTTTCAGCTACAGTGTAATTAATCTGCTGCTCGGTTTCCACATGTCAGGACTGGTCTCAGATCTGTTTACCTGCAAAGGAATGTACAGAACGAGAGGAATGCAACTGAATGGGCTTAATATTCTGCAGTAGGAAAACTAACTTACAGAAGTGGGAGAGAGAAGCCAGGCCTTTTCATTTTGACCTTTCCTTTGGGACCTTTTTTGGCTATCTATCTATCTATCTATCTATCTATCTATCTATCTATCTATCTATCTATCTATCTATCTGTCTATCTGTCTATCTGTCTGTCTGTCTGTCTGTCTGTTTGCAAGGACCACATACTCAGTCTGACAATCTGTGTGTGTATGTGTGTGTTTTGGTCAGATGGTCTGTCTAGACGTGTGCGTGTGTTCAAGCTGTGATGAAGAGTTTCAGGTTGTGATAATGAGTTCCAGGGTGTGATGTAGAGGTTTTATCCAACAGCTCCCTGTGGCTGCTCCTTCTTCCACTCCTCCCTGACACAAGGAAAATCAAAATGACTATCTGTACTGTTACATACAGTACTGTGCAAAAGTTTTAGGCAGGTGTTTGGAAGAAATGTTATAAAGTAAAAATGCTTTCAAAAATGTAAATAATAATGGTTTATTTGTATCAATTCACAAAATGCAAAGTGAGCGAAAAAAATCAAATCAATATGTTCCTTTTTTATTTTTATCATAAAAGCCTTTGTTTGTTGTGTTATCTGCATATTTGATAATGACATTGTTACTGTTCCTGGAGACACAGTTGTAGGTGTGCAGGGTGTAGAGTTTGGGGCTGAGGCAGCAGCCATGAAGAGTTCCTTTGCTGACTGAAGCATAATTTATAGTACCACAGCTCATTGATAGGCATAGCTACAGGGTAGGGGGTTACGCCGTCAAAAGCATCAAAATCTGTGCACTGGTGTGTCCATGTTGATATGTAATTGCGCCACCAATACACTAGGCGGCGACTGGCCAGCTGTGTTGAGTTTCACTCTGCACACAATGGCAACGGGCACTGAGTGGCTAATGTTTGAGTAGGTGTGAATAAGCCTGAACAAAGGACAACTTTCTGTGCTTGTCCGACCACTGGCACACCAACAAGGAAATGCACTGCAGACCAATCACAGCCGTTAAGGTCCACATCGCTGCAACAAGTAGTTACATTTCTGGGGAGATGCACATCAGTCTCCTGTGTACGGAGTGTACGTAGCTAAACCATCAATGTGCCAGGCTACTGTAAATTACGCATTAGAGCTCAAAAGAGACTTTGTTTCCCATTCTCACTATCTGTGATTTGTCTATAAGGAAAAATCCAATCACAGGTGGGTGTTGGTGCTCCAAGATTCACAATGAGTTCAAGCGACTGGATGGTGAGTTTATGGACTGAAGCATCAGCTTTTCGAGCCACTTTATCTCAACTGATGTGAGTGCCATCGGATTGAAATCATTCAGTGTGGATGCATTTGAGTTTTCTGGCACTGGCTGGGACAATAACACAATACTTGAAGGATAGCGGAACTGTCTTCTGTATGAGTGAGGAGTTGAAGATGTCTGTGTACACGCTCACGACCTGTGTGTGTGTATTTTTGTCAACGGGACTGCAGGCTATTGTTTGGAGTACAGCAGCCCTTTTTGCAGCTCCGATGGAATTCTGTATCATGCTCATCTCGGGCCCTCTTATACCTCATTAAAAGCTACGCACCTTTTCCTGATCTAACCCTAACCCTAACCCACACCCACATTGAACCAGACCTTTTGGTTGGGAAAAATGCAGATAGTTCTGGAGGGAATACAGATGGAGGTGGACCAGCTAATGTAGCTGTTTATAGTATAGTGTAATCATGAATACTGACAGTGCCATCTTTGAAAGGGTTTATGTTTGTGACCTCCAGGCAGCCATGCAGGTCTCCCAGTGCACTCAGTTCAGGTCTTTCTGGGTTAGTCTTGATGGTGGTCAGACTTACCAAATTGAGGTTTGAGGATGTTACTGTAGCAATGGTGCAGTGAGTATTATTTCCCTTGGCGGGGGTGCAGAAAAGACCATTAGAGCTCAACGCAAGGAAATGCTGGAATGCTGGAAGAGAGAGGTAAACAGGTAAATGAACTGCAGGTGAAAGCCGTCAGAGCGGAGCCAGCAGTCCCGGAGGCAATAGGAGGGAACTGAGAATGAAGGGAGATGTCAGAGAACAAAAAAAACAAAAAACATTTGAGTAATAAAAAACATATCAGTCCACAGAGGTTTCAAGACAAGAATGAAAATAATCAAATACTGCCATACTGTAATCAGTGGACCACAGACTCAGTCAGCTCTGCACGTATGGATATTTTCATCGCTGTGAAATCCCGACCATCCCCACATAATGTATGATCAGATCTCATTTGTCTGTGAAGGTTCAGTCATCCATGTGCCCCTGGAAATACAGCTAAAAAAAATAAAACTAAGACAACTGGAGCAAGTCAGAACTGAACAATGTCAATGTCAGTTTATTTCCAAAGCACATTTCAAAACGACCAGCTTTGACCGAAGTGCTGAACAAACACTGTAGTGATGATGTGCAGCCTCATGTGCAGGGGGAAACTCTTTCAAAGTTTGCCGCAAACCCCTCCATGTCTCCTGAGGTTCAACTTTATGTAGCCAGGCCTTTTATAAGATTAATATGTTCATAATGTATCTCGTTCTTTATGCTTGCTGGCCAATAGAGTTCCTTGACGTTTGGATTTATGACATGTTTTATTGCCTTAGACCATTCTTTTATTTTGTACTCTGTCTCTCTTGTATTGCATTTTAGTAGTTTTCCGTACCAAACCGTGTAACTTCTTGTTTTCAAAATGCTGTATAAATGAATACAGTAAAGCAAAGATACAACCATCACAATCAAGACAAGGTTGGATATCTTAAGGTTTCTTGAAGACCTTTCTTTCTCGTGGCTTCATCCACTCTCCTGAGATCTTTCTGATCTCCTACAACCACATGTCACATTCAGGTTCCTCAGGACTTCTGCCCACTGTCTCATGGTTGCCTCTAGAACAAGTCCAGCGTGTTAACAACAGTCCCAACATAATTAGGAAGTTGGTTACACGCAGTCAGGGACAACACAGCAAAGATTAATTTTAGTTTTATAATTAGAACTCAGAATGGGGTGAATGTGCGATGATAAGATGTGAGTGGGTGAGCGGTAGAGTACGGAGATAAAAGCTCAGAGATGTAGCTGGGGGCAGGGTTATGTACTGCCAAAACCACTCTCATTACATTTAATACAGCAATTGTGTACAGGTTTACAGCTTCACACAATGATGGTTTTATGATTTTATTTAGATGAGTTTATGTTCCAAGGTCACTGTCTGTGCACTCTTTTTCGCAATAAAACACTATCCTGATCACAAGATTCACGTGTGAGATCACCACATCTTTCCACACAACATACAGTTTTAATTCCCCTTGCAGTAATACGCTACACAAATGCAAATTTCTTGAATATTTCTTTGTCATTATGTTTTCCAGACTAATGTGTACGCGTACTGTATTAATCACCACAAAAAAAACAACAACACATAAATAAGTTACACGTGGCTTCCTTTGTCTTGTGAGTGAGTTGTGTCTGGAGTTTCCATCTCCCCTCCCAGCCTGGCATGAAGATGTGATGAAGGGTGGAGCTAGGTTAAATGCTGAGACCCAGCAAATGAACCAGACAATGAGCTCTGACATCATGTTGTTTCCCCTCTGTGTGTGTATTGTTCCAATCGGCCATCTACAACCGGCCATGTGGTCTCTAGCTACGGATATCTTGATAGTACAAGATGTACATGAGCACTGACCAGCAACTCATTTACCATGTGGTAAATGGTAAATGGCCCGGGGTTCAGTGTCTAGCTCAAGGATACTAGATGTAAATGAGTATCCTCTTAAGGTCACTGTGTCATGTCCTCTGTCATGTCTTGTTTTCGTCTTTTTTGTCTTGTCTTTTTTGTCTCTTTAAGTTCTCAGTTTTTCATGGTCATGGGTTCTGTTTCCTGTTTTATTTTGTCAAGTCCTTGACTTCCTGTTTGTCATGTCTGTGTGTTCCCCTTTGATTAGATTATTGGTTTCACCTGTGTCTCGTTTCTTGATTTGCTTCACCTGTGTCTTGTCACTCTGTTCCTCGTGTGTGTATATATAGCCCTGCTCTTCCCTTTGTTCCTTGTCTCGTCATACTCGTTGCATGTCGTTTCTTGTTCTATGTTTCATGCCACAGTTTCATGCCATGTTTTAGTCTTGTTAGTGTTTTGGATTTTGTTTGCTTTTTTGGATATCATGTCACCTCGGCAGCGCTCTTGTTTTTTGTAAGTTGTTTTCTTTTCTTTATTAAATACACCTTTTTGCCAACTCCTGCCTCTGCCTGCATCTAGTCCTGCACTTGGGTCCGAAAATTCCCTTCCCCGCTTACCCGTTTGTGACACACTGTGGAAGTTTCTCCTGGTCTGACCCAATGGACTGGCCTGGGGTTTCAGGTACAGTTAATCTCTTGGTCAACAAGCTAATCAACATTATTCACTTCATGAACAAAATGTCTCCCTATCAAGATTTAACCCTATCCTATCTAAGTGTGGACCAACACAATTCATTCCCTAGCTCCTAACCATATCCATCTCATCTGAGCACCTAACCCTAACATTAAAGCTGTGTGGCCCCCATTTTTCTACGCCCCACGAGGTTAGCTTGCTCCCCAAGAACACAGTTTACATAAAAAGAAGAACACACACATTAGACAGGCTGTTCCCAGAGTCTTTACATCGAGTACAGCCCACAAACACACACTGATGTCCATCCGCCCACGCGTCGCATCATCGCACACAAACACACAGACGGCCAGACAAACAGCATGACCTGGGAACACACACACGCACGTGTGAGCCATGAGTAAATGTCTGAATCACATAGAGAAACTCAGAGAAAGTTGGCGTATACTTGTCCTCTCTGCATGTGTGTTGTGATGTTTGCAACTCGGTGCGTCAAATCCGGTTCTTCAAAGCAGACAAGAAATGGTTCAGACTAAAGACTGCTCACAGGGGAATAGATGAGACAATAATAATAATAACAATAATGGGATTAGGAATTAATAGGCAATAGGATCTGATCAACACTTTCAGCATGTCCAGAAACACGATTATTGGCTAAAAACTGTAAAACATTAACTGTTAGTTGTTAAATTCATTTAGTTCAACAACATTTTCAAACAAATGATGTGTTAAAAAGTGCAGTAACATTTGCATGAAAAGCTTGGAATCCTCCTCACACAGGGCTGTGGCATCATCATCCTCACTAAGTAGATAGAGCTTAGGTGATACACCTCACCCAAGGGGCTCAATCCTTCGTATATTATTACATATGAGTCCCTGAGTTAAATAAGTTTGGATGCCTGCAGATAAACGCTTACTGATTACTTCAATTCATCATGAAAATCAGAGCCTTTTAGGACATTTGATGGGTGGGAATCTTTGCAGGCAACTCAACCTTTACTGTAAGCGTACATCACTGCTTGTTGAGTAACTCAAGCAGGGGCGCCGCCAGAAATCTTGGGCCCCATGAAAGATTAGAATTTTGGGCCCCCCCTCCCCCCTTTTTTTTTTTTTTTTTTGCAAAAAGGTGTGCTGCATGTGGTCATCTTTTTAGGTGATAACATTATTAGATTACATTATTTTAAATGTTCCATTATTACACTTTCAGATTTTGCAACTACATATTGTTTGGTTACTTTGTATGGAGTCGTTCTAAATTTTCATGTGTTGAAATGCATCACTGTATCAGTATGGATTTTTGAGACACTCAGAGCCATAACTCTCAGGCAAACATTATCAGTAACCATGATTTTGAAATTCATTCCTCTGTTTCCATCATGTTCTGACTGTTAGTCTACTATGACCAACTCTTTAAAATGCTAACTAGCTTGGTAACTGCTCCCTCTAAATAGTCCAATAATATAACAATAAATCCTAAATCCTTTATCTATGGATTACATTGCTCACCTTCTTCTCCTTCAACTGGGTTTGATGCTGAGGGCAGGTGTCCCTCTGAGGCTGAATCTGTGCATGTTGAGGGCACTTCATTAGTTATGAAACTGCGTAGCACCAGCATAATGTAGCCTAGGCTAATGTTTCTATCTTGTATATTAGCCTAGTTTATCACACATGTTCATCCAGTTGTGTACATTCATCTCCCGTGACAATAATAAAGGTAGATCATTTAAATAAAATGGCACTGCATTGCTAACTGTAGGGTCCTGCTGTAAACTGTTGTCTTGATAGGCTAATCCAACCACTTTAATATGAAATCTGTAGGTCTACCTATAATTCTCTAGCATATTGTAAACACCATGGTCAGTGAGTAATGGCTGCTAAAAGCCTACAGCTAACAGCCTACAAACCTTTCTTTTGGAAAAACTGAGTCACCAGTTGTCTGCCCTTTTTCTGCCTCTCAGCTTTCTGTTGCCTCTCTTTACGTTTTTGGTAACCAGACTTCATAGTTTCACCTCATCACCAGTCCTGCTAATCCACTATTTAAATGTAGCCTACATCTGCATACACCGGTGACACTCACGTTACTGAACAGCTGATCATTCTCTGAGCATACGCATTTCACAAGTCCCGCTTGCCTGCGAGAATCGGACTGTACCATTCCTCAATAACACAGAGGGGTGACAATGGCAATATGATAAAGAATTCAAGAAAAATGTTATAGAAAATGACAACCATGTTAAATTTACTTATTGTAACAGATGACAATTACATTTTATTTCAAAAGCCTAAATAGGGCAACATTATTATGATAATATTATTAATCCCTCAGGGCCCTGGGTCAGTCTCAGGCCCCCTGAATGATCCTAACCTTTCCCCGCCTCTCGGCGCCCCTGAACTCAAGGCTAATAATGTGAATAAGGGTCAAACATAGATGAACCACATGAAGAACCTTCTCAGATATTTTATACTTTCTTGTAGCCAGTCATGTTCTGAGTATTTTGTAAGACTGTTTCTCTGTGAACTACAATCTGCTGGTTAAAAAAAAAAGAACTTGCTTGCAAATCTCTCCAAATGTGAGCTAAACTGTCTGTCCAGACAGCATCGTGGGAGGTTTCGTAACCTGGCATGATTCTTCAGATGTCCCGTCCATACCTTTGAGGAAGACTTTGGTTTCCTCCATGATGTTTGTTGTGGCTGACCTCACAACGATGATGAAGCAGCCGTTGATCAGATGCGTCGCGGCCCAGACACGCCTCCAGACGGCTGCCGTTAGTCATGGTGGTGTATTCCTGCGTCACGCCCAGCCGACAAACACTGGCAACAGTTTGTTCCTGGGGGAATCCTCATGATGCAACACCAGCCACGCAGACCGCCAGCCAGGTAGCGTGTGGGCGGCTGCTAAAATAGAGACAGACGGCGGAGACGTGCCACTACCTGTGTCCACACCTGCATTATTTATGTTTATAGAAACACTTCATTAAACTGGTCTGAACTTTAAACCGGCCCTCATATGGCAGTCGTATGAATGTCCTGCATGTTTCACATTAAACCACTTCATACCAGTCAAACCCACCTGCTGTTCCATGATGAGGACATGGTGCCATTCATGAGTTCAAGGACAGTGCACACAAGAGATGAAAAGAAGTCATATTAAATATTAAATACATACATATTAAGTACAAAAGAAATACAACAGAAATCGATGAGGTGAGGATATATTTTGTGCTGTGATTGCCCAGTGTATATATGTGGTCTACTGAGAGCAAGCCTCACGGCAGTAGGAAGGAGGGACCTGCGCTAACAGAATAGATAAAACAAATTTGATTAATTTGCGCAAACAAATGTTAACTATCGAAATCATGCGAATAACTGCGATAAAAACATTTGAATCTATTGCCAGCCCTAATAAAAACACATGTCTACATGCTGAAAATGTGACAGCAACATCATTTCAAATGTGGCTTCACCCATGTGAGGGTGGCTGCTAAAAGAGAACTCAGCGGCCCAACTCAGCACCAGCATACGGTGTGTCCTGCCGTCTGAAACAAAACCTGAAGTTAGCATGATGAAAAAGTGGCGCTGCAGAGGAAAACAAGGTCCTGATTTCACTGTTTTTATCTGCGTGAGGTCATTTGGGCCTCAGACAAGAACACACACACTGAGCGGCTCATTCCTGGAGGGAGGTGCGTTGTTGTCCTGGTGTGTTTACTGCTCGGACGGTAGCTCCTGACTTCAGACCACAGAGGCTTTGGCGAGCAGAGACTCTGACTAAGAGCAGCTTTAACTGCTCACAGACCACGTGATGTTAAAGGGACATTCTGAAGTGTTTCACCTCAAAAACCATTTCAAACAAAGAAACCATATTGCAGTCCTTTTTTTTTTGTCGGTTGTTTGATCTGTGGATGGCTCAGTTTATTTGTTTGATGGTTGGTAGTTGTTGTTTGGTTGGTTGTTAGTTAGTCAGTTAGTTGTCGCTTAGTTGTTTGTCTGTCTGTTTGTCGGTGTCAACTTGCAAAACGCTATGGCAGACTGGCATTTCCAGTAAATAGTTACGACCCAGACTGAGGCAGAGTGGGTCCTGTCTATTTACTGGAAATGTTTGCATCACTGTAAGTTGGCACTAACAAATCTTTATTAATTAAAGGTTCACTTTTCATGAAATGTTCTGCAGCAAAGGAGAAATATTACTGAAAAAATACAGCACACAGTATGTGACATAAATTTTACTCAGACAAATACTCAAACAACTAAACATCTGACTAAATAACTAATTGACAAACGAACAAAAAAACTAAGCAAAGAAGGAAGGAAGGGATGAAGGAAAGACCTAACCAAGACCTAGACCTAACCAACCCATGACTGCCCAAACTAATCAACCAATTAACTAACTGACTAACTAACTAGCTGAAAACCAACAAACAAATGAACTGAGCGATGCACAGATGACTCAGTAAAAACATGTCCTCCAAAAAGCTAAAAATCTGACGAACCAACATCATACTCTTGGATTCATTCTTATGCCATTAGTTTGGTGGTACTTGCTGCCTCCCAGAAAGACAAGCTGCTATGCTACATCACTTACTCGCTGTAAAATAGTGAGTTAAAAAAATGATTATTGACCAAACTGTTCTGCACAACATACTTTAGGTAGAACGGCTTTGTGCAATTTATTCATCCATTTATTTATTCAGTTAATTATTAATCATCTTATAACTTGGAATTTTTGTGACAGTTATTATTATATTTAGTTATTAATATGTGTTTATTACTAATAAGCGCATACTACCTTTGATTCTGGGCTGTTATTTTTATCATTTCATATTTTTATCTATCTTTTTAAAAATTGTGATTCTCTTTTATCACTATTTATTCCACTTTCTGCCTTACATTATTTGTACTTGAATCCAGGTCATATCATGCTACTGCTGCTATGTATTATTGTTGTGTGAGTGGTTGTATGTCTACATGGTAGACTGTAGTAACTGAATAGCCCTTGGGGGTTAATAAAGATATCTCTATTCTGTATTCTGGCTGACTAATGTTTTATCCTGACTAGCTAATGTTAGCACATTCAAATTGTAAAGGTTCTGTCCTTGGTTCAACAAGAACACCATTGTGGATCTTATCTGAATAACGGCAGCTGAAGCAAATGTGTTGGGGAACGCCTCAGTTCCATACTGGGCCCTTTAATGTTCAAAAGTTCAAACGCAAATGTATGCAAATAATGCAGCTTTCTATCCTCGTGCAGCTGAAAGACATATTAAAGGACTCATTGCATCAGAACATTGCTAAAACTGTCGGAATCTCAGTGAAGAGTGACCCCCGTCTAAAAAATAACAATAACAAAAACAGAAATCTCATTTATAGCTGTATTTATTCCTCACAGCTGGGTGGAGGTTCTAGTTAAAAACATGACACATTGTGATGAGCTGTGTCATTCCCTCTGGGAGATAAAACATTTTACATAGAAATCAGGGGCAAATTTGGCGCTGTGGGATGTATGGGAAATAAACTTTTTACATCTGGCTTATTTTATATTGGGGTAACTTTTTCATACCAATGATGTTCATGTGGTAAAGAGACAATCTTGACGGGAAATGGGGGAAATTTGACTGAACTTTTTATGAAGAGCTTTTACTTTGAGAATGTCTAATCTAATATCTATCTAAAGGCTACATGATAATAATATGTTCAAATGTTTCTGTGGACAGTTTCTAGACATGTTAAAATGTAATAGTTTGGGTGTTATACAAACCAGCTGATGAGTTGCAGAGAGAGTGTAGATGAGAGCTAGCAGCTCTGACCCTGCTGCATATCCTGCATATATGGCTAAATGTGTTTGTTCTGTAGGCCTGTGCCTTAATTATGTGTATGTTTAGTCCTGACGTTTGCATGCAACATTGTGTGTGTATGCGTCCACAGCAGAGCGTGCGGTCATTACCCATTGTGACTCATCTGGTCAAAAACAACCCAACTCAGGAATTTCCAGATCGGCTCGGTTTGGATGTTTCCCTTCCAGCAGCTCTTTGTCTCCTCAGCTGGAAAGAAAAGGGACGAGTGGGAGACTAAACACTGAACCCTTCTTTTGTTTTTCTGTGAAACCAATCAACCCCAGCTGACCTGAGGTCGCAGCTCTGCTTTTGCCTGTAAAGTTTGTGAGAAAAGATCAACAAATGGTTTTCTTGAAGGCTCTGCTTGATTTTGTTTGTTAGCGGCATCAATCAGCCATTGGTCTTCTGGTTCACCACTGTACTCCAGAGTTTAGACAGGGTGTTCTCCGGGACCTTCAACAGGTTCACCATGTGATAATGTTGCGCACATCCTTGAGAAGCTTCCAAATCTCAGTTAAGGCTTGCTTGGAACTAAAAGCAGAAAAGGCTCTCCAGTAAATGTTTTGAGTCGTGATTTAAAAGAGTCATCTGACATGACTTCCTCAGGCAGATGAGGAACTGCGAACAAACCTTTTATTTTTAGCTGGACCCCTGGAACAAACAGTAGACCTCTGCCCAAGGATCTCAAGGTACGTAAGAGAATGTAAACATTTAATTGAGTCATCTTCAAAGGACATATACTAAGCAACTAGCAAGCAACTGGCTAACTAGCTTTCAAGATTTTTAAGGAGGAACATTGAGGAACATTGAGAAGCTTTCAGGTTCCAGACATATTTTAGGAGGGTTTTGAGGTTAGGGATCCTTGCTCCTTGTTTTTTCTTTCCATTCTTACTCACCCATTTTTTTCTCTTTTATTTTGTGTTGTTGTCTTCTTCTTCCTTACTTCTCCTCAGTTCTTGTCTCCCAGTCTATCTGTCCTCACCACCTCCTTTCTTTCTGTTTCTCCTTCTCTTCTCCTTCTTACTATCCTTTTTGTATCCTCCTCTTTAGCCTTCTCCATTCAAATGTCCATTCCTCCCTTTTCTCTCCTTCCCTGCCTCCCGTCCCGTCTTCATTCTCTTTCCTTTCTTCTTCTTGTTTTCTTCTCCTGCCCCTTTCCCCTAAACCATCTAATTTCCTTTCCTGCTCTACCTGTCTCCTTTCTTCATTTCCTTCATTTTTTTCTTTTCATTCCGTTTTCTCCTTTCTTACCTCCCTAACTATTCCTTTTTGATGGTTTGTTTGTTTTATATTTTCTACATGCTTTGACTTTTCTGTGCAGCATATTATAATGTGCTTTATAAATAATTTTACACTGACATATTTTCTGCTGAGGGAACTAAATTGCCAGAACATCCATGTACACACCATTCCAGTGGAGATTTAAAAACCATCTTTGTTCCTTTTGGGCCTAAATAGATGCTGGTGTGAGTCAACCTGGGCAAACTTGGAGAAAAATCAGTCAGCTGACCTTGTGCTGTGATCTCATCCAACCCGCTGACTGTTTTTGTTTTTTAATTTTTTTCTGAAGTTGAATTAAGGAGAAACTCCGACCTTCCAGCTCCAAACAGACTCTGCAGTTTATGTGATGATCTCTGCAGAGATTCATTTGGTTGTTTCCTGGTGGGAAAGTTTCCAGCAGCGGAAAGATTCCAGCTCCGCTGTTCAGGGGGATTCCTGCAGAGGACGGAAACCAAAAGCTCTGTCAGTTTCCAAGATGAGATTTTTGCTGTCCAGGAGCAAGAGGAGAAAGACGAGACAGAGACAGAAGAGGAGAAATAGGAGGAAGAAGAGAAAGAGGAGGAGGAAGAGGAAAAAAAGATGAGGAAGATAGGAGGAAGAGGTAGAAGGAAGCAGGGAAAGAGGAGGGAGAGGTGAGGAGGAAATGTAGGAGGAAGAGTAGAACGAGCAGGAAAAACAGGAGGAAGATGAGGAAAAGGAGGAAAGACAGGATAAGAGGAGTACGACAAAGAAGAGAGGGAAACATGAGGAAGATATGAGGAAAGAAAACGAAGAGGTAGAAAAATTGGGGGGATAGTTCACAAACTCATCAGGTCAAGAAAGGATAGATAGATAGATAGATAGATAGATAGATAGATAGATAGATAGATAGATAGATAGATAGATAGATAGATAGATAGATAGATAGATAGATAGTGAAGAGGCAGAGGATGGACACTCATGAAGTGGACGGAGGGAGTAAGAGATATGTAAACTTCTCCAGTTGTATTTACATGTCAGGTGCCCAGAGAAGACAAACAGAACTTTGCTTTAATCCTTCTTCTCTTACAGAGGGCATGTGGACATCGTCAGCATCCAGCAGGAAGCTCACAAGTTCACACTGAGACAGCTGCTGAGAGACATTCAAACACAGTCGGGGAAACACAGTTAGTAATGGGGACACTGCTCATATTCTCAAACTAACGTTTTCCTTCGTTTTGTCCTCCATCTCCATATATCCATATA
The DNA here is from genome assembly GCA_005024645.1 of Planiliza haematocheilus. Classification (NCBI taxonomy): domain Eukaryota; kingdom Metazoa; phylum Chordata; class Actinopteri; order Mugiliformes; family Mugilidae; genus Planiliza; species Planiliza haematocheilus. The sequence goes on along the minus strand of SRSE01000383.1, from coordinate 2,516,534 downwards.
AATCCATAAACTTAACAGCTTTAATAAAACTGCAGAAACCTAAACATACCAGTTCTTACTAAAGAAACCTATTTGGCCAGACTTTAAACTGTAGAGAAATTTTATGAATTTAGGGGCATAAGGTTTAATTCAGTTTCATTGTCAATAACAATACAGACTAGACACTTTACAAAACCCAGCCTGAAACCCCCAGAGCAAGCACCAAGGTGACGTTGGCAAGGAAAGGCTCCCTTTTAACAGGAAGAAACCTTGAGCAGAACCCAGCTCATGTGGAGAGATCCATCTGCTTGAGGCCAGCCGGGTACAGACAGAAAAGACAGAGAAGAGAGAGCATCAGAAGGAATGAGATAAACATACATCTGAATGTCTGTGAAGGTTCTCAGTCATCCAGGTCATGGTAATCCAAAAAAAGTTTTCAAAAAAGGCAACTGGACTTGTAGATTTTGGAGAAGACGTTTCACCACTCATCCGAGTAGCTTCTTCAGTTCTGAGGGACTGGTGGGAAGTCTGAGGTTTAAATAGGAACTCCTCCTGAGAAACCTTGCTTGTTATGCTAATAACCTGAATGATACAAATACACAGACGTAGCTGATATATATATATATAGCTGTTACTGGTAGTATTATAGGCAGGAATGGATAACTGCAGGAAATAAATACAGGACAGGTTAATGAAACCACAGCTGTAAGAGCCTCTGTCTCTGGCTCTGATAAGTCAAGTGCTAACTGAAGCTCTGGTAACGGAAGACATCACCTCCCCATTCTGCTTTTACCTACGTTTACCTCCTATTCTATTTTTCCACAGGAACCAGCTCCCAGCTCTGGTAACTAAAGGCTTTACCTCCCATTCTTCTAAATATTGACATTGGTCAGCACTTGGGCGAGAGTTTGTGTAACTGGTCTGCTGGCTGGCCATAGCATTAGAGCTGTATAAATATCTACACATAAAACTTGGATAACGTTCAAAAATGTAATGCACCAAATTTCTCATAGACCACCATTCAACTATTTCTGGGTAGGTTTCACCTAAAAATGCCCGGATGTGTCAAGAGAGTGGAAAGTACCCGGATTGTTGTTCTCATCAATGTGAAGTATATTGGTCCTAGCACAGAACCCTGAGGAACTCCACAACATACTTTTGTAGTAGAAAAATCTGGATTTTACAGGCAGACAATGAAGAGAAGCAAAAACTGAAGTAATATGATCTCTCTTGCTAATTCCCATCAGTGCTCCTGCTGAAGAATTTTACATTAACAAGGACAGAATATTTTAAAAGGCTCTCATTATCGATGAACAGATATTATTTACTGTGCGTTTGCCTTTTCAGGTGATCATTTACATTAGTGATTGTGTGTTTTTCTTCTGAATGAGTTATACTGCTCTTCCACAGATTACCTCTGTTGAGTGTGTGGTCTTCAATATGACCCAGGACTAATTGTGTGTTCACATTACCAAAGACAAAATGTGGAGGGTCTAAGATCAGATCACTGTGTTCACACATGTACTTTAAGATGGACAGTTGTGATCAATTCATTCAGAATGGATGTTACTGAAAGGTTTGAACAGGGCCTTTTGGTCTGAAGGTAGATTTATGTGTTGGATCTACACAGAGCCTCCATCAGCATCTGGAGTGCTGCCATCAGTCTCTAAAACTGCTGTGTTGAATTCCTTCAAACTGAGCTGACCTAATAAATATAGAACAACAATAAATGGTTTGAAAAGAGATGTGGATAAGGAAATAAATTTGTTCTGTAGATCTGACACAGAAGAATAAATGTAGATACATGTGTGAAATAGACAATAAGAGGATTTCAGTTAGTGTTCCTTTAAAAGTCATTCAAGTAGTATAGAAGAGAAGGAATAAAAGCTAAAGACTTATGAATGAGAGGGGACGCAGTGTATGGGCCCACTGGGAGAGCTGAGTCACTTTTCTCTGGCTGACCGGTCGGTGAGCGTTTGAGGTCTGGGAAACACATCGGAAATCATGATCCAGACAGAAACTCCTTTTTCTGTCTTTGTGAGGACCTTGCATTGACAAAATGCATCCCCCTGAATAGGTTGTAACCCGAAAAAAATAAAAAATAAATAAATAAAGTTTAAGAAAAGCGGAAAGTGCCATATGGCCATTATCCTACTCCTAGTTGAGTTTTCATATGAGTAGAATGAGCCATGCTAGAGCTAGAGTGTAAAGCTAGTGGAATGAGTAATCTGGCCATTATCCTCCTGGTTGAGTTTAAGACCGGTAGAACGAGTGATCAGGCCATTATCGTCCTCTTGATCAAGTTTAAAATGATTAGCATGAGTAATATGCCCACTATCCTCCTCCTGGTTGAGTTCAAGACGAGTAGAACGAGTCAGGTGGCCACTATGCTCCTCCTGGTCACGTTAAGACAAGCAGAACCAGTCATCCGGCCACTATCCTCCTCCTGGTCACGTAAAGACAAGCAGAACCAGTCATCCGGCCACTATCCTCCTCCTGGTCACGTTAAGACAAGCAGAACCAGTCATCTGGCCATTATCCTCCTCCTAATTGGGTTTAAGACAGGGTAGAATGAGTCATCCGGCCATTATTGTCCTCCTGGTTAAGCCTAAGACAAGTGGGAAGAGTCATATGGCCACTGTCCTCCTCCTGGTCAAGTTAAGATGAGTAGGAAGAGTCATCCAGCTACTATCCTCTTCCTGATCAAGTTTAAGATGAGTAGAAGGAGTCATACGGTCACAATCGTCCTCCTGGTCAAGTTAAAGATAAGTAGGAAAGAGTCATATGGCCACTATTATCCTCCTGGTAGAGTTTAAGACGTTTAGAACAAGGCATCTAGCCATTATCCTCCTCCTGGTTGAGTTTAAGACGAGTAGGAAGACTCATACAACCATTACCATCCTCCTGGTTGAGTTTCATTGTGTTTGAACAGCTCATCTCCTCCAACACTTTATCGAACACAGTACTGAAAGCAGGACATATAGACATCCAGTAAACATCATGGTTGATATTTATGGAAGGCGCTTCAACTCTCAGTTTTTCTCAGGGTGACTCACCACACATACACCTCTTCACACAACACTAACAAAGATCCAGAGACAGTCTGACTGACACACAGTCACACTACTGAACCTCCTCCATTACAACACTGTCTGCACACTGTCACACAAGGAAGAGGAGGAGGAAGAGGGCGAGGAGAAGTAGGGAGAAGGAGGAGGAGAAGCACAAGAAGATCAAGAAGAAGAAGAAGTAGGTGGAGTAGAAGGAACATGCGGAGAAGGATGGCGAGGATCAGACAGAGGTGGCGAAGGAGGAGAAAATGATAAAGGAGCAAAAGAAGAACAAGAAGAAGAAGATGACAGAGGAGGAGGAAAAAGAAGTGGAGGAGGGGGTATCAAAGGTAGGAGACAGGTGGAGATGGAAAGAGAAAAAGAAGGTGTTTTGTTCTTCATCTATGCCTCTAAGCCTGAAATGATTTAGCAGAAGAAGATGACCAAGATGTCTCTGGTAGGGTTTGAATGATTTCAGATTTTTTAAAGTCCACTAATATGTGGTGAAAGTCAAGTCGACTAGTCAATGATGTTACACATAAAAACACAGTAGACAGTAATGCTTTTCAAGAATGAGATCTATATTCTTGACCTGAGTACATATTGTAGCATCTCACACAAAGGAAGCTACGGAGGCTTTTCTGCAAGGTAACCAAAGCTTGAACACAGGATACTGTCGGCTGTAGCCCACTTCAACACCATGAACACAATTAGTCTGACAATTCTAATATGCACAAAAACTGCTACAACCTAGCAACAATGTCAACTAATAGAACACAATGAAACTGAACATAAAAATAAGCGCTTAGATATGTATAGCCTATATAAATCTGCACTGTCAATATATATAGCAGCTAAAGGTCTAATAACATTAGACAATGAAATTCACCAACAAATTGTTGATTTCCAGCCTCCTTGTCTCTGTGACTGTAAGTGAAGTTCATCTTTAGTTAAGTATTTCTACAGATTTAATGAACCGCTGCTAGTCACCTTTCGTTTCCAGCTGGGCCCCGGGAAGGACAGTATTCCTGTATGGTGCTAAAAGATCAGCAATGTAGTCCGGGGCACAGCCATGAAGATGTTTCTAAAACATACTGGGAGCCGGTGGAGATCTGCTAAAACTGGAGTGATGTGATCCCTTTTCCTGGTTCTGGTTAAAAGCCTGGCCACTGACTTTTGGAATGTCTGGAGTCGTGAAATTGCTTTAGTGCTCCAACAGGTAAAAAGGCTGTTGCAGTAACCAGACGTGATGAAATAAAAGCATGTAAAATAGTCTTTGTGCGCTGTTTTTCACCTGAGCTTTGCCCCACAAAGAGCAAACATGCTAAAAAAGAATGGATTTATTCCAGCTTCAGAGAAACCAGGAATTAGTGAAGGGTTACCCCAGCCCTCTACATCTGATCCATCTGTCTGATCAGATTCTAATTAACTGCTTTCTGACAGGAAGCCTGTAGTTCTGTCTTAAACCCTAAGTGTCAGTCTGTGTCTGATGAGAAGGCAGTCTTCTGCATCCTGGACAGAAGATCCTAGCCACAGATGTAATGGGAGATGTGGATGGGATGGGTTGATTTCAGGATGAAGGAGTGTAGTGGTTCTACTTTTAATATAGGCCCATCATTTCATAGACAGAATTCACTGATTTGTCTTAAATAATTACATTCAAACAAAAGCAACAAATTGGTTTAGTCCTAACTCTTGGCTGATGGGTAATGTAGTGATGTGAACGATAGTAATGTAGTTAAAAATTAAATGAGTAATAGAGGTCCAAGAAGTCCAAGAGGTCAATGCCATCACTACAGTTTTACAAAGGGCGACAGTTTCAGTGGTCGGTCCAACTAGCAGCTAAAACATTATTTAATACAGTTTGATGAAGATAGTGTTGTTATAATCAACAAATAACTTATTTTTTAACTTGTGATTTACCACCACAGTTAACGTATTCCATGCTGTCAATTACGCTAACCTCGAAAATGTATAAAGTATAGAGATATTTAGTATGTTTTGTCAAATATTGAGCATTTTAGAGGTGTCGTAATCCTAGAATCTCAGGAGGCTGAATTGTTACTATTATAAGCATTAAAAAACTGTCATGTCTTCCGTCTTGGTCTCCCGTCATGTCTTTCATCATGTCTTTTCACAGTCACTGTTTTGTTCTGTCATGGTTTAGTTTCTTGTGTTTTTGTTGTATCTTGGTCTCGGTTTTTCACGGTTTAGTGTTCAGTTTTTCAGTTTTCAGTTTTATTTTGTTAAGTTCTTTGATTTCCTGTTTGTCACGTCTGTGTTTTCCTTTTGATTAGATAATTGGTTTCACCTTGTGTTATTTCTTGATTTGCTTCACCTCTTGTCATCCCTCTGTTCCTCGTGTGTATATATATAGCCCTGCCTTACCCTTTGTCCCTGTCGCGTCATACTACTTGTCACTACCTGTTACTGCTTGTTAGCCATGTTTCACGTCACAGTTTGTTCCATGCCACAGATCTTCTATGCCACGTCATAGTTTTGTTCATGTCTTTTGGGTTTTTGTTCGCTTTTTGGATTTCCTGCCCTGTCAGCAGCACCCTAGGTTTTTGTAAGTTTGTTTCTTTCTTTAATTAAAAATATCTTTTTGCCAACTCCTGCATCCTTGAAGTCCTGCATCTAGGTCCATACTCCTTTCCCTGCTACCCCCTTTCTGACTGAACAACGCGACTGGGACAAAGGGTAAGGCAGGGCTATATATACACACGAGGAACACAGGGATGACGAGACACAGGTGAAGCAAATCAAGAAATAACACAAGGTGAAACCAATTATCTAATCAAAAGGAACACACAGATGTGACAAACAGGAAATCAAAGAACTTAACAAAATAAAACAGGAAACAGAAAACTGAAAAGCTGAACACTAAACCATGAAAAACCGAGAACTTAACAAGATACAACAAAAACACAAGAAACTAAACCATGACAGAACAAAACAGTGACTGTAAAAAGACCATGACGGAAGACCAAGATGGAAGACATCTAAACTACAGATTTATATACTCTGCTTCAACCTAGCAACATTTGCCTGTACTTCTCTCCATCAGTATCACACTTCAGGAGTGTTTCTGTTCATGTGTGTGTATTGGTATGCACAGCATTTAAAATGTAGATATTGGTTAGCTATTATTATCATAAAAAAACAGTTTGTTGGCAGAAAAAAAACAGCAGCTTCTTCTGCTACTGTTGCAAGCTGTTTTCCAAGAAAAAGATTGATTTAACCACCTCAGGACTCAGGGGGTGGGGGTGAGGCCTGGCCACTGCCCTGCAGGCTGGTCTTTAAATAACTCCTCCGGTCGGACTGAAAACCACAGAGAGCTGTTCTCAGAGCAGCTGTAAATGAGCGTGATGACAGCTGTGGATGTGGACGCCATGCGGACGCCTCTGTGTTTAGACCTCGTCGTGTTTGTCGTCTCTCCATCAGCCGTTAACACCTCCACCCCTGTGTGAGTGGAAAATGTTTGTGTTTACGTGGGCGTAAAATAATGTTCTTTCAGGCGCGATGATTCATTTCAAGCATCTGTGTGTTTGTGGAGGTGAAGAGGGCGCGCGATAGATGGGTGGTGACAGTTTGACCGCCCCCGTGTCCCCACCCGCTCGACAGGAGAGAAACAGACACACACCTGTGGGAGAAGGACAGAGCTTATTAATCACTGCTGTTGTTATAAACTCACTCAATACAGCACAGTGTGTGTGTGGATATGATGACAGTCAGGATTTATAACGGACCAATCATAGAGCCCCTTGGCTCTACAGGAAAGCCAATTAAAGAGCCCGGCTGATTTATTAACTGGAGCACACCTGTCCTCACCTCAACCAATAAGATGTCTCCACGGTGTCTTCTGAGATCTCTCTGTCTCCTCCTATTTTAGCTTGCAGCTGCTGAAAGCTCTGCTCTCATTGGCTAGATGTCAATGAGAAGAGAGTCCACACTCAAGGACCCAAATGTCCAGATTCAAAATGTCCACAGAGAGAAATAATTACTAATTTATGATGCTAATTGCAGCAAATTGACTGTTTGAGTTGTTTTAAATGTCATCAAATATGGCGGACATCCTGATAGTTAAATGCAACGTCCACAGTTTGATTGCCCGTTCTGGTTGGGTCAGGATCCGACAGTCGTAGTGATGATCGGAGAAAAACAACTTTGGTGATGTGAAGTGGGCAAAGCTGAAAACTTGAACTGACTGATATAGATGCTTGACAAATGACTCAAACACAGAGTCCCCAAATACTGACCTGAAGAAAACAGCGTTCCTACCACCAAATCCACTGACAGCGGGCTTGAGATGTTGGTTGAACCCAGAAGCAGACGTTGACAACATTTCTGCAACCAGAAAATAGTCTACGTCCCTCCATACACTATATTCTTATCTTCTGCTTGTGTCTTGGGCAGCTACAACCTGGGACGTTCAATAGAGACAGTCTGTTAGCTACACTGACACGGGCAACCAGAGAATCACCTTAGATGTAGGTGGAACTGCCAACCCCAGCAAACCCTACCTTTTGTCTCTGGGTAAGTGTACTTTACAGTGAAGATACAAGCAACAAATGCAGCAACACACATGTCTGATGTGTTTGAAATGTTGCGTCTATTTTATATTTTGTGGCCACTTGGACTGAACAACCAGGAAATGTGGACAATGGCTGATTGACAACTTATCGAGAAGACCTTTTTCCTCAGACTGGCGGACTGTCTTACCGTAACACAGAGCCAGAATATCAGTCCTGTCTGTTCGTTGTCCTAAGCTAAGCTAATGAGTTTTATATTTTCTGGTCAAGCAGAGTAGTGTCAGTGTGAACTCTGAGTGGGAAAACATATGCCGTTCCTTTGAGGACGCGTAACACGTGACTGAGGGTGGGTTCTTTTGTCTTTGATTCAAACACACTGTGACTGATTTTCACTGTGTTTGGCAACCATTTTTGGGCATTAGTGGGATTCCCTTGTTTCGGCCAGAAGAAGCCATGTGACGTCCTCTGTCTGCACCCTGAAGACCTGGCTTGACTCAGAAATTCACCTTCCACATCTGTGTTTCATAACGTGTATTATAACAAAATAAACCGAGTCGGACCGCCAAAAGCCCAGAGATGATCACTGAACGCAGCTGACACATGAAAGGCTGAGCAAAAACTGTTCTCTAAATACTGAATTTGGTGGAAGCACAATTAAAGCGTGTGATGTTTCCATCCAACATTCAAAGTTGAAGAAACCTTTCCTTGTTTCTAAACTGACGCATCAGATGAGTGTCGATGCCCACCACATTTTGTGTGTCTCTGTATCTGCTTTGTGTCTCATCACATTTTGTGTGTCTCTGTAATTGCTTTGTGTCTCATCGTAGTTGTTTTACTGTGTATTTGTGGTTGTTCCATGTCTATTTGCACCTCTATGTTGTTTATGGCATTTATTTGTAGTTTTGTGTCACTGCAGATTCGTGTTGTATTGCTTTGTTGTTGATTTTTTTTTTCAGTTTTGTGTCTCTCCGTAGTTGCTGTAAATCTCTTTGCGGTTGTTTTACATCTCCCTTTAGCTATCTTGTATCTCTTTGAAGTTAACTGAATTTCTTCATAGTTGTTGGCGACTGTGGCTCAGTAGGTAGAGCGGGTTGTCCACGAACCAGAGGGTTAGCGGTTCGATCCCCGGAATGTGCCACATGTCGAAGTGTCCTTGAGCAAGACACTGAACCCCCAGTTGCTCCCAGTGCGTGGCACTGGTGTGTGATTGTGTGCGTGCTTGTGTGAGTGAATGGGTAGATGTGTCTCTGACTGTAAAAGCGCTTTGAGTACCAATAGGTAGAAAAGCGCTATATAAAAGCAAGGCCATTTACCATTTTGCATCACTTTTAGTTTTGCATCTATTTGTAGTTGTTGTGCATCCATTTGTAGTTGCTTGGTGTGTCTTCGGTGGTTGTTTTGGCTTTCTTTGTTCTTTACTGCCTCTTTGTAGTTGCTTTACATCTTTGTGTTATTTGCGTCTCTTTATAGTTTACAGTTTGTATTTCTTTGTAGTTTGTCTTTTCCTCATTGTTTTACTTGCCTTTGTTTTTGCGTAGTCTCTTTGTAGTTGTCTTGTCTCTTGTCATTGTTTTGTATTTCTTTGTAGTTTGCTGTCTCTTTGTGGTTGTTCTGTGTCTCTTTGTACTTGTATCATGTATCTTTAGTTGTATTGTGTCTCTTTGTCGTTGTATCATGCATCCTTAGTTGTATTGTGTCTCTTTGTAGTTGTCTCAGAGGTGGTACTGAATCATTGTGTGGTCTCTTATTTTTCCAACAAACATTATCTGCCACTGCAAGTGTACTGTGATACTAACAGAGGACCCTTCCCTCACCTTCTGGTAGCGAGTACCTCACAAGCAGCCAATCAGGTTCCAGGTTCCAAAGATGTGACAGACAGCTGCCATTAAAGGCATCTTTGCGTGTGCTGTTTGTTCTGACTGGGATGATGAACAGCATGTCCAGACTGCTAACAAGAACAAAGACATGGAGGGATTCTCTCATCCGTCCACACCCGCAGCCTGACATTTCACTTCTGTCCAGACACAGCTGCTCTCACACACACACACAGCTTCAGATAGCATTACGCCCCTAACTTCCCATGGTGCGTTGTAAACAGAACACGCCCGTCCGCCTGTGGCAACACTTCAGACACACACTCATCCAAACACTGGCTTATGCATAATATGCACACACAGCTGAGGCTCATCTAGACGCTGCTTCCTGATGCAAAGGCTCATGGGAACCAGGCACTTTTATGACCCACACAGTGTTTGGACTCTGCCGACTGACCTTAAAGGACCGTCACCGGTCAGCCTGGCTTAGCACAAAGGCTGATAACAGCTAATTCTGCTGCTTCTCAAGGCGTCAACATTAACTCAGATTGAAAAGCCTTCTGCTGCGTGGCTGCTGCCAAAAAACTTCTGGGGAAGATGGACACAGGCAGGATTCATAGAAATCCTTTCTCAAAATAAATAATGAAAATAATGTAAACTATGTGGCAGGCAGATGAACCATCTCTGAGCCTTTTGGCCTGAATGCAACAAAAACCTGTAAAACATTTACATGAATGAGTCGTGTGAACTCAGACGACACTGTAACACAATAGGCAACTGGAATAGGAAACAATAGCGGCTGTAACATTTAATATTTAGCAGCTGTGAGTCCCATCAGAGAGTGTACTGCGTTTTATCAGCCTGACCAGCCTGTCAGACCACACTGAGGGCAGGACAGGCCCGAGAGACAATCTACTGTCTGATATTTCTGCTCCGAAACAAACAAAGACCCACAAATGCCGTCGGTGTCGTAGTTTTGCATCTGCACAGGAAGTCTGAAGGTCAGGGGTTCAGTGCCCTGCTCGAGGACACTTCAGCAGGACAAAGCCGAGACACAGAGAGAGAGGAAATCGGGAAAATCATTCGACACTCTGAGGGACAATGAAAAGCAGGAGACAGTAAAATAAAATCCAGATATGCTTTAAACTTTTATTTCTCCAGAGAGAGCTGACCAAGCTCCACCCTGACACACACACACACAGCAAACAAAAGCAGAAAACTGTAGTGAAAATACTAACGTTGGTAAAGTGACAAAAACCTCTTTGTCTCTCTGAGCTCATTTTATATTTTAAAAGTCTTTTTATATAATTATAAATTAATAAATGAATGTGAGCTACACCAGAAACCATTTAGCATCCTTTACAATTTTCTACATTTTTACATAAAAATAACTCAAAACATCAATGGATTTCCACACACAAGTGGTGACAGAGGAAGGCACAGCCACAGAGAGTTTATTTTGTCTACTTCGAAACAGCTACACAAACATTAGAGAGGCAACGAAGAACAGAAGCTCCTGACGTGATTTCAGTCACGGTGAAACTGACACGACAACAGGCCAGAGAGAGCAGAGCTGACCTCAACTCAGACCTGAACTTATAAACTCTGAGTCTATCTGAAACACATCTGTGACATTTAACTTAACAGATTTCTCTAGATTCAACATTTCCTCCAGACCAGATCTGACTGAACTGAAATTTCCTCTGAGAACCACCTGCAGAATAATGTCTCATTAAGGTGGCTCAAGTGTTCAGACCTCATGAGAGATCTGATCGCAAGTGTCTAGCTTTAAGTACACATGTGAACACAATCATGTTGTATTTGACTGATCTGATCCCAGACCGCATGTGGAGGTGGACACACTTGATTTAATTCCTTTGGTAGGAATGTGTCCTCGGCTACACTGACTGACTTCCTCCTTAGCTGACAGAATATGGAATAAATAAATGCATATTTAAATTTTTTAAATGATCTGTTTAATTAAATCAGAAAAATGCACCGACTGAGCTAAGTGGTGATATATACTTTTCAACACAATTTTATATAAAATGTATAAAGAATGAAGTAATTAGGTTGCATAAACAAAAAGAAAACACCAGTTTCTTTTTTGCCCCTATAAATGAGTTCAATTTAAATTATAAATCAACATACATAAAGATCAAATTAATATGCTATGTCATTAGCTCCAAAGAAAATTAGTCAGACTTTTACTTTTTAACTTTCAAAACGATATCCAAAAATGTTGTGAATGTGTTAATTGGAGATGTCTGAATCACCTTTTCAACTGGATGCTGTCCAGTTCAGTACAGTTTGCTTGTGAGTTTAAAAGTAGATGAATGAGAGAGGTGAGAATCCTGGAGTTTACTAGATAACTTGTAAACTGAAGGGAAGGTTAAGTCCACCGTGGGAAATCAAGATTGCTGGGATTTCACTGGTAATTTTCTCCCAATACAGTTAGGTGTATCCAGCTGATTTTAGTTATAGTTAGTCATATAGTCCTAGTTATAGTCCTTCTTTGTTTTCTTTGAAATAAGTAATTGATTAATTTCATTTTAAACGTATAGTTTCTAAAAACTAGATTTACTCTTAAGGCTAATTTAAAGTACTGCAGGACTACACGGTCTAGCCTACCCACGCAGAGTACGCACATAGCCTACGCCAGTGCTCTGTAAAAACACCACCCAAACACCAGTGGGCGCTGTGTCTTTTTTGCCAATAGGGTTCATTTTTGTTTCCACTCCCTGCTGTGCTTTCAACAATGCGGACTGAAACTTTTGCCAAAATTTCACATGATGAGTCATACAAATGATTGTATCTCCGAACCTCCTTAGTTAACCTTTCTCTGATGTGTTCTCCCATTAATGATCCAAAACAATCAATTCAAAAATTGCGGAGATGGAGAAGCAGCCAGCAATACTAAAGCAGAAAAACACTACTACCAAGCAGACAAGTCACAGCTCTTGCAGTCTATGACGCATAGTGACATTTCTGGGGAGGTGCACGTCAGGCAATAGCGTTAGAGTCTATGTAGGATCTGCATATGGTCTGGGCTGTCGCCGTTGCCTATTAGTTTTCCCTCTTCCCATCCCCTCACATTTCCTGTCTAAGTGGAAAAAGATTGGTTGGTCTGTAGTCCTACGTCTCATCCCTCCGCCCTGACAAGGTCATGCAGAATTTAATCTTAGCGACTATCAAACAAAGAAACCCAGGGAACTCTTCCTTCTCTGTGCTTTCCTGTAAGATATCCATTATTTTCTGTTTTTCTAATTGCTCTAAATCTTCAGCAATTATTCTTCAGCTATTTTGTGAATTAAAATGAATAGTATGGTGGGTTTTGTAATAATTCCTTTGTTGCCTTCGTCTTGATGTCATTGTATTTTCCTCTAATTTCCTTAGTCAATGGACAACATCATAAACAGGTGCATTAGGAGGGTGACTCTTCCCTTTCAGAACTTGTCCATTGGATTCTTCAACTTATGTCCAGTCTGCATATATGCAGGCATTACAGTTGTCCGTCGTATTAGGGTGATATGCAGTGGTGAGTATGGGAGCCACTGTTCACAGTAAACTGCGGAGCTTGATCAGATAAGCTGTAATTAGGTACACCCCATCTGGTAAAGACTTCCTTCTTTAGAATGTAAGTTACTGTTTGTGCTGTAGCATTCCATATAGAGAAAGCTTCGCCCCAGTGGGTAAAGTAATCCACCATCACACACAGGTATTCGTGTCTTTCTGGACTTGGTAGCGGACCGATCATTTCGTTAGGACCAGTGAGTATGGGTTGTTGAATCTTCCAGCTTTTTTTTTTATTATTATTATTATTTTATGTGCATTTAAACTCTGACAAACTACATGCTTGATGAGTTTTTTTTTGTTTTTTTTTACATCTATCCACATTCCAGGCCAATATGCTACTTCATAAAATCTTTTATATACCATGTTTTGAAGATACTACTGTGGTGAGTGAGTTTGTTTCTTGTCAATCTTTAAGAGCAACAGAATCCTACGCACTCTTTTTGTTTCCTTTGGCTGGTTCCCTCCACATTATAGTCCTTCTGTTGATCTTCCCAAATCCTGTCAAAAGATATAGGAATATTTTCATCTCTTTCTGTAGGCTATAGACAGCATCTTATTTAAGAAGAATTACATGAAAGAGCGTCAGGAGCAGTTTAATTTTCCTTTCCTGTATTCCACAATTAAGTCAAACCGCTGAAACCTTAGTGCCCTTCAGATCAAAGGGCGCATGGTTTTTGTTGATGAGAGGACCCATTTTAAAGTAGAGTGAGCAGTAATGATGGTGAAGAATTTTGGTTCTAGAAAGTGCTGCCATTTCTATAGTGCCCAAATGATTGCGAGGCACTCTTTTTCTGTTACTGAGTAATTTCAGTCATCTCAGTTTAGGCTAAGACTTGCATAAGCAAGGACCACTTCAAGTCCTTCGACTAGTCTCTGGGTTAATACAGCTCCTAGACCTGTGTCACTAGCATTGCTAGGTATAGCAAGTCTGGGTTTGGGTGATTGAAAATAGATCAAATGCGTGCTGGTATGCCTAACTCCAAATAAAAGGTCCTCAGGGAGCCATTTTGGAAACGGCTGCCAAAAGCTACTGGTTGCAGGGCATGAATAATTCCACCAGGGGGCAGTTGACAAGTCTCAAAAGTATACAACAGGTTTTTCAGGTAAGTATCGATTATGTGGGTGGAGCAGAGGTCTCAGAAACTCATGTATCAGATATTATACACTTGGACATAGAGGGTTCAATTCCTTCTCTTGAGGCGTACAACTCTGCGAGAATAATTTTTTTGCGAGAAGGCATTTTCCACCAGAGCACCATGAATTTGGGGGGGCTGACTCATCATATCACATTTCCATTCACCTTGAGCACTGATGTTTGACGACTAAAGAAAAGATAATTTCCCATCGTGGCTTAGCATCACAGGAACCACACTATCATCTCTGAATCTTTCATGAAAGCTTTCCCTGAGTCTGCTGTCCAACTTTCTTTCACCTCTTGTTATTCAGTGACAGATCTCACACTTGAAGTGAGTTTTCTTTAGAGGACTGATTGCTTTGTAAAGGTTGCTTTGCAGCTATCAGACCAACCATCTCTCTGCCATGTGTTCCGGATTACTCCCACCATAGATCTCAGTCAGACGCTCTTCACAGACCTTGCTGCGCTTGTTTCCATCGTAGAAACGAGTTGAAGACTCTCAAGAAAACAGATGGTTTTTGATTGATTGTGTCTGAATCTAAGAGGAAACACTGAATTTTCTTTTGTCCAGGTTCCAGCTGGTGCTCTGTTAGAGTAAAAATAAAATCAAATAAATGCACTCTTCTGTCTCCTAGTTGCTTTCTGTAACGCCTGAAGTCACAAGTTTAGCTTTAATTACTGCTTTAAGAAACTGTGGTTTGAGTTATTTAATTTTATTTAGTATTGTTTGATTTTAATTTTAATTTATTATTTTTATTTTATTCTATTCTATTTCATGCTGCAAACATAACTGATTTTTGTATTTGTATTGTACAATTTGTATTTTTGTGTTTTTTTATTATTTATTATTATTATTATTTAATTGTATTGACATATTTTATTCATTCATTCATTCATCCTCTGTACCCGCTTATTCCTGCTAAGGGTCGCAGGGGTCTGCTGGAGCCTATCCCAGCTGTCGACATATTTTAAATGATTCCTTTTTTTTATTTCATTGTTTGTTGTCATATTTTGTTATTTTCTTTTATTATATGATTTTTGCCTTATTGTATTTTATGTTATTATTGTTTTATTTAGTTTTACATGTCTTTTTGTATTTTATTTTTGTCTTATTTAATTCTAAATAAGACAAAAATAAAATAGTTTATTATTATTATTTATTCAGTTATTTTCTCATTTTATTGTATTTCCTGCTGCAGAAATAAGACATGTTAACATTTCACTGAGAGCAGCAGAAGTTTAAATCTGTTTGGGTTTGAATGAGATCTTTGTGTTTCTTTCGCAGCAGCTCAGGCAGGAGTCTGTATTGTCTCTTGTGGTGGTGGATGGGTCCATGCAGGGTTCAGGTGAGGTGAGTCCCAGGTCCTCTTCACTGCTCCGGTGTTGTGGACCACTGAAGACCTGAGAGTAAACATGACCCGGCAACAAATTGGAATGAACGGAGACCTCTGAACGTCTCACAGAGGGTTTAATGAAGCTTGCTGGCTGAGTCACACGGAAAACTGGAAATGTGAAATGAAAACAGTTATGTGTTTGTTCACTGTAAACATCATGGAGGTCATCTGTGGTATTTAATTTATAACTCACATTATATTTTGAATAAAAAGCGGTCAGACATCCTTGCAGGGTTCATGTCCCATTTCTGTGACCATCTGTTCTCTCTGGACTCTGTGTTGTTTCCTCTGAATGGTGTGAGGCCCAGTTTACCCACAATGACCCGCTCGTCTCTGCTTCGTTCACAGGTTCTTCTGTCTCTGCTCTGTAACGAGAGCGTTCCATTAAACTAATTTATTTCAGTCAGGAAAACTTCTATTTGCAGTGAGTTTTTTTGAGTCTCTGAGCCAGGATCCCTGTCTTCGGGTCTACATGGTAAACCCTGTTCAGGCCTTTAATCAACAGCTGGGTATTCTGTTCACCTTTAAATACCAGTGTTCACACCTATACCTTTAAAAAAAAATCAGTAACACAGCTGGTATAGGCTCTAGCCCCACCACCCTTCACAGTACAAGCAGTTACAGAAGATGAATGAATGATTTTTATTTTATTTTTTTTACAGGAGGAACTTCAAAATCAGCAAACATAGTCTAGCTAACATTAGCTGAATACACTACATCCAGTTTAATATAAAACTTGTAACCATTACTCCAAGTCTAATATGAATGACCAGTCAGACGCCAACAGTCCATTCCATTTCCTATACTAACAAGCAAAATAAAAAAGGTATTAATAATTAGTTCACAAGATGGAGATGGATTAACAATCACCGCTTGATCGTGTGAACTCGGACTTTTGGACTGTTTTCCCACAATACAATGGATAAAATACTGTGGAAATACTGTTTACTGTTGTCTTTGCTTTGAGCTATATTATATTATATTATATTATATTATATTATATTATATTATATTATATTATATTATATTATATTATATATTTCATCTCACTAACTTAAATTTACAGTAATGTCCTGTATTTACATATAACAGGACTGATAGTTCAATAATGTAAATTTACAGCAATTTCTAAAATGTGTCCCCGGCCAGTACCTGAGATCTGAATTTTTCTGTATGTAAATAAGTAGCCCCATCATTCATTCTCTTCAGTCTTCGGTAACCACTTGTCTTGTGAAAGGTCGTGGGGGGCTGGAGCCTATCCCAGCTGTCATCGGGCGACATGGGGGGTACACCCTGGACAGGTCGGCAGTCCATCGCAGGGCTAACACAGTGAGACAGACAACCATTCGCGTTCACATGCACACCTACTGCTAATTTAGAATCACCAATGAACCTAACCAGCATGTTTCTGGATGGTGGGAGGAAGCTGGGGAACCTGTACAGAACCCACGCATACACAGGAAGAACATGCATCTTTAATTTAAAACTGAAGACTTGGATGAAGTGCCTTCAGGAACCCAACAAGTCCAGTTATCTTTGTCTCAGCTTTGTTTTTTTGGATGTACCATGACCTGGATGATTGGGTAGCTTGACAGGTATGTGAGTCTCAATGCCATACGAAGTGAAGGTGGAGACAGGCTAGCTATTTGCTAGTTCTTTACTTCAGTGAAGATCACTTCGATCTCAAAGTGCGGGCATACTCGTGGTTCCTAGAATTTCAAAAAGTAGAATGGGAGGTAGAGCTTTCAACTATCAGGCTCTTCTCCTGTGGAGCCAGCTCCCAGTTTGGGTTAGGGGGACAGACACCCTCTCTAATTTTGATGTCATGCTCAAGACTTTCCTTTTTGATCAAGCTTATAGTTAGGGCTGGACTAGTTATGCTGCTATGGGCCTAGGCTGCTGGGGGACGATGCACTGAGCACATATCTTCAACTCTCCTCTCTCTCACACCAATCTCCTATCTCCCTCTAGTTTCTATTCTCTGGCAGAGCTCTGGTTCTCTTGTTCTTATCTATTACTAGTCATGCAATTCTGTGCTATTACTGTATAGTATGTGTGTCCCTCTCCCCCTGTCTCTACCCTGCTGGCCTTAGGCAGATGGGCCCCTCCATATGAGCTGGGTTCTGCTCAAGGTTTCTTCCCGTTAAAATGGAGTTTTTTTCTGGCCACTGTCATCTTCAAGCTTGCTCTGGGGGTTTCAGGCCAGGTTTCAGACCAGATGTTGTAAAGTAAGTGTCTTGAGACAATTTGTATTGTTATTGACGATATATAAATAAAATTGAATTGAATGAATTGAAGACCTCCTCCATGGTTATGACTGGTTCCTCTTGAATTCAGATGCATCCATGTGTCACAGATGCTCCATGCTTTTTGCATTTTGACTTCATGACAGGCAGACGCTGTGGTTTAGGCCACATTTCAGACGAGCCCATTAAAGACTGAATGGAAACAGAATGGGTTGACTGTGACACAGTGAATGGGGAGGACATGTGTCTCACTTTGTCCCCTAGCGGAGTCACAGAGGACGGGCAGAAACGTGACCATCCTCAGTGGGGACAGATTCCCCAGCCAGGCTCACCCAGGCCACGACCTTAGCTTTGTTCTCCTGCCTCTGATCCTGAGCGCTCGCTGTCAGAGTTCAGGCCAGGGGCAGCGGGGTCGAGATGTAAAGACTGTAGGGTTATAATTGGACCGAGAGTCACGGCTGATGATCTAGATTCATACGCATAAACCAGAAGAGAAAAGAGGGAAGAGAAAAAGACTGTGACTGGTGGACGTCTTTGCTTCATGTGAACTGAACCAGAACCTTTAGGACAAAGGAGTCCAGAGAAATGATTTCAAAACAAAGGAAGGAGGTTTTAAGCCCTCGGATACAGAGCTTGAAATGAGCAACATCTGAAGAAGCTCAGAAAGATTCTTAAGACAGAAGAGAAAAGACTGAGATCTTTAACCATGTGAAGCCTGAAGTAACAGTGACAAAAACTACACTGAATGGTTATGGTAGCAGTATTTTGTTTTAATTTTTTTTTTCTTTAGACTTAGGCTTAGACTTGGATAGACTTTAAATCATCCACAAGTGAAATTGTTTGGTTACAGTAGCACATAAAACACTCTTAAGTAAAAAGAGAGCCAAAAGAAAGACAGAATAATATATATTATATACATGGGAATAATAATACAGTGCAACAGTGTGCATTACCATGAACAACAAGGAGTTATCTGTTACAGAAAGGTGAGCTGTTGTACAGCTTGACTAAGAATGGTATGAAAGAAGTCCTGCAGTGTTCATTGTGGGAGTGGAGCTATTGGAGAATGAGCACTGCTGCCCCTCTATTGTCTAATGATGAGATGGATCATCCATGATGGAGAGCAGTTTGTTCAGTGTCCTCCTGTCCCTCACTGAGACGAACATCTCCAACATACTGCCAATAACATGAGCAACCTTTCAGATGAATTTACAGTTTGTCGATCTTACTTATGTCCTTTTTGCTGGTGCTGCTCCCCCAATAAACCACAGCAAAGTAGAAGGCACTCGCAACAACAGACGGGTAGAACATCTCCAGCAGCTTGCTGCATATTTTGAAAGACCTGAGCTTCCTCAGGAAGTAGAGTCTAGTCAGGCCCTCCTTGTTCATAGCATCGCTGTTTGTCCCTCCAGTCCAGTCTGCTGTTCATGTGGACTTCCAGGTACTTGTAGTGGTCCTCTGCTTTCTCCTGAGATTTCCTGGTACTTGATTGATTCATCTTGCTCTCCACACGCTGCAGGTTTCCAGGAAGGGGAAGGAAAGCAAAGGAGCCCCAGAGCTTCACTGAGCCACCATCATGCTTCACCACTGGCATGGTGTTGTTTTCAGCATATGCTTCATTCTTCTTCCTCCACACATACCGCTGATCCATAGGCCCAAAAAGTTCCAGTTTTGTTTCATCACTCCACAGAACAGAATCCCAAACCCTCTTTGGCTTATTTACTTAGTTTTCAGCAAACTGGAGACAGCTTTTCTTGTGCCTTTGGGTTAGTAGTGGTGTATGTGGTGCCATTCAGTGTGTGAAAAACTGAAACCTCAGTGCCTGCTGCCACCAAGTCTTTTGCAGGTCTTTTGCAGTCAGTCAAAGGTTTTTGACAACCTGCTTCCCCAGGAATCTGGTGTCAGCCATTGATAGCTTCCTTTTTCTGCCATGTCCAGGTAGTGTACCCACCGGTCCCAACTTTAAACTGGTGAGCTATGCTTCCTACTGTATCTCTAGGAACATTCTGTGCCTTTGCTAGCTTTTTCAATCCTTCAATGATCTCATCTCTGACCTGCTTGGACAGTTCTCTTGATTTAGCCATGTTTATAGCCACAGTCAACATTGCAGGTATTTGAGGTGTTCTATTCCAAGCACACCTGATACAACCTGATTTGCAAAAGTGTGCTATTATGATGAATTCATTTCTGGGAGTTGATTCATTTTGAGACTGATTGAAATATGAGTAACAACACAACGGACATTCTTAACATAAACTTGTCAAAGTCAACAACAACTGAAAAGTCCATGAAAGGAGCCATTTCGGAAACAGCTGCCAAAAGCTACTGACTGCAGAGCAAGGGTAACTCCACCAGGGGGCAGATGACTCAAAATTTGAAATCATGTACAACTTGGAAAAAAAGCATGGCTAGTGCGATAGTAGTTGCGGGGGAGGGGGAGATGTTTTGTTTTGTCTCCGTGACACATCAAGTGTTGACCTTTCTAAGCAAAGCGCCCACAGATGACTTGCATTTCTTCTAAGTAGTTTATTATCTAAGTAGTTCCCTCTTGCTTTCAGAGTAATTTAAAGGGGAACCACTGATTTTTACAACCTAGACCTTATAAAATCCAATCGTTTGCTCACCCATATAACTTCTTCGTTATTTGCACTGGTCTGCGATTTTGCCTTTATTTATTTATCTTTTCATTGAAGCAACTGCAGTTGATCACACATTCATTCCAAAGTTGTAAAATTGTCTTAATGCAGTCAAAGGGCCTCTCCAGTTACCTGCAACTGCTTTCATGAAACCACAGGCCATCAATCTGCGCCTCAGAGCGAGTCCTTTGTCCTGCTTTGAGCTTGAGGACCGTCAGGTTTATGTCTTAGCATCTGGAAGACGCTGAGCTGTTTCACAGCCCGACGCACAAAGCTGCTGCTGTGTCTCTGTGTGGAGACAGGTGGGTTCCTCATAATGCTGCTTTGTTTTCCACTCTTCCTCATTTCTCTTCCTACGTCTGTTTTATCGTCTTCCCTCGCGTCTCCACGCGGCAGAGTCACCTCTGCTGCAGGTCCGCGGAGACCTGAGCAGACGGACAAAGTGCTGACGCTGCATGTTACTGCAGCTCTGCGGTGAGCGTTTGTTCAGAGCGGAGCTGTCACATGTCAGAAATAAGAGTGAGCAGCTCCACCCGAATGTGAACGCACACCCGCGTCGCAGCTCCTGACCAAAACGTTGCATTTGAACACACCACAAAGACTACAGCCAATAACCAGCTGGTACATATGTTCCGAATGTGAGAGGAAATAAGTCTTCATAC
This sequence comes from Planiliza haematocheilus, assembly GCA_005024645.1. Classification (NCBI taxonomy): domain Eukaryota; kingdom Metazoa; phylum Chordata; class Actinopteri; order Mugiliformes; family Mugilidae; genus Planiliza; species Planiliza haematocheilus. The sequence goes on along the minus strand of SRSE01000383.1, from coordinate 2,495,510 downwards.
CAGCAGGTGACAGTAGTCTGTATTCGTCATTTAAAAGGGGAAACAGGAAGAGGTGCTACTAGTGGGAGGCTAGGGAAATGTGATCCAGAGCTGGCCTCTCCTGAATGATGCTGATCAGGTGGTTTACACTTACTCATGCGAGATCATCATGTTGTTGTGGAAATATTTGTGGATTTGGTTCTGGTTCTTTGAGCCGATCAGCCAATCAGAGTGGGGGATTAAAGTGATCAGTAGCTGCTAGCTGTCTACAGCACACCAGTGTCTTCACCTAACTGATTGGTTGCTCTCATAGTTTGCTAGCAATAATTTACTCTCTAACCTAATCAATAGACCTCTGAGTATATCTTTTCTTACCTTAATGAAAGAATCTGTCCTCCAGTGCTCTGATGTGCAGAGAGCTGGCAACGTATTGGATCAAATGACTAATCAATAACAAACTGAGAGACAGATAATGATGATGATGATGATGATGAAGATTGATTTACGCTGACTGTCTTTAAGCATAATGTTTTTCTTTTAGTGACAGTCAGACTGAGAGTTGAACGTCTCTGCTGAATCCATCTCGTCCTTGTTTCCTCGGAAAAAGAGGAAGAGGAAAAAAAAAAGATGCCGCTGCCATGGCAACCAAAAGCACACATCCTCTCCAGGCTGTGTGTGTGTGTCTGCTACAGGCAGAGCATCTTAACTTCTCTAATGTCAAATCCAGCTGCTGCAGCTGCACCATACCCCCCCCCCCCCCCCCCCTCTCTCTCTGTCTCTCTCTCTCTCTCTCTCTCTCTGTCTCTCTCTCTCTCTCTCTCTCTCTCTCTCCATCCGGCTCTCATCAGGAAGTGGTTTCCTCCCTCTGGACATCATATGAGGGAGACCCGAGCCGTGTGAGTGTGTGAGCGTGTGTGTCTTTGTGAGTCATAATTGTGTATGCACGCATGTGGGCTTCTGAACCTGTAACTCGTCCCTGACAAAATCAATTCACACAGAGAGAGTTTGTGTGAGTGTGTATTATGCTTGTTGTGGGGACATTAAATTTCCCTTTTCCTGGCCGCCATTGTGATTAAGGAAATTATTTATTAAAGCTTAAACACCGTGATTTGATTCAAATATTTGATTGTGATTATTCACATTATTGTCATAGTTAAATTAATCACATTTTTTTTCTGTTCTGAATGTACCCTAAAGGGATATTTTCCAAATTGTGAATCATCTTGTCAACATGGGAGTTGACTAATGTTTTCTTTATACCAAGTGCATTTTATTGTTATTCCATCAGTCCAATACAAAGACAGATACTGTCCAGAATACTCTCTTCAAACCCACCCTAATACTAGTGGGTGGTGTTTGAGACCAGAGTGCTCCGGTTGTGGCTCAGTTCTGGTCGAGTCCACTGGTGGAACGTTGGAGCCAAGATTTCCCATTGGGAAGACGATTTCTTTGTCCACTTCCAATCATAAAGGTTTGTTTCTGCTCACCGTCCACTGTGTCACTTCTGCATTGCTTCCTGATTCCCAGACTGGGCGTAGAGCCGAGGGTAAAACGCCAGAATGCGTTTCCACAGAATTCCATTCATTTTTTGTTCAATTTTAGTGAAACCTCTATATGTATATTTCCTGTCAAAAACACAAACACAGTTCAATGTGTACGACAATAATGGTGCTGTATATGAACAGTATGTGGACGCTGTTACCAGGTTTTGTTTAAATTGTTCAGGGGATGTTAAAAAAAATTATCCCACCAAACCCAAACTTCCATTTTTGGTGTAATCTGTCAACTAATAACAACAATAAGATCCACTATAGAAGACAAATATTATTAGGTAAAGGTGTCAAAATTTGCAGGTAGCGAGGCAGTAACCAAGTGCATGGACAGAGCGGGCTGAGGCAGGAGCTGACAGTAGGTGCATGGCTTTACTGTTAATAGTAAACGTTTCATTAAAAAGCAGTAATTGATTTAAATCAAAAACACTTATTTGCTGGTCAAAAAAAATACTTTAACCAAAAACAAACGTTTAAAACAACATACACTTGTCACAGCTCGGTGCGATGGCGTTTTCTTCTATTTCATCTGTTGTTGCATGTGTTTCCTCGAGCTGGGGAATGTTGAACTCTCTCCTCCACTGCAGATCTCAGGCTATCTGATCAGCTCTGGCTGCATTGTGACGCTAATGTTTGTTAATGTCACTCTCAGGCTCGATAAACTTTAAACTCTGTAATACTGAATAAATTTAATATGATCAGTTGGATCTTTACTGGATAAGAAGAAGCATGCAGATGTCTCCCTCCGGAGTAAAACTGGGCGACAAAGTGTGAGGCTCCGAGCAGCTTTACAGGTGATCCACGCCACAGTTACAGTCTGTATAATGAAACTCTTCAAAATAAAAGTATCGCTTTCATCACCTGACGTGAGGTCAGACTGTGACCTCAGTGTTACCAAACGTTATAGCGGCGTCTGTCTCTCTCATATAACTTTGTCTGCATTCCACATTAGACTGGACACAAACCTGTTAGTTTCCCACGCACGCAAACTCTCTCTTTCTCTCTCTTTCTCGCGCTCTCGCTCTCTCCCTCCCTTTCTGTCTCTCTCTCTCTCCGTCCAGATGTTGGGGAATAAGAGACACTTAAAGAGCTGGTGAGTTACGTACATCCGAATTTCTCTCTCACACACAGGGTTCAACACAGAGGCAGCCAACTGGGCGGCCGAGCATGACAAGAACAGAGAGAGAGAGAGACACAAAAGGAGGAGAGAGAGGTCACTCCTCGCCCATAAAGACTCGGCAGCAGCGGCAGCGGCAGCAGCAGCAGCAGCAGCAGCAGCGCCTTAATGCAGCTTCCTGTTCTCATCTGTGAAACACCATGCAAACAAACATCTGACAACAGCTGCCAGTTCGTTTGTGCTTTCCAAATGCTACACGACCAAAAGTATGTGGACACAACACTTTATCCTTAGTGGTCAACATCCCACTGAACTTCACCATGCTTTCTTTCATTTTTGGTATAATTGGTCAACACGGCCCTAAATAATACCTGTCACTTTCAAACACAAATGCAGTTTGTATTTTCACACAAGTTGTGGAAATAGACAAAGAGAACTCAGTCGAACAAATGAAACAGAAATATTGTACTTGTGTATTTGTTTATTCAGGAAATTGAGCCAATATTTCATATCTGTGAGTTGCAAGGTTACAGGTTCACCTCTTGGATTACAAGTTACTTTTAAGGTCAAAGTAGACTGTATATTTAATGTAGTGAGACTCAGGGGTCGGTCAGTGCTCTCTGTTTTATTTAAATAAATCACGGATTTGTCTCAGTCTGACCTTCACAACACATGTCTGTGGAAGTGTATGATGGCATGGACAAAGAAGGTTTCTGAAGAGCTCAGAAAAAGACTTGTTGTTGATCGTAAGGCCGGAAAAGGTTACAGAACCATGTCTAAAGAGTTTGGAATCCACAAATCCACAGTCAGACAGATTGTGAACAGATGGAGGAGATTTAAGATGACTGTGACCCTCCACAGGAGTGGTACACCAACAAAGATCACTCCAAAAGAAAGATTCATAAGAGTTTACAAAGGAACCCAGGGTAGCTACTGAGTAAATAAAGGCCTTTCTCATGACAGAGTGGCAAGGGCAAAAACACTGCTGTCCAAAAAGAATATTTGGTCATCTGCAGTTTGATCAACTTCATGTTGACAAGCTAGAAGACTACTGGGAACATAAGTCCAAAGTAGAATTGTTTGGCTTAAATGAGAGACATCAAGTCAGGAGGTGAAACAACACTGAATTCCTGCATCAGAATCTCATCCTGTCCGTGAAACATGAGGGAGATAATGTGCTTGTTTGGGTCAGTTTTGCTACATCTGGGCAAGTTGTTCTACAACAGAATCCTGACCTTAATTTAATAGAAATGTTGTGGAAGGACCTAAAGCAAGCAGTTAATGCGAGGCAACCATCCAGCATCTCAGAACTGAAGTGGTTCTGCACTGAGCAATAGGCTAAAATTCCCTTGAGCAGCTGTAGATGACTGATCAGAGGTTATCAGAGATGTTTAGTTTTTGTTATTGCTGCACAAGGGAATCACATCAACACTTTGCACCTCCCAGATACAGCGATCATACATAACATTATGATCACCTTCCTAATACTGTGTTGGCCCACCCTTCTGCTGCCAAAACAGCCCTGACCCATCGAGGCCACTAGACCCGTAAAAATGCACAAGCAGCAGATCCTTTAAGTCCCTTCAGGTATGTGTTCATCCACATGGATGGCAGGACCCAAGGCTCCTCAGCAGAACATCACCCAAAGCATCAGACTCCCTCCACTGGCTTGCCTCCTTCCCCTTCCCATAGTGCACCCTGGCACCATGTGTTCCCCAGCTAAGAGATGCCCTGGCCATCCTCGTGATGTAAGAGAAAATGTGATTCATCAGACCACTTCACCTGCTCCCATTCCTCCATGGCCCAGTTCTGATGCTCACGTGTCCATTGTTGATACTTTTGGGTGGTGGACAGAGGTCACTCTGTGATGTATTCTGACCAGAATAAACTTCTTCAGAAATTTGAGCTACAGTAGCTCCTGTCACTCGTTCACCTCAATTCAGTTCAGGATGAGGATTAACACCAACAAGGCTGCAGATCTAGATAAGGTGTCAGGTAAGACCCTGAAATCTTGTGCTAACTGGCAGTTAGCAGTTAAAGAAATGTTTTTCTGGGCATCTTCAACCTGTCCATGAAGCTTTCCATGGGCCCTGTCTGCCTGAAGTCCTCCATCATTGTGTCTGTGCCCAAAGACACAACCATCACCTGCCTCACTGCCCTGTCGCTCTGACCCCAGTCATCATGAAGTGCTTCGAGACAATCCTCCTAAAGTACATCAAGGATCCCTGCTGACCTGGACAGCCTACAGTTCGCCTACAGGGAGAACCGTTCTATGGATGCTGTCTCACTAGCACCTCACATGGCCCTGACTCACCTGCAGCATCCTAACACCTATGTTAGGAAGCTATTTGTGGACTTCAGTTCGGCCTTCAACACTGTTCTCCCTGACATTGGCCCTGAAGCTCTACAACTTGGGTTTGTCAGCATTAGGTAGAGCGGGTTGTCCACGAACCAGAGGGTTAGCGGTTCGATCCCCGGAATGTGCCACATGTCGAAGAGTCCTTGAGCAAGACACTGAACCCCCAGTTGCTCCCAGTGCGTGGCACTGGTGTGTGAATGTGTGTGTGCTTGTGTGAGTGAATGGGTAGATGTGTCTCTGACTGTAAAAGCGCTTTGAGTACCAATAGGTAGAAAAGCGCTATATAAAAGCAAGGCCATTTACCATTTACCATTGACAAACCCATAGTCTCCTGGACTATGAACGCTTTACACCTGGTGAAGAAGCCCCAACATCGCCTCTTCTTTCTCAGGAAGCTGAAGCAGACTGGACTCTCCTCACAGCTGCTCGCAAACTTCTACAGAGCCACCACTGAAAGCATCCTGTGTCTCAGTGTTACGGTTGTGTGGCACAACAGCTGCACAGAACAGGACCGGAAGGACCTATCCCCGGTGGTAAGGACAGCACAGGGGATTGTGGGTTGTCTACCAGATCTGGACTCAGTTTACGCAGATTGAGTCCAGAAGAGGTCCAGACGCATTGCAACAGACCCCATCTAGGGTGGCCATACGTCCCAATTTAGGCCAGACAGTTTGGAATTTAAATGCCTTGTCCTCCATTTTGGAGTTGCACCTGAACGCAACGTTGCATATCGCCCAATGGTGTAAGATTTTTGGTTGGGTTAATGGTCAAAAGAGCACAGTTTTGTCAGCAAAAGTAGCAAAGACGATCTGCATGTGTATTGAGTATTGAAACAAGCAATTTCGCTTGTGGATCAGTGAAGTCTAATTGCACACTTTGTCGCTGTGATGTGGACGTTAGCACACAAGGACATTGAAAGACATGGTAGCACGGGGAAATATAAATACAACAGACTGGCCACAGGCACTTCTTCCCTCCGGTTGTTTTTTCGGGAAGCAACTTCATCGCCTGAAGATGACAACATATACGCTGCAGAACTTTGTAAAGTTTATCATGCAGTCAAGCATCACCAGTCATACAGGAGTGTAGACTGTGGAATTAAAGTTGACTGAGAGATCTTCAGTGACTCATCTACAGCTAAGGGGATGACTTGTGGAAAAACAAAAGCTAAGGCTTTGTGTGAGAATGTCCTAGCGCCCTACTCTGTGCAAACACATACAGCTTACATCAAAGAAAACAATCTGTATTTTCCTGTGGCAACCAACGCATCAAAGAAAGGTACGACCAAGTGTTTTCCAGTTGTACTAAGATACTTGCACTTGTGTGCAACATGTACGCTTGGATTGAAACGTCAGAGGTTATAACAAACCAGCTGCTTGCTGAACTGGAGAAGTCTGGTCTAAATGTGCAAAACATGCAGACAATGCCAGCGTGAACTATGGAAAGCACAACAGTGTTTATCAGAAGCTGAAACTGACACAATAGGATGTGTTACCTGCAAACTGTTTAGCCCATATTCTCCACAATGCATCATGATATGATGCTGTTGTAAATGCTGTATTCAAGGTTTACAGTCACTTTAGTGTGTCAACAAGCAGAACAGCACAACTGAAGGAGTTCTGTGAAGCAGAAGAACGCAATCTGCTGTGGCACATTGTGACAAGATGGTTGTCCCTGCTTCCATCTATTGATAGAATACTGAAGTTCTGGAAGATCTTGACCAGCTACTCTCAGAGTCAAGGTGAGGAGGAATGCGGCAAGATACCAAAGTATCGGAGACATATTTCCTTTACCTCAGTCACATCCTAAAACTGTTCTCAGACACCATCGAAGCACCTGAGGGCAAATTGTTCACCATAACATTTGTGTTTAATATAATGACTGAACTGAAACAGAAACTTGAGAGAAGATTGAAGGACAGGTTTGTTTGTTTGTTGTATACTATATTTAATTAAACAAATATACACTTAACACTTCTGCCAAACTGATTGTAATAGAACATTCTGATTATATGCATCAGCTTTATGAAATGAATATGTCATAGGTTTACAACAATACAGACTTCTGAAGATTGATAACAGTATTTTGGCTACGTTTTATGTGGATTACCCTCTGCAGGAAATGGAAAGGTCCACAGGCAGTGGGGGCTTGCCTATGAGGACCCTGGAGGTGCTGTTGTCTCCTGAACTGCTGCAGCAGGTGAAGGTGGATTTAGCTGAGGGCTCAGGCCATACTGAAGAACAGGATGCTGAGGACAGGGACTTTCAGTTCAATGTTCACCCGGTACATGGTGTTTTTTTTTTTTCTTCTTACTGTCTTTTGTTGTTTACATGTTGTTGCTCAATACGTTCTATATGCTTATTACGAATTATAATATATTATTATTATTTTTGCAGTTATTTATTTTTTATGTAAATTTATTTGGACATTTAAGGCCATAAATGTTCTGATTTGTGGCACTGCACTTTGCAAGACATGCAATGAATAAATACAAATACTATGAACAAATACTTTTCACCTTCTCAGGAATATTTTTTCCTCTTCTGTTACACATACATCATGATATATCATAGATAAATTGTCTTGTGATGAACAGAGTATCTCAGGATCACTGTATCATGATACGTCTGTGAAGGTTCTCAGCAGTCATCCAGGTCATGGTATATCCAACAAAGGTTCAAAAAAGGCAACTGGACTTGTAGAGTTTTTTGAGAAGACGTTTCACCACTCATCCGAGTAGCTTCTAGAGAATAAATTAGATAAGAAACTAGAGGATAGGACCTTGGTGAGAGACAGAAGAGAGTAGAGGACATGTGTTTGGTGCATTGTCCCCCAGCAGCCTAGGCCTATTGCAGCATAACTAAGAGATGGTTCAGTCTATCCTGAACTATAAACTATAAGATATAAGCTTGAAAAAAGAAAGTCTTAAGCCTAACCTTAAATGTAGAGAGGTGTCTGCCTCTCGAATCCACACTGAAGCTGGTTCCACAGGAGAGGAGCCTGATAGCTGAAAGCTCTACCTACCATTCTACTTTTTGAAATTCTAGGAACCACAAGTAGGCGCTGATCTGTTGGGATGATATGGTACAATGAGGTCTTACGATCTCTCTTATTAATTCCCATTCACAGTGGTGAACTGGTGAAGCAGTTCACCACTGTTCCTTCTTTGAATCACTTTTGATAGATACTGACCATTGCAGAGCCCACAAGAGTGTCAGTTTTGGAGATACTCAGACCCAGTTGTCTAGCCATATTTGTGGGGCGGGTGGCCAGTGGTATTCACCTTACCTGTCAGTGGTCATAATGTTATGCCTAAAGGTACAAATTATATTTTTTCGTGAACAGACAAACACAAAAGGCAAATCTGTCTTCTTTCAGGATGTATCTATCTATATATTAGCCTTATCTGTCAACATGCTCCCAGTAACAGAAGAAAGAGGAGAAGAGGAAGGTGAAGAAGGAGGAGGGAGAGGAGAAAGATTTTCTAGTTCAAAGGCTTTCCACCAAACTCCATTCACTCTTTCACCTTTAGTGAAATTTATTTATTAGTTTACACGTTCTTGACAAAAATTTAATTCTGTTTGTAGAACAGCTGATAATATGCTGTGGGAGTAAAAGCATGTGGACACAATTACCACTTCTAGGACTAAACTGTCCTAAAATCAATCAGCATTGTCTCTAGAGACTCCAGCTGATTGCTAAATAAAATGATGTGATCAGATATATGTGTATACATCATAAACAACATCAGTTAAATATCCAGAGCCTGTGTTTCCCTTCAAAGCTGTTCTTTGTCATAGCGTTTTGCAAGAGGTATCACTCCTGTCTGGACCCCGGAGTGATTCTCTGTTTCTGGATGGCGAGGATACAGTAAGTTAATGCTTTGTGATGAATCACACCTAAACCTCCCCTGGCCTTCGTTCCTTTCCCAAAACTCAAACAAACATGTCAGTCTGCGTCTCCCCCGGCGCCATCCAGATGCGTCACATTCTCTTGAATTCAGTAAACATTACGTTCGTCTGAATCGTACGCGTCCTACCAGAGGATTCCTTTACCATTAATCAAACTGTCCTCTGGCCTCATCTCTTTCCCACAACATTACCATTTCCTTCACCAAAGGGGTGACACTTCCCCACGTACACCAAGATGAATCGACCTTGTAGGAGTTTGCCTTCTTATTCTTGACGTACTTCCATGTTGTGATAGGGGTGATGGATGTCATAAACAAGCCAAGCTGCAGCCTGCATTTCCCTTCTTGTTTCCCAGAACAATATCCATGGACCATGTCGGGAATTGCTCACCAGACACCCAGACACTTTATCTGCAGGGCTTTCCCTGTGGCGAAACCTCATCAATGTGAATACCACTTTTCAGCCTCTTTTAGCTCTTAGTTTTGGTTCTAGGCACTCCCTTTAAACCTTTGTGGATGACATGTTTCTCATCTTCATGTATTGATATTAGGTTACACTTCTGTTTAGGTCCAGACTTAGCAAACAGACATCTGAGAACACCAACGAAGGTCGGCTGTGACGTCTCCTGGACCACAAAGCTGCACTTGAACACACCACAAAGACAACAGCCAATGACTGGTGGAAGGAAGGAAGGAAGGAAGTAAGTAAGTAAGTAAGTAAGTAAGTAAGTAAGTAAGTAAGTAAGTAAGTAAGTAAGTAAGTAAGTAAGTAAGTAAGTAAGTAAGTAAGTAAGTAAGTAAGTAAGTAAGTAAGTAAGTAAGTAAGTAAGTAAGTAAGTAAGTAAGTAAGGAAGGAAGGTGGGAAGGAAGTTAAGATGGAAGGAAGCAGAAATTAAGAAAAGTAGGAAGAGAAGAAAGGAGAGAGAAAGGAAGAAAAGGGAGATCAAAGGAATGAGGGGAAGGAAGGAAAGAAGGGAGGAAAGAGGAAGGAAGGAACAGTGGAAAGCAGCTAGCTAGATAATTAATAGATAATTAGTAACCATCGATTAGACAATCATTTCGACACCATGTCCTGTATGTTGGTCAGATAATCATGTTGCATTCAAGGACAATGTTCTGAAAATGAAACCTACAAGACACCTGATATTTATGCTCACACAATTAAAATATTTCACTCCATTTTTTAAGTAGTTGATAATCAGATTTTATTTCCAACTTTCAGTTTGTTTTACAGATTTTTAGAGATGGTTAAAAAATACCATTAGTGTTAAAACGACGACTGAGTATACCATTAACACTGACTTTGTAATTAAACGGGAAATGCCTGAGTTGGGTTTCCTTCTCCTTCTTCTTCTCCCTTTAAATTCAGAATACTTTTATGAATGAAAGCTCATTTGTTGCCACCAAAAACGAACCAGAAACAGTACATATCTTGGGTCGTCTTTGAATGCAAATCTTCTTTTCCATTATTTCCTGAGAGTTCTCATCCAGATTGGTTCTATTATTGATTCCTTGGTGTATCCTTTCTTTGAACCAGTTAAGACACTTTGTTCTGTGCCACCGCCCCTGACTCCAGCAGACTCTCGATGGCATCATCGCTGTAGGACAGGACGTCTCGCAGCACCTGCATGGTGTGCTGGCCAATCAGAGGAGGGGGCGTTGGCCCGCTCGGAGAGAAGCTGCTGAAACGAACCGCAGGACCTGAAAGCAGGAAGATAGATGTTCAGAGCTGTGTCTGTTTGAGGAGTTTCTCTAAGCCTGAGGTCAGACTGCAGGAGATTTAAAATCCCCAACGATTTATAAATTAGGTTACGACTCACACCTAAGGAGAATCCTCACAGATAGTCTTCTTTCTAATAGCAGACATGACCTAATGTGAGGTCAGACAGCACAGAATGCATCATCCCATAACCACAAAATAAAAAAACTTGCTGTAAATCTGCTGATCCACACTCCACAGCAGTAGGTGGCAGTATTTCACCTGCATGCTGGTTTACCAACGGCCAAATAAACCGGAAAAATTATGCAAAAGTTAAACTAATCAGAAAGCTAAATAGCTAGGGGTAAACTGCAAATTGAGGTGACTTCCAGGACCAAACGGGGAGTTGAAGAATCTTAGGACAGTGCTGATGTGTGATGGTAGAACGTCAATAACTGAAACTCACAATAATCAGTTGTTTTTAAAGTACGATGCTAATGAGCCAAACACAGTCTGAGTGTGTGTGTGTGTGACCACACATGCATGAATGTGAGGTGTCAGCTGCGTGCTTGACTGTGTGTGTTTTTGCCACACTGAGATTAATTGAGATTACATAATCCTTTTATTCATCTGTCACATCTCTTCCCTCTTCTGCAATCTATTTATCTATCTGTACATCAGTACATGAAGGAAGGACGCCTTCACCACCTTGGATGTTTTCCCCTTTAGTTGCTTTTATGAATGAAATAATAGTTAATATACTTCCAGAACCAGTCAATTACAGATACATAATGCCATTAGTGACCTAATTCAAGAGAGCTGGTGAAAAAAACCTTATAATTAGTGAAATGAGTATCATCTTAATGTATCTCAAGTCACACAATTCTGGAAGGTCCATTCCTATGGAGGACACCAGGACGACTTTCAACTAGAATTTGCCCAAAAACATGAGACTCCATCATCAACTGGAAGAACTTTCTTTGGTTTGATAAGTCTGGCAAGTTTATTGAAGGTAGTACTGTGACTGACTGGCATTTAAAAGGTCATCCAAAATTATGTGTGGGTCTTTTTTTGCTAGTTTCCCTATAAGAACGGGTTTCAAACCTATAAGAACAACTGTCCAAGTGTACTTTACTCAAAAAGTGTCTGTCTACTAATTTGAATATTTTTGTAAAAAAAAAGAAGAAGAAGAAAAAAAGCTTATTATTTGAAGCTAGGGAAGCTTCTCTTTCCATTGATGCCAAGCTCCACATAGCTGGAGCTAACCAGCTAGCCTCATCAAACAAAGAAAAACATGCAGACAAACTACAAAGTTTATAGTCAGCATGTCAAAATGTATTCCCATGTCTCAATATTTCATTATATCCAAAAACAACTGGCATCAAATGCAGTTGGTCTTATTTTTATTACCCTTTGTGGCCCTTTTGAGCCTATCCACATGATTGTATATCAACTATGGACCACATGGTGACTTGTCTGACAGAATCTGATCCCTGCGTCTCAATTCTTGTCTTCGTTACCTCCATCTAGTGGTCTAATACTGGTATTACAGATAATATACACAGCACAGCCATCTTGTAATGAACAAGACATTTTCAACGATATGTAACATGTCTTGGTTACTCATTTCTCTTTTGGTGTTACATGCATAAACAGTCATGTAGACAACAGAAATATTTTTATAAGATAATCCTCTAATTTACCCTACAGTGAGGGATAAAATAAAATGGCCAAAGACTGAGACTGTGTCTACATTGCCTCCATATGCAGGTTGTTGCCCCCCTGGATTGTTGACTACCTCACTGGAAGACCACAGTATGTGCAGCTGTAACACAGGGTGCTCAGCAACAGCGGGGCTCCACAAGAGACAGTCCTCTTCCCCTTGCCACCTGCCACATTCAGAAATTTTCTGATGACTTTGTGGTAGTAGGATGTATCAGTGATGGTGAGGAGGCTGAGTACAGAGCTGTGGTGGGAAACTTTGTCACATGCCGCAAGGGCAGCTTCCTTCAGCTGAATGTGACGAAGACTAAGGAACTGGTTGTGGACATGTGGAGAAAAAAGGCTCCGGTGACCCCTGTTACCATCCGGGGGGCCCAGGTGGACATTGTGGAGGACTACAAGTATCTGGGAGTGTGCATCGACACAACTGGACTGGTTAAAGAACACTGAGCCACTCTACAAGAAGGGACAGAGTCAACTCTAACTTTTGAGGAGACTGAGGTCCTTCAACATCTGTCGGACAATGCTGAGGATGTTCTATGAGTCTGTGGTGGCCAGTTTGCTCCTGTACACCGTTGCATGCTGCGAGCGGCAGACGCTAATAGACTCAACAAACTGATCCACAAGGCCAGTGATGTTGTCAGGGTGGAGTTGAACTCTTTGAACTCAGTGTCAAAGAGGAGGATGCTGGCAAGAGTGGAGACCATCCTGGACAACACATCTCACCCACTCCACCACACACTGGACAGTCTAAGGAGTACCTGCAGTAACAGACTCATTCTACCCAAATGCACAACAGAATGCCACAGGAGGTCATTCCTGCCTGGTGCCATCAAACTTTATAACTCCTCCCGCTGAGTGTTGGTCACTCTTAACACCTCTATTGTATTTGCTCTGTTAACTAGAAACTGACAGTTTATGGGAGCAACAGCAACAAAACAATCTCCTTGAAGGATTAATAAAGTATTCTGATGCTGACAGTGATTCTGATCAATAGTATTTTGTAACCAATACCCTTTGAAACCCTAATCCCTAAAAACCCAGTATGTCACACTTATGGAACACTGTCGTACAAATGGTCAAATGGAGAGTCTGATTGATTCTAATTCTACTTAAACCTTTGCAGAATATAAGTGCATTGTTGTATTTCTTTAAACTCTTGGTATAGTTAAAGTCCAGGGGTTGCTGAATGAGTTCAGTGGCATCTCTGAATATGATATCATTGCCATTGGGGATAACAATGTGATGTTTAGTTTATCACACATTAATCAGACATAGTAACAACCACCATGTTATTGCTGCTGAATTGTTTTAACTAGGCTGTTTTATGTCTTTCAATTATTTTAATTATATAACGTCAGCTGTGGTTGTTATTAATCGACACACAATTTAGTTACTGTTTGTTCCGAGTTATTTTCTGACACACACACATACGCACACACACACACACACACACACACACACACACACACACACACACACAGGAATGCCTTCAACAGGCCAGCCAATGAATGTTCTGAGCTGCACGTTTTTACGCTCAATTAACCTCCTGAGGCACAGACAACACACAAAATGTGCACGCACAAAAGACACAACACAAACGTGTACAGACACACAAACGTGCACACAGGCATAAACTTGCGTCTGGTGTTGTTTACTAAACAGAGATGGCCAGAACAGGAAAGTCCAGAGAAAAGAAAAGGATATTGTTAAGGCCGTGAATAGACGGACACACACACGGATTCCTCTCACATCACGGTCCGGTGTAAGTCAGGAGGGAAGAAGATCACAGGACAAATGAAGCCTCACGGAACACCATGCTGTGTCTCATGTTAAGTCTCTGATTGAGGGAACTCTGCGTCCTCCGGGGGATGATAATGTGAACCATGACAGTTTAGGATGAAGTCTTGCTTTAAGGTTAGGCTAGTCTGCAGGACATGAATATAGAAGTGATGGAAACACGACTCTCTCTTGTGTGCGCGACCACAGATGCGCCAACAGATGGAAACCATCACATTTCTGCTGTCAGTCACTGTCACTCTGAATGAAACCAGAGGCGTTATATACCATGAAAACACGGTCGCGTTCCACAGACGCTTATAAAAAAGAAAAAAAAGCGTTTTCAATGTTTCATGTTCCAAAATGTCTACAGAGATAAGCAGATTCACTTCTGGCCTGAACCAATGGTTGGAAAAGCCACTGCTTTAGCTAAGGTATGATGAGATGTGGTTCAGAGAGATACTGTGGAGACTCCATGATAAAAGTATTGGATTTTATGTGCATAAGTGCCGTCTCTGTTTTGGCCATGAGTACCAGGGCTGCAGAGAGACAGTAGTCAAGCAGATCATTTGTTCAAAATCACTACCTAAGTTGTCTCTGTCCAGTTAGAAGTCTATAAAAATTGTACGATCTTGTCTGTTGTTGTGAGTCAGCTGTCAGAGCTGCCATCGTTCTGTGCCGTGTTCTGGACATGCACTTTGGACGAAACCGACCACTCCTCTGTTCTCTAGCAGGGTTGGCAGCTTGGCGCTAGCGCCGCTTGTCGCTCCTTTTGTTGGTAAAACATTCTAGGTAGACTTTCTGTCACAGCTGCAGGTTGTTGTGGGATGGGCAGACTCTCACATCGCTGCCAAAAAGTTCCAGGAGCTGCCCGGAGCTGGAGATGACCACTTCTGTGATCAACGAGGCATGAGCGCTGTGCTGCAAATAGAGCTGCAAAGTGAACTGATAGGAGAGGAAGAGAGAGAGAACTATGGAGCTTTACGATTTTATTTCAAGGGGCAGTCAGGTTACAGCTACTGGAAGTGAACGGAAGTGAAGAAGTGTTTTACTATAACAGTTCAATAAATAGCACAAAATGAGTGACAGAATCAGTGGAGTTCCATGGCCCAAGAACAGAGCGACCATAATCCTGTTGTGTATTTGTGTGTGTGTGTGAGTGTGTGAAAGAGAGAGAGGTTTGAAGGCGTTCAGGTTTGTTTTCAAGGAGGATACACAGAAAACAGACTGGCTCCACACCAAACACAACACACACCAACCTGCCTCTGCTCATTATGGATGTCTTCCTGCTGGGTTTCACACACACTGACACGCACAAACACACACACTGACACAGGCTAGAAGACAGATTACACAGTAAATACATGGTAATGGACAAACAGCTTCCTTTTAGTGGAAACACGCTGAGATCCATCAAACCAACCAAACAGGAGAATCCCCCTGGAGGGATGTGTGTGTGCGCTCTTGTACGACTATCTTTCTGAGGACCGGTTTGACTTTTACAGCTTCAGAGTGGCAACATTTATGCAGCGTGAGGGCATTTTGGCCGGTCCTCACTTCTTTACGAGGCTGTTTTAGGGTAAAGGTCATAATTAGGTTAGGGTTAGGATTAGGGTGGGGGTTGAGCACTTAGTTAAGATGGGAATGGGATGTGTCAATGAATGTGCTCACAAAGATAGCCATACCAACATGTGTGTGGACAAACTCTTGTGGTTTTAACGAGAAATATTTGTTTGTGCATCTGCAGGGAAATTCATAAATTTCTCAGTCAGAGAAAGAATGTGTGTGCATGCGTGTGTGCACGACATCCCAATGGACAGAAGAACACCACTTCTTGGAAAAGGAAATTTGGGAATAAGAAATTTGAAAGTATCAAAGACCGAAAGCTAGTCAGGCTGGTCAGAGAGAGGTCAACTGTATTTGTGTGTGTATTGGTGCGTGAGTGGGGCTGTGGACTAACCGGGTACAGCTATGCGCCCTGCTGTTGGATGCACCATCTCCTGTATGAGGCCGTTGTGCTTCACCTGTGAACAGACCAAAAGAAACTTTAAGTCAGACTCTTTAAAACCAATGTTTGTGTGTTTATCTAGTAGAATTTGTAGTAGCATTTGTCTCAAGATTGGGTTTCAAACATTTTCTGTAGTCCTGCTAGGTGTGCTGTTTCTACCTAGAGGGTTTCTTCCCTGGTATTTTGTGTCTTTACTTCTTGTCTGTGCTTTCTTTGGGATGATGCGGTTCGATCCCATGAGCCACACACCGGACCGAGAGTGTCTCCACGCACTGGTGAGTGGACAGACTGTGAGTCTGTGAATGTATGTGCTTATGTGAACAAATGGGAAGTGCTTTGAGTACCAGTAGGTTGAAAAATCTGAAATACAAGACCACCTGTTTCCCTGTTGTCTATGCTCACTAAACTGACAGATTATCCTGCATCTGGGGCCTACTTTCCTGCACCAGGTTACAGAATTTTATTTATTTATTTATTTATTTTGCACAATATGAAAAATAACACTTGAAATAAGAGATGGGCGATATGGACTAAAAAATGTATCCCAATAATTTCTGCTATTTATCACGGTAGCGATAAAAATGAAGATAAATAAATACCATTTTAGCCCAATCATTTTGACTGTAGTGCATTGGCAAGTTTCGTCTGAGTTGTTTTTTGGTTTTTTTACTGGAGGCTTTGGATGAAGTCGACGCTGCTTCTTGCGCATTTTCTTCATATTCTGGTTTGAGCTGTGTTTTGGTGGCGATACTGTCCTTTGTATGCACTATTTATTTGCAAACATTGCATGTTGTAAATTGCTGCTCCGCATCAGACTTTAAAACCAAACCAGTTGAAGATAATGTAGGTGTTTCCTACACTACTACTACTACACCTGTTTCCCAGCGTATCTGCTCCACCTTCCACCATTGTCAATTTGTCAATATTCCACACGTGTTGGGCTGTGAGCGTGTCACGCACATATATATATACGTCATCAACGGGAATTTATTGCTTTTATTGTGGGATGACATATTCTTAATGTTTTTGACGATATATCATAAATGATTAAATATCGCACATCCATACTTGAAATGGAGCTGAGAGCTAGCAATGACTACACTATAGATGTTCAATGAAATAAAACCAAACAAAAATTCATCATACGAACCCGACCTGGACGTAGGTTTGCAGCTGAAAGTGACAATCAAGTATTTTATTTTGTTTTAATTATGAATCTTATCAGTCTGTAAAGAATGGCATGGCAAGAGGCTGTAGAAATAAAGTTTGACTAATTCATACTGGAGGAAATGTAGCTGGACTTTGGTCTGAGGTTCTTTGAACTCACCTCTAGTGTCCATGTATCCATGTTTCAGGACCGACATAAAGCAGACAGTTATATAAGAGAACATGCAGACATGCACTCTCTCTGCTCAGTCAGGGGTTATGACGACTTAAGTGGTGTCCCCCCTCTCGCTGTCTTTCGCACGACTTACTCTATAAATATGGGCAGACTGAGACTGACAGAGTCTCCTTCACCTCCTCAGCCTCCAGTCAGTTTGTCTCTTCTATATTTAGTTTCCTTCATCAAAACAGCACAAATACTGAATCCACAGATGGCGACCTGACGCAGCACCAGAAATACCACAAATACAACAAAGCGTTCCTTGAACAATGCTATTTGCACCTCACAGAACTCACGAAAGACAACAAGTCAGTCCGAGATAAAATGTATGACACAAAATGTTGTGTGGTCTGATCCCGGCCTCACACAGCTATAGGGGCTTTAGGCTCTGTTGTCTAAAGGATTCATGATTTATCACACTGGAACAACTGGACTTGTTGGGTTTTTTGAAGACATTCCATCCAAGTGTTGCTACTAAGTGGATCAGTGACGAAATGTCTTAAATAGTGATGCTCGATATTGGCTTTTCTTCCGATATTAGATATTCCGATATTGTCCAACTCTTAATTTCCAATACAGATATCACCCGATACCGATATATGCAGTCTTTTTACACCAAAATTGTTAGGTAACAACATAACATATCACCTATTATGGAATTAACACATTTCGCCTAATTTTATTGTGATGTCCCACTGGATGCAAACATAAATGCAACATGGCTTTTCAAATGTAAACACTGTCTGTGCAAAATAAGTTACCGGAAAAGGTGCCATTCATTTATTATTATTTTTTTGTGTGTGTGTGTGTGTTGTTAGGGAGAGATTTTTGCCTCAAACAACACTACAGACGATATCAAAACAAGGAAGACAAATGTAGCACACAAAGCCACCCATGCTGCGTTCATGCAGACTCGGAAATGCTGAAGCCTACAGAACAAATATCGGTTATAAAAACCCGATGCCGATAATTCCCGATATTACATTTTTAACTTTTAGTCTTAAAGAACCCAACCAATTTGATTCGCTGTTGTTCCAGCTTGATCTCTGATTGATGATCCCTCAGTCCCCTCATGAGCCCACTCTGAGACCGTGAACACAAACTACAACAGCGGAAATTAGATGTCTCCTTCTTCATCTTGTGCTTCACTCAGCTTCTCACTGTTCAAGAGTCTGAGCAGAAATACATGAGAAAACACTTTCTGAAAGAAGAAAAATATCCAAAGCTGAGGTCATTCAAAAATGTATTTGTGTGACAATGTCAAACCTGCACCTTTACTGATAACACAGAGAGCTTCTAATTCAAGTGACAAACACAAAGCCTCACAGCAGGACGTTGGGCTGATGTCAGAATCACAAGATCACCAAAAGCCAACACAGTTATGGAGAGGCACGGCATTTTTACATGAACCTAAAAGTGGAGCCCCTTGAGGAATAACCACACTCTCACTCTGTCCTGGTCGAGCTGACCTGAGATCAGCACTCGGTGACCTGGAACTCTGGATGAGCTCAACAGATTCAGACAAAGCTTTTATCAGGGGAGCTAGAAGAAAAAGAAAAAGAAATCACAGAGGATGACGACGAAGAAGGAAATGACGCGGTGAGTGTTGTGTATTAATCATTTAGAGTTAGTGTCTAAAAAAACCTCTGTGAAGGAGGGATGCGATGAAGTTGTTCTGGAGTTTGAGCTGATTTATGTGATTTTTATGAAAGCGAATGACAGATCACAAGGTCACGATTATATATGGGCTGCACGCAGGAAATAATTCAGCAGATAGATGAGACACAGCAGACAACACACGTGTGCAGCAGGACCTCTGCTACACACAGAAAAGAAATTCAGAAAGTCATAGAAGTAAACTCTAAAATATCAAAAAGCTAAAAAGAGCTACTATTAGCTGAGAGGCTAGGAGGCCAGGAATAGCAGCAAAGAGTTATACAGAGCTGGCCTCTCCTGAATCATGCTGATCAGTTGGTTTACACTATTCATTCTAGATAAGCATGTTGTGGTGGAAATATTTGTGGTTCTGGTTCTGGCTCTCTGAGCTGATCAGTCAATCAGACTCTGACCGACTGAGGACTGACTAGAGCCAAAACTAGGACCACAAATTCTTATGGACAGCGACCGACGTTTGGCTCGGCACATCATGGCCTTTACACAAAAGATACTTGTGGATTGAGTATTTTTTTACAACACAGAAATTAAAAACAAAACATTTCAAACCATGAGTTACTATCTAATTTTCACATTTTACGATCCCAGAAAAATGCTTTATTGACACAGTGCATTCCCTGGTCTCTAACCCTAAAATAGGCCGAGATGTGGCCACTCTGATGTATCTGAGAACAGAAAAACAGGCTGAAAGAAAGGCAACTGAACCTGTGCTCTTTCTTTAAGGTGTTTGGTAACTTGACGGGGCGTCGCAACTGATACAGAGTAAAAAATACCTCTGCATCATTGGATAGTCATTGAATGAATCGGAACATTTAGTTGGAAGATAATTCAACTCCTTGGCGCTCAGATGACATTTATGACTCGGATGTTTTTACTCTTCTGTCCATCCCACAGAAATGATTTGATCCAGTCCACTAATGTCCATGTTTTAGCTTAGGTTTGTGGATACACCATGATGCTTTAAAACTCATGATGGTCTAAAACTCAAACTAGTTCTTAGAAAGATAGCTGCAGAAGAGCACACACACACACAATCTCCAGGAGGGAAGCTTTAATAAGAGTCAAGCCCTGATCGATGGCTTCAATTTAAACATCAAACTGCAGGAATTCAACCACTGCTAAACGAATTACACCCTGACTGTGACTGTGACTGTGAGTGTGCAACATCCATCCATTCAGGAAATAAAACCATTCTCTCTGGTGGTTCTGAAGGTACAGCAGCTCGCTCGGTCCGAGCTGATTCTATATTTGGAGAATTACTCCTCAGGACGGATCCGCTTTTGAGGCCATGGTGTCAGAATCAGATGTTAAGCAGCCTCTTCCTGCCGCAAGGCTTCACGTCACGCCTCATACCCGCAAAATCAACACACAGTGGACTGAGACGGGGCTTCGGAACCGCAACAAACAGCTGGGCGACAGTCGAGTGCTTTTACCCGACAGGAATAATGGGAGCGGCGATAAAAATACGACTGAAGGTGAATTTCAACAGAGCACTGACGACAAAAAAACATCACAGGACACATGAACGGTTCCTCCCTCCAGCCACCGCGTACACAGAGAGAGAGTGTAGTGGTATGATTGCACGCATGTGTGTGTATGTAATCCTATCTGCTTGTTATGCAGGGCATCATTACATCCATATGCTCCTCGCTCACACAGATTTTCCTTCTTTTCTGCCAAACAATCAAACAGAAAACGAATTAATGTGTTTAGTTAAAAACTGTGAAGAATAAACTGGAGCACATTTCATTTAAGCTATCCTTGTAGGTATATTAGACATAGAAAAATGAATGATTGTAGTATTTGTTATTTGAGTAAACAGAATGAAGCGTGATTTTTAATTGTTATTTTCTGTTGCTAATTTCTGCCGTCTTCACATCTGTCACCGGCATGTGTTTATGACATTTAAAGACCAAGAATAACAGGGAGGATTTAGCAGTCACACCACCGGAAGAAAATACAAAGAACACATCAGTCATTGTCTTTAAAACATCTGCAGGCATTCTGAAGCTACCTGGCAATCCTGCTGTTCAACATCTTGGAGAACTTTAGCTGCAGTGTCTCTTAAAATAATCCACAACCACTCCACCAGGCTGACTTCTGCTCTTGATTGGATTTTAGACTGGTAAGGATCCCAGTTGGAGACTTGGTTCTGGGCTATGTTTTAGACTGGTCTCTGATTTGGATTTAGACTTGTTTTGGAAATAGATCAGGGCTGGTTTTCAACCCAGTTTAAAAACCGTTTTGGAGTCAATCCTGCCTTTGTTTTAGTATTGCTTTGGATTTAGAGTTCACTGGATTCAAATCTGGCTTTAGAATCAAGTTTAGTCCGGTTTTGACTTGGTTCTAGGCTATGTTTTAAACTGGTTAAAAGACTGGGACTAGTTTTGGACTTTGTTAAACCTGATTTTGGACTTTGTTTGGACCGTTTGTTTCTGTACTTAGATTGTTTGGTCTGAAGCTTGGCTTTAGATTTAGTTTTGGAATTGTTCAGATCTTCAGAGGTCTGTTCATATATGTTTTCAGGTTGGGAACCACGTGAAGGCAGAACAGACAATTAGCGGGCTGATCATACACCGAACCATTTGATTTTACTTTTGTCTTTTAGCAGGTGCCTCCTCTTCTGCTGTGCTCTTTATTTGCATTAAAGATACGTTTATTATACTACTCTGCAACTCTAGGAGGAGAAGAACTCAAACAATTGAGAAGAAATCTCATCTCATAGATGACTGGAGAGTTAACATGTCTAGAACTCCTGTCACGCCTCCATCAACTCAAACGATGACTTCTTCACCTTCTCTGCTTTTCCCGCTCTTTTGACACTTTTTCCGCCTCCCCTCCACTCTTTACTCTCTTCACTACCCCCTCCTCCCCCTCTCTGAGTCTTTGAAGCTAGCAGTGGCAGTCCATTAAGTCGACTAACCAGCACCCATGGGAGGCATCTAGGCCCGCTGTTACATCATGTTACAGCAACATCAAGGAGACGAGGATGCAGCGGCAGGAGCGTGGACTAGTGTTTATGTGTGTGAAGATCTGAGGTTGCCTGAACCTGCTGCTCTCTGTTTGACCTGTGAATCAAAGCAGCCTCTGAATATCGCTGCGCTTTTGTTTCTGTGAAGTGTCTGCACTGCTCGTATGATGTGTTACGTAAAGCCGCTGCCTGGATGGTAAAGGCCCCTGGTGGTTTGGTTTCACATGATTTCAGCTCATGACATGAATAATGCTCTTCCTCATGCTCTGTAAATGAGAGCGTTCTAATTGGAGAAATATTTATTTTTGACTTTGAAAAGTAAATCAGCAACATGTCACTCAGGGCGAACCACGACTTCTTCTTCAAACGCACACAAACGTAAGACGATTATCTCATCCATAGAAAAAGGCCACAGAGTTTCTGTGACGTTTGGCCAAATGATTTTGGATGACGGTGATCTAAAGCTACCTCTGCACTCCAGATACGCTGCAGACATGGCCGGACTGAGGAGGACTCCTTTATACCTAGCTCATAGATGGGAGTGGATATGAGCACATATACAAACTGCATGGCTGGCGACGTAAAATCAGAGGTTTGAACCTGCAAAAAGGACACACAATAATGTGTGGGTTTAAGAATTTTATACAATCTAAATCCTCCAGAATATTCTCTGGAAGAGAACCAACCAACCATATGTTGGTTTCCCTGTAGCTTCTGCTTTGTGCTGTTTTCTTTTGGCCTGCAGACATGACCATCTGACAGTCAATGAAAGGGTCAAACCATGAAATCAATGTGCAAGAACCGGTCTGAACCTCCAGGACTTTAGAAGAAACCAAACTCAAGGAGAAATTATATTTAGCCCTAGTAACCATAATAGGCTCAATATCTTCTCCAGCAGGAACACGAGCATGTAGTCCTCCATTGTTGTTGATGTTGTGTTGAGACGTCTCGCGGGATATAAAAGGTGGAAGGCTGTTCGAGGGGTGGCGATGGCATCATTGTATGCGTTTCTGTCTGTGTTCGCCGTCCACACAAAAACGCGAATGCGAATTTTTCCACCCTGGGACCAGGTTTCAGAAAAGTGCGTTTTAGGGCTATGCGTTTACAGGATTCATGTGGACGATCGGCTAAAACGATGCAAAAACATCTGCGTTTACACCTAAAAACGTTTCCATGTGGATGGCCCCTTAAAATAGACCAGAAATATTTTTTTTCAAAAGGTACATCTGAGTGAACCTCTACTCAACAGACTGTTGAGTCCTTCTGGTTAGGTTGAGGTTCAAAAGTTCAACTACTGTTTAAGGTTTAAAGTTTAAAGTTTAGCAGCTACTGCATAAGGTTTAAATAAGCCACTGCAGACACTCATTGAGTCTCCATGTTATCAAGAACCAAGATGTGACCCTCAAAGGGGAACTGATCAATTGTGACGTCTATGCCTATCCCAGCTGTCACTGGTGAGAGGTGGGGTATACCCTGGACAGGTCTCCAGTCTATCACACGGCTAACGCAGAGAGACAGACAACCATTCACACTCAGACCTATGGCCAATTTAGAATCATCAGTTAACCTAACCCACACAGACACAGGGAGAACATGCAAACGCCACACAGAAAGGCCCAGATGGAATCGAATCCAGCACCTTTTTTCTGTGAGGCATCACTGCTGACCGCCACACCACTGTGCCGCCCCACACAGATGTTAGCTTTCTAAATTCTCTACATTTAGGTTCTCCTCATCTCCGTGTTTCCGGGCTGCTGCATCTAAACAATATCCTTCCCCTCTTGGTTTTGCATTCATGATGATCTCCTGTTTGTAATTTGGCTTTTTTTTTTTTTTTCCCGGCCACGTAACCGCAAGCGCGCTTGAAACTGAACCCACCTGTGGATTTGCATGGCAGGGAGCGAGTGGAGTCTAAGTTTACATCTGGTGTATTCAAAACAGTCTGATGGGAGACACGGACGTGGTTTCTGTGAAAGGCTCAGGACTGGATGAGTAGAGCTATCTGAGGATCCAAAACAATGCTAATAATGAAGAAGCTTCCGGCTTTACGGAAAGCTTAGCTTCTCATTTAAGTTCGCTCCTTGTGGATCAAGCTAACCTATGTACTATCGATCTACCTTCACTTAAAGGAACAGGTTGAATGGTTGAATTTGCAGGAGTTATGTTGAATAGAATCCAAAAGACTTCTATAAACAAATGAATGCTTAGAATGTCAACTAGGGATGGGTATTGCTACTGACCTCCCAAATCAATTCCACATCAATTCGTTAGGAGATATGTCAGTTGCAAAACTAGATTCAAACTTCAAACTAAAACTAAAGTTGTGATTGTTTCCAGAGATTTGAGGTATTTCGATCTAATTCACATCTTTCATTTGTCTTTCCTTTTGTTGACCTCTTCTCCATCATCATACCTTTTAAATCCAATCATCTTTGAGGCCTAACTGATGTTCTGGATCTCCCTTACATGTCCACTAATCTCATTGGTTTCACACAACAGAGCTTGCAAAACAGCACTGAGATTTCTAACTAACAAGAACAAAATCAATCATAGGATTATATGAATCAATATCTGATCTTTTGAATCAAAATGAGTGCTTTAAACCTAGTCCTCTGATCATCACTGATCCCTGTTCAGGACTAACGAGAACCCACAAATCTGGAATAATAGAAACTAACTGATATTGAGCTGATAAATGTTTTTAAAGCTGCTCCTGTCCTGTTTCTCTACCCTGCTCTTTTGTTAGTTGCTCTTTTTGTTTCCAAGCCTCAAGTATTTTGCCCCCAGTGTCCCTGTTTTTCTCCCAGTCTCTCCTCATTCCATGTCTTTTTTTGGATTGATTCTCTTTTTCTATGTTGGATATCTTAAGTTTGGATTTTCCTGAGACTGCAGCACTTTCTCCCCAAGATTTGTAAGTGACATTAAACTGACTTCAATATTACAACCTGCCTCTTCCTTATGTGTGTCCTTCTTTGGGCTCCTCCTCTCTTTTCGTCTCCATGTTACACCGCAGAGCCCGTCCTCGCCACCATCCATCACCGTCGGCTGCGCCGCCGCCACCAAGGACAAAGGCAGCGTTTTATCTGCACTCCTGAGAGGGTGACTAGCTGCAATCTGCCATCAGCCAACACCTCACCTTGGACACAAACTCCAAAGGAGAGGCATCTCGCCCTTTTGGAGGCTGCCATCCATCAGTACCAGCCCCCCCCCCCCCCCCCCCCCCTTCTCCAACTTGACTCATGAATAATAACCCCCTCACCCACATGAACTCTGTGAAACCACAAGTGTTTATCCCTCAGGTGGATTCATTTGTTCTGTTCTGGTTTGAACTGAGTCCAGTTAGAGAGGGTGGTCTCAGCCCAATTGCAATTACTTCCTGGAGTGGTTTGTTTGCAGTGTGAACATGCGTTACCCACGAACCATGAATACAACTTACACCTTAGAATTATATAGGTAGTTTACCTGATTAGTCTTTGCAACAGAGGTTTCTGTGAACATTAGTTTCTACATATGTTGATTCTGATTTGATTATTTCCAAAAATTATTTTTTTTCCACAAAATTGGGACCAATCTCAAAACTGCTTGCAAGAGCGTACATTTTCAGGGCTTTGTCTTGATTGATCTGTGACCACGAACTAAACCTAGATTAAATACAGCGTTGTAACAATATTGCATCAGTTACTTGCTAAATCAGCAACAACTGGAAATATCCACCCTCATAAATCAGTCATACAGCCTGTGTCTATACATTACATCACAGCCTTTCCATGTCCACCTTCTTAGTGTGTTAGCATGTTTTCTCACATAAACCTGTTGAATGTGAAACGTAACACAATGTCCTGAGAAATCAACGTCATCATCAGATGTTTGGGCAACGGACTAATTGAAACCAAGGTGTTCCACTAAGACCAAGAGGAATGATTTCCCTCCAAACTGAAAGGACTTTTTGTGTTTAGGCTTGGGTGAAGTGGAAACTTTGGCATGAGGAATGTGTGTGCTTTGGATCAGAGCGTCGCCCATATGTAGGAAAACTGGGGGAAGGCAGATTAACAGTGTGTTTGTGTGTTGGTTAGTGTTCAGCAGCTGTGCTCCAGGTGTGAAGCAGGACAGCAGCCTCCTGTCAGCAGGGAGCTGTTCAGGAGCAGCAGGCAGCGCAGACTCGAGCCAAAGATCACTTCAGAGCCTAATCCCAACCGTCTGAGCTCGGAGACGCTGAGAGACGGCGACACTGACAGTTTCAAGATGGCCGCCGACACAAGAACCGAGGTTTGACAGAGATAAACTGTCTTGATTCTCAGGGACCAACTCTCATCATCTCTGTCCCTCAGACCGACACATCTCGGCTACATTTCCAGGAATCACAGGTTCAGCTGGTCAACAGGCAAGGCAGGAAATTGCTTGGGCCCCAGGCCAGCAGAGGGCCCCCAAGGGCTGACAAACTTTAAACTACACCAGTATTGATGTGCTTTCAACGACAGTAAGAGATAAAAGCAGATAAAATGACTCATAAAAGTCCTAAATAGCTAACAAATTTACTAATTAACTACGGGCACGAAACATTATTTTTTTTGTATGAGACTTGAGGAGAAAATTTGGATTTTTTTGTCATGTTGTCAACTGTACAACTGGAATTTTAGACTCTAGAAACAAGTCTGCCCAGAATGCCATTCAGCAGCATCCAGGGGCAGTGCTATTCAAGACATGTGCTACTCAGTTTCCTTTCTCTACAGCTGCAATGTAAAAAATGTTTCTACACTAGAAACTTGTTTGTAATCTATTTGTTGGTGTGAACCGTGGTCCAGGGGAGATTTCACAATGGTCATTCTGGTTTAAATCAAACTGATCAAAGTCTGAAAGTCTGAATCTTATAAGTCACTCGAGGTGAAAGGCTCTTAGACACATTTAAAACTATATCAGATGTAGATGTTTCAGGGAAGAAAAAGAAGAACATCCCTCTGAAATAAACTTTGTTAGGAGAGTGTTGATGTTACGACTTCATGATGGATGGATGGATGGATGGATGGATAGATAGATGGATGGATGAGGGGAAAGGTCTTTGATGCAGATGCTTAGAGGCGAGCGTGGTGGAGTCGGGAGAGGAGGAGCTGATAAACTCATAGAGTGGCCATGCTCTCGGCACTGATCCAGGATTTATGGAGGATAAAGTTGATTTCAAAGTGGGGTCAAAGTGATTCTTACAGAGGCTTTGTCATTTGATCACAGAGTCAGTAACATTCAAATGTCCCAAAAGGAGGATTACAACTATGTGAATTCCAGCGTGGAACTGTCATAGGATGCCACTTGTGCAACAAATCCAGTCGTGAAATTTCCTCGCTCCTAAATATTCCACAGTCAACTGTCAGCTCTATTATAACAAAATGGAAGCGTTTGGGAACAACAGCAACTCAGCCACGAAGTGGTAGGCCACGTAAAGTGACGGAGAGGGGTCAGCGGATGCTGAAGCGCATAGTGCAAAGAGGTCGCCGACTTTCTGCACAGTCAATTGCTACAGAGCTACAAACTTCATGTGACCTTCAGATTAGCCCAAGTACAGTACGCAGAGAGCTTCATGGAATGGGTTTCCATGGCCGAACAGCTGCAGCCAAGCCACACATCACCAAGTGCAATGCAAGGCGTCGGATGCAATGGTGTAAAGCACGCCGCCACTGGCCTCTAGAGCAGTGGAGACGCGTTCTCTGGAGTGATGAATCACGCTTTTCCATCTGGCAATCTGATGGACGAGTCTGGGTTTGGAGGTTGCCAGGAGAACGGTACATTTCAGATTGCATTGTGCCAACTGTGAAATTTGGTGGAGGAGGAATTATGGTATGGGGTTGTTTTTCAGGAGCTGGGCTTGGCCCCTTAGTTCCAGTGAAAGGAACATTGAATGCTTCAGGATACCAAAACATTTTGGACAATCCCATGCTCCCAACCTTGTGGGAACAGTTTGGAGCGGGCCCCTTCCTCTTCCAACATGACTGTGCACCAGTGCACAAAGCAAGGTCCATAAAGACGTGGATGACAGAGTCTGGTGTGGATGAACTTGACTGGCCTGCACAGAGTCCTGACCTGAACCCGATAGAACACCTTTGGGATGAATTAGAGCGGAGACTGAGAGCCAGGCCTTCTCGACCAACATCAGTGTGTGACCTCACCAATGCGCTTTTGGAAGAATGGTCAAAAATTCCTATAAACACTCTCCTCAACCTTGTGGACAGTCTTCCCAGAAGAGTTGAAGCTGTAATAGCTGCAAAAGGTGGACCGACATCATATTGAATTCTATGAGTTAGGAATGGGATGGCACTTCAGTTCATAGCATGAGTAAAGGCAGGTGAGCGAATACTTTTGGTAATATAGTGTATGAGAGGAAAGGTAAACCAGTCACTCACTACACGTCTAAATAAAAGAGATCCAGACTGTAAATAAGAAGGTAGCCATCATTTTTTTATACTTTTCTCTTTCTATAACATCGATGAGATCAAGAAAACTCATCAACATCTAAACCTACTGTGCTGCACATATGCAGACAAGACACACACAATAACTACTACTCTACGATGTTACAACGATTCAGAATACAAAAAGATTTTCTGTACAAAGGTCATTCTGTACAGGCGATCCACCGAATCTAAAAGTGGAACTTTTAACTATATAGTGACTGCACACTGCTACTGATATATACAACTGTACATTGTATATAAAAACAGTATACTCTTCCTGATATTCACAACTACAGGAAAGCTGTATGTACAAAGCACCCACTATACAGCCTTTAGCACAAACATTATAACAACTCTTCAATTTGTGATTCATCCAACCTTTCCGATCTGACTGTTACACACATACATTAAACATGCAGGTCGTTTTATCTTGGCATGCCTGAAGCCAGCTAACTAGATGCGCAAACGGAGAAAAGATAAAAGAAACGATGGCGACGAGTTGGCACTTAGTATATACTCAGTCTGAACAAGGCATAACATTAATGACATGTTCTGAAGCTGCAGGTTGTCTTCACCCGACTGAGTCAGACTCATGAAATGAGAGACACGGAGATACACATAAAAGGACGAAGAGAGGAGTGGAGGACAGACTATGTGGATGCAAGAGAGAGAGGAGGAATCACAAAAGGACAGGACAAAAAATAAAGAAGACTGTCAAGTGTAAAGGTTTAAAACACCAGAAGTTCACAGTGTATGTGTCACTTCATTCAGAAGTTCAGCTTGGTAATGAGAAGGAGCTTTATAATCTGTTTAAACGTCAGCTGTTATAAACGGTATAATGTGAGCCGTTATATTGTTTATTGCGAGCAGTTAACTCATTACCATGAGCTGTTTTAATCTGTTTCTCGTCAAATATTTTAATCTGCTTCCCAGGAATCACTGTAATCATGGGCTCCTATAATCGGTTTAATCAGATTGCCAGGAGCCATTTTAACCTGTTTAAACACGAGCAGCTTTACTCTTTTAATCATAAAGTATTTGAATCTGTTTGTCATGAGGTGCTTTAATTTGTTTATCATGAGCCCTTACTGTTATCTGACCTCCATGCCACTGTGGGTCTGGATGGCTTCATGTTAAACTCTCGCTCCGTCTCCGGTTTGATTTGTCATTTCAGATGCATTTTGGTATTTTTGCTCATTAGCATCTGCTTTTTCCAGTTACACAAAGCAGCTCCTTTTAAAAGTCCAAAAATAACAAGAAATACCAGCCACCGGCCTCGTACTTCCCTCTCTTTCTTTCTTTCTTTCTCCCTGCTTTTGTTTGAGACTCTCTCCATTCCTGATTATTATCTGTCTGTTTATCTCTCGTTCTCTCCGAGTGTCACCGTTTAATTGGACGCCCCTCCACCTCCTCTTCTTCCTCCTCCTCCGTCCCCATGGGAAAGTATGCAGACACATTTTGATTTGATTATGGCTCACAAACCAAACTATGCTCCGTCGCATTCCAGCTCCAACAAACACACAATATGAGGAAACTACAGAGCAAGGCAGTGAAGAGGACCGGGTGGAGGGTTTGATTCCCTCTGGAGTCATTACTGATACAACGCCTCCACACTGAACCTTCAGAGTGGATGTCACTGTTCACTTTAGTTCTGTTGATCAGTGTTATAGAGCCTCAGATGTGTTTGGTGTCTCTTTGTAGGTTAACGAACAATCGAATTTCCACCTCCAACTAGATTTCCTTTGCCGACAGAGGTGGTGCACAAACGCCCTCTACAGGCAGTCATGTTTCATTACACCAAACTGTATCACAGAACAAACAACAACTCCCGTTTCTTCGCCTGTGGATCTCTTTTTACTGAAGGTGATCATAGTTCTGAGCAAAGAGCAGAGGAAAGAGTTTATTTCATGGCGAAGAGACCAAACAGTAGGACAAACAAGTCCATTAAAGACTGTTCATGAATTTCACTTTAATGTAGAATGACTGAATGTAGATTAAAGATCGATTCCACAGATATGAGAGCTGCAGGGCAACCATGTCGTTTGTAACACAGGAGCTACCTTGTTATGCACAATAAAATGAATATTTTAGAGCTGGAGGGAGAAACACTCTCAGATGTTCTAGCGAAAGGTAGAAAGGACAGGTAAGCAGAGGAGGAACCAAAAAAAGAAGAGGCAAGTAGAAAAACTGGCAAAAAAGTGAAAAAGTGACGTGAATAAAGAGGAAGATGGAAAGACAAGGCAGGTGAGGAGGAGAAAGAAAACAGGAAGACTCTCCCTCTCTCTGATCACAAATAAAAACCACAACACGGAGCAAGTGTCTTCATATCTGAATCATCCGTCTGTGTCCTAGAATGACCTCAGACTAACGCTGGAAACCAACGATGAACATCTGCTCCACACACGTATTTACTCTGAAAGGAAAGCCAGACGTCTAAACTCCACATAAACATGACACAGACGATCATGATACATTTTACACCAGTTCAGTCACAATAAGATAAATGACAGTCGACCAAGACTCACTTTTATTTTTACCTTCAGTGACGTGTTGAATCATTTCGCTGTGAGATAATGGAAAATATCAGTGCTGTTATGAGTGTCAAGCAATCAATCAGTCAATCATAAAAATCAGTCCCTTCAGCTGACCGTCAGTTGCGAAACTAAACGCTACTCATGATGGAATTTGAGCAGCCAAAGCACAGGCCACCAATGACCATCTGATCAGCATGATTCAGGAGAGGACAGCTCTGTAAGACGCTTTGTAGCTCTTTGTAGCCTCCTAGCCTCCCAGTTCACAGTAGTTGTTCCCGTCATTCCCTAGCTCTTCCAGAACATATTGCGATGACGCTGGAAATACACTGGAGACAAAGATCTGCTCGCTCTTCTCGTGCCTCTTACACCACATGAGAAGGCAGTTTTCTCTCTATTTTTAACAACATCATCATCAATGTGGGATGCCAATAAACACCACAACCATGAGACTCCAGGTGCAAATCTGTCACCACCTCCAACAGCCACAAACATCCCAGCGCATGCAACACCTTCTCCAAAACACAATCTCTTAGCAACTGCCATTGAACGTTCGACGTATTATTTTAACATAAACACCCAAACACTTTGCGTAGTTGTCCGTGGGGAGGTGGGAGGGGTCCTAGAGAATCCCATCATTAAGCGCATTTCTTGCAAATTTCCTGATTTGTTCGCAGGAGTGTTAAACATATCAACTGTTTATGCTGGGAGGTAGTACCGCTCTTTCCTCCACCAGTAGTCGCTGCCAGAGGGCGGTATGGTGTTCAACTGTCCTGGTGCAGCACTACCGGAATTCATCTGAGCATGGCAGGTGTAATCATAGGCGACAAGCAGACAATCTCTGAGCCTTCTGAAGTAGTCCATTTCTGACCTCCAAAAATCTCAGGCTCAGCCAGGTCAGTACAACAGTCCTCTGAGGCGATGGAGGGTTTTGGCAATCCGTAAGTGTCCTGCCCAAACCTGACCATGGACGACATGGAGAACCTGAGGGCAAAGGAGATTGCAGGAGATTGTTTCCCTTCCCAGGAGGACCTTTGCTACATCAGGCCATTGTGGAGCTCTAGGTTGCCCCAGTGGGAGTGATACGCCTTGTTGTGCTGAAACTAGTGCTGCTGGTTGTGCTGAAAACAGCCCACTCAAAGACGTTGCCCTCCTTCCAGCAAGGTCCTCATCAAGACCAGAGTGTGGTGAGCCTCCCGTTGTCTCAATTGCCCTGGGGATAGCAGGAGCCACCCCAACTCATTGCTACTGGTCGAGATTCCTGAAACTGTTGACGTCATCTGGCCCCACTCGCTTGCTGTCGACAGTATCAGCATTCTGCCACCGCACAGGGGCACAGAGAGAGAGCATAATTCAGGAGAGAGTTCCCATGTTGTCATTGATGATGGATGTGAAAGTCAGTAAGGGTTGTTTTTAGTTGTTCAAAGGCAGCAGAACACGGGTCATTCCGGTCGAAGGGCCATCCTTTGTCTGTCAGGCGATGGAGGGGACTTGCAAATGTGTTATGCTGTCTGTTGTGATAATGGGATGCCAGACACAAGAAGCTGTGAAGCTCCTCAACATTAGCTGGAGTTGACCAATCCTGGATGGCAGTCACCTGGCTGGGTCTGTGGTCTGATGGCTCAGTAAAAGATGAGGCTGCAATGGTCAGCAGCTTCTCAGCGTAATCCAAAGTGTGTAGCAAAGCATTACTAGTGGAGTTCCCCTGAGCAGCTTAGGGGTGCTGGAGCTGTGGTGCTCTGGCCATCGTTCCCAGATCACTGCATTCTGCCAAATAGTATGCTCCCGTTCCTAGATTTCTTTCCGATCTTTGGTGTTGTTGTGTCGTTTTGGAGTTTAGTGAAGCCTCTGACAGTTAATGGTAAATTAAATTAGCTGAGATAAACCCTGAGCTGTCTGATAACACAAGAAAAAGGATGAACAAACACCTGCTTCAACATCTTTTTAGGAAAATAGCTGAACCCTTGACGTCATTCTCTGACTACTGACTGGAATAAATACTGACAGTAAATAATACGAGAGGCTGAGATATCGAGTGACAACCGAGCAAATGTCAGACTGACCTTGACATTCAGCAGCTACGGAGGGATTTTCTCTACAAACAGAGCTAACAGAATGAAAACTGGAAGGACTGGAAGGAAAGGTTTGTGTTGAGGTTTCTGTTTTAAACATTCCAGTGTGTAGGTACTTTATTTATTTGTTACTTGAAAGCAGGCTTTGTGAATCCATCAGTGTGTATTGTCTGGTTGTTGTTGAAATACATAGAAGGCCATTAGAAACCACAGTCAAATTCCAAGCATGCGAAAGCATACTTGGCCAGTTAAGCCGATTTTGACTCAGTTTAAACAGATTTCTCTGTCCTCTGTTGGAACTTGTGTCGAAGTCATCTTTTAACCCTCCTGCTACCCTCCTGCATGCTTTCTATCTGTCTGTCCATTCACTTGGGGTCCCACAGACCCCAAAGGTAGCACGAGGGTTAAATGTTGGCCGGTGACTTTCGTGTTTTATTCTCAGTTTTAATTGGAGCGTTTCTGCTCTGACAGTTTATTAGTTACTGTGTTTTTTTCTATTAATTAAATAAGTGACATTCACTCCATTCACATGGAGCTCTGGTTGTTTCATCCAGTTCATCATAGGAGCCTTAGGTTCTGTGAAATTTCAAGATATAAGTTTGGTAAAAATAATAAAATAGCCTCTGTTTCTTTTTACATACTCCATTATTTCTTGCCACTTGATGTTACTTTAGTTTAATTCTTGTTGTAAAACACTGCCTGGCCAAAAAAAAAAAAATTGGCCACACATTCTAATATTTTGTTGCACCGCCTTTAGCTTTTTATTACAAGACGCATTCACTGTGGCAATGTTTCAATAAGCTTCTGCAATATCACAAGATTTATTTCCATCCAGTGTTTTATACATTTTTCACCAAGCTCTTGTATTGATGATGGGAGAGTCTAACTACTGTGCCAAGCCTTCTCCAGCACATCCCAAAGATTCTCAATGGGGTAAGGTCTGGACTCTGTGGTGGCTAATCCATGTGTAAATATGATGTCTCATGCTCCCTGAACCACTCTTTCACTATCTGAGCCCGATCAATCCTGACATTGTCATCTTGGAATATGCCCGTGAACATCAGGGAAGAAAAATCCGTTGATGGAATAACCTGGTCATTCAGTATATTCAGGTAGTCAGCTGACCTCATTCTTTGGACACATAACGTTGCTGAACCTAGACCTGAGCAACTGCAGCAACCCCAGATCATAGCACTGCCCCCACAGGCTTGTACAGTAGACACTAGACATGATGGGTGCATCACTTCATCTGCCTCTCTTCTTACCCTGATGCACCCATCAATCTGGAACAGGGTAAATCTGGACTCATCAGACCACATGACCTTTTTATGCTCCCTAGCAAACTGAAGCCTTTTTTACAGTTATCTCACTGGTTAGTGGTTTTCTTAGAGCTACACAGCTGTTCAGTCCCAATCCCTTGAGTTCTTTTTGCATTGTTCGTGTGGAAATGCGCGTACTTTCACTATTAAACATAGCCCTGAGTCCTTTCCAACCACATTTCTCCCTCAAAGACAATGGTTCCAGTTTTTAATAATGCGTTGGACAGTTCTTAACTTAATTTTAGCAGTTTCTACAACCTCCTTAGATGTTTTCTCTGCTTGATGCATGGCAATGATTTGACCCTTCTCAAACAGACTATCATCTTTCCACGACCTTGGGTTGTGTCTTTAGACATAGTTGTCTAAGAAATGAGAAGCTACTCATTGCATCAGTTAGGGTTAAATAACTTGTTGCCAGTTAGAAGGTTAATTGCCCATGTAGTAACTATCCAATAGGAGGCTCTCACCAATCTGATTAGTTAAATCTAGGTGGAGGCATATTTTTTTTTTTTTTTTTTTGGCCATCTTTATGTGCTGCTACAGTGGTTACCTGTTGCATTTGCACCTAGCTGGTCTGTCTGGTGTAGTCCTATTTCTTGTCTTGCCTGCTTTAACTCACTCATTCCTACATATATCTGACTCAAACGTTGTGTGTTTGTGTGTGTGCTCTTTATACATCTATGACAGTTCTTGGTTGGAGGATACAGACAATAAAAAATGCAGTCTCTGCAGGTAAATATTACACACAGATAGCGGCTTATAACTGATGCCTGATTACGTCGTCTGATTAAACACGCTTTTTTCCAGTAACTGTTCTTGCTTTGCTGGCACACTTTCAGTGGCAGTCATATGGAAGAAATATGAGGTTTCATTTGAGTTTGTCTTTTTTAAGGAGGCAGACTTTTTGTTCAGACCAAATACAGGCCAGTTTCATTCATATTTTCTCTGAGATGCTCTCATCCTTTTCAGAGTACCTGGATTTTATCAAATCCACCTCTCACACTTTCCCAGATGTGACCCTGAGGGTTTCCCCCTGATTATTTCCTTACATTACTCTCCCTCAGCTCCATCATATCCTCCGCCCACCCTGATTACTGTCAACAAAAAGCCTGACTTATGTCTTCTCCACACGGTCATTCAAAGGTCACAGCAGTGTTTTGCAGGACATCTGACCTAATAACTCTTGTTACTATAGTCATGGTGGGTTACACTCAATGAGGAAGACTGGGAGTGTGCTCAAAAGCCCAGGGACAAGCTCCGTAAGCAGGCCTGTAGAATAAATATCACAGGTTAAAAACTCCAGATGAAACAGATAAACCTGGCAGGGGAAGCGATGAGGAAACCTGATCCAGGATTACGTCACTTGTGTTACTCTACCTGCTGCATGATGTTTGTGTTAGTTCATTGCCTGCTAGTGGCTGGTACGTAGCTCCTTTATATATCCAAAGTCGACACTGAGAAGATCTTATCTCTATCAAGAAAAATCTTCTGTTGACTGACAGCTTTGAAGAACCAGTTGCACCAAACCAACACTAAAGAACTCCAATGAAGGCTGACAGTGACGTCTCCTCACATGTCTCGTTGGACCAAAGGTTGCACATGAACGCACCACAGAGACAATAACCAACGACCAGCTGGTACAAACGCTCTGCACCTGAGAGAAAATAACTGGATGCCATCAGATGGTAGTAGTCTGTATTATCATTTAGATTGATAAACAGGAAGAGCTACTATTAATTAGCAGGAAGCTAAGGAGAGCTACAAACCATTGTACAGAGAGGGCCTTTCCTGAATCACGCGGTTCAGTTGGGCAACACTTTATTAATTCTAGATCCTTCTAGATAGTGTTGTTGCAGGAATATCCGTAGATATTAATGTTCAGATGAGATGAAGACATACAATTAGAAGAACCTTTGTCGTTTCCTTTCAACACTTCCTGTTCGTGTTCTTGTGCCCCGGTTTTATCAGCTGATCGACCAATAACAGAGATCTCCACCAATACAACAAGTTGATGCTAAAAAGTTGCATTTAGACGTCCAACTAGTCAGAATGGTACAGAACATAGCATCAACACTGGTCAGAGACACCCATCTATGGCAAGACACTAGTAAACAGCAGACCATCGAACCATCTCAGTTTGTCACAGTCCTCATGGCTCTACCCTTGAATCACTGATGGACTCTCTTCTGTCAAAGTATGACATTTAGGCAGTGAAGTGTAAAAGAAAAGGGCGCTGAAAACAGAAATTGCCAATGCACATCAATCAATGATTCAAAAGAAGTATCACTTCATTTAAGAAAGAGGCTGCGTGATTTGTTGGACATGGAGCTTTTCCTATGGATGTGGCAATCAACAATATCCTCTGCAGAGGAGATTGGGAGGGTCTCTGCAAGAATCATACTAAGAGATCAAAGGTGACATATCAATCTTTCCAGGCAATGGAAAGTGAATCTGAAGGACACGCAGTTTGAACATAAAGTCATCCATTTAAAAGGTTAAAAGTTTCAGAAAATTCAGAGGACAAGTTGCTGATTTGAACTGGTCTGCTCCCAGTTTGAACCTGTAGTTGTGCGTGAAGCTGTGCAGAGTTCTGTCAGCTCCTCCGGGGAAAATAAAGTTTTAACGAGCAGCTGCCGCTATAGTTGGCCAGCAGCCTGTAACCACAGAGTGACCTCTGACCTCTGACCAGGTCACTGAGAGTCAGGAAGCAAGATGTGAACACACTGCGGAATCCGACATTAACACGATCAGTTATCGATGTGTCGTTGGGGAGATTTAATTCCTGGAAAGCAGCATTAAGGAATTCCAGGTCTTCCAGGTGTCTCCACAATCTGACCTGGTTTCAAACTTAAACAGCTGTCATGATAGATGATTAATGCACTGAAGGAACGGCCGATCACAAAATGAATCAACTCATATTTCACAGTCATGACTCTGCTCTCTCTCTCAGCTGAAGTCAGTTTAAACTAAAGCTTGTGATCCCACTTCATCTGTGCTTTCATATAAACATCAAGGTGTTGAAGCAGAGTGTTCAGAGATTATTAAAATGATCTAAAGCTTCCTGGATCAAAAATCATTCCATCAGACAAGAGACACGTGTCTTTGGACCATTATCTAATGTAACGTCGATGGAGGCACTCCTCCTCTAACTTCCTGTCTGTAAGTTGTCTATTCTCTCAACGTCCATCTTCACATGACAGACAAACACTCATAAACCATCCTGAAGAACTGAGGAGACCT
This sequence comes from Planiliza haematocheilus, assembly GCA_005024645.1. Lineage (NCBI taxonomy): Eukaryota > Metazoa > Chordata > Actinopteri > Mugiliformes > Mugilidae > Planiliza > Planiliza haematocheilus. Next base: position 2,457,756 of record SRSE01000383.1, on the reverse strand, counting down.
GAACACATCTCTAATCTTTATTATTAACTCTTATGCGACTGGGACTAATATCAGTATTAGCGGGACTTTAACTATTCCTCTTCAGATCTATCAGTAGACAATAATGTATGTTAAGAGAGAAAAGGCGGCAGATCAAGAGCAGATAAGTGATATGAAAAATGAGATAAAGCAGAAGATGAGCAGAGACCAGTTCACTACAAACAGGCTCTGCACTATTAACGAGAGACGGTTTGTTCTGATCTACATGAAAGACTGATCGATTGTCCAGCGTCAGGGAGCCGGCTCACTTAGGAAAGCTCTCCTTCCATCACTATAGTTCTTCATCGTCCCAAATACGACAGCCTGTAATCTGACCTCCAACAGCCTCCTTTTGTTTTCCTCACTGACGTGTTTCTGACGTTCAGGAAGTCTGCTCGTTCACTTTGTGGAAACAAACATTTGGTTTCTGCCACGTTTCTGGTCCGCTGAGCTGAATTCACTCCACATTTAAATCTGAATCACAGTCGGCGAAAGACTGGTTAAAATGAACTAGACACACAACGTCCTCTCTGCCTTCTCAGCTTCAATCGTCTTCCGAAGACACGACGAAGCATTCACCGTTAGACAGGAAGATCTTAGAATAAATCTGTCGTCTTGACCTGCAGGATGATAGGAGCTATAAGTCGCAGGAGACAGCAGCGGCTTGGAACAGCTTCTCCTCTAATTGAGTTTCAGAAGTCTTCATGGGAAAAAACAAACGGGCTCAGGCCATTATTCTTTTAGCAGACAGACAGTAATCAGTGAAGGAAACAAAACTTACAGGAATTCAAGAGCGCTCAAAAAAACTCAAACAAACCATGAGGAACACCTGCCAAAAAAAACGCAGTCACTCATTCCTGGAGTGATCACTGATACCGGGGGAGCCCCGCGACGGAGCTCTGCTGATGAGGATGGCAGAAGTTATTTAGAAAAGAAAAAGCTCAGCAGGTGTCAAGAGCTCAAAGTATCTGTTCTCCTACTTTATAATCTCAAATTAAAATCTGCTGAGTCTGATCTGAATACCAGGAAATCAGCTTCCTGTAGAAAAATACCCACTGATATGCAGCATAAATGTCATCAAAGCTGGTGCAGCACATAAATCCAAATTCTAAAATGTTGTGATGATTATGATGAAGATGACACAAGAACATCTGTTCAGATGCAACATTTAACGCTCCTTCAAAGCTGAAATGACTGAGGTCCAACCAAAGAACAGCAGTCACAAATCAACCAGATGGAAGATGGAGATATGGAAGAAGGTGGTCTGGTCTGACGAAGACTAGGTGCATCTCTTACCTAGGTAACACGTGACAGCAGGATGCATTATCGGAAGAAGACAAGCCAGTGGAGGCAGTGTGACATTTTGGTCAATGTTCTGCTCGGAGACCTTGGGCCCTGCCAAGTTCAAAGTATCGACTTGGCCTCCAAATTCCCCAGATCCCAATCCTATCTAGCATCTGTGGAATGTTCTGGACAAACAAGTCCAATCCATGCAGGCCCCACATCTCATCCTTCAGGGCTTAAAGGATCTGCTGATAATGTCTTGGTGTCACATACCGAAGCACACCTTCAGAGCTTAGAGGAGCACCTTAGAGGAGCCTCAATGGGACAGGAGGGCCAACTCAATGTCAGGGTGCTAGTCTTAATGTTATGGTCCACCCAAGACGGTGTAATCTCAGGAGAGTGGACATACTTCAGGTTCTTAGACTATCCTTAAATGTTATATGGTATTCAGTGAAGGCCATGAATCACTAACCAGAATCACTTTTCTCTAAAGGTGAGGTCAGTACTTAAGAATATGACTTGTCATGTTCTGTCACAAATCTGAAGAAGGTCCTGGATCGTGGAAGTTCTGAATGACACATTAAGTGAAGGATCAGACCATTTGGACACTTTGAACAACCACTATCAGATCCGGATATAAGACATACCAAGAGAACACAGATGTATGGGAAGCAATTACATCCCTCTGACATTTACAGTACTATAACATACCATAAAACATGTGCAGGGGCTTTAGCAGGCCAGAGCTGACGAGACATTCTGAAAAATGTCAAGCTGGACTCCTCCAAAAAATACTGACTCAGTAAGTAATCCTTTCATAAATCTCAGTGCTCCTCCACGTTTGGGTGCTTAGAAAGACTGTTCTTTCTAAGGAGCACTGTTTTGGTTCATCTGTGGTTTCTATTCAGAATGATGGATCACTCACCCAGGAGAAGACTGACAACATCCTTCAAATGTGAGCTCCAGTTTCTTTGTAGGAAGTTATGACTGTGAGTCAAAGAGACGGCCTCCAGCGTTCACATACATGTGTGTTTTCACATCACTTTTCCTTCATGCCTATTTGATTCTCCTTGTTGGCTCCATTACAAAAAAAATGCTGCCGGTCAGCCAAACTCTGCTCACGACAGACTTTTGAGACGCTCTCCCTGCTGACTCAGCATTCCCTCTGATTACAGCGATTAATCGTTTGACACGCGAAGACAATTCATCTGGTAGAGAAATGTGTTTCAGTGGTTGACTGGGTGACTTCTAACTAAACAAAAACCACAGAGGTCAAACAAAGTACTCTGGACGAATTTACCCAAATCACCACATTATATCAACATCACAGCACAGACTAATATTGCAAATAAGAAACAGAAACACATACGCCATAAATGCCAATCAAACCACAGAGCGTAAGTTTAAAGAGCAGACTGCCTAATGCCCTAGCCATCAAGATACTTACACCTTTGGTATTAAATTACATCACTATTACAAGCGCTGTCATGAAAGCTTCAGCCCTTCAACTCAGTTGTTCAAGCAGTTTCATGTCTTAGTTAATACTAAAGTCTTGAGTCTTTACGAGCTGGAGGATACCACTGTTTATCCAGATTTTCCAAGAAGACTATAAACATTTTTTCAGAGGGTTGTTTTAGATTCATTGCAGCAGAGAATTGATGGGTAATGAAGGGAACAACATGCAACACACACTGGTGTTCTGCTTGGATTAAACCAAAGGATGATGGGATGATGATTCATCCCTGTATACTCATAAAATTCAGTCCTACAACTGACGCGACCTTTCAGAGGAAACTGAAAACACAACATCTTATTTTCAGATTACAAGCAAAATGTTTTGCTGGAAGTAAACACGCTTTTATATCTACCAAGTGTCATAGCTAACAGCTAATGAGACTATCGATCAATATTCAGCTTGATTTTCTATCAAACGGTGGAAACTTCATATTGGGAGTTAAATTGCACATCCATCCTCCACACACCTCTGCATTCATCAATTCAGCCCGCCACTCGACTAGAGCAGAAATATATTTCCCTTGAGCGGCGTTCAGCTGTCAGCTTGCGGCTTATCCAGGTTATCTGGGAGCAGGCGGTGTTAGGTCTACGTGACCTGGAGGAAGCCCCGACGCTGTCAGCATGACTTTAAATTCAGCCTTTCCTTGAACAAACTTAAACCGTATATCAGTATCTGCTGAGAAGGAATCCGTTAAAGGGTGAAGAAACTTTCCTCCTTTAAAAAGAGTGGTCATTCATTGCTTCCTGGTTACTGTTGGAAACATGGTGACTTCCTCTGGGTGACAGTTCAAAGTCATCGCTCAGTCCCATCACATGAAGGCATTATGCACACATATCCACTTGTTGTTGTATGTCTGTATATGACCAATTATCTAGGAAATGTTTCTAACAGCAGTGTGACTTGTGTCACAATTGTCAGATTTATCCTTTCACCCTGTCACTATAGACAGATATTTCACTTTAACGTTTCTGGGGACAAATAAATCACATACGGTACAGCATATCTCCAAGCCTACAAAAAAATACCTCCAGCCTAGGTGAACCTTTCTATGGATCGATTCATCACCAGCAGAAATACCGTCATGCTTGATAAATATGTATAAAATCTGACAGCCAGTACAAGACCCCGACTCTCTGACGGTTTCATCCCAGCATCCTCAGAGGAAGCTCTCCGCCTGTCCTCACATCTTCAATCTGATCATCTGGCCTCTAGTCCTGCCTATATGAAGGGAGTGTCTCCAAAGAATGTGACTGGAGGCTCCCTTTGCTTTCCATTCAACAGTGTGAGGTCCTCGCGCGCTGGGAGTAGGAGTGCACTGGAAAAATGTCTTTTCGCCAACATAATTTTTATGGTATTTCTACTCTGTCAATTTCTTGACAGTAATAAAGGTAATTTGTAGAACTGTGTCAAAACAAAGATACTATAGGTTTTAAAGAAGACAAAAGACTATGCTTCAACAATCAAAATGGTTCAAGCTAAGAGGTTCGCTGCCTAAACAAGTTTAATTTCCCAGAGAATATAAGAGGTGAAAAACCCTGCTTAGTTGCCCTAAAATAAGACAGAGAATCTAAACAATCAATTTATTTATTCAAAAAAATTAATATTCATTCAGATTTGTGAGTTGCAAAAAGAATGTGAATCCTTTCTGTATCCGTGCAGCAGTAAGTTCTTCAGGTCCTTCCACAAATTTTGAATCAAGATCAGGACTTTGACTTGGCTATTGCAAAATATTTTGGATTTTTGATCTGGTTCTTCATTAACCATTCTTTTGCAGGACTTACTTTTGCACCTCATAGATACGTAATAGTGTCTAATTTTCCTGAGTATATTTCCAGGTATAATTTTCCTTTTTCAATTGTTTGATTGGGTTATCTTTGTCTACTTTCAGGAAGAGACTTACTTCTAATGTTTTGAGCCATTTTTAAGGCAGAAGTGTAGAAAATTCTAAAGCGAGCTACATCTTTTCAGCAGCACTGTACATTTGTGCAAAAAGAGACAATAATACCACAAGACTAAGAGATTTGGTTCCCAAGGAATGAACACCGTCACTTTGCAATCTCAAAAGCTGTCGTTCGATTTAGCAAGACACAAGATGCCCAGTTCTCAATAAAAACAAGACCTACTCAAACTGAATTCTCCAAGCAAAGCCTTGATCAGGTCATGTCGATGGGTTATATTTCCTTTGGGCAAAGGAGTAGCATTAGCCAGCACGGTTACATCTTGTGAAGAGGGAACACATCGCAGAGGCTGAGTTAAGTGTCTAGGCCATCAAGTCAGAGGTTGTGTCCCAAGATTAAGAGACTAGCTATGGACAGAAGAGACTCCAACACGTTTACAGTAGATGTACCCAAACTGCCAAGAGGTTACATCCAACTATGCAAGGCACCAACAAAGCTGGGGTGAAGTAGCTCCTGCAGGGTGTCCAATTCTACAGTCGCCAAGACAGCAGATCAATTATACTATTTAGGCCAATGCATTAAACAGGGTCCTTGGGTTAGAAGTACAGAGCTCTGAACAAACAAGCATCAGCATGAGCGTATCATTTTCACAAGAGCAAAACACTAAAATGGTGTAAACTGTGCCAGCAATGTGAGCATAATCAACTTCAATCAGCATAAGGGCTGGGGTTTCTATCCCTCAAGGCCCTGTTCAGGCCTCTGAGGTAAGGCAGTAACGTTACATGTGATTTAATTTCCTGTTCCAGCACTAAAAGGCTTTGATTCCCTATTCACTAGCACTGCCAGAGGTGGGTGGCCTGAAGAGGACCTGATCTTACATGTTAGGTATCCACTACAGAGGCTGTTTAGGTTTCAGCTGGGATAAATCAAGCACACCTCCAGTAGTTGGGATATTAAAGCCATATTTAGCTGGATTTTTTCTGCAGGATCTGGCCGCTGCCCAGACGGTATGACAGATACATGGATAGAGGGTTTTTATTTCGTAAAGATGCGGTTGCTGCTGAACTCCAGAGACAGAGAGGAAACATGACTGTGAGGACTTCATGATGTGAAAATGTGAGATTTAAAAAAAAAAAAAAAAGATGTGAAAAGATACTAAAACCACTGAGTTGGAAAGATACAGTGCCTTGTGTTTTGACTCAGGCTTCATTGCACAATTTGTCAGTGTCTGTGGAAACTCATCATATGTCACTCATTCCACTTGCTCAAGGGGGGTCAGGGCTTGTGAGGATCCAAATCCTTGCTAAGCTTGTAGTTTTGGTTTATACCTTCGGTTTCTGTACCTTAATGTTGTTATGCTATATTTATACAGCCAACGATTTGTAAACAAATCTGACACCTGGCACTTCAATTAGACAATCAAACTTTACGTTTCATATAGTACTGGAAGTACATAAATCAGTTTAATCCAAGATAAAGGACGACTCTACATCAGCAACTCTGCGATAACTGGCCATGTTGACCACACTGTAGCTACTGACAGCAGTTTAACCTGCAGGAAGAATGTCAAATGAAAAAATGTAAATTCTTCTCCATAGCAACAGGAGCTAAGGCTCATGGGTACTGTAGTATTTGGAGCAGTCCACAAACCTGACAGAAGACGACCAGATTTGTCAGTAGAAATAATTCAAAGTGACGGCGGGAACATAAACCTATGACACTGCTACATTCTCCAGATATCCATTATCCATGCTGAGGAACACAGAGAAGATCATTTGGGAAAACGTCAGGAAGCAGCAGCTAAAAGCAGCAGTGAGATAGATGAGAGGCAGCAGAAAGGATAGAGGGGCGTTGTTCCAAATCACTTCCAGATTTCAGGTTCAGAGTGGTGACTTCCTAAACCCTTTATTGGCAACAGCTTCACTGCAGCACTGCGGTGCTCTGTACACACTTTGTTCACGATTAAAGGGACATGCTGCTGTTTTCACACAAGTTTTAGACAAATTCAGATTACAATATTCAGTCACAATTAATCATATAGTTTACAAACACTGCTGATTATATAATTGCTTTAACACCAATTAATCATATATCTATATCTACATCTACACATCTATCCATCTATCTATATATATATATATATGTTTGATATGTGCATGGAAGACAGGAAACATCAAGAGCTGATGTGCTCCCAGTCTTTACTGCCTGTGGGTGCTGAATGATGAATGCATGGTGAGCTACACATGGGCAGCAATTATTTCCCATGGCCAGTGTAAACAGAACACTGCGATGTGGAGCAAACTCAAACTCAAATCAGTGGGAATTTACACTCCGGTTTGTTTGCTTTTTGTTAATTATAACCATCATGTGGGAATCCTTTACTGCACGAGGGACTCAGACAGTTATGGGAGCAAAATAAACCCAGGGAAAAGCTTCTGTTAGCACTCTGGCACCAGGGAAAAAAGAAAAGGTGACAGACGGATAAATCCTCAAGTTTAGGTTGTAAGTCATTAGCTGAATTGTCTTAAATGCACTAGAAAAGTCAAAAAACAGAATCCTTACAGCTGTATCAGAAGTGTCAAGATGCACATACACTCTGGACTGCAAAAGTACCCACTTTGGGTCAAATATGAGAGAGAACCAGTCTTTCCAGTGTTTTCACAATGTGGGAAGTTACAGGGATGGGTCTGTAGTCATTTATGTCAGATGTTTTTTCTTTTTGGGAAGTGGAGTCAATCATGTTTTTCTTTCACAAGTTTGCAATCTTCTGCACCTATAGGTTCAGTTTAAACAGGTGAGTAAAGATTTCATACAGTTGGCCTGAGCAGAGTTTTAAAAGTTTAGGGCCAATTCCATCAAGCCCAGCTGCCTTGCTGGACTTTAGCCTGTAAAGTTCCCTTCTGACCTGGAATGAGTGGATCATTAGGGGAGAAGCCAGGGGGGATGTTAGGAGAGGGGGTGGCAGCAGGGGAGAGTCGAATCTGTTAAAAAACAGATTAAATCATCATCTGCAAAGTCCTGGTCACCATCTAGCTGTGGCCCTCCTTTCCTCTCCAAACCTTATGCAATCTTTTGCATACCAGACCAGACCTGTCTTGCCCCTTCCAAAGCAGTCCCAATATTAACCATCTCATGATCCCGAGGTTTAAAACACAAACCGGTCACTACAATGGAAAACAACAAAATCTCTGTTTAATACACAGTGCTGCATGTAACAGGCAGCAGCAACACTGGCGCCACTGGACTGGCATCACGCCACGTCCGTCTCTGTCAAAGTACTGTTTCAGTTCAAGTACCATATGACTAAGTTCAGTCCAAATATCTGCATGTGTTCTTGTCCCATCTGTTTTATTGAGGACACACTGGGAGGTAACTTGTGTGGACTTTGTTCAGCCAGGTATACCAGAATGCACTTCTAATAGTTTGCTGTTCCAGTTACAGAATGACCGTCCTGCCTTCTCTTGCCTGTGCTGTGGCAAGTCTGCGCCACCAAGTCGATTAGTGGGTAAAGACCCTGTGTCTTCATTCTGTGTGCTAGGGTTTTTGCACGAGGGAATCACTAAGCTCCAGGACAGTCTGAGTTAGGGCTGCACGATTATGGCCAAGTGATAATCACCATTATTTTGATCAAGATTGAGATCATGATTAATTATCACGATTATTTGTTTATTTCAACCAAAAACAAATTTTATTGTCACATAGTCTATTTTAACTGCTTTCACATCCATATTTTGCACGCTAAACCCAAAATACTTCCACACAATGGATGACGATCCGACCTCGGGACAAGCCCCTCGGCTTAAAATAGACCTATTTGTGGGGAAAAAAATACGTAATATCTGAATTACATAAAAGCTTTTTATTTGTTTTCTTCCTAAGTGTCCTTGAAATAGTGGTCAAGATCCCCCCATTCCTAACAAAAAAATGGTTTGGCCACTGATCCAAATAATGTTGCCGTTTGAGTTCCGTACGCTCAAAATATCCGGTCAGCACAAGTCCAATGCTCAGAAAAGGACAGAAAAGACAAGAAGAAACTAGAGGCCTTAAAGATTTTCTTAACAAATATTTAAATAAAGGTGGTGACGGTGAAGCTGGGACTAGTAAAGTGAACGTAGAGCAATGTAAGAAACAGCGCAGCCAACGTTTACCAGCCTCGCAACGTGTTGTAGCGCTAATGTTAACGTCCATTCGCTTGTATAAAAGCTTGACACAACACGTTAACTTTAACAAAGAAGATTAAAAAGATTATCTCGTCCCGGGCCCAGGCAAGACTGTCAGCCGGTCTGGCCTTATGACTGACTGCTATCTGTTGCGAAATTTCCCCCACGTTACTCTGGTCTCTGTCACTGTCCACATCTGTCCACACACAGACTGGATTATTGTAATTCATTACTGTCTGGCTGCCCAAATAACTCTTTAAAAAGCCTCCAACTGATTCAAAATGCTGCAGCAAGAGCATTGACAGGAATTAGCAAGAGAGATCATATTACTCCAGTTTTAGCTTCTCTTCACTGGCTCCCCTTAAAGTCTAGAATAGAATTTAAAATCCTCCTCCTTACATACAAGGCCCTCAAAGGCCTAGCTCCATCATATCTTAAAGACCACATCGTACCATATCATCCCAACAGATCACTTCGGTCTGAAAGTGCAGGCCTACTTGTGGTTCCTAGAATTTCAAAGAGTAGAATGGGAGGTAGAGCTTTCAGCTATCAGGCTCCTCTCCTGTGGAACCAGCTCCCAGTTTGGGTTCGTGAAGCAGACACTCTCTCTATTTTTAAGGTCAGGCTTAAGACTTTCCTTTTTGATCAAGCTTATAGTTAGGGCTGGACTAAACCATCCCTTAGTTATGCTGCTATAGGCCTAGGCTGCTGGGGGACAATGCACCAAACACATGTTCTCCTTCTTTCTTCTCTCTCCACTCTCGTGTCCTACACTTTCTTTTTCTCTGGCACAGAGCTCCTGCCCTCTAAATTCCTATCTGCTACTAGTCATGACATTCTGTGCTATTACTATGTAGAATGTTTACTGCTGCTCTCTCTTTCTACCGAGTATCTCTGGCCTGGAGTTGTGCGTTTCCTGTGGAGCTCCATACTACATCTGTTGTCGTGGTCTCATCAGCCTGCCCAGTCTCCATGGAATCCTGCTGTTATCCGCTCCTACCTGAATGAACAATTCTCCAACCTGCCTATGATTCCTCTTACATTTTCAAACTGTCATGTAACATCATTAGTTTGAATCATAGCATCCAATTTGTATGCTTTAGTCAGATATATGTATTTATGACAGATGTATGTTTATCTTGCTGTTCTCTTTCTCTGTCTGTACCCGGCTGGCCTTAGGCAGATGGGTCCCTCCATATGAGCTGGGTTCTGCTCAAGGTTTCTTCCTGTTAAAAGGGAGTTTTTCCATGCCACCGTCGCCTTCAGGCTTGCTCTGGGGGTTTCAGGCCGGGTCTTGTAAAGCGTCTTGAGACGATTTGTATTGTTATTGACGCTATATAAATAAAACTGAATTGAATTGAATTGAATCTAGAAACATCTAGATTGGCTTTGCCAAAAAAAAAAAAAAAAAAAAAACCTTGACGTGGAGCATTCTATGAACGGAATGACGCATTATAAATATCGCTCAATCACACAAATTTGATCGTGGGCAGCCAAAATTGTGATCATGATTAAAATTCGATTAATTGTGCAGCCCTAGTCTGAGTGTAATCTGATGGCATTGGATGGACTGAAACATAATGTCTCAGAGGTCTTCTATTGAATTCCTTCATCCTACAGGAACTGCCTGCATACTCCCACCACATGAGGCCAGGCAGGAACCCAGGACCCACTGGAAACACATGGGTCCAAGGACTTCAACCCGATGGCAGTCAGGGAGAAGTTGTCTAGCCGGATATGCCTCCCCAGACCATCACTGACCCACCACCAAATGCTGACTGATGTTACATGCCACACAGCGTTTTTTCCAGACCCTTTCACAGATCTGCTGATTCTGGTGTTCTATGGCAAATGCCAAACAAGCTCCACCATGCCAGAAAGTGAGGACATGGCCCACTAGAGTGCCCTCAGGCCACCCTTATGAAGTCTGTTTCTGTTTGGTCAGAGACATTCACACCAGTGTCCTGCTGGAGGTCATTTTGTAGGGCTCTGGCAGTGATCATTCCGTTCTCCATGCACAAAAGTACAGTTGCCGGACCATCTACAGTCCTGTCCAGCTCTCCTTGAGTAACTACCTGTCTCCTGGAATCTATATATATTGATGTGTCTTGCTAGAGGCGTCGGACTGCATATGCAAGCTCTGTAGGGTCCAGGTATCGCCTCATGCTCAAAGTAGTGACACTGATCCTAGCCAAATAAAAAAGACCTGTGAAAACCATCCCTATGTTCTGCTGGGAAACATCTGAACCTGGCATTTGTGTGGATATTACTTATACATGTAGCACCCCCATCCCATAGCAATGACACTCCTTGATGGCAGCAGCCATTTCCAGCTGGATGCAGCCTGACATAGACACACAGAAACAGTTTAGGTATAATTCTTAAAACATGGAAAACAGCACAAGGCGTTGACCTGGCCTCCAAACCACAGAGTCACCCCTCCCATCAATCCATAGGACCCAATGTCCCACACTAACAGCATTCTGTTGCCAGACACCACAAGACACCCTCAGGAGGCCCATGTCCATTCTCTGATGAGTCACTTGTGCTTTGGAGGCACAAGGGAGGCCGACACAATATTAGGCATAATGTTATGCCTGATTCTCCTGTTGCCCTTCGTCAGTCCGCCTGTTTTCCCTCCTTTTGGATTACTTTGTCCCCTTGTTTCATCTTGCCTCATCACCAGTGTGCATCCTGCATTTCGTTCCCTCCTTGTTTTTGTGAACTTTACAACACAAATAATAACTCCAGGGCCTCTGTTTCTGAAACAAAAACATCTGTAGGGTTTCTGAAGACATTTCCTCCAAGTCTTCAGTTTTAAAAGACTGGTGGGGAGTTTAGTTTTTTATCAGAAACATCTGTGGGTGGTGTCCAGATAAAACTCATGACTAGTGTCTGGAACAACCAGTTACTCACCTGGAATTAGAAGAAACTGTTTTGGCCACGTCTCCAATAAATGGTTCGCAAATGAACCATTTATGTCCAGAAACTCCCATCAGAAGGCGTGAATTAAACTTTCTGGGGACAGATGTTTAGTTGTAAATCACTTTTCCAGTTTGACACAGATGACTTCTCTTTCAAACTATCTGTCTTCTCTGGATAACACTGTTTCCTCCAAAATGTGTAATTTGTCATTCAGGAGTAGGTGGACAGCTTAATCCTGGCCTGAAGAGCTGGCACTCCTGTGCTGAGCCGTGCATTTGTGAATGGATTCTACAATTTCTTCCTAGGTTTTGTCTTTTGAGTGAACTAGTTTCTGTCTTTGTGTTACTAGGTTTGAAGTCTTTATTGAAAATTCATGAGTTTCTCCGATACTCAAGGCATGCACAGGGTGACAATGTTTCCGCTGTAGTTCTGGAAATTCTTTTTGTGCCCAATTTAGACATGTGTTTGTCTGAGGTGTTTTTCTTCATTCTCTTTACCATCTGTCTTGGCAGGGACAAGCAATAGCATGTAATACCATGACCTGGGTGACGGAGAAGATAATACTCGCCATTCAGAGGCTGACTGGCGAGTTTGACCCGTGCTTGCTGTTCTTGCGGGGCATCTTTTATAACACGGGAAGCAGATGGAATAACATTCATGTCACTGTATTTAGTGCATATTCAGTATACTTAGTTACCAACGGAGAGAAGAACAACTTTCTTCCAATAAAAGATATGAGGAAGAGGTTGGTCTGATTTGCAGCCTGCAAAATAACGGTCCCTGTGGTTGCTGTGGAAACATCTGTATGATGTGTTGTCGTGTCACAGGTGTGTGTGTGCAAACAAAGTTAGTCGAAAACAAGTTGGTGCAGCTCGCTCAAAGAGGCAGATGGGCTGGTCTGTCACACTCTGAGTCATAGCTTGTGTACGCCAGTGCTGCCAGGTGGCGATCGGAGCTGCTGTCCTCAAAGCACACATTCATAGAAAACATATCCACCGTCTTTCTATGACCTGAAAACAACTTCAACAACGTCCTGATATCGTTAACCTTCCTGCTCCAACGGCTAAGGTTTCAGGGAGACAATTCATCAAACAGCATCCTCTTGAAAGAGCAGGTCTAAACATTTACCCACTGTTGGTTTCTCTATGGTTGGAGTACATTCATTCTTTCTGAGCATGTTTGCTCAACATGGGGTTAAAATCGGGTGACCAGTTTCCAGGACGGACAGAACATGAAGGTAAGAAAAGAACCAGTTGTTCAAACAAAAAATTACCAAAGCTTGTCGACAGTTACTTTGGATATGTGGAGACATTTCTGTGATCTTCTTCCACTCTATAAATTCAGGGCTGGACACAAAAAACTACTACTTCTTCTCCTGCTCCTTCACGTTCCTCTTTACCTCCTCCTTTTCATCCTTCCCCATGTTCTTCTTCGCCACCATGTTCCTATGTTCTCCTTTCCCTCCTTCTTCTCATCCTCCATGTATTGCTCCTTAATTTTCTCATCCTCTTCATTGTCCACCTTCTTCTTATCCCTCTTTATCTCCAGTTCAGAACATGTTGTTACTTAATCCAGTCAGTTCGTCTCTGATCAGAATAATTGATGATTAGTGATTATTGTCCATGTAAACTTTATTCAGGCTCTAATTATCACTCCAGATGTTCAGGGACATGTGTGTGAGTGTTATTCATCCATGAACCTGAGGACAGACATTCTTGTAGTGTTTTCGTCGGTTAGCATCGCCTCCTTCCAGACTGGAGGAAGTCCACACATCCGTTCTGAACTCTGTCTAAACGAGCTGCGGCTCATTTAGACAGCGTTCACAACTGATGTGATAAAAGCAAAATCTACACAGATGGAAACTTTGCGGGTTACAGTCTTCATGTAACTCACACATCCCTCAGATGATGTGTCAGCCCAACACAAGCAGACACTGATGAAAACAAATGGGTCTGAGTGGGAGGAGGCGGGACACTTAACCAATCCTCTCACTTGACTGGACAGAGGCAGAGAACTGTCTGGCTTACTCGCCCGCTAATCAAGGTGTTTGTTTTGATTTCAGAGAGAGACAGAAAAGAGACAGGAAGAGGCTCTGAGGGATCCATTTACTTCTATACAGTCACACCACATGTCTTGTTGCTTTGTTCTCAACACACACACACACATACAGCACTGAGGCCAGTGTATTACTGTAACACTGAGTTGTGTAATCTCTAAGCAGTGACTAATGTGCTTTTAATCCATATGGAGGGACCATAGACTGTATAAAGATGGATGGGGGAACAGCGCCTCAAAAGTAAAGCCAAAGCAAGTAGAGCTCCCCCTGGTGTCTGGCTGCAGTATAGGTCATAAGCTCCGCCTCCTCCTTGTTAGCAGATGGGACTTGCGCAAAACTAAAAACACTAAAATACGCAGCATTTTTTGATTCAAGAATGTTTTTTTTTTCTCATTACATAACGTTAACATAATCCTGATGCACACACAAGTCTCCATTTTTCTGATAAGTTTCATTTTAGTAAGTTGTCTGCTATAGAAACAGGATGTCACATCATGGTGACTACAAATTGCCACGCCAACTGCTCCGTAGCGGAACAGTTAGAAAAGCATAAAATAAATAAAATACGTAATCCAACATTTCTTTGTAACTGGTGGAGGTAGAGCAGAGCACAGTATTAAACAAAAACTCGAGTGAGTTGCACTACTCTCAAACTGTACTGCACAGACTCTAGCTCCAAACTTGCAAGATTGTGCCGCTACTAACCCTTGGAAAAATACCGTTGTTTTGTCCAATGCCAGTAAGTGAGGACGCAGTGGCCATGTTTATATACAGCAGGGGTCACCAAACTTTTTTCTCTGGGGGCCAGATTATCGTTCCTGACTGTGATGGGGGGCCGGGGCCTGGTCAGCTATACAACATAGAATTGTATGACTCAGACCAAAATGACCACCAGCATTGTGTTGTAGAGATTACTAGCCTGGCACAGCCGTTTTTCAACCCACTTTTATATCCACACAACTATATCAACACTTGAGCAACAAACTTTATTGCTAGCCATTTTGCTGTCCTGAACACTGGCAGTTCTCCTCGCATACGTTGTCTGCTGCTTGATCTCGAGCAGTACCGCAGGAAGTAGGGGTGCTGGGGGTGCAGCAGCCCCCCCTGTTGGAGGGGCTGCTGCACCCCAAAAAATGTATTTACCCAAAAATAAATACACGAAATAAAGTGGAAAAAAGTGGGGGAAAAAAGAAAATGCTAAAAGTTAAAACTGTCTGAGAGGAAGGCCACATTTGGAGTTGTGTGATGCAGGCGTCAAATCACGTTTCTTTTTCGAACGCTGCAACCGCGCAGCACGTCTTTACGCACGGTGTTCAGCGCCACAGTTACATGGACAGCTGTGACAAATTGTTTATTGTTGCCAAAGTGATCAGCACCATGAACAGTTACACGGACTGTGACACATTGTTTGTTCTGGTTCCACTATGTATGTGTAATATTGTTTTGTGCAAGTTAAGATTTTTGCACGCTTAATTAATGTGGCCGAGCCGCCGGGTTCATTGTTATTACAAACCTACGACCAATCAGCTCTGAATTATCTTCGAATTTGCGTTTCATGATTTTCTCTTTATTTCTAATAATGCGATAACAGTGCGTATACTATGTAGGCTACGCTTCACTGGATGACTTCGTGAATAAATAACGCAGTTGACTATGTGTCACCGCTGCATGTAATAACATTGCCGTGGTGTAGGAGTCGGAGTCGGCCCACGGGCCGTAGTTTGATGACCCATGATATACAGACTATGGGAGGGACAGTGATGAGCAGAGATTTTGCACTGGTTCTTTCCAACAGTACAACTAACACTACTGAGCATGTGCAGAGGACACACTCACATTTTTCTTTGCAGCAGCTCCCTGACAAAGAATTTATTGTTTATTCTTCTTCTTCCCATTGCTTAATAACTGGAGTATCATGGGATTGATTTCATAGAAAGGGACATCTCTTGTTTTGGACAAACACTCCTAATGAGTTCTGATTTGAGGTCTCTTGTTTAGAGAAAGTTTGTGGAGCTCAACATGACCTCAGGAAAGCATTAAGAGAAAGGCGGGGCCAGACTAGGATCCACCAAACGTCCCTACAACCCACAACCTTAAAACTGACAGCTCTCTTATTAACAGACAACCTCCTCAGGGTCTGGGGGGGCTGTTTTGGAAGGGATCCAGTGATGGACCAGCACTTTCCTGGCTGGGTCTGGTGACACACAAAATAAACATCTGGGGTACCCACTGGGCATTATTCCTTATTCCCTATTCCCTTAATGTTAATTTCATCTTCAGTTATATGTGTGTGTATCCATTTCTAATAGATATTGCACTAGTACCATAATAATTACATTTTCATACTATGTACTATTACCACTATATCATCACCAATTCTCTTCCAGATTCATCCAATTTCTCTATATACACATATGTAGTGCCTATCCTATGTTTTACAGATGTCCTGTACCAACTGTTTTGTCCTTGTTCAGAAAGTGTTTCTGTTGTTTGTGTTAAATATAAAAAATGTATATATATATATATATATATATATATATATATCACAATTTGGAACTTTTAAGACACTTAAACGCAACATTTCCTCAAGACCCAGCAGCAGCCTGGAGAACTGACCTGTGCGTCACTGAACACTTCCTGGATGGTGTTAATCGGTCCAACGGGAACACCTGAGCCCTGGAACCTGCTTAGCCAATCGGCTGTCATCTCCTTCAGAAATCTGACAGAAACAGGGAGAATGTGTTTATTAGTATACACGCACATTACACACTTACCATAACATGCATCATTATACACGTTAAGTTGACTAACTGACAGATGGACAGAAGAACAATCAACTGCTAATTACATCTGACAAGCATGTGCATTCGTACCATAGACTGTATATAAATATGTACAATGCGTCCCCATTTCCCAGCATTGGCCAAACTGACACTACTGTAGGTTTCACGGGATACAGGCAGCTCCATCTTGAAAGTTTGGAGTGTATGTTAGTTTTTTAATTAAAAGTCCCATTCACTAAGATGGAGGGGGTGGAGCTTATGGCCTATACTGCAGCCAGACTCCAGGGGGAGGTCTACTTGCTTGGCTTCACTTTGGAGGAGCTCTGTGTGAGAGTGTGTGTTTTTGCGTGTGTGTCTCCAAACCTCTGTGCGAGTGTGTGCAGTAACTGTTTACGGTTCTGGACTCTCAGCTTATTGGTTTTGTATTTTGGGTCCTGTGTGAGCTCCATCAGATCCAGAACCTGGAAATACAACATCATTAACAAAATAATAGAAATAAAAATAAATAACATAACAAAATTAAGAATACCCATCAATGCAGGAGCTTTCTCAGACTCCAACACAGATGTTTGAAAGACCGATTTTAAGTGCAACAACACAAGTCAAATTAATGGATGATGCTTAAAATACAAAGCCTGGGGGCATCTATAATCACATAATGAAAGAGATAAACATGAGAAGAGGCAGAATGAAGCCAGACTGATTCGGCTTCTGCTTCAGATTTACTCCTGATGTTCACTTCCACAGAAATACACTGTATCCCTTCATCCTCCCGCACACCATCTACTCATATGCCTTCTCTTTTTTGGTTGCAGCGATTTCAGTCAGAGTAACTGTTGATCAGCTTTTCAAGTGTGAATGTGTAGAAATGTGTGTAGATTCACTGCAGGAATACAAGGCCTGTTTCAGTTTCAGAAATTCACCAGAAACAGAGAGGAAGAGACAGAGGGGTGGATGTAAAATGTTGCTTTTGTGGTTGTCCATCAGACTTTTTTGCTCAGCGTGGTGGCACAGGAGCATGAGATTTTGCCCTAGTAACCATAATACCGTATTTTCCGCACTATAAGGCGCACTTAAAAGCCTTTAATTTTCTCAAAAATATAATCCGGAGCGCCCTATATATGGATTAATTCTGGTTGTGCTTACGGACCTCGAAGTGATTTTGTGTCGTACACGGCGCTCACAGCGCTCAAAGCATCACAGAGTAATCTCTATGGGAGAACCATTAGGACCCCAAAATGGCACCTGTCACGAGACACGCTTGGAACGCGGACTTCAAAATCAAGGCATCAGTCATGCAGTTGAACATGGGAATAGAGCAGCTGTGAGAGAATTCAACATTAATGAGTCAATGGTACGGAAGTGGAGGAAGCAAGAAGATGACCTGTGCCAAGTAAAGAAGACCACACAGAGTTTCCGAGGGAACAAAGCAAGATGGCCACAGTTAGAGGACAAAATTGAACAGTGGGTTAGCAGAGAGCAGCAGGTAGAAGCGTCTCTAGTCGACTGAAGGCAACAGCCTTCAACAGGGACATGAATATCAATGACTTTCGAGGCAGTCCTTGTTGTTGCTTTTGTTTCATGAAAAGACGTAATCTCTCCATCTGCACACTTACATGTCTTACAATTACCTGTCTCGCAGCAACTGCAAAAAGATCACGAAGAAAAGCTGGCCACTTTCCGCGCATACTGCAAAAACTAGATCACGGAAAAGAAGATCCAGCCAGAGCGCATCACTAACATGGACGAGGTTCCCCTCACCTTTGACATCCGCGTGAACTGCACTGTGGAGAAAACAGGGACCAAAACGGTTTCTTTACGCACCACAGGGAACGAGAAGTCATCTTTCACTGTAGTTCTCAGTTGCCAGGCTAATGGCCAGAAACTTCCACCCATGGTCATTTTCAAGAGGAAGACTTTGCCAAAAGAAAAGTTTCCAGCTGGCGTCATCATCAAAGCTAACCCGAAGGGCTGATGGATGAGGAAAAGATGAGTAAGTAGCTGAGAGAAATTTACGGAGAAGGAGACCGGACGGCTTTTTCCACAAATCTCCGTCCCTAATGAGCTGCGACTCCATGCGTGCCCATATTATCGATGCTGTCAAAAACCAAGTGAGGCAAACTAATTCGGAGCTTGCTATCATTCCAGGTGGATTAACTAAAGAACTCCAGCTGCTAGATATTGGTGTCAACCGGGCGTTCAAAGTTAAACTGCGAGCTGCGTGGGAGCAGTGGATGACAAAAGGCGAACACACGTTCACCAAAACAGGGAGACAGTGCCGGGCGACTTACGCCACTATCTGCCAATGGGTCGTGGCTGCCTGGGCTAAGGTATCAGTCTCAACTGTGGTCCGAGCTTTCACGAAGGCCGGAGAGGGACCCGGGCATACTGGATGCTGTAAACACTGTTAAACTCGGACACAAGAATTTGAGGGATTTGAGGACGAGGAATGAACTGAAAAAGTGCATTGTGTCGTATTTTAGGTGTTATACGTGTTACGTGTAACTGACCAATTTTGAGAGTTACTGATAATACGCTAACGTTCTATTTAGCGGTATCAGACTGTGTTTTTTTTATGTGTTACAACTGAACAAGATTGGGAGTTATTGTGAATATGCTCATTAACGTTTGAACAGTGCTGAGAGTAATTGTGAACGCTTTAATTAAGTCTCACTGACTGACTTATCTGTTTTGTTTCTCTTAATGCGCCTTATAATCCAGTGCGCCCTATAGTGCGGAAAATACGGTAGGCTCAATATCTTCTCCAGCAGGAACACGAGCATCTAGTCCTCCATTGTTGTTGATGTTTTTATGAGACGTCTCACTGGAGGTGGAAGGCTGCTCGAAGGGTGTGGTGATGCGATGACATAATTGAAACGCACGTGTGCATTTTCACCATCCACACGAAAAAACAAGTGCTCTGTTGCAAATTTTTTTGGGACCAGGTTTCAGAAAAGTGCGTTTTAAGGAAATGCATTCACAGGCTTTGTGTGGACGATCGGCCAAAACGATGCAAAACATCTGCATTTAAACCAAAAAGTGTCTCCGTGGGGATGGTTCCTAAGTCAGACACAACAGCATGTTAGTTTGATGGTTTGTGCAGGAAAAGGGACTCACCTGACACACTTTGACAAACTGTTTGTCATTGCCTGCAGCCACAACAAGGTGTCCATCTTTGGTTTTGAAGGCCTGAAACAGAAAGAAGGCAAAAGCACCAAACATCACACACTATTTAGCATCTGAGCACAGAAAGAGATCGACAGGAAACAACTCCTCAAGAGTTCAGGAGCTGGTTCAACACTGGAAAAGAAAAACAACAACATCTTGATCATAACAGAAAAACTGTCGACTTCCTACACCCATTTGAATTTGCTTTTCTTCTTCTGTGGTGGTTCAGTGACATCAGAATTAGCTGCCGTTTATGTCCACCGACAAGTGGATCTGACAGGAGACATCTCTGAACTCACAAAGTCATGAAGTAGAGGAGCACCAGAGAGGTCGACTTCATGTTGTTGACTTTGGGGATTAAATCATTTTTACGGAGTCGCTCCATCCCAGCAGGTAGATATGAAATTTGCTCTGAATAAATAGGAGGATCGGAAAAAACTGGAGGCAAGTCCTCAGTGAGTTTCAAAATTTGTTTAATAACTTGAAGCACCCCAGAGGAAAGCTGCTCTCCCTCTTCTTCTTTGTCTATTTTTTACCTCTCCACCTCCTCCTCCTCCTCCTCCTCCTCCTCCTAATCTTCTCTCAAGTTTCTCAAGTTCTCCTTTCTCCTCCTCTTCCTCCCTCGGAACTGCCTGTAATAAAAACTCTTCACCACATAAAAGAGCTGCTGTCGTACATCACAACACACACACTGCAGAGACACACTGTGCATTCAGACCGCTAACCCTTTAGTCACACTGTTCCGACCGCCGCCTCACTTTCATCCACAGCCTCGGGGAGCAAACCAGTCCACCCGGGGACTACGATGGGACGTTTACCCGCAAAACCCCAAACTGTCCTCAGAGAGGACAGAGGGGCAGCACATGCCACCCCCGCCACTGGCTGCAAATCAAACGCAAACGCCGACTTCCAAGGAAACCGTCGGAGAGCTAAAGCTCCTGACCTCCGTGTTCCACGGCTTCTCAGCCTCGTTTGGCTCCAGCATCAGGTCAGAGGGAGATTTCCTATCCGCTTCAACCTGCCCGGCAAGAGCCAGATCTAATGCAAGCCGAAACAAAGACGTGGGGAGAGTGTACATGAAACCCTTCAAGTCCAGCTGTCTTTGTTTTAGCTTTGTTTTTTAGGATAAACCCTGACCTGGAGCTTTCAGACAGATAATTCCCTGCTGGAGGATCAGGTGGAGACCAAAAACAGAGCTAAAAGAGATCATGACCGTCTTATCTCATGTCTCTGTAGCCCGAATTCATGTAATTTCACAAGAGAACATGTGTGTCAGTCTTTTATATTATGTCCAGGGCTGTCAAAGGAAATAACAAGTTAACACACAATCATTTCAATGCCTCATTTTTTATGGAACCACGAAAACAAAGACACTGAATAAAAAATATCCCTTTATGCTGCCTTTAGAACAGATAAATATGTCCTATTTATTGTGACTTTAAAATGAATCAATGCACTGACAGCTTTAATTACAGTGTTTCACATCTGAATACGCTTGTACTGTGCAGGTGTACCACATAAAGTGGACATCTCTTGTTTGCATGTTTCTTATATGGGAGTGACTGTGGCTCAGTAGGTAGAGCGGGTTTGATCCCCGGAATGTGCCACATGTCGAAGTGTCCTTGAGCAAGACACTGAACCCCCAGTTGCTCCCAGTGCGTGGCACTGGGGTGTGAATGTGTGTGTGCTTGTGTGAGTGAATGAGTAGATGTGTCTCTGACTGTACTTTGAGTACCAATAGGTAGAAAAGCGCTATATAAACGCAAGGCCATTTACCATTTACCATCGCTATCACACTAGAAACTTCACACAGAGACAGAGATCTACTGTCTGTACCAGATCCATGAATTGATTTAATTTACATGTGTTCATAAGACTTGGAGGACTGTGGAAACTCCTTCAGACTACTGTACCTACAACAGTTAGTCTGGAGTTCTGTGCAGCTCTTCCAGCAGACTAACTCTTCTGGCCAACTTCCACTTCCCTTGGTGAGGTCTATAAATCAGAGCAGTCTTTGTGGTAAATTAATTACCGCTGTGTTCTAAACTCAGATTTATTTATTATGTTAACAGCAGAATTTGAAATCTAACAGAAACTCTTCAATCAGCATGATGTGCTGCAGGGCCTCCTGGTTGTCGAACTAATGAAGTTCAACATTTTATTCTGTACTGCTCTTGTCTCCATGTTCAACTTTCCCTTCCTGACTCTCTTTCTCTTGTGTCTTGGATGTCTCTGTTTTTTTGGGGAGGGGGTTTGAATTGACCCGTCTCAGAAATTCGATGTGAACTTGCAAACCGTCGTCTGGGGACGGACGACTTCTTCAAGCTCTAACATCTTCCTCGCGAAGCCGCAACCGCAACACCAATAATTCTGTTGTTTCAACTGTCGCGACCCGTCTGCTCCACTTTCATCTCCAGCGCCCGGGGGAGAGGGCAGGAGGGAGCACGGCATTGTGGGTAGGGCGGTTCACACAAGGATTAGATCCGAACGTTGGACAATAAAGCTGCGGCTGGTGAGAGCCGACGACCACAAGAATCAGCCACCACGTTTATCTGAGTGTGTGAGTAACATCTCCCTGAGGCCTGGTTTAATGTGAAGCAGACTGACACATGGACATGTTTTCAGTCTCCAGTTTTTATGCTCTCTATGGATTAAATATGAAGCTTTAACATTGAAACATTTAAAATTAGCTTCCTTTGCTCTTACAAAAATCAGCTGCTCCTTCTTTCCTCCCTTCCATGTCTTTCGAGGTGTGTTGGGCCTAACTTACTGAAATATCGGTGAAGGGAGGTGCCCACTTGAAAACCCCAATGATATGCTGTATACTGCCAGGTATCTGATGTCTTCATGTTGCTTGATAGCTATGGTTAGCTGCTGAGCGGGCCATACCAGCCAGCAGCATTTGGCTAGCTTATATTTCACAAGGTTTGAAGTATCCTTTGCTGCTCTATGGGCCTACAAGCCAGCAGCACTTACTTAGTTCATTTAGATTTTAGGTTTAATCATCATATCACATAACCAAAGGTTTGTTAGGGTTTGTCAGTTGGACAGTGCCTTTAAATGCGTTTTCCCTGGGATCTTGGTTGGCACAATCCTGTGTATTAATAAATGCTCCTTCCTCCTAACCCTAACCCTTTTTCCTTCTTTTGTTCATTTCTTTCCCATGATTGTAGTCTTGGGGGTCATCAAGTGCGTTTTTCTTTTGGTCTGGACACAGGAGAGATAAGGAGACATCAGCCTTTGTCCTTTAATGTCATTTTGGACATTTTAACAGAGCTTGGCCTTAAGTCGTTGTTTCTCCGTACTTCTCCGCTCTTGTTTTGTCTCCATCAGTTCATGTCAGTTCATGTGTTGTGTACAGAGATTATTTTTTTTTCCTTTTAAATAATGCCAGAAAAGGCATCACTGAGAGTTACATTTACAGCAGAGAAGATCAACAGATTCCTGTGGTATGGCTCTGTAAAACCTTCTTCAGCTGCAGATTTATTTGTGTTACCCTGTTGGGTGATTTCAAGCTTTTATTGTGAAAATATCCTGCCGATGCCTCGGAGTGCTTAGAATTTCTGAGGCATACAGGAAGTAGATAATTCACGTTTTAGCAACACCGCAGAGAGGCCAAGGGAGAAGAGAAATGCGCTTTAGTGGAGTCTCTGATGTTTTTAATAAACACAGAAAAAGAAAATAACTTCAATACGAGATTCTTTCATCGTTTCCCCTACGAGGTGTCTGCTCTGGATTTATTTTCATGATTACTGGATAAACAGCTGATGAAAGAAACGAGAGGAGTTTAACACAAGACCAGAGAACATAGATGGTGTGTGGTTTGCATAGAAGAAGATGGATCAAGCAGATATACGAGCACATAATAAGTGAGACAACACCAAATCACTTCCATGCAGGAGACACACCAACACTAATCGTCTCTAATTGTTTTATAATCGTTTTATCTGAGCTCCTCCTGCTCTCCCTCCTCCCTGAAACCCTGACATCAGCTCTTCTGGGATTAGAGGAGCCGCCAAACAAAGTTGAGTCAGACATCTCTTTCCATCTATCCTTCTCTTTCCATCCATTCTTCCCTCTCCTTCCTTCCTTCTTTTCATCCGTTCTTCTCACCTACCTTCCATTCTTACATCTCTTTTCTTCCACTCTCCTCTTTCCCCCCTTCTCTTTATCCATCCTTCTCTTTCCATCCATTCTTCTTCCTTTCTTCTCTTTCCTTTCATTCTCCCTTCTCTCTCCTTACTTCTTCCTTTTCCTCCTCCAACATTCCTTTTCGATCTTTCCATCATCCCATCTTTCCTTCCTTCTCTTTCCTTCAGCCCTCCCTATGATGATTCCTATGATGGTGTTCCAGTTTGTAACAGACCTCCAGCTCCCGCCTTCTCCTGCTGCTGAGTGTGTTCTGCGGACAGAAGTGAAGATGTTACCTGGTAAGGTACGATGCTCTCATGGGCCGTCCCCCATCGCCTCGCCTCCTTCCCTGCATTCAGGTAATTGGCAGCAACATGACTGAGACAGGAAACCTGAGAGAACATAAATCAAATGTGAGACGTCATCAGCCTCGTTCAGCTGCTGCTGGTGGAGGTCAGCTCTCTCTCTAACACGGGCTACTGTCGGCTGTAGCCCACGTCAACACCATTAACACCGTCAGTCTGACACTTCTAATATGCAGCTCTCAACTCTACCATACCTTCCGTCTCTCGCATGGTGCATTAACTGACATCAAGGACAAAAAACACTAATAGAACACAACAGAACTGAACATAAACACAGTTGCTGATAAATACTGTGTGCTACAGATATGTTTAGCCTGTATACGTGAACCTTCACAGCTTGCTGTAAGATAGGATGATGAAAAATGCAGTACATCTCCAAAACCTTTTCCAGCAGCTAAAGGTCTAATTACTTTAGACAACAACTTATGATTTGCAACCTCTTTCTCTCCGTTACCGCAGGGTATGAACTTATTGACTGCCTTTTCAGATCAATGTGCATTGCAGTAGTGCTTTTGCTGTATTTCCGGACCGACCTACATATTCTGCATGTCACGGTAGAATGGGTTTCATCTTTTAGTGTTTCCATTGTTGCAATGACTCACTGGGCTTCTCATCAGTCTTCTCTGAGGTGAGAATTTTGTTATCGGCACAAGATTAGTGTCTAGTCAACTTGATGCTTAAAGCGTCATGGCACAGCAAGTGAAGTCAACTAGTCGACTAGTCGGAACAATCTATACCAGAAACCACATCTCTGCTCTCCTTCCTACCACAAACCACATCCCTGCTCTCCTTCCTACCACAAACCACATCTCTGCTCTCCTTCCTACCAGAATCCACATCTCTCTCTGGGACTTAGATTATACCATTAACATACATGATGGGTCAACATATCTGGAACACCTCTGCTTCAGTTGTTCCCCTAGCCCCCTAGCTTTGTTAAAGCAGAATTTACTTCAGAACCAAACAAATGAAAGCAGATTAACTGAGAGGACGTCCCTGGTAACACCTGCAAGGAGCTGCTACTGCTGCTGGTGGTGGCACTGTTTCACAGATGACTGTATGTCAGAAGATACTGTAATTAACCATTATCACTGAATTGAGGGAGGTAGCTTCTGTAAAAGCAGCGCCCGCAGCTGCTGAAACCCACTTTACATCCTGCTGCAGCAAATTTCAATAAAAGTTCAATAAAAGTTTCATTAGTTTGCTTCACAGCTTTGAGTTTTCTACTTTTTCATTGTCTTAACTGTTTTCATTTTGAAATACTATAATTATTAAGCGCTTACTTTAAAGCAACTGCACAAACTTGTAATCCGTCCTGACAAGTTGGTGTATGGTTTGTCTGAACGTGTTCATCTAAACCAGGGCTGTCAAACATACGACAAGGTTGCCAAAGCCGGCCCAATCTGTCCCGTGGGATGTTTTTGCAAAGAGCGAAAACTATATAGAAAACATTAACTGCAATTTTTTAGTGAAAGTAACTGCTATTCCTAATTTGTCCACTACCGTTACTTAAAACTAAACAGCAGATGGCAGCAATTAAAATTGAATTTGTTTTCTAAAAATTACAGGTTGTTCATAAAATGTTATGTAAAATGATATCATGATTTATTTGCACTAAAACAAAGGGAAACATCTGGACTTCTTGTTATTCATAAGTTATTGTGCTATTACGTAACAGCACAACCGCAATGAATAAGCATCTCAAGAGAGACCTTAAACCAATCAGACAGCAGCATCAGTGTTTGGACTATTCCAGTGAGTTTAGTCTGATGGTTGGTTTGTGGTCAGAGACTCCAAAGGAGATGCTAACGGCAATGCTAACAGTGATGTTAATGGCTGCCATGGCAGAGCCGCTTCCAGCAGTAAGCAGTAAGCACATATTAACTATTGACTTGATATAAAGTTTCTCCCTTTGGCAAAAGTGAAGACAAAACTCTGTTGATAAGGACTGTGCCATCTTGACGTTTTGGTGTCATTTGGATCTGTGCTGTAGAGTTCAGGGGTGGAGTTTGCTGCAGAGCCACTCGTTCTGTTGGGTTGAAGCTACAAACCATTCCTTGCAAGGCTGCTTCTTTTTATTTTTGGTAAATGTTTCCAACTCTCACAGTCCTACGGGTGCACTTCACAGTGCAGTTGGCATGGCAACTAGTCATCGATATGTCACATCCTGTTTCAATAGCGTCAAATAACTAACTAAAATGAAACATAGCAGAAAACATGTATATTGATATGCATCAGTATTATGTTAACTACCTAAAATGAGAGAAACCATCTCGTATTTTAGTGTTTTAGTTCGGCCCAGGTCCCACCCACTAACATGGAGGGGGTGGAACTTATGACCTATACTGCGCCCAGACATTAGGGGGAGCTGTTCTTGCTTTGGCTTCACTTATGAGGAGCTGTTTCGGCAACCATCTTTATACTTTCTATGGTTGTCTGCAGGAAACAGCTTGTTTACTAACAGCAGCAACCGAGACATCACTTTCTGTACTACTTCAAGACACTTGATGAGAAGGACATAACAGAACGGGACTTTGGGAAACATTTCTTTGACATGTGCTTTGATATCAGCTAACATCGAGAGACAAGGCAGATACTGCAGCCAGTCACCAAGAGGAGACCCACATGTTTTGGCTTCCCACATGTTTAGAGGAGCGGTCACGTTGTCCATCTTTAGTTACGGACTACGATATAAACCTATAAATCTGAACCAGGTAGATCTGATTAACGTCGCCGATTGATAATACTATAGCTGACCTGAACCTTTAAAATCTGAACGATAGGGATCAGCGCCATCATCTCATGTTTCTAGCAGAAATGCTGATGACTGTGGATCCTTTTGTTGCGGAGACATTTTTTTCGGAGCCCATGTTGGATGAAACTAATGAATGAATGTTTGAGAAGATGATTAGATGGGAGGAGAGAAGCAGCGGAAGATCAGAGGTGGTCGTAACGCTTTAAAGGATGCTGACATGACGGAGTAGAGGGAGCTCACAGTCAGATGGGTGGCGCCGTCAATCACTCGCTCTGTTTAGAAACTGATATTCTCGGTTTAAGTTGGAAACCCACAACAGGACCTGATCTGGTACCAACTACAGGCTGTGCAGGAGTGAAGGACAGCGGCACCACATGTGAAACAGCTCTATCACAGATTTAAATCAGCTGCAACACTTTCGGAGGCTGAAACAGATCGATTACAGAGGAAGAAACACTCTCTGAGGAGTCAGAGGGACACTGCTGCCCACAGAGACTGTTTGATGCTGTGTTTAACCTGAATGTGTCTCCTGAATGCTACCTTCACACTCTCCCGCAAACTGAGAAGTGCTCCACAGCTCGAGCTCCCTGTCCATTTGCAGGAGAGTGCAAAGGCGACGTTTCTTTTACTGTTAAAACACATCTTCTTTTTGTCACGGCCTTGTACAGTAAGTCCAAAGCCTTGTGTGTTGTCTTTTAATCAGAGTGAAGACAGCCGTGAGATCTGCATGTTCTCCTTTGGAAGGAAGAGAAGGCATCGTTCTCTAGGACTAATGGTCTCCTGGTATACCTGGCAGGAAAGACTTTATCTTCACACAGCATAACAGCCTCAAACTTAAACAAACTTTAGACGTATGAGAGTGATGAGCCCTTACAGAGGAGCTTGAAGCCGCTCCAGGACCTGCAGGACGCTAGTAAAGACGATCTGTAACGAGACACCGCAGCCCCGAAAACAGTCAGCATGGATTTCATGGATCTATGTTTCCTTCTGTGCATTACTTACCCACCCATCCACTGGCCTTAAAACTACATACAAGCTAAATATTGTTTAGACTCTGAACAGAAGCTGAATATTTTTTAAACTCTGAACAGAAGATGGATATTTCTTAAAGTGTATAGCAGCTGAGTATTTTTTAAATTAAATGGAAGCTGAATATTTTTTAAACTGAACAGAAGCTGAATATTCTCCTCTCTGGAGGAAGTAGGCATTTCTGTGTTGTGATTCTGAACTTCGTCTGCAAACTGGATTTCTCTCTGGAGAACCATAAAGTTGCTGGACCCAGCCGTGTCTCAGGTGAAACATGAGAATATCAAAAGCATAAAACACGGTTTTAAAAGCAACACTGTCACACAAGCGGCGCGTCCCCACACTGCAAATCAAACGCACCGTGGGCGTCTCAAATACCTCAGAGTCCAGAACGACGCGTGTTCCCATCCGTCTCCGGGTCCTGGACGGCTTTAGGATTACGTATCGCTGGATTTGTTTAAACAGGGACGAAATATTGATGGTTCTGTTTAAAGTGGTCGGACTTCTCAGGATAAATCAGTGGCTTGTTTAAATACCTGCAGGTTCACACACACACTCTGTGACAGCCTCTGCTTATCCCTTCCATCCAAAACACCCCATTGATCTGGACGGAAGCCGACGCTCGCCATCAGCAGTGTCGTTTACCAGCCGACCCTGAACACAACACTGTAAAGCAGGACTGGTGCTGCAGCTCATGGACATTATTTCTAGCTCAGATGGAAGCTTCAGCTTGAGACCGAAGAGTTTTTGGAAGAGTTACAGATGTTTTACTGAGAATTTACTCCTATTTATTCTACTTTTACTTCTACTGTAAATACAAATATAATAAATCAAGGAATTCTCTCTTTTAAATCACCTTAAGTTATGTGATGGGTCTCTTTCACCACTTCCTGGATTCACACAAACTAAACAATCGATCACTTAATCAAGAAAGTGGTCTAAAGATCAAGTGATGATAAAATATTGATGAGATGCAGCTGTTTTCCTGTCCATGACAAAAAAAGTACCCCTGAGTACGTCCAGGACAAAATAACTCAGATTTTACCTGTGACGACAGGAGGTTACAGTCAATGTGAGCTCCTCTTCCCGTCTTGTGTCGCTGCAGCAGGGCGGCCATGACGGCTCCGTGAGCGTACAGCCCCGTCGCCAGGTCCGTCATGGCCACGCCTGGGCGCACGGGCTCGCCGTCCTGCCAGCAGAAACAGTGCGTTATGTGAAGGACTGGAGGGAAGGGGGACAGCGTGCACGCCATGGACACTATGTCTATCTTATAAGGAGTGATCTCAGACACTTAACGCTGACAACAGATTTTCCAGCTTAACAGTTTGAACTATGACCTTTAGAACGGCTGATGGGTTGAATCAAGAATCTCCAAATCGTTTTCCAAAATGTCCTCCAGCCCCAGAAACGTGCTCTGTGACGTCCTGGCTGCCGAACCAGAGCCCCGAGGATTTTGGGGCCAGAGCGGATAGATGCTTGCTTCATGAGTCTAGCTCTGAGCACCGTGAGCTGCTGGAGATAGAGGGAGACAACTTGGTTTCTGCTATCAGCTACTGGAATTTATTTTTGTGGCTTCAGTGCCATCTAATTTAATTTCGAACTTGGTGTTCTGTGCCCATTTCAACGTTTTCTGTTTTTTTCATTGATATAAAACATTTTTCTTTTACTCCAGACGAAAGCACGGCTATATTAGATCGGATTTTATGTGTTCCAGATGTGTACAGTGTGCTACTTTCAATGTTCAGTATTCCTGAGGAAACGATGACCTCTTATTGGAACCACACTACGAAGTCACTTCATAAAAATCCCTTTCTATTAGGACAGACCCTGTGATCGGTGATCAGCTGATGGGAGCAGCCCTCATCAACTCTGCTGCTTCAGAGATTACATCAACAAGAAATCTGACGGCCTCAACGCAACACAACAGCACGTACACAAAGCTAAAACAGGAGGGTGGAGCTTCCTCTGGAGAGCTGAAACGGGATCGGGAGATTGAATAAGAAAAGAAAAGTCTCTGACCTCTGGCCCCGTGATGTGCATCATCCCCGACACTGCGGAGGCAATGGAGTCGTAGCCTGGGCTCTGAGACTGAGGGCCTGTCTGTCCATAACCTGAACACACACAGACACAGACAGACAGATGGCTGCTTGAGTCTCACTGTGACCTGAGCAGAATCGCAGCGTTTCCTTTTCCAGGAAACCCCCATTCCAGCAGCGTGTCGAGTCTGCTGCTCTGACTGAACCACCAGACTGACTGAAGAAGAGTCCACGCTCTGCGCTGGCTTCGCATCAGCTATGAAAATGAAACATGCCGACATAAAAATACAGGTAGTGGAGAAACTGAGCAGCAACGACACAGCCGATCAGGAACACTGAATTCGGTCTGTGCTGGAGTTCAAGCCACGCAGAGAGCAAGTGTGAACTAGTAGCTCATGTTCCTGATAGAACAACTTTCAGACGGGAAAACTGTCGGCCTCGCTGACGACTTTGACTTGTGATTCTGAACATACACAAAACTCTGGCTCATGTCAAGCGAGAAGTGCTTGGAAATTATTTGGAGAATGACGAGGAGGGACGCGACGTCTCAAGAGTTTGTGCTGGATCTAAAAACTGCCTCTGGACTTCCTGCTGTTTTCTTCTCTGCTTCCAAACTGATTTCACTGAACAAACTCTGACAGCAACAAATTTTTAGCGTGTCCACGTGCAGGCTCCTGATCTCACTGCTACGGGACTGAGGGCGGTGTTTCCACAGAAGTTCCGCTCAGTTGGACCATCGTGAGCAAATAAAGGTCCAACTTGATGCGGATTTCATTTGTGTAACTGAACCTGATGGAGGAGCCAGGTGTGGGATGAAGAAAGTGTTTATCTGGGTGTTTCCATGAGAGTTTAATCAAGTGTAACTAGGAAATGACTTGACAGACTTCCTTCATGTGTTCACAGCAGGTTCTCCTCCCAGTCTACTCCCTGGACCTTTCAACTGTGCACAAACACAGAGTTCCAGTCAGAGGAACTCTTGCCTCTGTTGATCCACAACCATCGGCCTGCCTCCTCCTTCACACCAACAGAGATCAGAAGCCGCTGCAGAGATCTCCATCCTTACTGTGGAGTTTGAAGACACCTGGTGGCTCAATCAGAGCACTGCAGGAGGCACAGACTGTTCAGTTCTCTGATGTGGCTGCGTTATCATGCAGTCAGTTCTTCATCTTTAATGTCATCACTAACCATCAACAGATCCGTTCCCTCTCTCCTCTCATACGTATCCCGTCTAGAGTCGCTGGAACAGTGAATCCAAACGGTTTCTACCACTAAAGAATTAACAGATCTTCAAACATAATCAGAACTTCCCTGCACCTCAGTTAAAACCTGTTCCTATATGACTGGAATGTTAATATAAACGTGTTCTTTTAACTCCGTGGAGAGCTTTTAACTAGTGGAGAGGTTATGCGTCATGATTGGCAGAGTTCTATCTCGTTGTTCTGAGGTCAGAAACCTGGTGGATAGTCTCTGGTGTGGTTCCTGTTTACACTGACTGTGTTCCAGTACGCCCACTAACATTCTTCTGATGTTTTCTGTCATTTTCATCATCCATAGCAGCAGAAGCCACCATATTACGAAGCATCAAGGTATGCCATTCAAATCAATGTATTCACGTGGATGAGGTAATCGTTGATGTCAACGAGTGGTCCTGGACCACCAGGTTCTACCACCGGCTGCAACATTCACAGTGAAGTCCAGTCTGTAAATCAACTTCAACTGTAAATCTTCCAGGCTGTTCAAATCGTGTAGGCGGGCTTTATGTGGTGATGGACAGAAGAATAACAGACACAGTCATACCGTGGACCAGAGGTCTTCAACAGGGGGTCCGCAATTTTTTCCATAAATGTCTTTAAATACACATACAGGGGGATCCTCGCTCCATCTCTCCATCACACTGGGGGTCCTTGGCCTGAAAAATGTTGAAGACCCCTGCCATAGACTGTAAATGAAGACGGACTACAGAACCTCTCCTCTAAAGTGAAGCCAGAGCAAGTAGAGCTCCCCCTGGTGTCTGGCTGCAGTATAGGTCATAAGCTCCACCCCCTCCATGTTAGTGGATGAGACTTAGACCAAACTAAAGTGTTTCTTTCAAGGATGGTTTCTGTTATTTAATATAATGACGAAGTATATTCCAGGGTCCATTTTTCTGATAAGAGGAGGTGACATCATGACGACTACCATGGAAACAACTCAATCAAGTTGTCCCAGGACGGTAATAATAGGAAAAAATAAATAAGTACAGTGTATTATCCAGCATTTCTTCCTAAGTGGTGGAGGTAGAGAAGCGCAGCATTAATTGAACACAAACACGAGTGAGTCTGGCGGAAGTATTTTCGGGTTATTCCCATGTGGTTCCACTCACGGACCGTCCTGTACAGACTCAAAAATTCCCAAAATTGAGCTGCCCTGTATCCCTGGGAAAATAGTGTCAGTTTGGGCAATGCAAGGAAACAATGTTATTAGGAAGTGATGTTAAATTAGTTCTCAACAAAATTTATTTTATTTTATGCGTACCAACACCAAGGCAAATTCCTTGTATGCACAAACATGCTTGGCAATAAAGTCTTTTCTGATTCTGATTCTGATTCTGATCCGGTCTCTGTGTATCACCTGAAACACATCACATAATGTAATCCGGACTCTGATATGAACAGTCGTTGCCGCTGGGCTTCATCCTCTGTGGAGAATGAACTGCACAGCTTCGGATAAACCGAAAGAACCCAGTGAGGATAAAACAAGTTTCAACATGCAGCGATTAAATGCACAGCTGCTTCCACTCTCTGACCTTCCTTTAAAAAAATGTCATCAGTCATCACTTTCTGGAGACAAAGACGAGAAAACTGGGTGAGAGCGAAGCTGCTGAGGTGAGCTGGTACCTGATATGGAGCAGTAGATGAGTCTTGGGTTCAGTCTGCTCAGCTGCTCGTATCCTAAACCCAGATGATGGAGTTTCCCTGGCAGGAAGTTTTGTACCAGCACATCACACACACCTGCAAGCTGACACACACACACACAGGTGTATGAATGCAGTCATGTGTTGCTCATAAACACATTACAGGTGTTTTGCAAACACCTGGACGCTGTAATGTGGAACCACGTAATCTCCTCTGACATGCTTAGAACAATGGGAGAGATCCAAACCAGGAAAATGCTGACGAGGCTAGAACCTACCACAGAGAGCTGGAATCAGTGGAGTCATGCAACGGACTAAAACCGTGTTCTGGATGTTCTCCAGCTGACTAAAGAGTTGAACACACCTCGGCCAGATACATTTCAGGTCTGTTTTTACAGCTCCTGACATTTCGTCCTGGAAACCGTTCCCTGTCTGCAGTCAGCTATAATCTCTACTTGACTGGATCCAATTGTTTTCGTTGGGAGGAGTGAACTGGTTTAAATAGTTAAACTGGTTTCCTTTCACAAGCTACGGTGAGCACTAGGGCATTGCTCCTGAAGAACTGGAGGAACCAACACAGGTTTGTAGACATACCTGTGGTTAGTGTACTGTCTGTAAAAACAGGAAGAAAGTATCTGTGGCTATTGCATGTTTTATTCTTAGGATGTTTTGTTTTATGTAAGGTGACCCTGAGTGCTTTGAAAGGCGCCCACAAATAACATGCATCCTGTGATTATTATTATTATTATTAGCTCACTGTCTGAACAGACAGACAGAAAGTGCAGTTTTTGTTGAACCAGACAAGATGACAATTCTTCTAATAATATGATCTCGGGTCTTTCTATGGCAGCCATCTTTCAAAAAGTCGGTCTGGTCCATGGTGTACAGTATTGTCCGTATACAAAGAACAGGTTCCTCAGGCTCCCAATTATGAGCCAGACTTGTTTCTGAGGTCTTGTCTGGATTTTCCCACGATGTCCAACTATGGGCCTGTTCTTCGCACCTTGCATTATAAGATCTGATCTGAGCTATCTGATCGCACGTGACCAGCTTTAGGTACGTGTGTTCAGACCTGGCATTAACACGTGAATCCAAACGCATCTCCAGGTCCGATCTCTGTTTCGCGCTTTGTATGCAAATAAACCCCAACATCATCTGGGACACAGTATAACATTTTAAGAGCTGCTGACTCTAATGGATCTCTACCACTATCTTTTACACGACCGGTTAACCCAGGTCAGAGCTTAATGCAAGGTCTGAACGGGCCCTAAGAGGAGCTGAATGTGAAGGTCGGCCTTAAATATACCCACAAGTACTATTTATCAAACTGTTTGAAAAATTTAATAATTGATATGAAATAACTGCTGAAAAATGACTTGTGTCTCACTTTAGGTCATAAACGGACTAAAACTGGACGGTGCAGACAGGGAGGCTTTGGATTGTGTCAGCAGTGAAAATGAAGGGAAGCTGCTGTTGGTGCGTCCTACCTTCTGGATGATCTCTGCTCCTCTGGGATGTTTCAGGTCTACAGCAATGCTCTGAAATCAGACGGTTCATCTGATCAAGCCTCAAACAGCCTTGTAAAGAACTGAGGACCAGCCAAAACGTCTTCACTTCCAAACTCTGATCAAGCTTTGCACACAGTAATAATCTGAGCCGACTCTGGCACTGATGTTTCAACCACAACAGTGTTCTCAGACATGTTTCTAACATGCGATCAGAGCCAGCTAAGATTGATGTGAACGCTGCTTCAATGGAACCTGAGCTTTACCATGAGCAATGCCTCTGATTATCAGTTTGACTGATGACTTAGAAGTGCCTGTGGTCACTTCACGTACGTAAAGTCCAGGATTTGTGGTTAGTTCACGGTCTGCAGGAATGACTTGTGAGGCTTGTGACCTAGAAACCGAATGGAATCTGAAATATTATAAACTTTCTGATAATTTCCAGCACTTATTTTCCCTGTGCTCTCAGATATGTGGCCCACACAGTGTATTTTTAAATTTCCTGTTATCAGTGGAGCTCCTCTACCATCATCGCTGGTTTGGAATCTCTCAGCTGAACCCTCTAAAATGAGCTGTCATGTTTTTCCTGAACTCACAACAGTATTCTGTCATGTTTCGTGCGCTCTCGTGTGTATACGTTATGTTGCATTTGCAGGACGAACATTTGACAAACACTGACCTTCTTGTTCCGGTTGACGCTGAGGAAATATGCGCTCTCTGAGCCCACGAATGGAGGAGCCCAGGCTCTGGTGTCATCGCCTGCACCTGTTCAACAAAACACTTCCCATCATCCTTCACTCCCGGTCAGACCAAAGGGAGCTGAGAGAGAGATGGCTGACTCACCTGGTCTCTCCACTTTGATCACCTGGGCTCCCAGATCTCCCAGGATCATGGTTGCAAAGGGACCAGCCAGAACTCTGCAAAGATTTCAATGAACTCTACTTTGACCTCTGCTCTCTGGGGCACAGTATAAATATTACTTCAGGATTCATTCTTACCTAGTCAAGTCCAACACTTTGACGCCCTCTAGTGGTCGGAGGCTTTCTCCTGTACAAATGAACCGGACATCAGTTTAAGGTTTCGTCTCTGCATCTCCGTCAACTTGACACACTTGAAGGAGACTTTGACCACCAGTTGATTATACTTCATGAGAGAAAGCTGAGTCCTGTCACCGTACTGACACATTTCATTCAGTCTGAAACATGCTGGCTGGCGATCTTCCTGTGAGGATGCCTGCTCTGTTTGATCCTGTCACCAGTTACTCTAATTGATTACATGACTGATCCACGTTACAGAGCTGGAGGCTAACATTAGCCAGCTAGCTTTAGCTCTAGCACTCTACCTGTTTGTGTGTCTGACATGCACCGTTCAGCGACCGGACACCTCAGCAGCCGATTCCTCTGTAGCAACGACGTGAAACCAAGCGGACACGAAATCCCGAGGCGGCTTTTCAACAACCTCAGAGACGACGACATCTTCCCACCTGTTAGCGTCAAGCTACAACACCCGGATCAACACTTCCGGTCTCCGCTTTTCATAGTAAAAATCCGAGCGGATGTAGATTTAATTAGTGATGGAGAAACCAGAAACCGAAGCTTTCTGAATCAATCTGAGGGAGTTGTGTTGAAATGGTTCAGTGTTACGAAGCATTTTATACAATTAAATGTGGCGACATCTGCTGGATAATATTATACATAGCATTAGTATGAAATAGTGCTAAGGGTCATGAGTATACAGTGCACATACAGTGTGCATCTTGAAATGCTTTTTTTTTAATTTTATAGAAAATAATATACTTGTACGACTTTGCTATATAATACTGTTTGTTTTACATATATGATTTATAAGGTTGATAGCAATAAAAACAAAACAATTTACAAAATAAAATTGTGCATCTAGGGACTGTGATGACAGTACAAAATGCTTGTGAAGGGGATTTCGGTGGTTCAGAGATTTTTATTTAAAAACAAGATCATTTCAGCTGACTTGGGCTTTAGTCTGTTCCTCTTCTTACTTATCACCTCTCCAGCTTTGGAGAAGACCCTTTCACATGGTACAGACATGCAGGCATGTGTAAATATTGTCTGGCAAGCTTGTACAGATTTGGATAAACTGGCAGTTTATCCAAATCTGCCAGTATTTCAAAGGGTCTTCGCCTCTGTAGAGGTAGGGCTCAGATAAATACCGCTGAACCTCACTTGTCTGAGTTGCACCTGCAAGAAATCAGAACAGAAGAAGGTGACATCCATTGCATGTGTCTTTGTCTCAAAGAAGGTTTTTATACAGACCAATGTAACCAGCCAACTCGGCAGTCCAGCAGTTCCCACAGGAAATACATACATTCTTTGATAGAGCATATATAAGCAATGATAATATATAAATTACCTGTGAGGTTGAGAGTGAGAAATGTTCAGATCTCCTCAGTCCTGCACATTCTGCGGTTACTCTGGCAACTGGCTCCTGTGCACTGGTTTGATTGCCAAATGCTATCGTTTTGAACCATGGGTCAAGAACAGTTGCCATTGCCAGGACCTGAATTTTTTCAACACTGCACCTTGTCAGTAATAAGTGCAGCAGATTTTGTCTCTGTAGCAGTGCTTATGGATGGACTAGGGATGTGGACTTCTCTGTAATTTTATGTTGCATCATACAAACGATGGGTATGACCTTGGATGCCAAGACCTTCTTCTCTACTGAAATCTCAGTAGTAGCCAGAGACAGCGGTCCCAGCACCTCAATGCATTCAGCCACAGCGTCGTAGTCCACACAGGTTAATGGCACCACATCTGTTGTTAGTAATGCAAGCACTGCTCCCACTGGCTCACGCTGTTCATGTAGATGCTGCAACATGAGGAAGTGGAATTTCAACCTCTTGAATCAACTAATGAGGTGGTTTCTTAAGCTGGTCCCTACCCTCTGCCAGTTCTTTGGACCTTGTGCTGGTCTTGAAGAGACAAACGACTTTTCTGGCTGGCAGATCTCTGCTAGTTCTGGTGTTGCCTCTAGTGCCTTTTTTGCCACCAAATTTAGACTATGCACCTGTGATGTCCCTGTGGGCATGTGTGGTTTCATTCTCTGAGGCTGATTGCAATAACTCGGGGCACCTGTTCCCAGTGCCCAGTAGTCTTTGGCTGCTGCCGCTCTCTCAGTTTAAAAGAGAGGCTGTGTGAGGGCTCATGGCCTTCCAGAGTGACTTACTAACTCCTCTCTGTTTTCCTCCTACAGGTGCCTTTGGTCTGGTTCCCAAGTTGACCTTTGTTAATTGTTTTAATAAATAAATAATTGTTTCTTTTTTTGGCAACTGACGTGGTGTGTCTCCTTTTTGTTGTGGCCACTTGAGCCAGGTCATAACAGCACAAAACAAGGACTGTTGCGTATCTAAAGAAGCATAGTACTAGCCACCATATTTGCTGTAGTGTCAGTGACCAGACAGTGTGTCTAGATTTTAATGCCCCATTCGTCAATAATATAGTTCTTGAGGTTTTCAGCTGAGTGGGACTGAGGGAATTTAGTGACACCTAACAGAGCAGATGACAGTTTCCTCATTTTATATTAACAGGTAACCCCAAGGAAGGCATCCATATTTATAGATGTCCACATGTCTGCTGTCAAACTGACTGCCACAGCCTTTTCCAGCTCTGCTCTAGCTTTTTCCTTGGCTTCTTTGTAATTTGTCTCCACCATGGCTCTCAATGCTTGTCTTGTGGGCAGGACATAAGTTGGGCCAAGCATGTTAACAAAGGCTTTAAAGCCTTTATCCTCAACCACAGAAAATGGCTGGCAGTCCTGTACAATCATGTCTACCAAGGCCTTTTAGCTTACATTGCCACTCCTCTGCCCCCACTGGGAAAATCTGACCATAACCTGGTCCTGCTCACACCACACTACAAACCAAAGATCCAGAGACAGTCCACAACCACACGCACCTTCAGGAAGTGGTCTCCTGAGGCAGTGGAAGCTCTGAGGGACTGCTTTGAATCTACTGACTGGAACGTCCTGCAGGACATATATGGTGAGGACATCAAGGGGGTCACCCACTGCACTACTGACTACCTGAACTTCTGTATGGATGTTGTGGTCCCCATTAGGACTGTACGCTGCTTCCCGAACAACAAGCCCTGGATCACCAGCGACGTCAAGGACATCCTTAACAGGAAGAAGAGGGCATTCAAGGATAGTGACCGAGACGAGCTGAAGCGTGTACAGGGGGAACTCAAGGTCCAGCTGAGAGAGGCGAAGGAGAAGTACAGAAGGAAAGTGGAACAGAAGCTGCAGCACAACAACATGAGGGAGGTCTGGGATGGCATGAAAACCATCACAGGCTGCAAGAAGAAGGGCAGCAGCACAGAGGAGGGGGATGCTGAGAGAGCAAACCAGCTGAACCTGTTTTTCAACAGGTTTGATACTGCAGCTCCTACAGACAACGACTCGGACTGCAGAGCTCCCCCACCCACCACACCCATGGACAGTGCAACCCATCTTCCCCTCCCCTCATACCACAGACAGTTCAACCTTCTATTCTCATCTGGACAAGGAGAGCGGTGCTGTGAGAATCATGTTTTTTGATTTTTCCAGCGCCTTCAACACCATCCAGACCCTCCTGCTGAGAGACAAGCTGACAGAGATGAGGGTGGACTCACACCTGGGGAGATGGATAACAGACTACCTCACAGAGAGACCACAGTACGTCAGACTGAAGGACTGCACGTCGGACACTGTGGTCAGCAGCACTGGAGCACCACAGGGGGCCGTGCTCTCTCCCGTCCTCTTCACCTTGTACACATCTGACTTCCAGTACAACTCTGAGCTCTGCCACATGCAGAAATACTCAGATGACACTGTGATAGTCGGCTGTATCAAGGATGGATGGGAGGAGGAGTACAGGAGCCTGGTTGCGGACTTCATGGGGTGGTGCAGGTCCAACCATCTGCAGCTGAACACCTCCAAGACTTTGGTGACAGTGGCAGAGAGAAGGACCCTGGACAAAATGCTGTCCATACTGGACAACGCCCACCACCCTCTGCACAACACCTTCAACAGGCAGAGGAGTGTGTTCAGTGGCAGGCTGCTGTCTCAGTCCTGCTCAACCAACAGACTTAAGAACTCTTTCGTCCCCCTGGCCATCAGACTGTACAACAGCTCTCAGTGATGGCAGGAGGCACAATAGACAATGGACAAATCTTTTTGCACTACTACTTTGGCATGTCTGTCTACTCGGATACATGTGGTTGACTGTGTTTTGGTAGCTCTCATATTTATATATATAAAAATATTCTACTGGTCACTTTATATTTTTACATAGTTTATAGCTGTCTAAAGCATTTTATTCTAGTCACTTTATATTTTTTTTATAGTTTTTGTATTGTATGTTCAATGTATGTTACTGCTACTGGATGCTTTGAATTTCCCCTGGGGAATAATAATAAAGCATCTATCCATCTGTCTATCTATCTATCCATCTATATTTTAAACCAGAACATGTAAATAGTTATTCACACATACATTTTTGAAAATGTATTATTGTTGTTGTTACATTTTAATCTTGGTCTGTCTTTTAATACATATACGTGCCAGTTGTCATAGGCTTCCCATGTCCAGTTACTCCAGGAGCAGCAGGAGCTAGATTGGGTGTAGTCTCTGAGAAAGTAAGTGGGCTAGCTAGTAAGTCCGCTGTCAAATTGTTTGCCATGTTAAAGTCTGCATGACACACTACTCCTTTGCACCCCTCCAATATTTGGGATCTGCCAGAAGCCGGAGGTAGCATCCAGCTTTGCAAACACTTTTGCTCCAGCCCGCATGGCTACTGTTAGGTCCACTGCTGGAAGGATCCGTCTCTCTCTCTGCACCCACTTGTTGAGATGCGTCAGGTTCACATGCAGCCAGATTATCCTGGGCTGGGCTTTTGTTGTCACCACCAAACAAGGGCACGAGGGTGTGGGTTGAGTCACTTTGGATATCACCTCCTGGTCCTTCATCTGTATCAGCTCGGCCTGCACCTTTCCCGCAGTGGTAGAGGCACAAGACATGGCGCTGACAGAGCATTATGGAATAGCACCTGGCTCCAGCTCGATTTTGGAGACTCCTTTATTTTCCCAAGTCCTTGTTCCATTCAGATTCAGCAACTCAGATCCCTCCTCCTCCTTCTCAGAACACAGTTCACCCAGAAAAGGAAAATCCTCACCTTTACTCTCCTGTTGTGGCCCGTTGATCTACATTTCTTTGTGTGTCCTTTTTTTATGACAGCTCCTGTACTCTGCGTCCCAGGCTGGACAGTCCACCTGTCTCTCTATTCTCCTGTTATTCGCCTGACACCATGTTATCTTCGGTTTTAAACACTGTGTGTGTGTAATGAATAAAGACTCCAGGAGAAATGCAATGAAGTCCAATGCAGGAACATTTACCAACATGTCTTAAGTGTCACAGAAGGTTCCGGTTTGCAACAACCCCTGAACATTAGTTCCTATTACAGAACACAGGTGAGGAAAAGAAACTCTCTACCTGCTGCAGTCAGAGATCAGCTGATGGTGGGAGTGTTTAGCTGGTTTAGCTGGAGACCAAAGGTACTCAAAACAAGTGAAATTATCTGTCCATGCAGCAAGATAATTTTAATTGACAAGTTAAAGATTAGTATATAAAAAAAATCTTAATTCAAGCTGGTTTATCTTAACTTACTTCATCCAAACACTAAACCTTAAAACCTAAAGCCTGTCCTTATTTTGAGAATATACATCTTAACGGTTTCAACAGAAATCACAGAACTGCATTATAGACATCCACATTTATTTCAACGCTGTCAGAGTTCCAACATCATGAAATCAAACACATTTTAAGTCATTTTCTTGACCCTAATGACCCCAAGAACAAGAAATCCTGAGAGTATTTTCTATAATTCCTGAAAAACAAAAGGAGAAACTACATGAGCATTTTCTTGAAATCCTGAAAACGAAAGTCGAAATTCAGAGAGTACACAACTGGACGATACACAACCTCACACATACTCACAATGACCATTAAAGCAGAAATCCAGAAAGTATTTTCTAAAATTCCTGAAAAAAAAAAAAACAGAAACTATAAGAATATCTTCTGGAAATGCTAAAAAGAAAAGTACAAATTCAATGAATACACAACTGGACGATACACAACCTCACACATACTCACAATGACCATAAAAGTAGAAATCCTGAGAGTATCTTCTGTAAATTCTGAAAAACAAAAGCAGAAATTATGACATTACACAACTGGACGATACACAACCTCACACATACTCACAATAACCCCAAAAGCAGAAATCCTGAGAGTATTTTCTGGAAATCCTGAAAAAAACAAAAGCAGAAACTGTGAGAGTATGTTCTAGAAATCCTAAGAAACAAAAGTACAAATTCAATGAGTACACAACTGGACGATACACAACCTCACACATACTCACAATAACCCCAAAACAAAAAAAAGCCTGAGAGTATTTTCTATAATTCCTGAAAAACAAAAGCAGAAACTATGAGAGTACTTTCTGGAAGTCCTGAAAACAAAAAGTAGAAATTCAGAGAGTACACAACTGGACAATACACAACCTCACACATACTCACAATGACCATAAAAGTAGAAATCCTGAGAGTATCTTCTGTAAATTCTGAAAAACAAAAGCAGAAACTATTAGAATATCTTCTGGAAATCCTGAAAAACAAAAGTACAAATTCAATGAATACACAACTGGACGATACACAACTTTAGACATACTCACAATAACCCCAAAAGCAGAAATCCTGAGAGTATTTTCTGGAAATCCTGAAAAAACAAAAGCAGAAACTGTGATACTATGTTCTAGAAATCCTAAGAAATAAAAGTAGAAATTCGGAGAGTACACAACTGAACGATACACAACCTCACACATACTCACAATGACCATAAAAGTAGAAATCCTGAGAGTATTTTCTATAATTCCTGAAAAACAAAAGCAGAAACTATGAGAGTACTTTCTGGAAGTCCTGAAAACAAAAAGTAGAAATTCAGAGAGTACACAACTGGACGATACACAACCTCACACATACTCACAATGACCATAAAAGTAGAAATCCTGAGAGTATCTTCTGTAAATTCTGAAAAACAAAAGCAGAAACTATTAGAATATCTTCTGGAAATCCTGAAAAACAAAAGTACAAATTCAATGAATACACAACTGGACGATACACAACTTTAGACATACTCACAATAACCCCAAAAGCAGAAATCCTGAGAGTATTTTCTGGAAATTCTGAAAAACAAACGCAGAAACTGTGAGAGTATGTTCTAGAAATCCTAAGAAACAAAAGTACAAATTCAATGAGTACACAACTGGACGATACACAACCTCACACATACTCACAATAACCCCAAAACAAAAAAAGCCTGAGAGTGTTTTCTATAATTCCTAAAAAACACAAGGAGAAACTACGTGAGTATTTTCTTGAAATACTGAAAACAAAAAGTAGAAATTCAGAGAGTACACAACTGGACGATACACAACCTCACACATACTCACAATGACCATAAAAGTAGAAATCCTGAGAGTATCTTCTGTAAATTCTGAAAAACAAACGCAGAAACTGTGAGAGTATGTTCTAGAAATCCTAAGAAACAAAAGTACAAATTCAATGAGTACACAACTGGACGATACACAATCTCACACATAATCACAATAACCATAAAAGTAGAAATCCTGAGAGTATCTTCTGTAAATTCTGAAAAACAAAAGCAGAAACTATTAGAATATCTTCTGGAAATCCTGAAAAACAAAAGTACAAATTCAATGAATACACAACTGGACGATACACAACTTTACACATACTCACAGTAACCCCAAAACAAAAAAGCCTGAGAGTATTTTCTATAATTCCTAAAAAACAAAAGGAGAAACTACGTGAGTATTTTCTTGAAATCCTGAAAACAAAAAGTAGCAATTCAGAGAGTACACAACTGGACAATACACAACCTCTCAAATACTCACAATGACCATAAAAGTAGAAATCCTGAGAGTATCTTCTGTAAATTCTGAAAAACAAACGCAGAAACTGTGAGAGTATGTTCTAGAAATCCTAAGAAACAAAAGTACAAATTCAATGAGTACACAACTGGACGATACACAACCTCACACATACTCACAATAACCCCAAAACAAAAAAAGCCTGAGAGTGTTTTCTATAATTCCTAAAAAACAAAAGGAGAAACTACGTGAATATTTTCTTGAAATACTGAAAACAAAAAGTAGAAATTCAGAGAGTACACAACTGGACGATACACAACCTCACACATACTCACAATGACCATAAAAGTAGAAATCCTGAGAGTATCTTCTGTAAATTCTGAAAAACAAAAGCAGAAACTATTAGAATATCTTCTGGAAATCCTGAAAAACAAAAGTACAAATTCAATGAATACACAACTGGACGATACACAACTTTAGACATACTCACAATAACCCCAAAAGCAGAAATCCTGAGAGTATTTTCTGGAAATCCTGAAAAACAATAGCAGAAACTGTGAGAGTCTAGAAATCCGAAGAAACAAAAGTACAAATTCAATGAGTACACAACTGGACGATACACAATCTCACACATAATCACAATGACCATAAAAGTAGAAATCCTGAGAGTATCTTCTGTAAATTCTGAAAAACAAAAGCAGAAACTATTAGAATATCTTCTGGAAATCCTGAAAAACAAAAGTACAAATTCAATGAATACACAACTGGACAATACACAACCTCTCAAATACTCACAATGACCATAAAAGTAGAAATCCTGAGAGTATTTTCTATAATTCCTGAAAAACAAAAGCAGAAACTATGAGAGTACTTTCTGGAAGTCCTGAAAACAAAAAGTAGAAATTCAGAGAGTACACAACTGGACAATACACAACCTCTCAAATACTCACAATGACCATAAAAGTAG
This sequence comes from Planiliza haematocheilus, assembly GCA_005024645.1. Lineage (NCBI taxonomy): Eukaryota > Metazoa > Chordata > Actinopteri > Mugiliformes > Mugilidae > Planiliza > Planiliza haematocheilus. Next base: position 2,413,314 of record SRSE01000383.1, on the reverse strand, counting down.
AAATCCTGAGGGTATCTTCTGTAAATTCTGAAAAACAAACGCAGAAACTGTGAGAGTATGTTCTAGAAATCCTAAGAAACAAAAGTACAAATTCAATGAGTACACAACTGGACGATACACAACCTCACACATACTCACAATAACCCCAAAACAAAAAAAGCCTGAGAGTGTTTTCTATAATTCCTAAAAAACAAAAGGAGAAACTACGTGAATATTTTCTTGAAATACTGAAAACAAAAAGTAGAAATTCAGAGAGTACACAACTGGACGATACACAACCTCACACATACTCACAATGACCATAAAAGTAGAAATCCTGAGAGTATCTTCTGTAAATTCTGAAAAACAAAAGCAGAAACTATTAGAATATCTTCTGGAAATCCTGAAAAACAAAAGTACAAATTCAATGAATACACAACTGGACGATACACAACTTTAGACATACTCACAATAACCCCAAAAGCAGAAATCCTGAGAGTATTTTCTGGAAATTCTGAAAAACAAACGCAGAAACTGTGAGAGTATGTTCTAGAAATCCTAAGAAACAAAAGTACAAATTCAATGAGTACACAACTGGACGATACACAACCTCACACATACTCACAATAACCCCAAAACAAAAAAAGCCTGAGAGTATTTTCTATAATTCCTAAAAAACAAAAGGAGAAACTACGTGAGTATTTTCTTGAAATACTGAAAACAAAAAGTAGAAATTCAGAGAGTACACAACTGGACGATACACAACCTCACACATACTCACAATGACCATAAAAGTAGAAATCCTGAGAGTATCTTCTGTAAATTCTGAAAAACAAAAGCAGAAACTATTAGAATATCTTCTGGAAATCCTAAAAAACAAAAGTACAAATTCAATGAATACACAACTGGACGATACACAACTTTAGACATACTCACAATAACCCCAAAAGCAGAAATCCTGAGAGTATTTTCTGGAAATCCTGAAAAACAAACGCAGAAACTGTGAGAGTATGTTCTAGAAATCCTAAGAAACAAAAGTACAAATTCAATGAGTACACAACTGGACGATACACAATCTCACACATAATCACAATAACCATAAAAGTAGAAATCCTGAGAGTATCTTCTGTAAATTCTGAAAAACAAAAGCAGAAACTATTAGAATATCTTCTGGAAATCCTGAAAAACAAAAGTACAAATTCAATGAATACACAACTGGACGATACACAACTTTACACATACTCACAGTAACCCCAAAACAAAAAAAGCCTGAGAGTATTTTCTATAATTCCTAAAAAACAAAAGGAGAAACTACGTGAGTATTTTCTTGAAATACTGAAAACTAAAAGTAGAAATTCAGAGAGTACACAACTGGACGATACACAACCTCACACATACTCACAATGACCATAAAAGTAGAAATCCTGAGAGTATTTTCTATAATTCCTGAAAAACAAAAGCAGAAACTATGAGAGTACTTTCTGGAAGTCCTGAAAACAAAAAGTAGAAATTCAGAGAGTACACAACTGGACAATACACAACCTCACAAATACTCACAATGACCATAAAAGTAGAAATCCTGAGAGTATCTTCTGTAAATTCTGAAAAACAAAAGCAGAAACTATGAGAGTATGTTCTAGAAATCCTAAGAAACAAAAGTACAAATTCAATGAGTACACAACTGGACGATACACAACCTCACACATACTCACAATAACCCCAAAACAAAAAAAGCCTGAGAGTGTTTTCTATAATTCCTAAAAAACAAAAGGAGAAACTACGTGAATATTTTCTTGAAATACTGAAAACAAAAAGTAGAAATTCAGAGAGTACACAACTGGACGATACACAACCTCACACATACTCACAATGACCATAAAAGTAGAAATCCTGAGAGTATCTTCTGTAAATTCTGAAAAACAAAAGCAGAAACTATTAGAATATCTTCTGGAAATCCTGAAAAACAAAAGTACAAATTCAATGAATACACAACTGGACGATACACAACTTTAGACATACTCACAATAACCCCAAAAGCAGAAATCCTGAGAGTATTTTCTGGAAATCCTGAAAAACAATAGCAGAAACTGTGAGAGTCTAGAAATCCGAAGAAACAAAAGTACAAATTCAATGAGTACACAACTGGACGATACACAATCTCACACATAATCACAATGACCATAAAAGTAGAAATCCTGAGAGTATCTTCTGTAAATTCTGAAAAACAAAAGCAGAAACTATTAGAATATCTTCTGGAAATCCTGAAAAACAAAAGTACAAATTCAATGAATACACAACTGGACAATACACAACCTCTCAAATACTCACAATGACCATAAAAGTAGAAATCCTGAGAGTATTTTCTATAATTCCTGAAAAACAAAAGCAGAAACTATGAGAGTACTTTCTGGAAGTCCTGAAAACAAAAAGTAGAAATTCAGAGAGTACACAACTGGACAATACACAACCTCTCAAATACTCACAATGACCATAAAAGTAGAAATCCTGAGGGTATCTTCTGTAAATTCTGAAAAACAAACGCAGAAACTGTGAGAGTATGTTCTAGAAATCCTAAGAAACAAAAGTACAAATTCAATGAGTACACAACTGGACGATACACAACCTCACACATACTCACAATAACCCCAAAACAAAAAAAGCCTGAGAGTGTTTTCTATAATTCCTAAAAAACAAAAGGAGAAACTACGTGAATATTTTCTTGAAATACTGAAAACAAAAAGTAGAAATTCAGAGAGTACACAACTGGACGATACACAACCTCACACATACTCACAATGACCATAAAAGTAGAAATCCTGAGAGTATCTTCTGTAAATTCTGAAAAACAAAAGCAGAAACTATTAGAATATCTTCTGGAAATCCTGAAAAACAAAAGTACAAATTCAATGAATACACAACTGGACGATACACAACTTTAGACATACTCACAATAACCCCAAAAGCAGAAATCCTGAGAGTATTTTCTGGAAATCCTGAAAAACAATAGGAGAAACTGTGAGAGTCTAGAAATCCGAAGAAACAAAAGTAGAAATTCAATAAGTACACAACTGGACGATACACAACCTCACACATACTCACAATGACCATAAAAGCAGAAATCCAGAAAATATTTTCTGGAAATACTGAAAAACAAAAGCAGAAACTATGAGAATATCTTCTGGGAATGCTGAAAAACAGAAACTCAGTATACACAACCTCTCATACATACTCACAATAACCAAAAAAGTAGAAACGTAGTTTCTGGAAATCCTGAAAAACTAAACGCGAACGTCTGAGAGTGCACAACTAGATGATCCATAATCTGACAAATACTAGCACTAACCACCTACTTAGAAAGTCTGAGCTGAGCAGTGTAACGGGGATCAAAGCCAGTGTAAGGCTTTATGACGACGTAGAAAAGGCTTCGATGAACGTCTCTACATTCTATATGCAAACTAGAGAACGCAGGTGATCTCTACCACGTGACACGAACGACTGTGGTTTGGTCGTGATTGATCTATTAATTATGCGTAAAGTTTTAATCACATAATGAAGGCATGTTATACGGTTCATCCTTTCTCCGAGTAATTTATTTTCAATTATCTGTAAAAAAAAAAAAAATACAAGAAATAAAATAAAAATCACCCTCACATGTCTTAGATACTAATGGTATTTTGTTAGCAATAAGGTAACTAGCTTTCACTGCTGCATCACTGACGTCTTGTATATCGGATAAAAACCGTTTGCTCTTTCTTCAGACACTCTAACAATTCATTTATCCTCTCTCTTCCAGTGGAGGAGCTAGGACGTGGCTGATGGGTTGGCCTGGAAAAATCAGGATGGGCCTGATTATTTTTAAAGCTGATATGAGATGTGTGTAAAAGTTTTATGATATAATAAAATCTGTCAGGCCACTGTAAATTAGCCTATGGTACGAAGAATATCTGATCTGATGGGCTATATCAGATCAGCATTTTATGCAATTAGTGCGATCAGCAGTAATGTCTTAATTCACCGATCCGATCAGTGACGTCATTTTTGCAGATGCTCCCTTTGCATAGGCTGTTAAAAGTAAAACAAACACGTCTTCAAACACGCAAAGCAAAATAGACAGGTCTCATTGGTTTAAATGTGTTTTTTTGTCTTTGTGGCGTTTGTTTTGAGCTCTGTCATATGTGCCGGACAATAAAGTTTTTTTAACTGAATCAGCAGATGATGGATACAAACAAATATCGGTGGCGTGGAAACTCTTCGGAGTAAATGAGACAGATAAAAGCTACAGTATCTACATACCTACAGTAGAAACTACAATATTCACCGTCTTCACTTTCAGCACCTCGGACAGTTCAGTGCGCACGATCCAATAGCTAGTCTAATAATAATACATCACAGCTATTGAAATGTCAGACAAATTGAAAAGTTTAGAACTTCCTTACATAACCACAATCACAACATGCCACGACAGGCCAGAATACATAAAATAAAACCACTGTCGTATCGGCAATTTTTACACAAGGCGGAGTCATCTGGGCTTTGCGTTAAACGCATTGATTATGTCATCATAATCCGAACTGTCAATCATGTCTTTTTCAAATGACAAAAGTTGTCAAGTTATTGAGGCGTCCAGTGGACCCAATGGATGATCTCAGGGGCGTCTGGATCCTGTTTGTTGCAGAGAAAAGTCTCTCGACGCTGCAGGAGGTCAAAGGGAGCGTTAGTAGACAGTTCATATTGGGTAAAATGTCCGAAGGGCAGCTGTCCGGTGCTTCCATCAGTGTGGGGAAGTTGTCCCGATCCACTTTCCTTCTCACCGGGTGGTATGTGGGTCAGAGCTGGTTCATTAGCACAAAAGGTAATAGGACTTGTCTCCTGGGATGGCGTTGAGGACGTCTTTCCAGCATTCTCCGAGCCACAAACGCCTCGTGATGACCGGCCTCCTTGAGCACAGCAGAACTGGTCCGAATTTTCTTCTGTCTGTAGAAGTGTTTTTTTTTAAAAAGTGGTTCAAAGGTAACTGTTTAGGTTTAGCCATTGTGAACAGCTGCTCCAGTACCATAATTTCCCCTGGTGGATAACTAGGATACGTAGTTAGTATTATTGAAAAACTGTAGTGAAATGTTAGCATTTTACAAATTCTGAGCAACATCAAGCTCCTTGGAGGTCATTTCTCAGGGAACCTCGCGTGGTCAACAGTGCCAAAGGTGATCAAGCTGTTGGAAGGAAAATCCACATTGGTCAGAATTTACCCTGACGATAGGGAGGTACTGCTGGCAGAACAACTACCAGGTATTCTCCTGGTATTTTGTTTTGTGTCTACGAGTAATTCATTTTTTAAGCTAATTTATATTTTAAAGATACTAATGTTAATTTACTAAGATCTACTAAGCTGACTTTAAAGACATTTCATTGTCTCTTACAGAGGCCAACTTTTGTGCGACACTAATCTTCCTGCCCCTCATCTTAGAGATAAGTGGACCACTTCATTGCAGTGGGACAGGTAATATAGTCCATTTAAAAAGGTTTCCAGGTTTACAAAGTGCTTTTCAAATTGCTACACTTTCATATTTTTGGATAAATTATGGTGAAAGTTTAGATCCAGACTCCCCTGCTTTAAATGTTCTGGTACTGTTTGCCTGATGGCAGCAGTTCAAAGAGTTTGTTGAGAGGGTGAGAAAGGTCTCTGATGATATTCTGTGCTCTGTTACTGCACTGACTCTGGAAGAGTTATTGAAAAGGAGCTAGTCACTCTGCTCCCCTCACTACCCTCTGCAGGACCTTTTTGTCTGGAGCTGGAGTACCATGAGGATCTACACTAGGTTAGAACACTCTCCACCATTCCTCTGTAGAAGATCGTGAGGATGTGGGTGGGAAATTAAGCCCGCTTCAGTTTCTGTGGTAAGAAATGATTCATGGAGTTAGTAGGTACAGCTCAAAATCAACAGCTTTTTCTGTATAAAAAAATAAGTTTGTTATGTTTATACATTATAATGAGTTGATAACTTAATTTAATAAGTTTGTCTAACTGAAAATAAATAAAAAAGTTTTAACTCAATAATGCATGGATTTTCAACGGATATTTCTGCCTCAACTCAACATGTAGGTGTATTCAGTTTGCACAACTTAAAAATCCATGTCCATGTTACTTAATTAGCTGAGTACAAGACTGAGCGCGAACAGACCATGCGGCATTGCCAGATGGAAGTGGAGGACACGAGTGAGCACAGCACACATCTGCTAACTTTGCGGTTTGGTGAGTAAAAATTGACTCATATTAGTCACAGCAGCTAATCAGTAGTCAGTATAAGAAATAGTTTTACACAACACTAGGTGATTTTTCTTGGTCAGCAGTGCTACTGTGTAAGCTAGCAGTAACTCCTACAGTATGTGTAGTGTTGAAAGTTTAGACATTTATGCTCTCCTCAATTAAGAGGAAATGTTGCATTACAGTATTTGCAATGTGTTGTTTAATTACTGTACTTAATATGTAGTGTTGAGAGTTAAGACATGTATGCCATCCTCAAATTTCTGCAAGAGGACATGTTACATTATTTGCAATGTGTATAGGCCTTGTGCATGTAGGTGTACTGTTGAGTTTACACCTAGTTCAAAGCAATGTAGGCTATAACTTAAAATGACACACCGCGAAAATGTTCACATCTAAGTGAGATGCTGGCTGTTTGAATAAACAGATCATAAAAGTGGAATTTCAATGTGTGATATTTTCTGACTTAGATAAATAAGTTCTTGTACAAAAAAAATTGTGCTGGCTCAACATAAAAAAAATGAGGTAAGAATTTCCATGGACATTTCTGAGTAGAATGAAAGGAAAATAAATAAGTTAGATTAACTAAAAGGAGTAATTTTAAAACAATTAAAATTAAGTTGGTTTAACTTAAATAAGCTTGTAGAGGAATAGGCAAATCATGTTCATTGAACTAAAGTAACTGAGTTGGCCTAACTAGAAAAGTCTTGTGGCATGTACTTAATACTAGCTAAGTTGAAATAACTTAAAAATATCCATGGAAATTCTTACCTCAATTTTTTTGCGTTGAGCCAGCACATCATTTGTTAGTAGGTGAAACCCTCTTTCCAGCGAGTTCAGAGCAGATGGATGGATCCTGTCAACCTCTTCCAACAGCTGAAAAACTCAATAGAGAAGGGAAATGTTCCACATTTAACCAAGTAATCTCAACATTCACACACAAGGCCAGTAAAAACTAAAAACTACAGCAAGTTACATTTGTTTTTATTGTTCTAAAGGGTATTTCCTCAGTACATCCTCATCTGTCATGCCATCTGTGATCCCTGTTCGACGCCATGAAAAATGTAAGCTGCATCCGGTCTTTGACCACAGAGCTGTCTGGTTGCATTTTTCCATAAATGTTTGTGATGAACATCATAAACTGCAGGATAAATTTTCCTTCAACTGCTGTTTAAAATCTCCTAATATAAGGCCATATATGTTACTGAAAAAGGGAATCGTTGGAAAATGCATAACATAGCCATGCCATCATGTTGTGTTAATCCACTCTATTGTTCTCCATCCTCTTCATTGTCTGATAGAGAAACAGAGAGAAATAGTTATTGCTCTGCTCTGCGCTCAACTCTTTTTTGAATACTCAAAAATTATTGAGTGGCATCAACATTAGCTTAAGCTCATTGCATTTTACCGTGCATAAATTAGCCTAGAGGCTAATGGACTTTTCCTCTCCTCTCAGCAGCAACAAACAACATGTTATTTCAGCTCTCTGATGCTAAGATGACACAGACGAACAGCGGGAGTTTCAAAATAAAAGCGCATCTTAAAGATGATGATGTAGATAGGTGTTTTCACTGCATTGATGACACTGGATCATTGATAGTTGAATCCATATGTGGATCCGTTACACCCCTATACTTAGTAGCTATTTTCAGGTTTTCACATCTCCTGTTAGCCACCATTTAATGTTAGGAAAACAGACAGTTAGAAGTCCTTTCATACAGAGGTACAAATTTGGAACTTCAGGGGGCCCCCACACAACAAAAAAATGACACTGCAATGTCTACAGTGTAAATCACATGTAATACACTGTAGGTGCAAAACAATCCACAAATAATAAGTCATAAAATGCTCAGTTATGTCTTAAAATGTCTCAGCCACGGTCTGAAAGAAAGAGAGGACCGTTGCAACACATTTTGGGTACATCAAGTGCAAAGTGTAATAATACGCCATTAACACTAAAATTCCTTCCCAAAAACTGGGCTGTTTCCCACGGCAATGATGCTGGTCGTTCCAACAAAAAGGAGCACAGGGGAGATACCGTGGCAGGGGAGATACCGTGATCAAGAAGGCGGTTCACCCAGGGCGAGGCTCGGTCATTGCACTCCTGGTTTTCTGGTAGTGGGGGACTGCGTTCGCGCTCTCCCCTGGTAATGTGTGGGAAAAAAAGGCCTCATCTCTGAACGCTCTGTGGTGCTTCCAGTAGAACCTGGCACACAGGCCCACCTCCTTCTGAGTCAGAGTTCAATGAGCTCACAGTTCAGAGGAAGCTGTTCGTTAGTGACTCAGTTGCCAAATGCATGCTATAAATGAAAAACAATCTGGATATATGTTGGAATAATGTAAATACAGTTATCATCATGTTTTCAAAGTCTGCCTTAACTACTTCGTTTTCTGCCATATAAAGGAAGTGAAAGCTGTTGTGCATGCAAAGATATGTTTAACCATAGCTTGAGACATCTGAGTCAATGCGTTCCAGGAAATAAAAGGTCGCCTGGGGGACAAGCGGAAGACCTTAATGTGAAAGGTCTCCTGGGGGACAAGCGGAAGACCTTGCTGTGCGGAAGACCTTGCTGTGCTATATATGGAGTTATTGTGTAGATTGAAATGTCTAGAGCACTGAGGGTAATTGGTTACTCTCAGGGCCACAACGTTTACCCTTGTGACTGTTAAGCTTCCCCATACCCATAACAGTTGCGATTGTGTAACTAACCGCCCTAAGGAAATAAAAAGAGTGGGTGCAACTCAGAGCAGTTTGGCGTGTAAGGGTATGCATCCATTCCGTTCTCCTAGCAAGTAAAAACCGGAACACTGGTCATTGTCTCCCTTCTTTCTTGTTGTTACGAATGTTTTAGGTGCTTGAACCTGAGATGTACTTGGTCCTTCGAGCCGGATACCAAGACGCCTGAAGGATTCCGACTGGTTGGTGCGATTCAGGAAGACGGTGGCCACGGCAAGGTCTGCTAAAAAAAGACCCTAAGATCCTTTTCCAGGAACTGAGTCGGCCCACCTGTTGGGATCCGACGGCTGACGGTATCGCGGAAGAGAGAGGAGAGACTGCGAACCAGTGAGTATTGTTTTGTTTTAAAACAAGGAAAGAAAAAAAAGGCAAGTATAACTAAAAAAAAAAAAAAAGAGAGACAGCGAATGCGATGGCATTGCGCCCGCGAATGTGTTGACATTGCGCGTATAAAAACCCTGACGGTTCGAGACACCATCAGGTAAAGAGAGGACGACAGAGTCCTACAAATCCCGTGGGCGGTGGAGTCCGGAAATTCCGTAAAAGTGGACGGTGGGGTCCGACAAATTCCGTGAAAGCGCTGCCGTAAAATATGTATTAAAAGGTGTGAATGACTGTGTGAGAGTGAATGGAAATTGTTTCAACACTTGGTTGAAACGTTTCATGAAAAACAGTGGGACGGAAGTAACAAGTTATTGAGGAAGCAAAGGCAAGAATTCTGCACTCGAAACAGTTGAAGTGAGAATTACCTCAATAAGGAATTAATTGTTACCCCACCGTGTTTCCAGTTTGTAGAGTTCCCAAGGAGCTGCAGAAACTGGACCAAAAGTTCAAAAATGGGAAAAGGTAATAGTAAGGTTCAACCGAAAGACGAACTGACATGTAAAGATTGGAAGTTCTTCGAAAAATGTGATCCCGATAAAACAAAACATCTCAATCTTTGGGTGAAAAAATATGGATTTGAGGGAAAGCTTAATACGACCCAAGTAATCACCCTTCAAAATAAAATAAAAGAAGAAACTAAAGGCAAACAAAAAGAAATGAAGAATCATGGTTATGGTGATACCTTTTATTGGCTCAATATGGCGAAGAAAAGAGAAGAAGGTGGTAAAAAAGACAAATATCAGAAAGGGTGAGGCAGAAAGATGAGGAGTCGTTTGATGATTACAGAGTGAGGATGACAACAGCATTCAAAATGAATAGATAATGGAGAAGTTAACGGTGCATACCAACAACAGCTATGTTAATCATGCCCTCCACGCTGAAAAAGTTGTCAGAGAGAAGAAAAAGAAAACAGGAGTATTCTACCAGGATACAGAAGAAGAGATATTCTACCAAGAAAGAGCTAACAGGGGAGGTTACAGAGGAAGAGGAGGATTCCGAGGGAAGGATAGAGGACGTGGTAGAGGGCAGAGTCGAGGACAGTTTGCAGGTGAATGTTGGGCATGTGGAAAAGTAGGACACATGGTGAAGGAGTGCCCAGAAAGGAAGCAGGCAGCATGACTAGCACGGGAGGAGCAGGACAGTAAAGCACAGGATGAACCCATGTTAAATTTGCAGGAAATATTAGCGAAAACCAGAAGTAACTCTAGTGGTGAATGGCAAGCAGATGGTGTTCTTGTGTGATACTGGTGCCTGTAGAACGGTGTGCAGGGAAGTCATACCAGGATGTAGGGTGAGTGGGAGTTTTGTGGCAGTTAGGTCTGCGGGAGGAAACATGACACAAGTGTCAGAATCAGATCCAGTATGGATTAGAGATCCTGATCCAAAAGGGAAGTCAGGACAGTTATCTATACTACAGTTCCCGAAATGCCCAGTTAACCTACTGGGAAGGGACGGTATGTTCATGTTGGGGCTGGCTTTAGTGCCGACCCCTAGCGGCTACATAGAGGTAAAAAGAGAAGCACATTTGAAGGATAGTAATGTTTTTGTAACTGTGGAACTTTAACCGTGGAAAATGCTTTTCCTTTATCAATCAGGTCCTGTAAAAACGACAGTATTGCTGGCACAGAACACTGAAAAGGTATGTGGCCTCGTTCGAGACACCACCACTCAAACACTCCCCACTTAGAACCGTATAGAGATCTAGTGGATGGAGCTCTGGCGTTTTGTATGGTGTTAACCACGATCTGTGGGAGCCAAATTGAGCCACTCACGGGCCAGGCCCACAGCTGCAGTCGCTCCGGGTGCGGGTGGAACACCGTGCCCCGGCGCGCCCCTGGACAGCAGGTCGGCACCTGTGTTCAGGGTCCCCGGAACGTGAGTCGCCCTCAGGGAGAGAAAGTGCACACTGCTCCAGAGGATCAGTTTGCGTGCCAGAATGTGCAACGCACGAGAGCGCAAACCCCATTGGCGGTTTATATACGCTACTGTCGTTGTGTTGTCCGTTCTCACCAGGACGTGGTGGCCCGAGAGGAAGGGGAGGAAGTGTTTCAGGGACAGAAACACAGCTGAGAGCTCGAGAAAGTTTATGTGAAGACGTTGGAGAGCCTGGCTCCAGCGTCCCCTCACAGACCTGCCCTCGTAAATGCCGCCCCAGCCGGATAGGCTGGCATCTGTGGTGACCACCTTTCTGGACGAAACAATGCCCATGGACACCCCCTGAGTGAGGAAAGCCGGTGCCTGCCAGTGGCGCAGAGCCGTCACGCAATCCGCCATGACCGCTATCCACCGTGCGCCATGATGCACGGGATCCAGCCTGAGCGAGGCGACCCAGCACTGAAATTCCCGCATGTGAAGACCAGAATAGGGCGGATTCCTCTTCCCCCCCGTTTGGGAACGAGGAAATATCTGGAGTAAAAACCTGACAGACTCTGTTCGGGAGATACGACAGAAATTTCTCTTTTTTCTAACAGAGAGAGGATTTCCACCTGTAAGTTTCGAGCTAATTCTCCCTGTGCTTGTGATTGTATTACTCTTTCCACTTTTCCCATTTGAGGGAAAGAGGGGAAGCGTATTGCAGCTCTCGCTCCGACAGCGGTGATATGGCGCCCTCTTGCAGTAGAGCCATATCGCGCACCGTCGTAGGAGCAGCGAGACCTGACGCTCTGTTCCGCGGGAATGGTGATACCCATTCCGCGATTAGAGCCGCAGAGGGCGCGGTGACCGCACTGCTTATAGACAGAGTATCTTTGTTCATTCTGGCTTTTTTTGCTATCTGCATCCTCGGCCCATGGCCTGGCTGTGACAGATTTCTTTTTATTTCCACACGTTTGGGGACGTGTGCATGTGTGTGCTTGTAGACATTTTGTTTGGGGCAAACCTCCGACGCGATGTCTCTCCTCCCGCGAACCGACTCTGGAGTAGGCAGCGGCGGCATGGGACGCACACGAACAAGCCAGAAGGGTGGGCTTCCGTAACGGGGAACGGCAGGATGCTCCACCCGAAGAGAGCAAGGCTGTCAGGCCGCCTTCTTTTTCTTCCTTGCCTGGGGGACCGAAGTTGCGGGCAGCCGGGGTAGGCGGCAGGCCTGCAGTCGAAGCCGGAGATTTTCTGTGCCAGCCGGCTCCGGGCTCCCTCCTCGGCGGGAGGGAGGACGGGCCAGGCTGTTGCGGCCGCTTCGGCATCCTGAAATGCAGCGGCTGGGAAGCAGCTTGAGCAAAGGTTTTGCGCTGCACTGGAGATGAGGGGGTGGGTGCTTTTTGGGGGAGACAAAGTTTCAAGGCCTCGTTGTCCTTCTTCTTCGCCTCACATCTCTGCTGCATGGTGGCCAATTCAGAGCCGAAGATGCCCCCCGGGACGATCGGCATATCCAATATGTCATCCCGCTCCCTCTCAGTCAAGTTAGCGAAGCTGAGCCATCTCGCTCGCTCCTGAATGACGAGGGTCGCCATCACCTTGCCCGTGGCCTGGACTGAGACGCGTTGGATACGGAGGGACAGATCAGCGATGATCGCCGTATCCTCCCATGCGTCGGGGTCCTGCTCGTCGGCGGATGCCCCAAACAGCTCTGCCTGATACGCAGTGAGGATGGAGAGAGCGCTGAGAGCTCTGGCTGACAGGGCGGCTGCCTTGTATGCCCTCTCGGCCAGTGCAGACTGGAACCCCTCGGGCTTGGTTGGCAGCGTCGGACGCCTGGAGGAGGCAGCAGATAGCTGGCTCGTGCTGCCGGGGCAGAGATGCGCAGCTACAGGGGCTTCTACCGGAGGCACAGGGCTTGGACACCTGGCGACTGGCTGCGTTCAGGTCCGTTGCCGAAGCTGTGGGGGAGGCGGACATGAAGCAGCTTCCTGTACTGTCCCAAGGAACTGTCATGGGTGCGGCAGTGGGGACCATCTACTGCGTGACTGCCCCTCCCGTGCCCACACTTATGCTGCTGTGGCTGGAGACGTACAGACCGTACAGAAATTGAGGCCACTGGAGGAGGTCTTGGAGGAGGTGCACGGGGCACGGGGTGATCTCGGCACTGTGACGGTTGTCCAGGTTGCGGAGGCGGCTGTGGGAGAGGATCAAGGCACGGAATCAAGGAATGCTGCTGAGGATGTGGCAGACTCTCCAGAACTGGGAGTTGCGAATGAGGATGTGGGGACAGCGGTGAGTTTTGGAGACTGCTTACCACTGGTTGGATCTTGGGCAGACTGCACTTTGAGTTCTGAGGAAGGGGATTTGAATGAGTCGGCGGAGGCGGCGTCTGGAGGCTCGAGGAGGAGGAGGGCGTCTTCGGGAGAGGACTTAACAGAGTCATCACCTGGAGCATCTCATCAGGATACAAAGGTGAGGGGACAAAGGAGGAGAAAGAAACAGCGGGATGGTACTGTTAAGGCTATGAACAGTGTTTCTGCAGGGAAGCCACCTTTGATAGTGTCTGGACATTCTGACACATTAAATGTGGACTTGATGAAGGATTTTGGTAGTGGGTCGGATGATGGGGTGGGGGCACTCACCTCTTCTCTGGGGCATCAAGGGTTGTGCAGGGGTGCTGTAGGAGAGGGTGATGATGAGGCGGGTGGTGGGGTTCAATCTGTGGAAATGGGGCCTGTGTCACCCCTGAGCCCACCTCGCTCTGTTTTTGAGGCCAGGTCGCCCAATAGTGTGACCTACCTCCAGGGTGGAGAGGTATACCGAACTGTGTGTTTAGCAGAGAGTGCGATGGAGGAATCGCCGGGAGGCACTGACAAACCCTGAAAGGGACCTTTACTGTATTAACTGTCAATGTGAGGGGGATGAGGGATAAGGGGAAGAGGGAGGGGATTTTTCATTATTTGGCCCAGGTCTCCTTTCATGTTTGTTTTTTGCAGGATGGGGGGGACATACAGGTCTTTTCTGATGGGTGGAAAAAAGGTGAGTCTAGGTGGGGGGTGGGAGGGGTACACTCGTCAGGTATGGGTGTTTTGTTTGGGGATAAGGACTTTCATGTGTCAGGGAGTTTTTCTGTGGTACAGGGCAGGGTACTGGTGGTTGATGCAGACTGGAGGGGGGTTTATTTTCGTTACATCACTGTTTATGCCCCAGCAGAACCACAAGGACGGAGGGATCTTTTTTTTGGCTCTGCCTGATGTTTGTATTACAAATAGGGTTTTGGTTTTGGGAGGGGATTTTAACGTGTCCCTTGATGGTGATGGGGATTTTAGTTTGCCTTATCTGAGGGATGTGGTGCAGGGGTTTGGTTTACAGGACGGCTTCAGGGTGGTGGACAAGATCGGGGAGGGATTCACGTGGTCCAATTCAAGGGGATCACAAAGCAGAATCGATTTTGTGTTTGTACAAAGCACGGTAATTGTGAAAGGTGCTGCAGTGTCGCCTCTCTGGTTTTCAGACCACAGCCAGCTTGAGGTTACCTTTGAGGTGGAGGCACCCCTCTTTGGGAAAGGCTTTTGGAGGCTAAATTGTGAAATTTTAAAGGAAAAAGCCTTTCGAAGAAGTTTTTCGTTTTATTATGGGGTATGGCAACAGCTTAAACCTTTTTTGGGTCACAGGTGGAATGGTGGGAGGGGGTGAAACGGAATACGCGTGATTTGGCGATTTCGTACTGCACAGCAAGAGCGCGGGAGAGGAGAAGGGGGTTTGCTAGGCTGCAGAAGAAATTACAGTTTTTGGTGACAGCAGAAAGCAGAGGGGAGGAGGTGGATATGGAGGCTGTAAATACTGTGAAGGAAAAATTGGGGGTTTATTTTAGGGAGAGGGCTAAGGCCTTTTTGTTTCGATGCCAGAGGGAGAGGTTTGAGTTGGGGGAAAGCTGCAGTGCCTATTTTTTCAGGCAGGTAAGGGCAGACAGTTTTAGGGCATGTATTCCGCGGCTGCATGGGAAGGAGGGGGTTTCTGTGGCAGATCCGGGGGAGATGTTAGGAATAGCCTCTGGTTTTTTTTGGTGAGGCTTTTGGGGAGAGGGAAGAGAGTGGGGTCGGACTGGAACATTTTCTGGGGTCGTTGAGGAGGAGGGTGCCGGGGGAGGTGGTTGAGGAGATGGAGGGACCGGTGTCCATGGCAGAGGTGGAGGAAGCCATGAAGGGGCTGCCAGCAGGAAAGGTGCCTGGAATTGATGGTTTGCCCAAGGAGTTTTTTGTATCGTTTTGGGGGATTTTGGATAGGGATGTTTTTGAAGTAGTTCAGTCTGTTTTGGAAGGGGATGGATTGGGAGCAACAATGAAAGAGGGGGTCATAACCCTCTTGTACAAAAAAGGGGACAGGGAGAGACTGGAGAATTACAGGCCAATTACTCTGCTTTGTGTGGATTATAAGATCGTGGCTAGAGTGCTAGTGAGAAGGCTCAAGAGGGCTCTGCCACATGTCATACATGAGGATCAGACGTGAGGGGTGGAGGGGCGAAAGATTCAATGGAATCTGGGGTTGGTGAGGGATTGTATTCACTGGGTGAGTGAGCGTAAAATTAATACGTGTTTGGTTGGATTGGATATGGAAAAGGCCTTTGATAGGGTAAACCATAGCTTTATGTTTGCAGTTCTGGAGAAGATGGGGTTTGGGTCACGTTTTATAGGGTGGTTGAAGATTATGTACAAAGGTGTGGGTAGTAGGGTTATGGTTAATGGGCACATGAGTGCGGTGGTAGCACAGAGAACCGGGGTGAGGCAGGGGTGCCCACTCTCCTCACTGCTTTTTGTGGCCTACATGGAACCGCTAGGGTCGGTGGTGCGAAGAGACCTGGGTGTGGTGGGCTTGCACCTTCCTGGTGAGGGAGCAGAACAGCTTAAGATGACACAGTACGCAGATGATATGACTTTCTTTTTAACAACCGAGAGATCAGTCACGCGGCTGTTAGAGATAGTGGAGGGCTTTTCAGGAGTGTCGGGGGCCAAAGTTAATTTGGGTAAATCAACCATTAAGTTCTTTGGACCATGGGCTGATAGGGTGGGGGGCCTGGCTGGATTGTCCCAGTGCCAGGGCCCAATGAGGGTGCTGGGGGTAGATTTTAATGTAGAGGGTAGTGCAGGGTTAAATTGGGGAAGGCACCTTGCTGCGGCTCGTTCGCGGATGGGGCTGTGGAAAACGCGGAAACTGTCACTGAGCGGCAGGGTGCTGGCTGTAAAAGCGGACATCCTGCCGTCCTTGATATATTTAGCTTACGTTTATCCTTTGCCTCCTGAATACAGGAGAGGGTTTGTAAGGGTTGTTTTTTCCTTTGTATGGGGGGGGGGGGGGGTATGAATACGTAAGAAGAGAGTGGATGTACCAGGAAGTGCGGGTGGGAGGGGGGGGGTGCCGGACATCCCGCTCAAGTTGGATGTGGTTTTCTTTTCTTTTTTGTGTAGGTCCATGCACCAGGCAGACGGCCACCATTTCCAGGCACTTCTTCTTTTTTGGTTATCGTTTCCATTAAGACGTTTAGTGAAATGGGACAATAGAAGGCCAAAGGGGGAGATCTTGCCTCCTTATTATAAGCAGGTGGTGAGCTAGGGGAAAAGGCATATGGAGTGTTAGGAGGGGGAGCTCTGTTTTAATCACCGGGGCCTGTACAAGGCTTTGGTGGAAAAAAGGGGGCCAGTGGGGGTGTATGGAGTCGGGAAACAAGGGTGGGTTTTCATTCAACAAAAAGGACTCACAAATAGGGCAAAGGACATAAACTGGCTTGCACTGCACAGGAGGTTGCCCGTAAGGGAGGTTTTAAATAGACACGGGTTGACACGGGGGAGCTTGTGCCCGAGGGAGGGGTGTGGGATTGAGGAGACCATTAAACATGTGTTTTGGGAATGCGGGTTTGCAAGGAGGGTTTGGAGGGATCTGGTTCTTTTTTTTCCAAGGTTGGGGGTATTGACATATGACACGATAATGTTGGGGTTGGGTCTGAGAGGGAGAGGTAGGGAGGGGATCCTGCTGTGGTTGGTTTTATCTATGGGGAAGGTTGCGCTGCGGGATGCAAGAACTGCGCTGATAAAGAACAATGTGGGTTGGAAGGTGGGGGGAGTGGTGGCAAAAGTAAGGGCAGGAATTGAGTCTATGAGGAGAATGGATGTGGAGAAGCATGGGTATCATGCGGCAAGAGAGAGGTGGAATTCTCTATTTTCATAAGTGTGAATTTTTGGGTGGTTTGTTTTTACTTTTGTTTGTTTGTTTTTGTGTGTGTTGTCTACGTAATATAATGTGTAATGAGTGAGGATAATGAATGGGTGTCTGTCGGGTTTTTTTTCTGGAATGGTTTCTTTTGGGTTGTTTGGTTTACCTTTGTTTGTTTGTTTTTTTTGTGTGTGGTCTATGTACATTAATGCATAATGAGTGAGTATCATGGATGCGTGTTTGTCAGTTTTTTTTCCGAAGTGGTTTTTGTGTGATGGTTTTATCGGATTAATGATAAATAAAATCTGATCTGTTAAAAAAAAAAAAAAAAAAAATCTGTTCTTATCAGTTTAATATCTGATACGTCCCCTACCCGGGGACCGTATATTAAATTGATTTTTGGCTCGCCATCTTCATCCCATCCAGATCCCATTCAAATGGTTCACAGAAACCAACCGGAGATCTAGACAACAACAACAACGACGAAACAGAGGCCTACAGCCCCCTGTAGGGCCTGCTTTTGTTGACGTGTAGATGGTCAGCACCATCAGTCAGCATGGTGTGTCTGTGAGGCAGCCCCCCGTCTGTGACCCGAGCAGCTCATATTTACCTGCCAGGGGAGATGCCGTGATCAAGAAGGCGGTTCACCCAGGGCGAGGCTCAGCCATTGCACTCCAGGCTGTGCTGATCCCTGCAACTTCCCCAAATGTGGGAATCTCGACTGCATAATTTCTGGTAGTGGGGGACTGCGTTCGGTAATGTGTGGAGAAAAAAAAGAACTCAACTCTGAACACTTTCCTTTCTGCGGTGCTTCCAGTAGAACCTGGCACACTGGCCCTCCATATATTAAATTGATTTTTGGAGGTGGGAGATGGAATAGGGGCTTGCTCTGTCCACTCCACGCATCGACCTGGTATTGCAGTGCTTCTGGGAACGGTGCAGCCCTCTCGACGTGTCAACAAACAAGAAAGGCTCAATGGTTGGCTAGACGACTTGGCAGTCAAACCCTTCAAATTTTGGGATTGCGGATTCAAAAGTCTGCTTTTTGCCCGTGTGTGTTCAGAACAGGAACTTATTTCCATGTGAAACCTGTAGATATGTTTGTAGGTCATGCTCTTGTAATGTGTGATCTAGACTTTGACAGCAATGTCAGTGAAATAGTTGACAGACTGCACAGACATGTAAAAAACAAAATAATACAGTCAAAAAACTTGAACTACTTGAACAGAAAATGTTTTCATATTTATGAACTGTGAACATGCACAACAACGTGAGTAAATGAAGGACACATGACAGTGGCTGGTAAAGGACCAACATAATTCTCACCTTGAGGATATGAAGGAGCCTCACTGGCATTTCCACGCCGGAGGAGTTGTAGAGGTGAAAAGTAATGGGAGTGCATTACAGAGTGCGATACAGAAATCTACTATAGAACAGAAAAAATGGCTCTTAATGGTGTGAACATAGATGACAAATTTGGTATATGGAACAGCAACTTACCTCCACGTAGACTTGTAGTTCTTGAGACCGGTCTCAAGACCACTTTTTCGTGATCTTGGTCTTGTCACGGTCTCGACAGTCTTTGGTCTCGGTCTTGTCTCGGTCTCGGGTCTCTCGGTCTCGCAATGTCTCGGACTGGCTGAGCGGTCTTGAAGGGACAGGCAGGCACAGTTTTTTTTATATCATTAAAAATCACATGCATTTTGTGACACAGAAGGCGTTGGCGCTCGCCTTCTAACGCAAAATGTCTGTGAATTCATCAGTCGTCAGGTTTGGTTTTACAGACCATAAAGAGTTTGTTTGCCACACAACTAACAATAAGAAGCATTCTGCAATATGCAAATTTTAACAGTAAGGTACACAGGGGAGGATTAAGGTAGTCATGGGCCCCTAGGCTATTTTTTCTCTGGGGCCCCCCTTATGCATCATGTTCTCCCAGAAAAAAGTAATTTAGCACTCATTTACTATAACAGCCTTTATTTGTACCAAAAATACTGCAGAAAGCCATTTAAACTACATCTGCAAGCTTAACAAAAATACAATTTCAACATAAACCATAATACAGCAGCAGAAAACCTGTGTGTGTGTGTGTGTGTGTGTGTGTGTGTGTGTGTG
Organism: Planiliza haematocheilus; assembly: GCA_005024645.1. Classification (NCBI taxonomy): domain Eukaryota; kingdom Metazoa; phylum Chordata; class Actinopteri; order Mugiliformes; family Mugilidae; genus Planiliza; species Planiliza haematocheilus. The sequence goes on along the minus strand of SRSE01000383.1, from coordinate 2,393,773 downwards.
TGTGTGTGTGTGTGTGTGTGTCTGTGTGTGTGTGTGTGTGTGTGTGTCTGTGTGTGTGTGTGTGTGTGTGTGTGGCAGCAATGTAACATAACTGCAGCCCGTGTTTGTGTTGTCTTTCAGATGCAGCCACATCTGCATCTTTATTCTGACATGTCTCATGTCCCATTTTAATCCAGTATTTCCTCATATCTTCATCAATTGTCTCCCAGCACGCAGGATCCGAGCTCCAGGTAACGTTAGCAGGATTGCTGCCGTCTTGTGCACTCTCTGCAGCAGCAGGTGAAGCACTCACGGAGGGATTAGCGGAGGCTAGCACATCATGGCTCACTCCCTGGACACCAGCAGCACAACCCGCTGTGTCTGGCGGTTCTGTTGTCGACCCCTCGGTCTCACACTCGGACACTGTCGGACACTCCTCATTAGCTAGCGAAGACCGTGGTGAAGACAAGGGCGAGGCGCGGTGGTCGCGGTCAGCGTCATCCGCCTCCACATCTTGACCTTGACCACCACCAGACTTAAAATACCCTGTTAGCTTCGGGATATTAATTAATAATTGCTTGGCCCTTTTTTCCTTCTCCCGCTGCACTTTGCGTTTCTGAGCGCCACTCGGTTTCTTGTCGGACATTTTGCCGCTGTAAGATTGACAGGTGACGCATTGTGATGGAAGAATGACAAATCAAATCAATGAGCTGATTGGATAGAAGTGACGCATGTTTGCCCAATCAGTGGTTTTTTGCTTGTTTATCACCCCACGGACCAATAGAGGTCCATTCTTTTTATACCATCGTAGTGTATTTACATTTCTAAAAAAAAAAATAGTCTGACCAATCCAAGGGCCCCTCCACACGTGGGGCCCCTAGGCTGCAGCCTAGGGAAGCCTGTGCATTAATCCGCGCATGACGGTACAGTGTCACTGCACACAGTCTGTCAATCCGTGACTGTGAGAATACACACAGGCTTAATCCCTCTCGTGCCTACATGATCAACATTCAATGCAGCCTTATTTTATTATTATATATTTTATTTCATTAAATGTTGGATGTGGAATGTATAATGGTTGTCCTCTTCTGTGTGGCCCTATGAGCCTATCATGCCACTACAGATGCGGAATGGTTTAGGCTACAGATTCTGAACAACATCAGACCTTATAGAGTAGAAGTGTATTTTCTGTTAAGATTGGTTTCATTTCTTATCAAAAATACACATGAGTTAGTTGGCTGATAGGAGGAAAATGCAAAATAGCAACACTTTTTTTTTTTTTCGTCTCGGCCCGGTCTCGGTCTTGAGCTTTGATTTTCATACTGTAATAACAAAAATGCTACTCACCATATTACTGTGAATTTCAAATAAACACCACATCATTTTTGCTGTAAGTTAACTCAGTTTATTACCAAAGACTATGTCAGAAATACAGTTCGAATGGGAAAAACTGAATAATGGTATTGCAGGCCATTTCATGGTGCATTACTGAATTTTCTGCTTGCACTTTTGAAATTTTCAGTATGGGGCAACAGCGCAGGCCTAGAGGAAAAAGAAAAGTTAGCCTGGAGCCTTGATGCAGGAAACCTGGTATCAAAAAGACGGGTGAGTAAGGGATTGGAACCGGTAAAGCTATAAATCATATGACATAAATTCACATGTCTGAGGACTAATTCTAAAGGGGCTGGAGAATGCTCTGTCTAACAGTCAATGTTCCATCTAAATTTTGTGTTGCGCTGTAATGAATTGCCTTGTGTTAAAGACTTGACAATATGTCTTTAAAGGTGCAGTAGGCAGGATTACGAAGATCCAGGACTTGGTCAACAAATTTGAACATCGACAACTTTTCAGTCCCTCCCCCCTTTCCGCTAAAGCATGAACATAGGGTCAGTTTCAGCAAATATGACAGAAAGTTAGTTTTATAAAACTTCTGCACCTTTAAGAGGGTCTATCCCTCCCTAGCCCTCTGGCAATGTTCCATCCAAACATGTTTCCTACTGTTCAGAATTTCCCAATGTTACAGTTTTCAAACTCTTTTTTTGATTGTATATAAGATTGTATATATAAGATTGTATTAGTTATTCAGCTAAATTACAGTCAAACCCACGGCATGGCTTTCATGCAAAAAATGTTTTGAAGTATTTGAAATAGCCAAAAAACGCCACAGCAACTGGACTTTGTTTTAGACATTTCACCATACATCCAGGTAGCTTCTTCAGTTCTGGAGACTGGTGTGGAGCTGAACTTTCAATAGTCATGTGAGGTTCTCATAAGTAACACCAGTTGCAGTTCCAAATTATGGCATGGGATAAACAGAGCACTTAAACAGTAGCTGCCCTCTAATGGCTAAAATCACTGTAACATGTCAGTTCAAACTAATTCATCAGTCAATACACAGATACACATAGCATTATGACCACCTACATGAGAAGTAAATACCCTCAACCCATAGCAATGACCCTCCTTGATGGCAGCAGGATGCAGCATGACACAGGCGCACACACACAAAAACGCTTTAGGAACAACTACAAAAAACATGAAGAACAGCACATGGTGTTGACCCGGCCTCCAAATTCACTAGATCCCAAGTATCTGTGGGGCGATCCACAGAGGCCCCTCCCATCAAACCCATGGCAAATAGTTTAGAGTAGAAAACATTTCTGATCATTTCAGTCATTATCCTGACAGATGAACAGTAGGAGAAGGAAGAAGTTTCAGACTGGTTCAGCTACACCTTCTAAACTGATACGGTAGTGTGGGATATATGTGTATCTTAAAAGTGCACCTTTTTACGTGCAGCTGGCATTATTACTAATCTGGGCCTGGCACTAGGAAGCCAGAGGTTCATCTTGCAGTTTGTGTAGCCTATGGTTGATTTACTGCGCTCTTGTTGGTTGCAATTTGTAAAGAAACTGTTTATCTATCATTTATTTGTGGTTATTTGATGGAGATATGAAGCTGTGGAAACTAACGAGTGTTTTCTGTTGCATGTGTTACAATTTTACGGGTTTACACAGGTGTCTGGCAACTTCGTTGTTTGGGCTGGTTTTTATTGGATTGGGCAGGCTCTAAAATGTGATTGGGCTGAAAACTGAAATCTGATCTGGCAGGTGGAGACGCAGACAAAACAGGTAGTAGCAATGTAAGCTTCTGCTTCCTCAGTCCTGTCCGGAGAGAAATGGACGAGATAAGGTGAGGCAGTTCCACAGTTTATGTTTGTTATCTCGAAAACAATTTGGTTTCGTCAAAACGTGTTCAGTGGTTGTTGATGTGGTTCATCTTGTTAGCACGTTTATTTAAGTAAAGTATGCAAGGAGGACTTAAATCGGACACGCGGCACTTTATCTGCTAAAGAATTCCGCGCCAGTCCCTAACTTAACAGCTCCTTTGTGTGGGAATAATGGGAAAGTCCAGTGTTTGGGATTTTCCATCACTTTCGGTATCTATGTAGATAATTACTGAATGTTGTAAAATACATTTGAGCTGCTGTAAATGGTGGAAATAATAATAGTAATAACTATAATACATATATATATATATTTAAAATTATGAAAATATATTATTTGTATTTTGACAACAATGACATTACAGTCTACTTGTAGGTTTGGAGGAGTGTCATGTGTCTTTCTCATATTGTGGTATAGTAACCTGTGAAGCTCTCTTTACTTAATTATTAAGTCAGTTTAGTTGGCATTTAAACAATTAAACTTCTCAGATATAGATTACATACTGCACACACACGCGCACACACACACACACACACACACACAATATATTCTCCCACTAGTTTGGATTTTTTTATGTTACATTGGATTAAATGAGCCATGTTTTGCTAACTAATGGTTAATTACACTTTGGTATTCTATCTGTATGTATGTATAATAATAATTTCTGTTTTTCAGTCCTTTGTTGGGCAACCAGCCGCAGCAGGGCTCGGAGCTGCAGTCTCCAAACTTGAGCCCGAGACATAATGAGCTGATCAGAACGCTATGTGGACCGGTGAGAGGCTCTGCGCTTTATCTCAAAGATATAATTCTGCAGCTGTGTGACTTTAAAAAAATAAAACTGAAGATTAAAATGTCAGCCTGTCTGTGTTGCACATGTGTGTTTGTGTTAACTTTCAGTGTTGACTGATTGTGACGTCTCTCTCTCTATCTTGCAGGTAAAGCGCTGGTCAGACCTGTCGTCCGGGCAGAAGCTCTATTTCTGCTTCACCATAGTGTCTCTGCTGGCCCTGCTTGGCCTCACTGTGAACAGCATCTGCAAGCAGAGCAATGACACAGAAGTGTATGATGAAGACAACTTCACTGTCTCTCTAATCCAGATGGTTGGATTAGGTGCGTATCATGACTGAATGCTCAGCAACAAGCAGTGCCTGGCCAACCTTTAGTCTGTGTACGCTTCAAGAAACAATCCTGTGTGTGTTGCTGGTGACTCGTTGCCACCCCCAGACATTTTTCTGCACAGGCTTTTTTGTAAGTTGTATTTTCCTGAAGGGTGCATTCTAGTTTTACTCAACCTGCTGCATTTCCCAGAAATACATGACATGAGGTGTTACATGTTCCAACTCAACTCAGTGACGTAGAGATTGTGGGAAAGGAGGATCTCAGAGTAGTATCATAATGTCCAGCTATAATTTTATTATATTTATTAAAGAAGTTCATATAAGATACGATATTTGAACAGTCATTAAAAAGTAGGAACAAAGGAGTCGTTCCCACCATAGAAGAGAAGTGCCATGTCTTTATTTACAGCTGACATGTTAATAATCAGTTAGGTCCACTGACCAAAACATATTCATGTTACAGTAATGATGAATAAGAAGAGCAGCTTTTATTTGAGGGTACTGACATCGCAGGAAACCTGTAGGACTACTTTTTAATATGTAGCTTCAATACTGTATGTGGCTCGTACTTTTCCTCCTTTTATGGACACTAGACTAGGACGCTTGCGAATATAAACAGTTTATATGTCACAAGAAAGATATAAATAAATTTACCAGAAGCTGTTTCATGGACAGATATGGGATATTTCTTTATAATTTTCTCTTTGCTGAGCAGGTAAAAAGTGCTTCACCTATGATATTTGGACAGCACAGACAGACAATCACTGAAATTATTTTTTGAAGGTAAAAAGGTGGAATATTCAATGAGTAAGTCAGTCATCTGACCTTAACCTGATCAAGCTGCATTTCACTTGCTTAAGACTGAACTAAAGACAGAAAGACCCACAAACAAACTAACAACTGAATACAGCTGCAGTGGAGGTTGGAATAAAAACCACCTGTAAAGCATTCTGGATAAAGTATTGGACTTGGAGCTCTGCTGCATTGATGAGTCCTCACTTTTCACTGCATTTCATAGCTATTTAAACATGTTATTATCCTGTAAACTGTAACCAGAACCAACCCCATACTGAACTCAGTGACACAGAGTGAGAGAGTTGCAACACTCCCATAGACCTCCGTTGTAAAAAAAAATGGTTATTGTCTTTTATTGTTTAATAAAAAATACTTGTAACATAAAATAAAATACATAAAATACCCTAACCCCCTAACCCACTAACCAATCGCTCTGCACTTACCTATAGACCCAAACATAAAAGCGTAAACTAATTTTTATTCTGTTGTAGTTTTGATAATATGTGCATGGCCTAATCTTGAAATATACATTCTTAGTCTTAACATGATCATGTTTCACGTTGTGGTCCTGGGGGTGGCCACTCATCAGAAGAAGTGAGCTAGCTTCTAGGCGAATTCTGAACGGACCGCCATGGCAGACCTCTTTGCATTATCACGAAGGTAGGCTAATAGCTGAATTGGAATATCATGAAATAAAAAAAAAGTTATGTTAGAGCATCTAAAGCCAGTGCTACTACCCATGCCAACATGAACACTAAGCTTTTCCCTCCAAAATTGTAGTTTTCGTTGTCACCCTGCCTCTCCAAATGCAAAACTGACATTAACAAAAATGCAATAATGTAACAACAGCTGAAAAGGTACTTGGGTGTGTGTTTTATTTTATATTTACCGTTCAATATTGCAATCGCTGCTGTCTGTCCCATAGAAGAACATGACAGCCAGCTATGTTTTGGAACTAATTGGGTTTACATGAACCACGTGACAGCCATAGCGGCGACATCAAAGAGTGTCTCAACTCTCTCTCTCTAGGGCACTGACTGAACTGAATTCTTCTTAGTGTTTCAGACTGTGAATGCAACAATCGTTTTAAAGCATGGCTAGCAGTGCTGACAGAAGTAGTGCCAAGATACAGACTCTAAAATAGGTAAAGAAAATTCAAATGCCAAACTCATTTGTTTAATTTGCCATGAGTGCTGTGGGTTAGGGTAATAAAAGATATTTATTCAGTTATGGTCAGTGGACTTTGTGCCATGCGTAGTTATGACTACCAACAAATGTTATTGCTACAACTGTGCACATGTTGTTTTTATTCACTTTGAGATGTGACTGAGTAAGATGGGACCAAAATTATTATTCACGAGATTTAATTTTTTTTTATTCTTTTTATTTCTATTTAAGTCAAAAGTCACGCTATAGTTTTATTATATTTATTAAAGGAGTTTATATTTGAACAGTCATTAAAAAGTAGGAACAAAAAAGTCTTCCCCACACTAGAAGAGAAGTAGCATATCTTTATTTGCAGCTGACATGATAATATTCAATTAGGTCCATTGACCAACATTATTATTCACAGAATTTAATTTAATTTTTTAATTCTTTTTACTTTTTATTTAAGTGAAAAACAAAGCTACTACATCCGGTTCTTTTCAATTGCAGCTCTGTTACAGTGTGCCTTTGCTATATTATCGAATGTTACTAAAGATAATCCTTTAATTTATCCCACAGTGGATAAAAAGTGCTGATTTTTCATTACATGGATCTGTATTGGTTTGAAATTTGCCATTATCAGCTGCTCACTGGGCACCTAGCATGTCTTGATTTTAATATATGCGATATAGTGATGACTTGTGCTGTATGTGAGCTCTCCATGATCTTGTCCCCTGCAGTGTTCTGCATCTACTACATCAGCCGCGGCGTGCTGCAGGAGAACCGTCAGGAGATGGCGATGTTTGTTCTCAACATGTTGGTGGTCATGGTACGATCAGTGGCCAACTTCTCCGTTCAGGAGGCGAAGGCCAAGCAGGAGCTGCTGGTGGGTCACTCTGATACAATGCATTATGTTACAAGTTGTTCTTGTCTGAGTTTACAGGTTGATGTAATTATGATAAAGAAATGTCTCTAAAGGCTGTTTTGGAAGTGCTGACCATGGGGCTTACAGACTGACTTTCATGGCATTGTGTCAGTGTCTTTGACTCATTTATTGATTTTGTTTATGGATTTGTCTAGAATATGAGAGAACAAACATGCTGAAAATAAGACCAGAAAATGTTGTGCAGAATCAGATCAGTCTTCTAATTTTAAGAACTGGTTTCCTTCTAATGTTAAATTAGAGGCTAAACCCAGGCCTGAATGAATAATTACTAACTACTGCTGGTGAAGCTCATTCACATAATGATCACATGAGCTTCTCAACATTTTGTCCCACAAAGAGCTTTCCTCACGAAATGTTTGAGGATATTTGTTTTTAGAGTAAATCTAATTGAACTTCTAACCCTTAAACATGACTAGGTCTATAAAGAACAAGACTGGGCGTTCCACAAACATTTTGTATGTTTTTATCGTAACCCAGTACTAATATACAAGACAATGGTCCAACCACTGGATGTCACTGTTGTTGCACCTGTCAGTCCTGAACATACACTTATGTGTGCTTAGAGTTAAGATTGGTATTTGCCATTGACATTTTAGGCTAATTTGTAAATGTGATCAAGTGGATTTATCAGGCATAGAAAACAGCAGTATTAGTAGCAGCAGTGTTTTTTTCTAGTTAAAGAATGTAACCATCACCAGTGAGTTTCAGTGTTCACCTAGCTCCTTCTTTGCTATGGCATGCAGATTCATGTAGTTATTGATGTCAGCCCTGAATGTTGCCAGAGAGCAATGTTCTGGTTAACAGTATTCTGTCAATCACTTCTTTGCAGACTGAAATGCCTGGATAGTGAATACTGGATATGTTTTCATTTTGAATAGGCATTCATGCTCCATAGATGTTGATTCTTAGTTAGATGGGTTATTGTATAGTGTTTCCTTCAGTGACTTAAACCTGTCATATATCGAGTACATATCTCAACATCTAACAGGTTTTTAAAGAGACCTTTAGACCTTTGTTTGTGATGTCCTGCCAGCTATGAATCCAGTGACTCCCTGATAACTTTACAACTTTTCTAGTTGAAATGTAATTTTCTGTTAGGTAATATGGCTACTGTAATTCTATTAAAACTGATTCTGACGTTATCGTGAACATAAAACTGATGCATTTCACTCATCACGTCTTTGTTGCCTGTCTCACCGGTGTGCATGGGCAGTAATCAGCACTTCATAGAATGGGGAACGAATGTATATCGGTAAAGCAGGATCAACACCGTCACCTACTGGACATGTGCACATGCGAGAAGCGATATATTTGTACAAATTTGTATGATTTAATTTGCAAGTTTCCAAACATTTGAATAAATCATACACCTTTGTGCAAATACCAATTTACAAGTCACGGATTTTTACTTTGCGTTTGCAAATTCTATTATTGGCGCGGCTTGCGGTGATACGAATAATGAGACAAATCTCGCTTCATAATGGGATTTTTTGTGTGCACAACAAACATTTAAACTGAAACAAATCACTTTTTGTGTCAAAAATCTCAAACATGGGTTTGAGATAAGGCCACGGGTGCTCAGTGGGAGTTTCTCCAGGTTTTTGTCCAGTTTCTTCCTGCATTGTATGATTGTATCACGCAGCGAATCAGCGAATCAATAGAAACAGTTTATTTTCTCAAAATTTTGAAAAAAATAATATAAAAGAATAATCAGCTGACGTAAGCTCAAAAGTAGTGAGTAACGAGAGCATCAACAGAAATGTATGGAGTAAAAAGTACAATATTTGTCCTTCAAATGTATTGGAGTAAAAGTAAAAGTATCCCCCCAAAATAATACTCAGGTAGCGATAAAAAACTGAGTAAGTCGTGTACTACTTGGTGAACTATGGGGCCTAGGTAAATTTACTCATATAGCCTCACTTAAGACAGAGTGAACTATTCCTTTAAAGCATTATTGTGCCTCACACTAGCTGCAGAGTCAAAGTCAACCCAGATGATAGACAGTGGTTGAGTTCAGCACAGATACATTTACCTAGTGTAGATGAATGTCATGTCACTTATCCATTTCATTTTTAGTTTGACTGCAGCCTGAAGTCTGATCTGTTTGTGTTGCAGGCTCGATTCGTGTTCACCATGTGTCTGGGCATCGTGCACGTCTTTTGCACCATACTGCTCATCCTGAAGCCTAACTGGATGGCGTTCCATGTGAGTGGGGCCCTGGAGAGCCTGCAGAAGCTGTATTTCCTGCACAATTTGTGTTTCTCCATGGTGATCTTGGACCTGCAGGCTCAGGTAAGCCTGCCTTTCTCCTTTCAGGCAGACACCTGTCATTGGATCCTGTAAATCTGTAAATCACTGCCACACTGACTTGACTGCTTTTTCATAGTTGTCTTCCAACCACAACTTGTTCAGAGAACATGTCATGGCCTGCCACACGTAATTTCATTTGTTGAAATCACTGAGAGAGTGAAGCAGTCACGGCGATGAGCACAGCTAGTTGTGTTCAATGTCACGTTCCACACCAGGAGGACAACTCTCAGAAGCATCAATAGACCTGGCTTCTGTTCAGGTCTATTGATGCTTCTGTTTGTCTCTTCTGCAGCACGTTCTTCTCCCTTACCCTTAATAATGTCTCTGTGTGCTTTGAGAAGACACAGGCTAACTTGCTTCACTAATGTTGTTTCTGTTAACTCTTCAGTTGTGTCTGTGCATTATGATCACAACGGCGGACTTCGCCAAGCCTACAGTCAACAGTATCATCCTGGGTGTTGGAGTGGTCTGGGCCTGTCTCACTGCTGCTGTAGGCACTACTGCGGTGAGACTGTTGATTCAACATCTGGTCACAGCAAAGGATTATAAACTGACTATTGAGAAAAAATGTTGAACTGGATGATGGTAAATCCAAAGGTAGTGAGAAGTTATGTGCTTTTGTTGTTTTGCAGGTTTTAAAGGAATCCAAAGTCTTGGTTTGGATTTTCACAGCGCAGAACCTTCCTCAACTAGGCTTATTTGTGTACCTGATGTGCACGAGGTAGGCTAACATTTATCTATATTCAAATGATGATGACAAGAGTTACTTTCACAAAGTCTTTTCTTGAAAGAAATTCTTTCAGTTAATTTCTTTAAAATATGTCAAAACATAGACAGTATATAAAAGTTGGACAGAGCACCCAGATCTGAAAGTAAAGCCATTGTAAAAGTACCTTAAAATGCAATGCCTCTGATGGCCACTAGCTGCTGGCTCTAACACGCCAACACAGCGTGCAATAAACTTTTGTCACCAATTAGTGTTTTTTTTGTTTTTGTTTTTTTTGCACAAGTCATTGTGATGTCATTAAATGCTCTTCTTCTGATCACTGAGCTAATGATTCTTTTGAAATTAATAATACTAATACTAATTCTAATAATAAGTAGCTATTAGGCACCAACAGAGAACTGCTTAAGCCATGTGCCTGGTTTGATTGACACGTCTAGCCTAGATTGAAAAGCCATCCTCGTGATCTCAGTTCGATCTACTCCTCCCCAGTACCTCTCTGTCGCCCAAATGTTATGTGTACAGATTGACACACATTGTAAGATTGAGTATTTGCACGAGCAGGGTGTTGGATTCATTGTGTAATGAACCTACTTGTGACCACTGATGCATTTTCCATTTGTTTGGAGAACAAAGGAGGTTTGTAGCACAGATGGGTATGGGATGGATACATAATGCTTGTTGATTTTAGGATTAGGTCGTGCTTTTATCATGTGTTTCATTTATCATCATTGTATCTCCACACCACTAGGCGGCAGTATTTTTGTTTCTAACCTGAACCGGATGTCGGTGGTCAGGCAGGTTATTTGAGGTTGCTCAGCGTTAAGCCAGGTGTTACCTTTAAGAAGGAGCAACCAGTTTTTGATGAGTACGGTCCTTAAAGGTCTTTGTTATTTGGTATATACGAGTGGCTTCGTTAAAGAAATAAATGAATATTATTATATTATTATAACACAAAAAGGATTTTGTTGGTTTATTGCCTGTTGGAGGACCAGTCTAAACTGAAGCAATCAGTTACCAGTAGTGACCACAGGATTGGTCACTACAATAAAAAATAATAGTATATATAATTAGGTGGTTAGTAGAGTGTATTTTTAATGGTAATGTCAGTGTTGTACAGAACATGAACTATAACTATAATAATACTAAGTTACTTCTCATCTTTTGAGAGTACTCAAAATAAAATACAAAAACCACATTACATATCTGAAGAGCTGCTTAAATAAGCCCTACTTGATGTACATTCACATATGGATTTCTGCAGGGGACAAAAAACATGCTTTGCTTTTATTTCAGCTCAAGGAATGGTTCCATGACAACACGTATACACTGGAGGCGGCTTCTGTAATCGCAGCTTTGATTTCACTGCTGATCAAAGTGGTTTTATTCTGTAGCCTCCTCAAATTGGCGTGCAGCTTTGGACAAGGCCTGAGAGAGAGAAGTGAGTGTTTCCTTGCTTTTTCTTCTTTTACTCTGAGCAGAAGACACAGCAAACACTTAGCAGAGTCTGTTCAGCACTTTCTAAATATGCTGAACCCTAACTGACCTTGATTACATTTATATGTTGGCTACAAATCATCAGAAAACCAAAACACCGTTGTTAACCTGACATATGTTTTCCACAGTATTTCCATCTGGCAGCCAATAAAACATCAAACGGTCGTGGACAGAGGTTGCAGCATTAAGAAGATCACATCACATTCATCATTAGCTTTACCATTAATTTAGACTCATGTGTTTACTGTATGGATTTTATTTTGGCTTCATTGGCTATTTATAGCTCTTGAGCCCCATTTACACCTGATATCAGAAGCATTAACACCTGTTGCTAAAATTACTTTTCTGGAATGTGCCTACAGTTTGCAACGTCAGGATATCACATTCACAAAAATAAGCAAGCTCAAAAACATCAGAAGAATTAAAACTGTATTATGAGACTGATGACGTGTGTGGCAGCATATTGTAAGGACTTGGTTTAGTGATGCATTAATGTGTTCATCACATGGATAAAGGTGGACCTGATTTAAATACTGGCAGGTACTTCATAGATTCTCCCTCACATCACTCATTAGGTTTTATTTTAAAATATATCATAAACGTGTAGAGGTAGTAGTGATTTGAAAGGAGTGTGTCCTATCTAACACAAACAACAGTGTCTAGAAAAGTCTGTATAAAGTGCACTGCTGCCTGGGAGGCGAAGGCCAGTCATAGTTAGAGACTAATGTTTTTACCCAGGGTCATAATTTAGTATTTCTGTTGGTCGTGATGTGTGATTGTTCTGTGCTGTTGTTCCTCCCTGCCTGAGGGTGGTGCTACCACCATTGGTGTCTCTCCAGGTGCTGGCTGATGATTGGATGATTGGACGAATGGAGCTGCTATAAATGGCCGCCGCTTGAGACTTTTGTTTTGTTCTCTTCTCCCTACTCCCCAACTGCACCAGGCTCGGTTGTACTATGTGTGTCATGTTGCTTGTGTATCTGTAATGTTTGATGAGACTTTACTTTAGCAGGCCAGGTAGTAGTAGGGGTGAGTAGCTCTTTTTGTTTATCTCCTTTTTTTCTCCTGTTTGTCTTTAGGGAGTCAGGTTAGAAACCTGTATTTTGTTTTCTTTGTTTTTGGTTAGGCAAGTTAGCTTTGGGTCAAATCGTTTTGTTTGTTGTTTTGGGCCATGCTCACCCTGAAGCCAAATGCTACAATCATTTGCAATAAATGAACTTTTGTTGGACTGCAGCTCGTGGTAATATTCATCCTTGGGAGTGGGGAAAGAGGGGAGCATGTATACCTTTTTCTTGTTGCATTCAGTTCCCCTAGGCCGGACGTAACATCAAATGGGGGCTCGTCATACTTTTTCTGTGTCAGTGTGTGGGAGGAATTCGTTTCTCTGTTGTTTCTGCTCGTCTGTTTGGCATTTATTTTTATTTTTTTTGTGGTGGTAGAAGTAAAATGGATTTCAAATTAGCAGAGTTTGTGGCTAATCCGACGGAAGAGGTATTACAAACGTGTAAAAAGACTGATTTGTGCCTTATCCCCAGTTCATTTAATGTGTATGTGTCATCTGGCGCAAAGAAGGAAGAGATATATGATCTGCTCTATGCGAAGTTGAGTGAAAGGGAATGGGTTGGAGTTGAGCCAGCTCCCACGGTTGGAGTTGAGCTGAGTGATCTGGCTGGTGTTCCTGCCCCACTCCCAACCTCCCAGTCCCAAACTGGCATGAATGCTGAGGAGCTGAGGCTCACCCTCCGTGTAAAGGAGATAGCGGGAGTTGGAGGTGGAAACCATGCACCTAAAAGGCTCTCGAGTTGGAGCGGGGAGCTGCTGTGACTGCCAGTCCTTTATCCTCCACGCCCAGTCCTCATGGCGCCTTTGATGTGAGCAGGCACATTGAGCTAGTTACTCCATTTAGGGAGTCTGAAGTGGATATATATTTTAGTGCATTTGAGCGCATCGGCACTACTCTTCATTGGCCAAATAGTGTGTGGCCTCTTCTACTTCAGTGTAAGTTAGTTGGGAAAGCCCAGGAAGTGTGCAATTCTGTCCATTGAAGACAGTTTAAATTATGACACCGTGAAAGCCACTGTCCTTAGAGCCTACGAATTAGTGCCTGAGGCTTACTGACAAAAGCATACAGTGGTATGCAAAAGTTTGGGCACCCCTCTAAGATTTCATAATTTGCTCTAACTTTATAAAAGACGATCACAGCAACAAGATTTTATTTCCTACAGAGATGTAGACATTTGAGTGTTTTCCAGACCAAAATTCTTAGAGTATCATTACAAAGTTTTATTATAATAAATTAAAATGTAAAAAATGGTATGTACAAAAGTTTGGGCACCCTTTTAATCACATTGATTTCAATCCCTGTAGGGATTTGTAGCTGACATGTTGCAGCCCAAAACTGCTTTGATTAGCTTGTGAGACCTTCAATTACAAAGACAGGTAAAACCAATCATGAAAAAAGGCTATTTAACAGAGGCAATTGCTGGCTGTGCTTGTCCTAGGCTCCTGGAAACATGGGGGCATCGAAACAACTCTCCACTGACCAAAAAACTAAGATAATTCATTATCATGGATTAGGAGAAGGGTACAAGAAATTATCAAGAAGGTTTGGGATGTCTATTTCCACAGTCAGAAATGTGGTGCAGAAATGAAGGAAAGATGTGGGAGGCCAAAAAAAAAAACTGGAAAGACACAGGCGAAGGATGGCTAGAATGGTCACAGACAAGCCACAGACCACCTCCAGAGAACTACAAGAACATCTGGCTACTGATGGTGTAGTTGTTCATCGTTCCACAATCCAGCGCACTTTGCACCAGGAAAAGCTCTTTGGAAGGCTGATGCCTTTCCTGAGTGTTCGTCACAAGAAGAGTCGCATGAGGTATGCAAAAGCACATCTGGACAAGCCAGAAGCATTTTGGAAAAAAATACTGTGGTCAGATAAGACTAAGATGGAGTTATTTGGTCAGAACAAGAGGAGGTATGCATGGCGAAAAAAACACTGATTTCCATGAGAAGAACTTATTGCCTACTGTGAAATATGGTGGAGGGTCCATCATGTTATGGGGCTGTGTGGCTAGCACAGGGACTGGAAAACTTGTTAAAGTTGAGGGCCACATGAATTCCTCTCAGTATCAGCAGATTCTTGACAAGAATGTTCAAGAATCTGTCACAAAGTTGAAGATTTTTCAGCAGGACAATGATCCCAAGTACTGTTCAAAATCCACCAAGGAATTCATGCAGAAGCACAAGTACAATCTTCTGGAATGGCCATCCCAGTCCCCAGACCTTAACATCATTGAAAATGTATGGATTGATTTGAAGCAGGCTGTTTACGCATGGAAGCCAAGAAACCTGACTGAACTAGAGGCGTTTTGTATGGAGGAATGGGCCAAAGTACCACCTGCCAGACTTCAGGGACTTGTCAGTGGCTATAGGAGGCGTCTACAGGCTGTTCTTGCAGCAAATGGAGGGTCTATTAAATATTAATGGAATTATTTCTTTGGGGTACCCAAATTTATGCACATGCCTATTTTTGTTTAAATATACATAAAAATGTTTCTGTTGGACCAGTGAAAATGATCTCACTACCGAGATGTTTCTGTTTCTATAAGGTATAACATTTGTTAAAATAAAGTTGCTGCTTCAAAAGCTCAGCAAGTGACAAACTGAATTCTGGTGAATTTTAGCGTGACCTGCTGGAGATCCCAAATCATTCACAAGGATAAATTTGTGTACAAATTTCAGTGTTTCACACATACTCATATTTGTTGTTCGCTATTTGGTCAGTTGTGTCCCCCTAAATATATGATGCCCATGTCCCTTGCCTATACCAATAAAATAACTCAAACCAGTCAATACCAATGGTCTAAAAAGACAATATTAATTGAACTGCCATGTAGAAATCAACAATTTCACAGGTAATGATAATAAAGAAGTTGCATGTTTACTATGCTCCATGTCCAGAACTCTTATCTATACAGCTCGTCTATCTTTCTTAGTGGCAAATCTCTCAATAACCCTGTTGTTGAAATCTGGAATGTCCCGTGTGAGTTTTTTCTCTATAGAGAGCATAGCCAGAGTGTTGAGGCGATCTTGTGCCATAGTGTTCCTAAGGAAAGTTTTTATCCTCTTTAAAGTAGAGAAGCACCTCTCTGATTCTGCTGTTATCATTGGTGTGGTGATGAGGATCTTGAGAAGACGTACAGTTTCAGTGAATGTGTCTTGAAGGTTATTTTCCATTAGAACCTGAAAGAGAACCAGTGCACCACTGCAACCCTTGAAGTCCTCATTTTCGTAGATGTGGGACAGTTCTGTTTTAAGTCTCGCTTTGTTCAACATGAGATAGGCATCCACGATGGTTCCTAGTGCTGACTCTGGGAACTTTCTGCTGTGTTGTGGGGACAAGGCTCCTTGCAAGAGAGTGGCACTGATGAGATGCTTGGTGAAAGAAAACCTCTCTTTGGCATGGCTCATAATGGTATCACATACCTATGAAATGATACATAATTGCAGAAAAGTAAACACAGAAAACATTAAGTTTTGAAATGTCTCAGTTCAACACTACTATAAAATCAGCATATTCATAGCAGCTACAATTTTGAGCAAGTAAGGCTTACTGTAATTATTAATAGCAATCAATAATTTCTCCAGTAGATAGATATGTCTAATAATGACAATAACATGACAACAAAAATGTGCAAGCAAACACAAATACATATAGGCTAATCGAATACAGAAATAGAATTTATGTTACTGCTTAGCTCTATTGCCAGATGATGTTGGTTTCTTCTCCCATTGCCATCCGTTTCTTCGGGGGTGGTTCCTGTACAGGTCCCCTACACTCCTCATCCTCACCTCAACTAGAGAAGCAACGGAGTCCCAGATCCAAATTACTGTATCAGAAACCAACTTGCTTAAGAATAAATCCAGAACTGTATTAAAATATCTGCTACTGTTGTGTTGGGCCTAGTCAATGTTAGCTAACATGGAGATGGAATTGTGATATTTATGAGAGGTTCTATTGTGCTCAGCCATGTGGATTTATGATTTTATCATTTAGGCTACATAAGCATGTTTTCAGCCAATATGCAAAATCATAGCCTACCTGATAGCCTGTATGCTGTGAGTGAACCTCTGGGTGATCGCTGCGATGAAGACAGAGACTATGTTCCTCTTCTGCAGGTGGTTAAACAGCATGTCTACATGTGGCATGATTTTGTGAAATTACTCCAGGAAGAAACAGGAAACCTCATCTTCCAACATTCTCATACAAGCCCTGGCCTCTCTCTTTGATGCGGCATCAAAGTCTCCTCTGTCTCGAATGGTTTGGAAACACCAGTTCATCTTTGTACTCGTAAACTGTGTTAACAGCACGACTATGGAAGTTCCATCGCGTTGTTGAAGCACCTGGGAGTCGGTGTGCCACCACTTCATCTAGCACTGCCGTTCGTTTGGATGACTTAGAAAAAAATGTTGAATAAACCCCCAATGTCTGAAAAAAAAATGTCCGATCTTCGGGATGTGGGATGTTGCCTGCTGCATGATGAGGTTCAATTGATGCGCATAACAGAGAACGTAGTAGGGAACTCCCGTAGAACTATCACAAGCACTTGTTTTAAACAGTAAACAAGGGAAGCAAAAGATTGCATTGGCATATCCACAGCTAGTGAACCAAGCCTGTCAATCGAACTAACCTCGGAAAAATGTTCTCTTTTCTCCTTTTCTCGCACCAGTTGTGTTATATTCACTTCTGGCTTGTCTGGTTCGAGTTCTTTCACGATTAGTTTTTCCGCTAATGTTCTTCTTTCGAATGGAGACAGGTGTAGAGATTTAACTGAATTTGGGGCTAGCTGCCACTTGACATTGCCATGCTGCCCTCACACTCCTCTCTAGGTAAATGTCTGTTAATGAGCAGTGGTGTTTTGGTACTATGGGCGATATTTTCAGAGCCCCCAAACCATAAAATTCGACGACGATGATTGGCGAAATATATACTTTTTTGCGTAGCAACCAGGGAGCCATTGGCTTAAATTTCAGCACTAGTAGTGCTGATCG
Source organism: Planiliza haematocheilus (assembly GCA_005024645.1). NCBI lineage: Eukaryota > Metazoa > Chordata > Actinopteri > Mugiliformes > Mugilidae > Planiliza > Planiliza haematocheilus. Next base: position 2,375,977 of record SRSE01000383.1, on the reverse strand, counting down.
AACTGGAGCCCAGGGAAGACAGCCTATTGGCTACTAGCCTACACCACGTTGAACGTGAAACGATCTTTGGTGAAAGTGAATGAAAATATCATTCTTTAAACACATTCCAAAGTAAAATCATTATTTGCAGTTAGATTTAAAAAAAATAAATAAATAAAAAACTCTATGGGTGAGCCGCCGCTGCTATGTACATCTGCAGCTTCTAACTTGCTGAGTTAGAGGCTGTGTCTAAACACAGTGAACAATAAAAAACAAACAAGTGAATCCACTCAAGCATTTGCAGTCTAACTCAACAAGAGATTTTAGGGTAGTCTAAATGTAAAGCATATTAAAGTCCAAACATCAGGAAAAAATGCCTCAGGTAGGTTCTGGAGATCATCCATTACAATACCTCCCTCAACACAATGATGGCAGTAGATATTGGGCGTAGGTGGAATGAATTGCACATCTTCATGGACAACAGTCAGCACCCTGACAGATATCTGAGCCCAGGTTTCATCAGTGTCACAATGCTGTAATGAAACCAATTCAAAACTGTCACCATTTCATCTCCTCTCCGCTCTTCTGCCCCTCTCCTTCTCTTCTCCTCTCCTCTCCCCATCTCTTACTCCTTCTTCTCTTACTTTTTAATCTCACTCTCATGAGACACTAGTAAATACAAATCAAATAACTGTGTGTGCTCCTTTGAGATGTTCCTATTAGAACTTACAAAGCAGTTGTTATAGAAGTCACTGGGACCATCACCAAGGAGAATAGGGAGGCCTCGGAGTACAAAGGTGCGCATTGCTGTCACATCTGGTTTCTAAAAGTGGATGATGAACAAATTAAGCTCTACACATCAGAGAAATATCTTCATACCCTCGATGTTATTTGCAGATTTACTCTAAGATGTCCATATAGAACCCATCACTGTATTATGTACCAGATTCCAGACTGGCTTCCTCTCAACCTTAGGTGACGTTTCCAGTGGCTCCAGCTTATTTATAAATGTGTCCATTTTAATTACCCCCTTTACTTGAAACAATACCTAATCCCCGATCATCCACCTTATTCAGTCAGACACTCACAACAACTGTATTTTTTTGTACCAAGAACCTCAAAAGAAATTGGTAAATGTGCCTGTGACGAGGAGCGCTTCGTCCCTTGACTTTGTAAATATGGCACCATGCACTTTTTGCTGCTAGACTATGGGAACACAGGCACTTTAATAATTGCACAAGCACTTTAAAAGGAGCAACAGCACTTTATTGAAAATTGGCACAGACATTTTATCACATTGCGTTTTGCACATTGTTATAGCTGTTGTTGAGCACAATTGTGTGTTGGAGTATTTGTCTCCATGTTGTCCTTTCTGTAGCCTTGGATTGGCTGGCGGGTGCTGTGTGGGCCACACAGCTCCACCTGGAAGAGAGGGACATGGGGGGTAAATTATGCAGCCATGTTTTAATTGTTAAAACAATGAGCAAGAGCTAAGCTAAGAAATGTGATGGTGGATGTAAAGTATATGTTTGCTCTTTAGGTGTAGATAGGTGCAATGTGCTATGAGGTGTATTTTGTACTCACCAGTCTCTTTGTCTTCAGGGTGTTCGGGCAAAAGGCTTCCCCAGACAACGGACCCTGTGTTTTAAAAGTTCTGAGGGTAACCAAGTGTAAATTGATGGGAGGTGGGGGTAGTTGGATATGTGTGTTTTATTGTTCTAAATGTAATGTGGTTTAGTGTGGGTTTGTTTTCATTAATGATGGGAATTTGAATATGTATCTAGTGTTGTGAGGATGTGTGGGCATATAATTAAAGAAAGGGAAAATGTGTTAAATATGTGAGCAGGCAGTGGATCCCTGTCGATGAAGTCTCCTGAGGTCATTAGCCAAAACACAGTATAAAAAAGCAACAGTGTTGCTGGTCTGATGCTGGGAGATTTCACATGCTCTGCAATATGGATGAATAAAAAGCTTCATCTGTTGCACACGCCAAACCTGCCTGTTGGTCATTTTATTGCTGTATCATCTGGCCGTAATTGTGGTCCATCTTACAAGTGGTGTCAGAAGCTGGGGCCCACGTTACAGCAATGATGACAAGGCAAGGAAAGAAAAATGACCAGATGAGGGGCCAAGCGGAGCGTGTGCTCCAGACACCATGACAGATGCTAAACGAGAAGATAAGCTGGATGAACTTGCAGGACTGGTAAAATCACTTATGCAAGCACAAACAGAGAGAGACCAGCAGAGGGACAAAGAGTCCTCACGTCAAGAGCAGAGATGGAAATGCATGCAACATCAATTCTCCCAAATACAACTGCAGGTAAACATGATGAGAGAAGAAGAACAGAGCCTGCCACAAGGGATGAAAGTCATCGCCCACAAATCAATGATGATGATGAGGGTGGTGATGACAATGTTGATTTTGATGACTGTGATGACATGAGGAGCCAGGCAAGCTGGAATTTTAAACAGAGGAAACCCCTTGCCCACAGGGAACCCAAACTGCTGCCATTATCTCCAGATGATGACATTGAACATTTCCTAACAACATTTGAGAGAATGGCCCAGGTTTGTCACTGGCCTAAAGATAAATGGGCTGTGCATCTGGTGCCTTTACTAGTAGCAGTTGGGTAAAAAAATGTTTCCTTACTTGAAGAGTGAAACAGTTAATGGAGCGATAAAGTATACTGAGGTTACGATTTGTTCTGTTTACAATAGAATCAATGTGTGGCTCTAAGGTTAATGTAGTGTCAATCCAGAGGCCGAGATATTTGAATGTGTCCACTTTCTTTTTCAAGGGGGGTTCCATCATTGAAGCAGACACAGTTTAGCAGTGTGATGTGATAGTTTATGACTGGTACCAAACAACATAAAACATGACTTCTTTTTATTCAGTAATAATCTGTTATGGCTAAGCCAGTGCTGGACATTAATAAAATCAGATTGCAAGTGTTTCCAATTCTGATATATTGGTACTTGATGTATAAATGACATTATCATTTGCGTATAATTGGGTTTGGCAAGTGTTACGACCCCGAGCTACAGGGGATGAGGGGAGTAACAAATGATAATGTTCCCAGGACTGATTACAGAAAGAAGACAAAGAGACTGTTTTATGGGCAAACAAAAATAAGGTGTTTATTAGAAAAAATGACAAACTCAGGAATCCAAAGCAGCTGGCCTGCAAAAGGAACTGCACGGTTAAGCAAACTGAAAACACTGGCCTTCCACTGGAACCAGGACGAAACAAACAAACCAAAAAACACAATGCTAACACGTTAGCAGCACCACACACACCCTTCCACTGAAGGGTTATCAATAAACAGGAGCAGCCAAAACAGGAGCAATCTCACCACTACATCCATGCCGCACTGTGCTCCAGTCAGAGTGTGTCCCAAAAGACCAGAGTGCTGTCTCTTCTCCTTTTAAACTCTGGCCACTGATTAGGTGATTGGAAACTGAGTGGCATGCATCCACCTGGAGAGAGAGGGAGAGAGAGAGAGAGAACAGCCGCAGCTACACACACACACACACACACACACATTAAAGAAATCGGCCCACTGGCCGTAACACCCCCACCCATAAAACACAAGCCTTGACTTGTGAGAAAAAGAAAGAACTATCACCGATCAAAAATCAGCATTATCACCATATTCACCAAATAGCCAAACTATCTGCTGAGAGCATCAGCTATGACGCTGTCAACACCACGTTTGTGCCGTATTTGAATCAGGTAACTCTGCCCCGACAAGACCCAGCGCATGAGGCACTGTTTTGATTCCAAGAGATTCCTGCCTGGCATCTCTAATGGCAAAGACCATAAATGGCAGGCCCTCATCCCACTCTTTACCAGTCTCATGACAGTATGTCTGCACAATGGCTTTTAAAGTTCGATGCCAACGCTCTACTGCCCCCTGAGACTTTGGGTGATAAGCACTGCTCACCAAGTGAGATGCTCCCAGGGACTGCAGCATCTGCTTAAAAGCTTTCGACATGAAGCTCGTGCCTTGGTCTGTCTGAACCACACGAGGCAATCCAAAAGTGGTAAAGAACTTAATCAAAGCTTTACAGACAGCCGACACAGTGATCTTCCTTAGTGGGATGGCTTCCGGGAAACGAGTTGCCACACACATAACCGTTAACAAGAACTGGTTTCCAGATTTTGTCTTTGGCAAAGGGCCAACACAATCCACAATAACATGCTCAAAGGGGGCGCCGACAGCTGGAATGGGGTGCAGCGGGGCTGGAGGAACTTTCTGGTTCGGCTTTCCAACCATCTGGCAGGTATGATAGGTCCTGCAGAACCGTGCCACATCCGTTTTTAACCCCGGCCAAAAGAAATGCCTCAATATTCTGTTATAAGTTTTGGTCACCCCCAGATGACCTGACCAGGGATGGTCGTGTGCCAATGCGAGTATGTGCTGCCTGCAGCTAGCTGGAACAACCACCTGATGCACACAACCCCAGTCCTCACCAGTAGCTCCCAGCTGTGGGACCCACCTAAGCACCAATAGGCCATCCCTAAGCAGATATACTGGTCTGCCATCCAGTGTCACGTCTCCCTCCGCTACCACAGCAGAGAAACACCGCGCCAAAGAAGAGTCAGACTTCTGAGCTTGCACGAGCGCATTACGGCTCAATGGCATCACCACGTCAGGCGCCATAGCTGCCTCCCCTGCCTTGTTAAGTTTCTCAGCCTCACACTCTGGCACACCAGCAGAGGGCAGCTTGTCCTCCGACAAGGCAGCTGCGAACAGAGGCTGATAAATTTACCTCCTCACCATGATCGCGGGCCTGAGCTCGGGTGAGAACACCAACACTGAGCTCATCTTTGGCTAACGCATCCGGCTTGGAATCAAAAATGGGCATGCTCACCACCTCAGGTGTTGGGTACACTTTCCCACCGGCCAGATCATTACCTATAATAAAATGAATTCCCTCGACCGGAAAAGAGAAACACACAGCAACAGAGAAAACTCCAGTTACTAATCTGGACTGCACATGGACTTTATGGAGAGGAGCAGGCACAGAGCTCCTGCCAATCCCCCTGACTACTGTGCTAGCACCACACGCCGATGCATCCCCCAAAGGCAAAACTGAGGAGAGCAGAAGGGACTTTGAGCCTCCAGTGTCACGTAAGATGGTGACGCGACGCTGGTCCTCCACCTTCCCCGTGAGTGACACAAATCCGCTTGAGACAAATGGTTTAAAGCAGCGGTTTTCAAAGTGTGAGGCGCGGCGCGGGAAAAAAAAGGGGAAAAAAGTGTAAGTGTATCATCTGGTTAGCTAATTAACAGCGGAAAAATGGATCGATTTTTAATACCTACAGTGAACATGAGAGTAGACACAGAGACAAGCAGAAAACGGAGGAAATATGACCCTGAATATTTAAAGTTTGGTTTTACATGCACTGGGCCTGACGATGCTCCGCGGCCACATTGTGTTATTTGTAAAGAGGTGCTAGCTAACGACAGTATGCGACCATGCAAACTCCGGCATTATATTGTAACTAAGCACCACAGTTTAACAACCAAGCCGCAGGAGTTTTGTGATCGGAATCTTAATGAATTGCGGTCACAGAAGAAAGCCATCCAGACATTTGCGACTGTGAATACCAAGGCAACCGAGGCATCATATCGCGTAGCGTTACGCATTGCGAAGGCGGGGAAACCCCACAACATTGGTGAGACATTGCTCCTCCCTGCTGCCAAAGATATGCGTTTTCGGTAATGATGGGCGAAGCTGCTGCTGCCAAGCTGGATGCAATCCCGATGTCGGACAACACCATCCAGCGCCACATCTCCGACATGGCAGCTGATGTGAAGGAGCAGGTCCTGGACGCTATCCGTGGGAGCCCTTTCTTCTCCATTCAGCTGGACGAGTCCACCGATGTGGCTAACTGTGCACAGTTAATGGTATATGTGCGCTTTATTAAAGAGCTCAGTGTCCAGGAGGACTTTCTGTTTTGCCATCCTCTGCCGGCGCGTACTACAGCAGCAGAAATATTCAAGGCTTTGAATAACTTCATTCAGGTAAACCATATTGACTGGAGCCGCTGTTGTGGAATATGTACTGATGGTGCGAGGGCAATGACAGGCCGCCACAGCGGTCTAGTAAAACAGGTGCAAGCGGTTGCGCCCGCCGCTGTTTGGTCACACTGTATTATCCATCGCCAGGCCTTGGCAACCAAGATGATGCCCAAAGAGCTGCGCGTGGTCCTGGACGAGGCAGTAAAAATTGTAATTAAATCACGCGCCATGAATGCCCGTCTCTTCTCTATTCTCTGCAATGAAATGGGGGCTCACTTCCATCAGTTCCCCCACCTCACAAAAACGGCTGTAAAAGTGTCCATCCCCTTCACCTCCACCTACCTGCGTTCGCCACCACACTCTTTTGCTGCTTCCCTACAGCCCCCTGCTGACTACGCTTGAGCGTGTCACAGTCCGCCACGAGGTGGCCAGGCTTATGGCAGTAAAAACACTGCCTCTGCCCCTTTTCTTTCTGTGTTGGAGAACATGGGACGACGTGAGGCTCAGGTGGACTACCAGCCGTGGGAAAAGGGCTGCAGGTGGAAGGTGTGTCCTGCTGGGAAAAGCTGGATTTGTGTGTTAAAAGGAACTCATCGGCTAGAACGGCAGCCTGTTGCAATGTAGAGAACTTCTGTTCGTTAAGGTAGGTAACCATGCGCTCTGGGAGGCAGGTCTTAAAGTCTTCCACTAGGAGTAACTCCCGCATGGTGACCATGTCCCTGACATCACATGCTGCACACCATCGGTCAAACAATAGCCCCTTCTCTCTGGCAAAGTCAGTGTAAGTTTGACCAGCGCTTTTTTTAAGCCCACGGAACCGCTGCCGGTATGCTTCGGGCACTAGCTCATATGCTCTCAGGACAGCAGGTCAGCCGCGGACAGGGAAGCACAGGCCTCCTGCGCCTTACCACTTAAACGACACTGAACTAAAATTGACCACACCTCCGGCGGCCAGCCTAGCGCGGTGGCTATGCGTTCAAAGGTCAAAGGCCCCAAAGTATGTGTCAATCTCTACGTCCCTAAAGATGGGGACCAAAGGGATATTCTTCCCAACATCAAACCCTGCCGAAGTGGGTGGAGACACCATATCGGCAGGCCTGGCACCGGCCCCCATTCACGCTCCCCCCTCTCCAACTGGAGGTGGGCAAGGCGCACCCTCAACCGGGCGTCTAATCTCGAGCCAGCAGAGGACTCGACTGATAATGGATCAAACTGTGGCAATGTGAACGGTTTTTCCTCCACCACTCGGCGCGAGCCCGGCGTACCACCAGCCGGTTGCTCCTCCACTGGAGACGGTGGGCGGCTTGCAACATCAGCTGCAGCTGTGGCCGGTGAAAGCCTGCTGAGGACCCCCTCAGCCACCAGAGCTTCCACCACAACGGCTTTCAGCTCAGCTTTTTTTAAGGGAGCTAGCCACCGCAACCCTATAGTGTGCCGCTAATAAATCACATTTATGACACTCATCAAGCTGCTCCCACGTCTGAGCAGAGACAAAAGCCTCCATGCTAAACATATTGCAAACACACTAACACCCAGCTGCACAACAAATAAACAATCTATAATAAAGTCCACTCACCTGTGCACCATGCTTCCCCAGACCCTACCTACTAGAAGCTAGCTAGCCCTACCAACTAGTCTTCTGGAGCGTGCCGGGCTCGGGCGGCATTAAAGGCCAAAACCTCAGCAGCAGGAGCTCTGAGAGGCCTACCCTCGACAGGGAATGGTCTCCCCACCCAGGGTTACCCCGAAAATAACAAAGGCAAAATAAAAAATGGGTGCTCGATGGAAGAGCTGCAAACAGCCCAGCTGAACAACACCCTACACTTTCTAGGGACGCACTGACGCACAGGGAGGGAGAGGGAAAAAAACCAAAAGAACCAAGAACCCACGCCGTCTCTTCACCCTCTTCCACAGAGGTGATCAATCCCGGACGAGCCCCCACTTTGTTACGACCCCGAGCTACAGGGGATGAGGGGAGTAACAAAAGATGATGTTCCCAGGACTGATCACAGAAAGATAAGACAAAGAGACTGTTTTATGGGCAAACAAAAATAAGGTGTTTATTAGAAAAAATGACAAACTCAGGAATCCAAAGCAGCTGGCCTGCAAAAGGAACTGCATGGTTAAGCAAACTGAAAACGCTGGCCTTCCACTGGAACCAGGACGAAACAAACAAACCAAAAACACAATGCTAACACGTTAGCAGCACCACACACACCCTTCCACTGAAGGGTTATCAATAAACAGGAGCAGCCAAAACAGGAGCAATCTCATCACTACATCCATGCCGCACTGTGCTCCAGTCAGAGTGTGTCCCAAAAGACCAGAGTGCTGTCTCTTCTCCTTTTAAACTCTGGCCACTGATTAGGTGATTGGAAACTGAGTGGCATGCATCCACCTGGAGAGAGAGAGAGAGAGAACAGCACCGCAGCTATACACACACACACACACACACACACACATTAAAGAAATCGGCCCACTGGCCGTAACACCAAGGTATCCAACTGTAACTGATCAAATTAGAAACTAATGGTTGCACATTGAAATGGAGGTGACCTGAAATCATGTAAAACTGCTCCTTGATGTAGAGGGGTCTTCTGTGGCCAGGGAAGGTGATGAATATGTTGCTAAATGATTTCAGTGCCAGACAAACACGTCTTATTGTGCAGCAAATGGTTCCTTTATTGAGGTTCTCTGCATCATCAACAGAATAAAGGAAGCCCTCATTTGCAAACCATCTCAGAGTAACACAGACCATCTGTGGTACAGTCTGAGGATTAGGGCTTCCTCATCCAGCACATCCTCCAATAAAGGGGCAAGCCATTATGAAGAGGGAACAGGTGAATGGGAGTTGGACCTATATATACTATATTGCCCTTCTCACAGATTTCATTGAAAACACCTTTGAAACTTCATCAGCTGTGTTTTGTAATCTCAATTACTGCAATAAAACACATTTATGAAACCTCTGACGGCAATTTGACAAGCAGTCTTCATTAGTATAGCAATATAACACTTGGCCTGAGTAATAATACTACCACTTAAATCAAAAAGACTATTGCAATTACAAACGGCCAACAGATTTAAATGAAATGAGAAATTACTGACCATGGTCATGTTGTAAAACACATTAATTCCTCACAGGATTGACGGTGGAAATACAGGTGGATCACCAGGATTAATCTTAGCCTGGCTGTTAGCCTGGTCTGGAGCAGGCTAGCTGCAGAGAATAAATCACCATAGTAACTTAGCCGGGTTAAGTTTAAGCTACTTTCATGCAACCGACTTGAGGCTAAATTAAGCCGGGACAATCAACATGTATATAATCCCTTATCCTAGTTTTGTGCAATACCCTGCAGGTCTACACTCTTCATTATATTCATTCTAATAATATTCACTCAATGAGCAATCCTACCTGCACATTCTGGACCTGTAGGCTCATGGCTGGTGCTTGGTGATGCATCTTGCATCTGAGGGGCTACAAGGCAAAGTTTGTGGCCAGTTATGTAGCATCGCATGATGTATGTTAGACAGGCTATATGTTACAACGGCATGCAATTCATTGACTTGATAGGCTAATTAACTTGAACGGTGCAAGTGAAGTTGCATTTTGTCCAACATCTCGTCTTACCCTTTTCATCATCTTCATTGGTCGTTTCAGACCGCGAGCAAGTTTTAGTGAAAAAGCTACCAATTCTTGCACATTTGGTTGCATCTGTCTCCAACAGTTTTATCTTTTTAATTCTCGCTTTTTCTGCGCCACCCTTGCTCTTTTTAATTTCCCATTTTGCAAACACCCTGCACTTCTGGTGCTGGAGACAGGCTCCAAACACCACTGACAGTGTGCGGTGTGCACGGATGTCTTACGTCAGGCGGCCTCTGCAACAAAAACCCGAGAAAAAAAAAAAAAAAAACACACTGAACACCGGCCCAAAATAAATATTAATTGAACACTGGCGCACCGGGAATTGTCCCGGTCCTCCTGAATAGCCACTCCAGGCCTGCTACAAATGTATTTAAAAGGCCTAAAATAAGCCAAAAAGGCTGGTTTTCAAATGAGATTACTAAAAATTTTTACTTTTTACAGCCTCAAAATATGTGAAATACTTTAAATATAAAAAATTACATATTTTGTTTTCTTACTTTTAGCAAATCAAACTAAGGATTAGTAAAAATAAATATATATATCTATATCCAAGCTGGATAATCTTAATTTACTCAATCTAAAAACTTAACCTTAAAACCTAAAGCCTGTCCTTATTTTGAGAATATACATCTTAACGGTTTCTACAGAAATCACAGAACTGCATTATAGACATCCACATTTATTTCAACGCTGTCAGAGTTCCAACATCAAACACATTTTAAGTCCTTTTCTTGACCCTAATGACCCCAGAAACAAGAAATCCTGAGAGTATTTTCTATAATTCCTGAAAAACAAAAGGAGAAACTATGTGAGTATTTACTGGAAATCCTGAAAACAAAAAGTAAAAATTCAATGAGTACACAACTGGATGATACACAACCTCACACATACTCACAATAACACCAAAAGGAGAAATCCTGAGAGTATTTTCTGGAAATCCTGAAAAACAAAAGCAGAAACTGTGAGAGTATGTTCTAGAAATCCTAAGAAACCAAAGTAGAAATTCAGAGAGTACACAACTGGACAATACACAACCTCACACATACCCACAATGACCATAGAAGTAGAAATCCTCATATCTTCAGAAAATTCTGAAAACCAAAAGCAGAAACTATTAGAAAATCTTCTAGAAATCCTGAAAAACAAATGCACAAATTCTATGAATAATATACTGGACCATACACAACCTCACACATACTCACAATGACCATAAAAACGAGAAATCCTGATCGTATTTTCTGGAAATCCTGAAAAACAAAAGGAGAAACTGTGAGAGTATGTTCTAGAAATCCTAAAAGACCAAAGTAGAAATTCACTGAGTACACAACTGGACGATACACAACCTCACACATACTCACAATAACCCCAAAAACAAGAAATCCTGAGAGTATTTTCTATAATTCCTGAAAAACAAAAGGAGAAACTATGTGAGTATTTACTGGAAATCCTGAAAAACAAAAGTGCAAATTCAATGAATACACAACTGGACGATACACAACCTCGCACATACTCACAATGACCATAAAAGCAGAAATCCAGAAAGTATTTTCTGAAATATCTGAAAAACAAAAGGAGAAACTACGTTAGTATCTTCAAGAAATCATAAAAAGCAAAAGCAGAAATTCAATGAGTACACAACTGGATGATACACAACCTCACACATACTCACAATAACCCTAAAAGCAGAAATGCTGAGCGTATTTTCTGGAAATCCTGAAAAACAAAAGCAGAAACTGTGAGAGTATGTTCTAGAAATCCTAAGAAACCAAAGTAGAAATTCAGAGAGTACACAACAGGACGATACACAACCTCACACATACTCACAATGACCCTAAAAACGAGAAATCCTGAGAGTTTATTCTATAATTCCTGAAAAACAAAAGGAGAAACTACGTGAGTATTTTCTTGAAATCCTGAAAACAAAAAGTAGAAATTCAGAGAGTACACAACTGGACGATACAAAACTTTACAAATACTCACAATAACCCCAAAAAGAGAAATCCTGAGAGTATTTTCTGGAAATCCTGAAAAACAACAGCAGAAACTGTGGCTGTGTCTCAAATCGCGTACTTCTGCACTTAAAATACCTAATTTGAGTACGTGAGGGTGTTCACACTGAAAATTCCAACGAGACGAAGTGCACTGCAAGTACCCGGATGGTGTACTCAAAACGGTCAAAATGCTGAGTGTGGAACGATGGACACTTTCCACACTCAACGGCAGCCATCTTGGCTACGCAGCGGAAGGGGAGGGACTATCAACCCAATTCAAACTTGCGATTTGATATCGGCGGCAGTGTTTTGGAAGCGGTGGTGGAGTTTACAGGTCCAGATGGAAGCAATATGACATTTAATGAAAATGGTTGCTGTTTTAAACGTAGTACTATTAAATTACTGCTCGATATAACTGTTAATTTAGTTAAATTAGCGATTTGTGTTGACTCGATGCAGTGAACGAACTCGCAAAAGCTAGAAAACGTGATCAAAATGGTCATATTTAAGATGTTTGAAGTGTTGCATGTCTAAATATTAAAATTATAATTTGCCGCGATCGCGGTCAAAAATACGGCGGCCATTCGTCATTTCCGGTAAGTATAGACGTAGTACCCGATTTGAGACGATACTACCTTTTTGAAAAGTACGCACTACGGACGTAAGTGCATAGTGCTCATAGTGCATGATATCGAAGTGTACTGAAGAAAGTACGCGATTTGAGACACAGTCTGTGAGAGTATGTTCTAGAAATCCTAAGAAACCAAAGTAAAAATTCAGAGAGTACACAACTGGACAATACACAACCTCACACATACTCACAATGACCATAGAAGTAGAAATCCTCAGAGTATCTTCAGTAAATCCTGAAAAACAAAAGCAGAAACTGTGAGAGTATGTTCTAGAAATCCTGAAAAAGAAATGCACAAATTCAATGAATACACAACTGGACGATACACAACCTCACACATACTCACAATGACCATAAAAGCAGAAATCCAGAAAGTATTTTCTGAAATATCTGAAAAACAAAAGGAGAAACTACGTTAGTATGTTCAAGAAATCATAAAAAGCAAAAGCAGAAATTCAATGAGTACACAACTGGATGATACACAACCTCACAATAACCCCAAAAGGAGAAATCCTCAGAGTATTTTCTGGAAATCCTGAAAAACAAAAGTAGAGACTGTGAGAGTATGTTCTAGAAATCTTAGGAAACCAAAGTAGAAATTCAATGAATACATAACTGGACGATACACAACCTCGCACATACTCACAATGACCATAGAAGTAGAAATCCTCATATCTTCAGTAAATTCTGAAAACCAGAAGCAGAAACTATTAGAAAATCTTCTAGAAATCCTGAAAAACAAATGCACAAATTCAATGAATACACAACTGGACGATACACAACCTCACACATACTCACAATGACCATAAAAGCAGAAATCCAGAAAGTATTTTGTGAAATATCTGAAAAACAAAAGGAGAAACTACGTTAGTATGTTCAAGAAATCATAAAAAGCAAAAGCAGAAATTCAATGAGTACACAACTGGATGATACACAACCTCACACATACTCACAATAACCCCAAAAGCAGAAATCCTGAGCGTATTTTCTGGAAATCCTGAAAAACAAAGGAGAAACTATGTGAGTATTTACTGGAAATCCTGAAAAACAAAAGTGCAAATTCAATGAATACACAACTGGACGATACACAACCTCGCACATACTCACAATGACCATAAAAGCAGAAATCCAGAAAGTATTTTCTGAAATATCTGAAAAACAAAAGGAGAAACTACGTTAGTATCTTCAAGAAATCATAAAAAGCAAAAGCAGAAATTCAATGAGTACACAACTGGATGATACACAACCTCACACATACTCACAATAACCCCAAAAGCAGAAATCCTGAGCGTATTTTCTGGAAATCCTGAAAAACAAAAGGAGAAACTATGTGAGTATTTACTGGAAATCCTGAAAAACAAAAGTGCAAATTCAATGAATACACAACTGGACGATACACAACCTCGCACATACTCACAATGACCATAAAAGCAGAAATCCAGAAAGTATTTTCTGAAATATCTGAAAAACAAAAGGAGAAACTACGTTAGTATCTTCAAGAAATCATAAAAAGCAAAAGCAGAAATTCAATGAGTACACAACTGGATGATACACAACCTCACACATACTCACAATAACCCCAAAAGCAGAAATGCTGAGCGTATTTTCTGGAAATCCTGAAAAACAAAAGCAGAAACTGTGAGAGTATGTTCTAGAAATCCTAAGAAACCAAAGTAGAAATTCAGAGAGTACACAACAGGACGATACACAACCTCACACATACTCACAATGATCATAAAAACGAGAAATCCTGAGAATATATTCTAAAATTCCTAAAAAAAAAAAAAAAAGAAACTACGTGAGTATTTTCTTGAAATCCTGAAAACAAAAAGTAGAAATTCAGAGAGTACACAACTGGACGATACACAACTTTACAAATACTCACAATAACCCGAAAAAGGAGAAATCCTGAGAGTATTTTCTGGAAATCCTGAAAAACAAAAGAAGAAACTGTGAGAGTATGTTCTAGAAATCCTAAGAAACACAAGTAGAAATTCAGAGAGTACACAACTGGACAATACACAACCTCACACATACTCACAATGACCATAGAAGTAGAAATCCTCAGAGTATCTTCAGTAAATTCTGAAAACCAAAAGCAGAAACTATTAGAAAATCTTCTAGAAATCTTGAAAAACAAATGCACAAATTCAATGAATACACAACTGGACGATACACAACCTCACACATACTCACAATGACCATAAAAGCAGAAATCCAGAAAGTATTTTCTGAAATATCTGAAAAACCAAAGGAGAAACTACGTTAGTATGTTCAAGAAATCATAAAAAGCAAAAGCAGAAATTCAATGAGTACACAACTGGATGATACACAACCTCACAATAACCCCAAAAGGAGAAATCCTCAGAGTATTTTCTGGAAATCCTGAAAAACAAAAGTAGAGACTGTGAGAGTATGTTCTAGAAATCTTAGGAAACCAAAGTAGAAATTCACTGAGTACACAACTGGACGATACACAACCTCACACATACTCACAATGACCATAAAAGCAGAAATCCAGAAAATATTTTCTGAAATTCCTGAAAAACAAAAAGAGAAACTACGTGAGTATTTACTGGAAATCCTGAAAAACAAAAGTACAAATTCAATAAATACACAACTGGACGATAAACAACCTCACACATACTCAGAATTACCGCAAAATGAGAAATCCTGAGAGTATTTTCTGGAAATCCTGAAAAACAAAAGCAGAAATTGTGAGAATATGTTCTACAAATCCTAAGAAACCAAAGTAGAAATTCAGAGAGTACACAACTGGACGATACACAACCTCGCACATACTCACAATGACTATAGAAGTAGAAATCCTCATATCTTCAGTAAATTCTGAAAACCAAAAGCAGAAACTATTAGAAAATCTTCTAGAAATCCTGAAAAACAAATGCACAAATTCAATGAATAATATACTGGACCATACACAACCTCACACATACTCACAATGACCATAAAAACGAAAAAATCCTGATCGTATTTTCTGGAAATCCTGAAAAACAAAAGCAGAAACTGTGAGAGTATGTTCTAGAAATCCTAAGAAACCAAAGTAGAAATTCAGAGAGTACACAACTGGACGATACACAACCTCACACATACTCACAATGACCATAGAAGTACAAATCCTGAGAGTATCTTCTGTAAATTCTAAACCGAAAGCAGAAACTATTAGAATATCTTCAAGAAATCCTGAAAAACAAATGCACAAATTCAATGAATACACAACTGGACGATACACAACCTCGCACATACTCACAATGACCATAAAAGCAGAAATCCAGAAAGTATTTTCTGAAATATCTGAAAAACGAAAGGAGAAACTACGTTAGTATTTTCTTGAAATCATAAAAAGCAAAAGCAGAAATTCAATGAGTACACAACTGGATGATACACAACCTCACACATACTCACAATAACCCCAAAAGCAGAAATGCTGAGCGTATTTTCTGGAAATCCTGAAAAACAAAAGCAGAAACTGTGAGAGTATGTTCTAGAAATCCTAAGAAACCAAAGTAGAAATTCACTGGGTACACAACTGGACAATACACAACCTCACACATACTCACAATGACCCTAAAAACGAGAAATCCTGAGAGTATATTCTATAATTCCTGAAAAACAAAAGGAGAAACTACGTGAGTATTTTCTTGAAATCCTGAAAACAAAAAGTAAAAATTCAGAGAGTACACAACTGGACGATACACAACTTTACAAATACTCACAATAACCCCAAAAGGAGAAATCCTGAGAAACAAAAGCAGAAACTGTGAGAGTATGTTCTAGAAATCCTAAGAAACAAAAGTAGAAATTCAGAGAGTACACAACTGGACAATACACAACCTCACACATACTCACAATGACCATAGAAGTAGAAATCCTCAGAGTATCTTCAGTAAATTCTGAAAACCAAAAGCAGAAACTATTAGAAAATCTTCTAGAAATCCTGAAAAACAAAAGCAGAAATTCAATGAATACACAACTGGACGATACACAACCTCACACATACTCACAATGACCATAAAAGCAGAAATCCAGAAAGTATTTTCTGAAATATCTGAAAAACAAAAGGAGAAACTACGTTAGTATGTTCAAGAAATCATAAAAAGCAAAAGCAGAAATTCAATGAATACACAACTGGATGATACACAACCTCACAATAACCCCAAAAGGAGAAATCCTCAGAGTATTTTCTGGAAATCCTGAAAAACAAAAGTAGAGACTGTGAGAGTATGTTCTAGAAATCCTAGGAAACCAAAGTAGAAATTCACTGAGTACACAACTGGACGATACACAACCTCACACATACTCACAATGACCATAAAAGCAGAAATCCAGAAAATATTTTCTGAAATTCCTGAAAAACAAAAGTACAAATTCAATGAATACACAACTGGACGATACACAACCTCGCACATACTCACAATGACCATAAAAGCAGAAATCCAGAAAGTATTTTCTGAAATATCTGAAAAACAAAAGGAGAAACTACGTTAGTATCTTCAAGAAATCATAAAAAGCAAAAGCAGAAATTCAATGAGTACACAACTGGATGATACACAACCTCACACATACTCACAATAACCCCAAAAGCAGAAATGCTGAGCGTATTTTCTGGAAATCCTGAAAAACAAAAGCAGAAACTGTGAGAGTATGTTCTAGAAATCCTAAGAAACCAAAGTAGAAATTCAGAGAGTACACAACAGGACGATACACAACCTCACACATACTCACAATGACCATAGAAGTACAAATCCTGAGAGTATCTTCTGTAAATTCTAAACCAAAAGCAGAAACTATTAGAATATCTTCTAGAAATCCTGAAAAACAAATGCACAAATTCAATGAATACACAACTGGACGATACACAACCTCGCACATACTCACAATGACCATAAAAGCAGAAATCCAGAAAGTATCTTCTGAAATTCCTGAAAAACAAAAGGAGAAACTACGTGAGTATCTTCTAGAAATCATAAAAAGCAAAAGCACAAATTCAATAAATACACAACTGGACGATACACAACCTCACACATACTCACAATAACCCTAAAAGCAGAAATGCTAAGCGTATTTTCTGGAAATCCTGAAAAACAAAAGCAGAAAATGTGAGAGTATGTTCTAGAAATCCTAAGAAACCAAAGTAGAAATTCAATGAGTACACAACTGGACAATACACAAACTCACACATACTCACAATGACCCTAAAACGAGAAATCCTGAGAGTTTATTCTATAATTCCTAAAAAACAAAAGGAGAAACTACGTGAGTATTTTCTTGAAATCCTGAAAACAAAAAGTAGAAATTCAGAGAGTACACAACTGGATGATACACAACTTTACAAATACTCACAATAACCCCAAAAAGAGAAATCCTGAGAGTATTTTCTGGAAATCCTGAAAAACAAAAGCAGAAACTGTGAGAGTATGTTCTAGAAATCCTAAGAAACAAAAGTAGAAATTCACTGACTACACAACTGGACGATACACAACCTCACACATACTCACAATGACCATAGAAGTAGAAATCCTCAGAGTATCTTCAGTAAATTCTGAAAACCAAAAGCAGAAACTATTAGAAAATCTTCTAGAAATCATGAAAAACAAATGCACAAATTCAATGAATACACAACCTCACACATACTCACAATAACCCCAAAAACAAGAAATCCTGAGAGTATTTTCTATAATTCCTGGAAAACAAAAGGAGAAACTACGTGAGTATTTACTGGAAATCCTGAAACACAAAAGTACAAATTCAATAAATACACAACTGGACGATACATACTTACAATAACCCCAAAAGCAGAAACGTTTTTCTGGAAATCCTGAAAAACAAAACGCGAACGTCTGAGAGTTCACAACTAGATGATCCATAATCTGACAAATACTAGCACTAACCACCTACTTAGAAAGTCTGAGCTGAGCAGTGTAACTGGGATCAAAGCCAGTGTAAGGCTTTATGACGACGTAGAAAAGGCTTCGATGAACGTCTCTACATTCTATATGCAAACTAGAGAACGCAGGTGATCTCTACCACGTGACACGAACGACTAGTGGCTTGGTCGTAATTGGTCTATTAGCGTAAAGTTTTAATCACATAATGAAGGCATGTTATATGGTTCATGCAGAAAATCATTGCAACTCTATTTTCACTGAGTACACAACTGGACGATACACAACCTCACACATACTCACAATGACCATAAAAGCAGAAATCCAGAAAATATTTTCTGAAATTCCTGAAAAACAAAAAGAGAAACTACGTGAGTATTTACTGGAAATCCTGAAAAACAAAAGTACAAATTCAATAAATACACAACTGGACGATAAACAACCTCACACATACTCAGAATTACCCCAAAATGAGAAATCCTGAGAGTATTTTCTGGAAATCCTGAAAAACAAAAGCAGAAATTGTGAGAATATGTTCTACAAATCCTAAGAAACCAAAGTAGAAATTCAGAGAGTACACAACTGGACGATACACAACCTCGCACATACTCACAATGACCATAGAAGTAGAAATCCTCATATCTTCAGTAAATTCTGAAAACCAAAAGCAGAAACTATTAGAAAATCTTCTAGAAATCCTGAAAAACAAATGCACAAATTCAATGAATAATATACTGGACCATACACAACCTCACACATACTCACAATGACCATAAAAACGAAAAAATCCTGATCGTATTTTCTGGAAATCCTGAAAAACAAAAGCAGAAACTGTGAGAGTATGTTCTAGAAATCCTAAGAAACCAAAGTAGAAATTCAGAGAGTACACAACTGGACGATACACAACCTCACACATACTCACAATGACCATAGAAGTACAAATCCTGAGAGTATCTTCTGTAAATTCTAAACCGAAAGCAGAAACTATTAGAATATCTTCAAGAAATCCTGAAAAACAAATGCACAAATTCAATGAATACACAACTGGACGATACACAACCTCGCACATACTCACAATGACCATAAAAGCAGAAATCCAGAAAGTATTTTCTGAAACATCTGAAAAACGAAAGGAGAAACTACATTAGTATCTTCAAGAAATCATAAAAAGCAAAAGCAGAAATTCAATGAGTACACAACTGGATGATACACAACCTCACACATACTCACAATAACCCCAAAAGCAGAAATGCTGAGCGTATTTTCTGGAAATCCTGAAAAACAAAAGCAGAAACTGTGAGAGTATGTTCTAGAAATCCTAAGAAACCAAAGTAGAAATTCACTGGGTACACAACTGGACGATACACAACCTCACACATACTCACAATGACCCTAAAAACAAGAAATCCTGAGAGTATATTCTATAATTCCTGAAAAACAAAAGGAGAAACTACGTGAGTATTTTCTTGAAATCCTGAAAACAAAAAGTAAAAATTCAGAGAGTACACAACTGGACGATACACAACTTTACAAATACTCACAATAACCCCAAAAGGAGAAATCCTGAGAAACAAAAGCAGAAACTGTGAGAGTATGTTCTAGAAATCCTAAGAAACAAAAGTAGAAATTCAGAGAGTACACAACTGGACAATACACAACCTCACACATACTCACAATGACCATAGAAGTAGAAATCCTCAGAGTATCTTCAGTAAATTCTGAAAACCAAAAGCAGAAACTATTAGAAAATCTTCTAGAAATCATGAAAAACAAAAGCAGAAATTCAATGAATACACAACTGGACGATACACAACCTCACACATACTCACAATGACCATAAAAGCAGAAATCCAGAAAGTATTTTCTGAAATATCTGAAAAACAAAAGGAGAAACTACGTTAGTATGTTCAAGAAATCATAAAAAGCAAAAGCAGAAATTCAATGAATACACAACTGGATGATACACAACCTCACAATAACCCCAAAAGGAGAAATCCTCAGAGTATTTTCTGGAAATCCTGAAAAACAAAAGTAGAGACTGTGAGAGTATGTTCTAGAAATCCTAGGAAACCAAAGTAGAAATTCACTGAGTACACAACTGGACGATACACAACCTCACACATACTCACAATGACCATAAAAGCAGAAATCCAGAAAATATTTTCTGAAATTCCTGAAAAACAAAAGTACAAATTCAATGAATACACAACTGGACGATACACAACCTCGCACATACTCACAATGACCATAAAAGCAGAAATCCAGAAAGTATTTTCTGAAATATCTGAAAAACAAAAGGAGAAACTACGTTAGTATCTTCAAGAAATCATAAAAAGCAAAAGCAGAAATTCAATGAGTACACAACTGGATGATACACAACCTCACACATACTCACAATAACCCCAAAAGCAGAAATGCTGAGCGTATTTTCTGGAAATCCTGAAAAACAAAAGCAGAAAACTGTGAGAGTATGTTCTAGAAATCCTAAGAAACCAAAGTAGAAATTCAGAGAGTACACAACAGGACGATACACAACCTCACACATACTCACAATGACCATAGAAGTACAAATCCTGAGAGTATCTTCTGTAAATTCTAAACCAAAAGCAGAAACTATTAGAATATCTTCTAGAAATCCTGAAAAACAAATGCACAAATTCAATGAATACACAACTGGACGATACACAACCTCGCACATACTCACAATGACCATAAAAGCAGAAATCCAGAAAGTATTTTCTGAAATATCTGAAAAACAAAAGGAGAAACTACGTGAGTATCTTCTAGAAATCATAAAAAGCAAAAGCACAAATTCAATAAATACACAACTGGACGATACACAACCTCACACATACTCACAATAACCCTAAAAGCAGAAATGCTAAGCGTATTTTCTGGAAATCCTGAAAAACAAAAGCAGAAAATGTGAGAGTATGTTCTAGAAATCCTAAGAAACCAAAGTAGAAATTCAATGAGTACACAACTGGACAATACACAAACTCACACATACTCACAATGACCCTAAAACGAGAAATCCTGAGAGTTTATTCTATAATTCCTAAAAAACAAAAGGAGAAACTACGTGAGTATTTTCTTGAAATCCTGAAAACAAAAAGTAGAAATTCAGAGAGTACACAACTGGACGATACACAACTTTACAAATACTCACAATAACCCCAAAAAGAGAAATCCTGAGAGTATTTTCTGGAAATCCTGAAAAACAAAAGCAGAAACTGTGAGAGTATGTTCTAGAAATCCTAAGAAACAAAAGTAGAAATTCACTGACTACACAACTGGACGATACACAACCTCACACATACTCACAATGACCATAGAAGTAGAAATCCTCAGAGTATCTTCAGTAAATTCTGAAAACCAAAAGCAGAAACTATTAGAAAATCTTCTAGAAATCATGAAAAACAAATGCACAAATTCAATGAATACACAACCTCACACATACTCACAATAACCCCAAAAACAAGAAATCCTGAGAGTATTTTCTATAATTCCTGGAAAACAAAAGGAGAAACTACGTGAGTATTTACTGGAAATCCTGAAACACAAAAGTACAAATTCAATAAATACACAACTGGACGATACATACTTACAATAACCCCAAAAGCAGAAACGTTTTTCTGGAAATCCTGAAAAACAAAACGCGAACGTCTGAGAGTTCACAACTAGATGATCCATAATCTGACAAATACTAGCACTAACCACCTACTTAGAAAGTCTGAGCTGAGCAGTGTAACTGGGATCAAAGCCAGTGTAAGGCTTTATGACGACGTAGAAAAGGCTTCGATGAACGTCTCTACATTCTATATGCAAACTAGAGAACGCAGGTGATCTCTACCACGTGACACGAACGACTAGTGGCTTGGTCGTAATTGGTCTATTAATTATGCGTAAAGTTTTAATCACATAATGAAGGCATGTTATATGGTTCATGCAGAAAATCATTGCAACTCTATTTTCACTGAGTACACAACTGGACGATACACAACCTCACACATACTCACAATGACCATAAAAGCAGAAATCCAGAAAATATTTTCTGAAATTCCTGAAAAACAAAAAGAGAAACTACGTGAGTATTTACTGGAAATCCTGAAAAACAAAAGTACAAATTCAATAAATACACAACTGGACGATAAACAACCTCACACATACTCAGAATTACCCCAAAATGAGAAATCCTGAGAGTATTTTCTGGAAATCCTGAAAAACAAAAGCAGAAATTGTGAGAATATGTTCTACAAATCCTAAGAAACCAAAGTAGAAATTCAGAGAGTACACAACTGGACGATACACAACCTCGCACATACTCACAATGACCATAGAAGTAGAAATCCTCATATCTTCAGTAAATTCTGAAAACCAAAAGCAGAAACTATTAGAAAATCTTCTAGAAATCCTGAAAAACAAATGCACAAATTCTATGAATAATATACTGGACCATACACAACCTCACACATACTCACAATGACCATAAAAACGAAAAAATCCTGATCGTATTTTCTGGAAATCCTGAAAAACAAAAGCAGAAACTGTGAGAGTATGTTCTAGAAATCCTAAGAAACCAAAGTAGAAATTCACTGGGTACACAACTGGACGATACACAACCTCACACATACTCACAATGACCCTAAAAACGAGAAATCCTGAGAGTATATTCTATAATTCCTGAAAAACAAAAGGAGAAACTACGTGAGTATTTTCTTGAAATCCTGAAAACAAAAAGTAAAAATTCAGAGAGTACACAACTGGACGATACACAACTTTACAAATACTCACAATAACCCCAAAAGGAGAAATCCTGAGAAACAAAAGCAGAAACTGTGAGAGTATGTTCTAGAAATCCTAAGAAACAAAAGTAGAAATTCAGAGAGTACACAACTGGACAATACACAACCTCACACATACTCACAATGACCATAGAAGTAGAAATCCTCAGAGTATCTTCAGTAAATTCTGAAAACCAAAAGCAGAAACTATTAGAAAATCTTCTAGAAATCCTGAAAAACAAATGCACAAATTCAATGAATACACAACTGGACGATACACAACCTCACACATACTCACAATGACCATAAAAGCAGAAATCCAGAAAGTATTTTCTGAAATATCTGAAAAACAAAAGGAGAAACTACGTTAGTATGTTCAAGAAATCATAAAAAGCAAAAGCAGAAATTCAATGAATACACAACTGGATGATACACAACCTCACAATAACCCCAAAAGGAGAAATCCTCAGAGTATTTTCTGGAAATCCTGAAAAACAAAAGTAGAGACTGTGAGAGTATGTTCTAGAAATCCTAGGAAACCAAAGTAGAAATTCACTGAGTACACAACTGGACGATACACAACCTCACACATACTCACAATGACCATAAAAGCAGAAATCCAGAAAGTATTTTCTGAAATATCTGAAAAACAAAAGGAGAAACTACGTTAGTATCTTCAAGAAATCATAAAAAGCAAAAGCAGAAATTCAATGAGTACACAACTGGATGATACACAACCTCACACATACTCACAATAACCCCAAAAGCAGAAATGCTGAGCGTATTTTCTGGAAATCCTGAAAAACAAAAGCAGAAAACTGTGAGAGTATGTTCTAGAAATCCTAAGAAACCAAAGTAGAAATTCAGAGAGTACACAACAGGACGATACACAACCTCACACATACTCACAATGACCATAGAAGTACAAATCCTGAGAGTATCTTCTGTAAATTCTAAACCAAAAGCAGAAACTATTAGAATATCTTCTAGAAATCCTGAAAAACAAATGCACAAATTCAATGAATACACAACTGGACGATACACAACCTCGCACATACTCACAATGACCATAAAAGCAGAAATCCAGAAAGTATCTTCTGAAATTCCTGAAAAACAAAAGGAGAAACTACGTGAGTATCTTCTAGAAATCATAAAAAGCAAAAGCACAAATTCAATAAATACACAACTGGACGATACACAACCTCACACATACTCACAATAACCCTAAAAGCAGAAATGCTAAGCGTATTTTCTGGAAATCCTGAAAAACAAAAGCAGAAAATGTGAGAGTATGTTCTAGAAATCCTAAGAAACCAAAGTAGAAATTCAATGAGTACACAACTGGACGATACACAAACTCACACATACTCACAATGACCCTAAAACGAGAAATCCTGAGAGTTTATTCTATAATTCCTAAAAAACAAAAGGAGAAACTACGTGAGTATTTTCTTGAAATCCTGAAAACAAAAAGTAGAAATTCAGAGAGTACACAACTGGACGATACACAACTTTACAAATACTCACAATAACCCCAAAAAGAGAAATCCTGAGAGTATTTTCTGGAAATCCTGAAAAACAAAAGCAGAAACTGTGAGAGTATGTTCTAGAAATCCTAAGAAACAAAAGTAGAAATTCACTGACTACACAACTGGACGATACACAACCTCACACATACTCACAATGACCATAGAAGTAGAAATCCTCAGAGTATCTTCAGTAAATTCTGAAAACCAAAAGCAGAAACTATTAGAAAATCTTCTAGAAATCATGAAAAACAAAAGTACAAATTCAATGAATACACAACCTCACACATACTCACAATAACCCCAAAAACAAGAAATCCTGAGAGTATTTTCTATAATTCCTGGAAAACAAAAGGAGAAACTACGTGAGTATTTACTGGAAATCCTGAAACACAAAAGTACAAATTCAATAAATACACAACTGGACGATACATACTTACAATAACCCCAAAAGCAGAAACGTTTTTCTGGAAATCCTGAAAAACAAAACGCGAACGTCTGAGAGTTCACAACTAGATGATCCATAATCTGACAAATACTAGCACTAACCACCTACTTAGAAAGTCTGAGCTGAGCAGTGTAACTGGGATCAAAGCCAGTGTAAGGCTTTATGACGACGTAGAAAAGGCTTCGATGAACGTCTCTACATTCTATATGCAAACTAGAGAACGCAGGTGATCTCTACCACGTGACACGAACGACTAGTGGCTTGGTCGTAATTGGTCTATTAATTATGCGTAAAGTTTTAATCACATAATGAAGGCATGTTATATGGTTCATGCAGAAAATCATTGCAACTCTATTTTCCTTTCTCCGAGTAATTTATTTTCAGTTATCTGTAAAAAATCACCCTCACAATACGTCTTTGATACTAATGCTATTTTGTTAGCAATAAGGTAACTAGCTTTCACTGCTGCATCACTGACGTCTTGTATATACGGATAAAAATCGTCTGCTTTCCTCAGCGCTGAAACTTGCTGCATACAGGTTTCCAATTCACCTCCACGAATAGATAGGAACTGCTCCATTTTTCTTCGAAAACTCAAAACTCTGTGTCCACTTTTAAGGAATTTTAGTAATGAGATGCCACGAAAAGCAATTTAAAAGTAAAGCGCGTAGAATTAATCTTAATCATAATAGCCAAACTTGTCATTTATGGCACCAAATTGCGTTGCTGCCGTCTACTGTTTATATCTGGGTATCACTGTTGTGTTATGGACGCAACTATGGCTAAATAGTGCGACCCCTGGTGGATAATTAGGATAAGTAGTTAGTATTATTGAAAAACTGTAGTGAAATTTTAGCATTTTACAAATTCTTCCTGCGGGCCAGTTTGGAGCCTCTGGCGGGCCGGATTTGCCCCACAAGCATGTGATACCACAGTGGTGGGACTCATCCACTCAAATTAAGAGGCAATAATAATAATAATAATAATAATAATATTTTATTTAGAAGCGCTTTTCAAAATACTCAAAGACACTTTACATAAGAAAGAACATCAAATTAACAAAACAATGTGAGATGTAACATCAAAAAATAAAATAAACTGAGCTATACATTAAAAGCAATTTTAAAAAGGTGGGTTTTTGTCAGGGATTTGAAGGTGGTAAGGTCGGTACAGTTGCGGATGTGTTTGGGGAGAGAGTTCCAGAGGGAAGGGGCAGCTGCAGAGAAGGCTCTGTCGCCCCAGGTTCGATGCTTGGTCTTGAGTGGCGGAGTAAGGAGGTTTGCATCACGTGAACGGAGGCTGCGGGAAGGATTGTGGCGATGGAGCAATAATGTACAGGAAAGAGGTGAAACATCTTGAAGGCTGATGCAACCTGGTTCTCAACACAGACAAAAAGGACATGGTGGTCTACTTCAGAAAGTCTAGACCTGAGCACACACTCCTCTGCATCAGTGGCTCCACAACAGAGAGGGTGAGCAACATCAAGCTCTTTGGAGGTCATTTCTCAGGGAACCTCGCGTGGTCAACAAACACCACCTCAATCGTGAAACAGGCGTCTACAGACGAGGGGTGGAGTGTTCTAACCTAGTGTAGATCCTCATGGTACTCCAGCTCAGCAGTGATAGACAAAAAGGTCCTGCAGAGGGTAGTGAGGGGAGCAGAGTGACTGCTCCTTTTCAATAACTCTTCCAGAGTCAGTGCAGTAACAGAGCACAGAATATCATCAGAGACCTTTCTCACCCTCTCAACAAACTCTCTGAACTCCTGCCATCAGGCAAACAGTACTAGAACATTTAAAGCAGGACTATCAGACGGCTCCAGTTTTCTCCCACAAGCTGTTGTGAAAATGACAATAAAGCTCAATTGGGTTTGATTTGAGGTTTGACACCCACACTCTCAGAAATGTGTTAAATTTGTACCTTTAAGGGTCCAACAGCTTGTCACTGGGGCAGTACCCTCAAAGGTTCATCTATTGTACCCATCAACATGGGAACATTTTTGTACCTTTCCTGATAGTACCTCATTGGGACATTTATGCACTCTGGGGTACAAAATGGACTTAAATGCACTAGGGACTAAAATGAAAAGGATACAAATTTGGTCTCTAAAGGGGTACTGCCCAAGTGACAAACTGTTTGTACCGTATGATGGCAAATTTGTACTCAAAACAACACAAATGGTCAAAAAATATTTCATCCAGTTTATTAATCTGAAAAAAAAAAGTTTTAACATATTAAATAATCACATTTTCAAAAAATCTAACATTTCATTACAGAAAGCCGTTACTCCATTTATCATTTGTTAATGCAACAATCTGCAACCCAAAACAATCTATTTAACTTTTTTTAAAATTAGATCACATTTTTAAATCCCCCCAGCTTCAAACATTTCTCAGGGTGACATACAACTGGTCTTCAATATACAAGTCAAGGGACTGAAAGTCAATTTCTTGTCCTGGATTGATTACAGATCCAGTGCAGATCAACATGACTCTGTATGCATGCAGGTGTGAATCATAAATAGTTGGAATAAGAAGCTTTCCACACAGAAGCCACAGTGTGCTAACAAACCGGAAACCGGAACCGAACAGGAATCTTCCTGGTAAAGGCCATTTTCCAGTCACTGTCTCAGCTGCACAAACGGATAGGGGACTCTGACTGTTAACACTGCGAAATAGTCAAACAATGATGAAGCAGATAATTAAACTGATTCAGCTTTATTGTAAAGACTAAACTTTCACCATAATTTATCCAAAAATATGAAAGTGTAGCAATTTGAAAAGCACTTTGTAAACCTGGAAACCTTTTTTAAATGGACTATATTACCTGTCCCACTGCAATGAAGTGGTCCACTTATCTCTAAAGATGAGGGGCAGCAAGATTAGTACTGTACAGAAGTCAGCCTCTGTAAGAGACAATGAAATGTCTTTAAAGTCAGCTTAGTAGATCTTAGTAAATTAACATTAGTATCTTTAATAAATAAGTTAGCTTAAAAAAATGAATTACTCGTAGACACAAAACAAAATACCAGGAGAATACCTGGTAGTTGTTCTGCCAGCAGTACCTCCCTAGCTTCAGGGTAAATTCTGACCAATGTGGATTTTCCTTCCAACAGCTTGATCACCTTTGGCACTATGTAGGTGAAACCATCTTTCCAGCGAGTTCAGAGCAGATGGATGGATCCTGTCAACCTCTTCCAACAGCTGAAAAACTCAATAGAGAGGGGAAATGTTGCACATTTAACCAAGTAATCTCAACATTCACACACAAGGCCAGTAAAAACTAAAAACGGGGTGTAAAGAAAAGTACTTTTTTTAAAATAAAACTTTCAGGGATAAAATATTTCGGGGTGTGTTCAGTACTTTTTGAATATTCTGAACACATCTAACAATACCATGATAATACTGATAACCGTGATCATTTTGGTCACAATAACCGTGATATGAAATTTTCATATTGTTACATCTCTAGGCGGGACCTTGTACTCTTGTGCACGTTGGGCCAGGGCGAAGTGGAAAGGTTTCCACTAGGGACAGGGACGGACACACACAGACAGCCATTGTCTGAGTGTGTGTTGACATTTAGACTGGGCAACTGAAATTAACTACCAACACTTTGAGTCAAACATGACAGGAACTTATTTCCATGTGAAACCTGTAGATATGTTTGTAGTAGGGCTGCACAATTAATCGAATTTTAATCACGATCACGATTTTGGTTTCCCACGATCAAATTTGCGAGATCGAGTTTTTGCAAAGCCAATCTAGTGCTCCGTAAACCACGGTCTAATCACGTGCCTCCATGAGCCAGTCAGAGTGGATCCCTGCACCGCGCAGTGTAGCTTCTAGATGTGGACAGTGACAGAGACCAGAGTAACGTGGGGGAAATTTCACAACAGATAGCAGTCTGTCATAAGGCCAGACCGGCTGACAGTCTTGCCTGGGCCCGGGATGAGATAATCTTTTACGTGTTGTGTCAAGCTTTTATACAAGCGAATGGACGTTAACATTGGCGCTACAATACGTTACAAGGCTGGTAAACTTTGGCTGCGCTGTTTCTTACATTGCTCTACGTTCACTTTACTAGTCCCAGCTTCACCGTCACCACCATTATTTAAATATTTGTTAAGAAAATCTTTACGGCCTCTAGTTTCTTCTTGTCTTTTCTTTCCTTTTCTGAGCATCAGACTTGTGCTGAAAGGACATTTTGAGCGTACGGAACTCAAACGGCAACATCAAAATTTGATCAGTGGCCAAACCATTTTTGTGTTGGGAATGGGGGGGTTCCTGACCACTATTTCAAGGACAATTGGGAAGAAAACAATTAAAACGCTTTTATGTAACTCAGATATTACATATTTTTTTTCCCCACAAATAGGCCTATTTTATATATATATTTTTTAATTATTCCATAATTTAATGAGAGTCCAGTTCTGGGCCCCACCTCTACCCTGGGCCCGGGACAGCAGACCCGTTTGTCCCGTACATAAGGCTATAAACAATCTTAACAAAGAAAACAAAAAATGTCCAACGTAGCAGAGGCCGAAGCCGAGGGGCTTGTCCTGAGGTCGGATCGTCATCCATTGTGTGGAAGTATTTTGGGTTTAGCGTGCAAAATATGGACATGAAAGCAGTTAAAATAGACTATGTGACAATAAAATTTGTTTTGGTTGAAATAAACAAATAATTGTGACAATTAATCGTGATCTCAATATTGATCAAAATAATCGTGATTATCATTTTGGCCATAATTTGGCAGCCCTTGTTTGCAGGCCCTGTTCTTGTAATGTGTGATCTAGATTTAGATAGTTGACAGACTGCACAGACAAAAAATAATACAGTCAATAAACTTGAACTAGAAACAGAAAAATGACTTTTTCATATTTATGAACTGTGAGCATGAATCATTTAATCCCTAGTGAACCTGAAGTTTTAAGTAGCACTTGTTAGGTGTGAACACGCACAACAATGTGAGTAAATGAAGGACACATTACAGTGGCTGGTAAAGGACCAACATAATTCTAACCTTGAGGATATGAAGGAGCCTCACTGACATTTCCACGCCGGAGGAGTTGCAGAGGGGAAAAGTAATGGGAGTGCATTACAGAGGGCGATAGAGAAATCTACTATAGAACACAAAAACGGCTCTTAATGGTGTGAACATAGATGACACATTTGGTATATGGAACAGCAACTTACCTCCACGTACATCCAAGGGGAAAGGTAACTAACGTTAGTTACAACATCAACAACTTCCCTTTCAAAGATACAGACAAATGCAGATGCTAATGTTGCTAAGCTAATCAGTTAACATCAATCAAAAACATGATTTACCTTCGAACACCGACAATATGGTATCCTCAAACTCGTCCATGTTGGGTTATCAGATCTCTCCATATCGCTTTCCAAGCACGCCTACCTGAAAAAAACATCCACAGCCTGAGTAAGCTAACCTTAGCAAATCGGACAAAGGCTAATGATAGCTAGCTTGCGACCAGCCTCCTTCGTGCATTATAGTGCGGCTACTTGTGTTAACCGTGGTTTTGTCTTTGAATAAAAAGGCGTTCCTGGGTTAAGTAGGTACTTACCGGTACCTACCTTGAATTTCTGTCCCCGTCTCGTTTCTTTCAAAGCGGGAAATTGCTTTTTACCCTTTCTTTTTTTTAACAAAACTTTATTGGTTCAATAAGTGCGGGAAACCAAGACGCAAATGACTGACGTCGTGAACTGAGCATGCACAGAAAATACTAAATAATTACTAAAAATATTAAGAAAATGTTTTAAAATACCATATTTACCCTTAAAATCTGTTAATTAAAATGTATGTTAAATGGGACTTATTTAGTATATAAACAGTAATAAGAAAAATTATTTCCTAACCCATCCCATCATGCATCCGCTGTGAAACAGGAGAGGAGAAGAAGAAGACGAAGTTGAAGTTGTTGACGAAAGCATGCAAGGTTCATCATGACTGTGAGGAGATGTTTGATATGGTTTGATCAGTCTTGTCTTAATTGCTTTTAGTGTAAAGGTGCTCCTTAGCCACATAAATGCATGTCTTAGTCGTAGATTTGATGGCTGTTATCAGGACTTAGTTTTCAACTTATTCTTTCGCCCTATCAAACGGACGCACCCTCTGTATTTGACGACTGCTGAACGACTCTATTTATTTAAAATATAGCTTTCATCAAAATTATTTCAATAATGACCCCTAGATGATGAACCCTGATGATGTTAGTGGTGACCCCAAGACCTTTGCTCTGATACACAACTGTTTTTCCATAAGGGGTTTAATCAAAAAGGAGGAGCAGCCTGCTTGTCGGTCACCAACATACAGTGTTGTATAAAGTACCCAAAAGCCATACTTGAGTAAAAGTGAAAGTACCGTACTGGAAAATTACTCAAGTAAAAGTGAAAGTTGCCTGCTAGAATATTACTTGAGTAAAAGTAA
The DNA here is from genome assembly GCA_005024645.1 of Planiliza haematocheilus. NCBI lineage: Eukaryota > Metazoa > Chordata > Actinopteri > Mugiliformes > Mugilidae > Planiliza > Planiliza haematocheilus. The sequence goes on along the minus strand of SRSE01000383.1, from coordinate 2,344,591 downwards.
AAAAGTAGCTAGTATTTACTGTACTTAAGTATCAAAAGTAAAAAGTACTGTTAATAAAATGCAATCAGAAATTTGAGTTGTAACATTTTCTTTATTCCTGTTTAATTTAGTTTTTAAGTTTTGTTTAATTTGCAAAGTGTCACAAGACACTTAAACACACAGAATAAAGGAGCTTCAACGCCTCCTTACATAAACCCAACCATATTTTTAGGAAGGCACAGCAGACATTTCATCCGGTAGGAGGAATCTTTCACTCCGATGTAGCTGAACATTCCCCGCAGGTATGGCCACGGGTGTTCATCGTCATCGTCATCGTTGTTGTCGTCTATGCTGGTTGTTTCAGCAGCAGGTTCAGGTTCAGTCGCCGATTCAGTCACCTCCATCTCTGACATTTTAGGCTTCTCTGTCTTCCTCCTTCTCTTCAAATAACATTAGAGACCCGACTTGTCTGAGACTACTGACATGATAATGCGACCATTAATTTGAAATGTACCCGCTGGCCGCTGATTTCATCCGCCGCACAATGGGGTAAACCAATGATAACGTCTTGCGGTCTGTATCTCCAACATCATTGGCTACTGGTCCCACTACAACAAAACGAAGATTGTCCATTGGCTATTATGTTCCTTCTTATTTTGTAACGAGTAACGAGGATGCTCAGGTAAATGTAATGGAGTAAAGTATTGATTTTTTTCGGAAAATGTAGTGAAGTAAAAGTAAAAGTCGTCAGAAATAGAAGTAGTAAAGTACAAATATAAAAAAATACTACTTAAGTATAGTAACGAAGTATTTTTACTTCGTTACTATACAACACTGCCAACATACTATATAAAATATCATAGCTGATGTGAAAAACACACAATTACAATAATACAGAATCAGATATCTTAATATTTTAAACACCAGATTAGGATCTGATTGTTGAACATCAGCCTGTTGCATCTGAAAGTGTAACTGGTTGTACAACCTATCTGCCCACCACAAGCAGTGTTGTAATACTCTTTTTAATGAAAATAAATGCAATTGCTTCGCTGTCATCTGCTGTTTACTTCTGTGGTATGTGTGAGGGTTTGTCCAACTGGTGGTTGGACCCTAAAGCAGGAGATAACACCGCGTGTACAAGTCAATCAAGTGGAGTTTATTCACAAACTCGGTCGGGACATTAATCCCAAGACATCAAAACAAAAATACAAAAAGGCAAACAAAAGTCGCTGGAAACTCCAGGAGTACTGACAAAAGAACTGAAAACGGCTGCCGGGGCAGGATTCTGGCTCTCTTTAGGAGGCACTGGAGGGAAGAAACAAAAAACACAAGAGATAAGCAGTGATGGCCCTCTGACACCCGAGGCTCCGACACATGCGCCGTAGCTCATGAAGCAATTGTATCGAACCACTGTGCCGAAGCGTGGTTTGGTCACGTGACTAGTGACGTTTGAAGCACTTGAGTGACGTTCGAAGCAGTTCAAGTGCTTCGAACGCTTCAGCGGCAAACGAGTCATCCCAGGGGTTGGGTTTGTCATGTGAATCACCTGGTGGGATCGAGTGTGTTCAGGGATATCTCGGATATCTTATTCCTATTTAGTGGTGCTCATTTGAATGTTTCTTTGCATAGTAGGTTGGTTTCTTGCTGTAGTTGGAGTCATTTGCGTATTTTGTGGAGATAGATCTCCACAAAATACGCAACTAACTCCAACTAAGATTCAGAAAGAATCGATCAATTAGTGACATAGTTAGACAACACTCGATTGATAGATATAGTTACATAGATAGTTGGTTAGGACAAATCACATGTTTTGTGACGTATTAACCATTTCACTGCTTCATTCGGAAACCCTGTAACTGGTTTGGCCGGCTCTTCGGGAGAGATGAGATGAGTCTTAGAAGCAAATACTGAGTCAAGAAAGATTTGGTTTGACACTGTTGCATTCAATACAAATATTCTCTAACACTACGAAACCGTGATACCAAGAGCAAATGAAAATAGTTGATGTAAGCGCTGAAACATAAACATTAGTGTAAATCAGCGAAGGTTCATAGAGTGTAGTGACGTGATCACTGATGAGGTTCGTGGTACACTGTGAAGTCACCGATCTTTCCTCAGCGAAAAAAGGGTTCAAGTCCCATTTGTAGTTTATTATTTATTTTATTGTTATATGTAGCCTATAGAATTTTCTTATAATAAACTTTAAACCACATATCCATGTAATGTAGTCGAATAGGAATGTGCATGGCAAATCAAGTCCCATACAAGCATGAACCAGTAAGACACGTCTCCATTGCACTACATTTTATTGTCCACTAGATGTCCTAATAGAGCACTGTGTCATTGAAGCTTCGAGTAATTAACCTTTTTTTGAATCACGTGTCGAGGCTTCAACAAAGCCTCGATTGCCCATCACTAGAGATAAGCGCATAGTTAGCAAAAGATTCTCCTTGTGCGACAAAAGCCAAAGAGCCAGCACCAACCATGACATGTGGAATTATCTGGTACTGGAGGGACGCCACAGCCAGCCTTTTAAGGAGGGTTGATTGCAGAGTGATTGCAGCTGTGTCATGTGCTTCTGCCAGAATCCTGCCCAGGTGAGACTAATGAGGAAGAGAGAGAGAGAGAGATTAACCATTAACCAAAATCAATTCTGGGATATGTGGAACAATTTCAACACGAAGCAACAGCAGACATTACCCATCCAAAACGGTGACATCTGGAGATCACATTTTGAAGGTCTATACAAAGACATACCAATCAATCAAATCACTTCAGATCAGTGTATTATGAAAGAAAAACTCCAAAAATTAGAAGAAACAATTAAAGACAATCAAAACCCCCTTGATTTCGAAATTACTTGGGAAGAAATAACCACACAGATAAAATGTCTGACGCCAAGGAAAGCTTGTGGTCCAGACAACATTAGAAATGAAATGCTCAAAAGCAGCAGCCCAGAAATGCAGGGTGCAGTGTTACACTTGTTCAACCTTATACTACAGGCAGGTTGTTTTCCCAACATCTGGTGCAAAGGGCTCATTTCCCCCATTCACATGAGTGGGGACAAATCAGACCCTAATAACTACCGTGGCATCTGTGTCAGCAGCTGTCTGGGTAATTTATTCTGTAGTATTCTTAATACAAGAATACTAGATTTCCTTGAGGAACAGTCAATCTTAAGTAAAAGTCAGATTGGCTTCCTCCTAAACACCGCACCACGGATCATATATATACCCTCCACACTTTAATCAACAAACATGTACAACAAACTAAGAATGGAAAAATAATCGCCTGCTTTATCGATTTCAAGAAAGCTTTCGACTCTATTTGGCATGAAGGGCTCTATTACAGACTTTTAAAATGTGGCATAGGTGGCAAAATGTATGATCTGGTTAAATAAATGTATTCGGAAAACATGTGTGTTGTTAAAATTGGAGACAAATCAACTGATTTCTTCCCCCAGAGAAGAGGTGTTCGGCAGGGTTGCAATCTAAGTCCGACTTTATTTAATGTGTATATAAATGAACTGGCTGTTGAGTTGGATAAATGTGCTGCTCCAGGCCTCTCCCTCCTGGATAGAGAGGTGAAGTCTCTGTTCTATGCTGATGACCTTGTTCTACTGTCTCCTACTGAACAAGGACTACAGCTGCAGCTGGACGTAGTAGAAAAGTACTGTCAGAACTGGGCCCTGGCAGTAAACATGAAGAAAACCAATGTCATGATTTTTCAAAAACGCCCCAGGTGTCATGAGAACAAACACCAGTTTACCATCAATAATCATGTCATTGAACACAGCATGAGTTATACCTACCTTGGTATAACCATAACAACATCAGGGAGTTTCAACATGGCAGTGAATGCACTAAAAGAAAAAGCTCGAAGAGCTCTTTACGCAATTAAGAGAAAATTTTATCATTTCCATATTCCAATAAAAATTTGGCTGAAAATATTTGATAGTGTCATCCAGCCCATTGTGCTGTACGGTAGTGAAGTATGGGGTCCACTCAGTCATCAGAGCTTTACCCGTTGAGACAAACATCCAACAGAATCTCTACATGCAGAATTCTGCAGATACATTTTACACGTACACAGAAACACACCAACAAATGCATGTAGAGCAGAATTAGGCAGATACCCACTGATAATCAACGTTCAGAAGAGAACGCTCAACTTTTTTAACCACCTGAAATCCAGTCCCAGAGACACCCTCCACTCCAAAGCCCTCCAAACCCAAGAGCTGAGCCCAGAAAAGAGTCCCCTATGTCAGTTGGTACTGAGGCTAACTGCCCCCTCACAGACAAACTCTGACCAGCCTCACAACAACACTGCTCAGGGTAAAGCAAATTATAGCACAATATAAAGAAAGCTATCTGGACCATTGGGAAGAAACAACTAAAAGCCAAAGTAGATTGGAATGTTATCTTGCCCTTAAGAGAGATTATGAATTAGCAGAATATCTCTCTACTGTCAGAGATAGAAAGCAGAGACAGATCCTAACCAAGTACAGGCTCAGTGACCACAAACTGGCAATCCAAACACGAAGACACAAAAAATCATGGCAACCAAAAGAACAAAAGAAAACAGAACATGTGGTCACTGTTCGACAGGTGAGGTTGAGACGGAGATGCACTTTCTCCTACAATGTACAAAATTAAATGACACAAGAGAAATTTATTGGAACAAGTTCAGCTCTTTGGTTCCAGGTTTCGAAGAGCTGGACGACCTCTCCAAACTAAAAATACTCCTCGGAGAAGGAGAGTGGGCACACCTTGCTGCCCAGTATGTGTTAACATGCCACACCCTGAGAGACAGTGAGTGATCCAGGCACACACAGGCACACACACACACACACACACACACACACACACAGTAAATAATTAATAGAATGTTCACAATGTATATATCTGATTCATTGTATTGTATTTTGATGCGATGCTTTGCTTTGGCAATATTGTTTTTTTAAGAAACTTTCATGCCAATAAAGCCCACTTTGAATTTGAAATTGAGAGAGAGAGAGAGAGAGAGAGAGAGAGAGAGAGAAACCAGTAAAACAGGGTAAAACACCATATTTGTTTGAGGTTAGATCAAACCCTAGGCATAACCGATAGGGATCTATATCTCTGTGCAATTTACATACCCCCAGTGGATTCTCCTTATTTTAAAGAGGACATTTTTGACACCTAAATTCAGAAATCGCCTGTTTCCAGGCCCAGAAAAACATACTTCTTACTGGAGATCTGAATGGACGTACAGGAATTGAACCTAATATCACTGACACACAGGGCAACAACCATGTATTTGGTCAGGCCCCCCTGTTTACCACACCAAACATCACCCGTCAAAATAGCCTTGACTCAATATTAAATCAAAGTATTAAATCTCTGTCGGGCCTTAGGCCTGTGCATAGTTGATGGTAGGTTCAGAGGGGACTCTTTAGGGAGGTTCACATCCTCCTCAGCTCTTGGGTCTAGTGTTGTAGACTATGCAATCACTGACACGGACCCCTCAACTACCAGTGCATTCACTGTCAGACAGCAATCCCCCCTTTCAGACCACAACCAAATGAACGTGTTCTTTAAACTGTCAGGTCAAATTAGCGACACAAAAAGGAAGTCCAGTAAGCTGTATGAAATAAATCCTTCTCACAGATGGGCCTCAGACAGTCGAGACAAATTCATCAAGCATCAGACATACTGATTGATGATATCAATATGATATTTCATAAGGAAGCTATTAGGGCTGACCTCATAAAGCAAAGACAGAGACCTGTTAAAAGGCAAAATACTGACAAATGGTTTGATCAAGAATGCAAAGAAATCACAAAAGAGCTGAGAAAAATAGCAAATGAGAAACAGCGCCAACCAAACAACCCAGCCCTGTGCATTCCATACAAGGACATTTTAAATACATATAAATACACAATTAGGATCAAAGAACAAAATTATGCCCTGTTGAAACTGGAAGATATTGAGAATGCCATTAACCAAAATCCATTCTGGGGTATAATAAAATAATAACAGCATTTTTTTGCAGTTCCAAATTATAGCATGGTATAAACAGAGCACTTAAACAGTGTGCTGCTGCCCTCTAGTGGCTAGAATCACTGTAACATGTCAGTTCAAACTAATTCATCAGTCAATACACAGATACACATAACATTATGACCACTGACATGAGAAGTAAATACCCTCAACCCATAGCAATGACCCTCCTTGATGGCAGCAGGATGCAGCATGACACAGGTGCAAACACACAAAAAAGCTTGAGGAACAACTACAAAAAACATGAAGAACAGCACAAGGTGTTGACCCGGCCTCCAAATTCACTAGATCCCAAGTGTCTGTGGGGTGATCGACAGAGGCCCCTCCCATCAACCCACAGGACCCAACATTCTGCCGATTATTGTGGCCTATGCAATAATCGTCAGAATGTTATGCATTATCAGTGTATACTAAATGTAAAAATGCAAAGTAATAACATGGCAAATAGTTAAGAGTAGAAAACATTTCTGATCATTTCAGTCATTATCCTGACAGATGAACAGTAGGAGGAGGAAGTTTCAGACTGGTTCAGCTACAAAACTTCTAAACTGATACAGTAGTGTGGGATACATGCGTAGGGACTATAGAGCTAGGATAGAAAAGTCCTGCCCAGAAAAACGAAAAGATGGTGAAAACCAACATATCTGGATTACTCACCCCTGCAGAGGGGGATGGCTGGAGGCTGGGGCTCTACTCCATGGGGACAGCATCTGGCCAGCTTCCTGTACGAGGCTCACATCAACGCGTCCACGGATCCGTTAAAAACATGGACCGAGCAAGCAAGAGAGAGAAGGAGAAGGAAGTGTCAGACTGGTTCAGCTACCATACAGGTGGAATAAAACAGCTGTACTCAACAGAAAAACAAGAAGATGGTGAAAACCAACATATCTAGATTACCTACCCCTGCAGATGTGCAGGGCTGGGGACGAGGGCTCCACTCCATGGGGACAGCTGTGTTCACATTGAGCCTTGTCTTTGGAGGTTGCCGGGAGGATGTGGAGCTGCTCTTACGCACGTTCCTTATCTGTAAGAAATATGAACAGTTTGAATGCAAAGGACTACTGATAGAGTAATATGGGATACATGTGTAGGGACCATACAGGTGCAATAAAATGGTTCTACTAAACAGAAAAACAAGAAGATGGTGAAAACCAACATATCTGGATAACTCACCCCTGCAGAGGTGCAGGGCTACGGGCTGGGGCTCCACTCCATGGGGACGGGTGAGGTCACACCAAGCCTTGTCCTTGCAGGTTGGTGGGTGGATGTGGAGCTGCTGCTGTGCACCTTCCATGAGAGACAGATGAACAGTTTAATGCAAAGGACTACTGAAGGAGTAATATGGGATACATGTGTAGGGACCATACAGGTGCAATAAAATGGCTCTACTCAACAGAAAAATAAGAAGATGGTGAAAACCAACATATCTGGATTACTCACCCCTGCAAAGATGGAAGGCTGAGGACTGGGGCTCCACTCCATAGGGACAGGTGTGGTCACACCGAGCATTGTCCTTGGAGGTTGCCAGGTGGATGTGGAGCTGCTGCTGTGCATCTTCCATGAGAGAAAGATGAACAGTATGAATGCAAAGGACTACTGAAGGAGTAATATGGGATACATAGGGACCATACAGGTGAAATAAAACGTCTCTACTCAACGGAAAAACAAGATGGTGAAAACCAACATATCTGGATTACTCACCCCAGCAGAGGTGGAAGGCTGTGGGCTGGGGCTCCACTCCATAGGCTCATCCGTGCTAACACGGGGTCGCCTTGACATACGTTTCTGTGAGAGAGATACACAGCCAGAAAGTAAAGGACCCCGTACAAGTGGTTCAGAATGAGTACAGCCAGACTGCTGCTGTAACATCAGTAACATCAGTACACCCGAGTTTCCTGTCAAAATGAACTTATCATTGTATTTCAGCTAAACCTCAGCCAAGTATCAAATGAAATTTAGTTAAGTATAGTTTAATCTATACGTATATCCAGTTTAATCTGTGGGCTAATAGTGCAGTCCTTAGGCATGTGTAATTACAGCCACAAAAGACAAATATAACACATTTAAACAGGAACTGCAATACCAAACATATAACAAAACGCTTCACAAGAACATAGAAAACACTTGAAACCATGGCCAACAATACAGACAACAGAAAACACGAATGTTGGCTTCATCTTGAGAAAAATGACAAATAAAAGCAGAACTCATTGAAGGATGTTTTTACTAAATTTTAAATATATTTCAGCTTTACCTGCTTAGTAACACAGTTTGTACTACATATAATTATGTTTTGCCGATAAAAGCTTGACATAGTTGTTGGAAGCTGTGGAGTAGTAACCGCTATAAATAAATAAATACTTAAGTAGCTACTAGCTAAGCATTAAGTATCATAACACTGCTAGCTGGCTAGCTGCTTCACCTGGAATAAGGCTGTCATAAAATATTAAAATAATATCAATGTTCTTACACTTGCCATTTTATGTCGTCAGTAGTACTGGAAAGCAGTTGAACTTTGTTCTCTCAAGTGTGTGAGTGAGTGAAATGGTAGTTTAGAAATCGCTTTTTCGAACATAACATACATAAAAGTAAAAACTCTTTCGAACATAAATGTTCTCCATAACGACCGGCGCCATAGCGCTTAAAGCTAGTCGTTTTACGGCCTGCGTCACGACTACGTGATGGCGGTTACCTGGAGGCAAAACCCCAGAGTGATACTGGCGGGCATGTAGAGTGGGTTACCGTACATATTAAGATTAAAACAACAAAAACAATCAAACAATCAAACAAACAAAAAACGTTTTCCTCCACCACTGTCAAAAACAAGCATACAGAAAGAGACAACAAGCTCAAATAGCCAGCCCATCCATTATTATGAAGTGTATGGGTAACCACCTAAAACAAATAAAGGAAACTTGACGATGAATGTAAAAAAGCCAACTTGACAAAACCACGCAAAAGTCCTTCATGAGTCCAACTCTCGGACCAGTTCGGTCCCTATGGCCATGAGTGAAAAAGGCAATCTCTTGAGAGGGGCGCTACTAAGAGCAAACGGGCTGTTTCCCGAGCAACAGTAGCCAGTACACGTCCGTGATGCTTTCCATATTATCAAAGATATAGTACTATATATAGTAGTACAAAGACACAATTTTATGTCAACAGAGTAATCGTGTTGATGCAAAGCTTCGCTGGAAGGAGGAGAAAAACCTTCAAGATAAAGGTATTTTGCATGTCTTGGTGAAAAATGTTTATTAAGAGGTAAAGCCAATGGCAAATTAGCTAGCTAGCTAGTTAAAAACTACAGAATTGTATATTTTAACTGGCTGGTTAAATAGCCTAATATTCATGCTAACTGTTTGTATTTGTGTAATACTAACTTTAACTTTGATTTAATTGATTGTCTGGATTGGCCCTATATTTCGCCATTTTCCTTCAAAACAAAGTTTTAGCTAATGTTTTAGCTCGTAGCGAGCTAGCAAGCACATCCCTAAGACATGTTGTTTTCATAAATGAAAATAAAAATATTCAAACATGTTCTTTTTATATCAACTCATAAATTACAGAAAATACAGGTATAGTTATACTTACTCACTTACCCACGTTTACTCAATTAAATCTAACAAATTTTATTTTTATACATAATTCAGTCTTCTAGCAGTGATGATCTGCTGGAAGTTTAGTGAATGAGTATGTACCCCAGTGAGGATCATCTTTAGTGAGTACAGTCAGAACATCAATTATGACAGAGCAGATGACTCTTTTCAGACATATAGTGCCAGTAACGCCTCGTGACCCAGATCAGGCGGAAAGTTGTTTTTATCTGCAAAAACCAAATCATCAAGCACTAATGATTTACTGAAGTTTTGGATTCAAAGTACTTAAATGCTCAATAGTCAGTCATAAGTCAGTAATACACGTCACACTGGAAGTCATTGGAGACAAGAAGATTCTCTTATTCCTCCGTCTTAGTCTTTTTTGTCTTTCCTGAGTCATCGCTGTGTTGCTCTGAGATAGATCATGGCACGACACCATGACAACCAATTGTGGTTGGTCATAAGAAGGATGTGATGTCTTGTCATGTAACAAGCTTGAAAAATAAATGAGCAATAACAACTGGTTTCACACAGAGACTGTATAAAGATGGACAATAAACAGCTCCTCAAAGGTCAAAGCAAAGCAACTAGAGCTCCCCCTGGTGACCAGCTGCAGTATAGGCCATTAGCTACACCTCCTTCATGTTAGTGCAGTGATCCTCACTATTTTTTTCACAAGAGCCACATTGGCAGTGCGAAATCAAAAGGCGAGACACTTTTTACGCGCTTGTGATTCAGCTGCGTGAAATGTATTACAATTTATCGCCACGAGATGACAGTTTAACTAGCATTGCCGGTAAATAGTGAATTGCAATTAAGGGCAAGTGGCAGTGTGATACTGTAAGCTACCATGCGAGCCGCCAGTTATAGCTTGACGAGCCGCATGCGGCTCGCGAGCCGCGCAATGAGTAACTGTGTGTTAGTGGATGGGACTTGCTCCGATTTAAAACACATCACATTTTTTTTATATTATATAATATATATATTATCTATTTTTTTTATATAATATTATCTGTTGACACACTAGTGACCTCAAACAATAAATAAGTAAGTGCAGTGTATAATCCAACACTTCTTTGAAACTGGTGGAGGTAGAACAGAGTGCAGTGCCAGCCAAAACAATTGCGAGACAGTGTGGAGGAAGTGTGGGCACGTCATCGATAACGCAGCTCCGTGTGGCTTAGGGTGACCATTTCCATGACACCAAAAAGGAGTACATTATGCGGCATATCAATAAATTACTATGGTGTACATAGGACTCTGGTATACTCTTATTTATAGTACAATTTTGAGTGGTTTAAAGATGATGTTTGTGTGGCTGAATAGGAAAAAATATTAAAGTCAAGTGTTTGTTAACAATATTTGTATTTATTCAATACATTGTGGTGTTCAAAAAGTGACCACTGAGATGAATCTTTTCAAGTGCAGAGTGCCACAAAGCATAACATGTGTGGACTTAAATGTAAACAACAATTAACAGGTAACATATATAATAATAATAATAAAAAAAAATGCTTTTTAAAAAAGCCTGAATAACCTTTTATATAAACAACAAAGGAGATTGTAAAAAACAAACAAACAAAAAAACATTCAACTGCTCAAAAAGCATATCATTTCTAAAGTGCTTCAGTCTTTTGGGGACTTGTCTTCAGTGTCTGTGTGTGTGCAGCAGACCTGTCTTTAAGCAAACTCCACATTAAACGAGGTCTTGCGTTTTGGCATGATGCTAACTTTGTCAATGTCATGCCGCAGCAGCACATGGACCCTTGTTTACCTTTTTAACCAATGATAAGCAGATTTGTATCTGACACCGTCACACCGCTCTTAGCCACCAGTAAGTTACTGTTGGGCATTTTTTTACAATTGATTCGCTCGCCCAGCAAAGTGAAAACTGTCTTCAACCTCTCAAAAAGGAGGACAAATACGTGTCGCTGATCTGCGCCGACCCGGACGGGCATTAAAATCGGACTGTCAAATCGGACACTACCCTAGGTGGCTCCACTCCGGACGTACTGTACAGGACTATGACTGTGTCCTCGAATCGCGTACTTTCGTCAGTACACTTCGATATCATGCACTATGAGCACTATGCACTTACGTCCGTAGAGCGTAATTTTCAAAAAGGTAGTATCGTCTCAAATCGGGTACTACGCCTATACTTACCGGAAATGACGAATGACCGCCGTATTTTTGACCGCGAGCGCTGCAAATTATAATTTTAATGCAACACTTCAAACATCTTAAATATGACCATTTTGATCACGTTTTCTAGCTTTTGCAAGTTCGTTCACTGCACCGAGTCAACACAAATCGCTAATTTAACTAAATTAACATAGTTATATCGAGCAGCAATTTAATAGTACTACGTGTAAAACAGCAATCATTTTCATTAAATGTCATATTATAACTTCCATCTGTATGGACCTGTAAGCTCCACCACCGCTTCCAAAACACTGCCGCCGATATCAAATCGCAAGTTTGAATTGGGTTGATAGTCCCTCCCCTTCCGCTTCGTAGCCAAGATGGCTGCCGTTTAGGGTCAAAAGTGTCCATCGTTCCACACTCAGCATTTTGACCATTTTGAGTACACCATCCGGGTACTTGCAGTGCACTTCGTCTCGTTGGAATTTTCAGTGTGAACACCCTCACGTACTCAAATTAGGTATTGTAAGTGCAGAAGTACGCGATTTGAGACACAGCCTATAACTCTAAACTCGCAAGATGGCGTCATCCGTGTCCCTGGGAAATCGGCGTCAGTTTGTCCTGTGCAAGTAAGTGAGGACGCATAGTCCATATTTATGTACAGTCTATGGTTCCACTCAAAGGAGGCAGCTTTGTTGTGTGTTCAGTTGCCCAGCCCCTCTCTAACACACACACACCTCCCTCCCAGTGTTTCCATGTCAACAGTCAAACTTACTTTGCAGAGCACTTGCAAAGTAAGCGGCTGAGTTTTTCACAGCAGCAGTGACTTGACTTTAGACGCTGACAGTTCAGCTGGAAGACTGCAGACAGGTTAGTGAGCACAAAGCTTCTCTTTGTTTAAAGTCACTCTGTGGACAGATATTATCCACAACTTAACTGATGTCACTTAAGGCTTTCATTTGAGAGTTACTATAATGGTAGTGGTTGCCATGGTGATAATGAGAACAGGTAATACTGGTCAATTAAAACATTTTGAATAATTTAATTTGCCCGCTTTTTGTTTCGTTTATTTCTCACAGTTACAATACATGGTTAAATAAATCCTAGTTTGTTTTTTAATTTATATTTTTAAAGAATTTGTTTTTATTATTGTGATTTACACACCATACACCGAGAACTGAACTCATGTGAAGCCCTGTTTGTAGTACAGATAATAATGGTGATCCCCAAATTCCCTGAAATCTTATTTAACAGATGTTCAACTGTGTCTCTTTCAACTGGTTGATGCTGAACATGAATATGTTGTGACTCTCAGATGGCTGATCTGGACTCTTCAGCTGAGGTTTCACAGGGGGAACAGACGTCTTGTGTTCCCCCGGAGAGCAGCTGCGATGCTCCTTCTCCGAGCACAGAGCTCCAGGCAGCAGGCCGGGGAGTCCAGCCTGCCCAAGAACAGAGCCTTGATCCTAGGCCGGGAAGCCAGGATGGTCCTGGGAGAGAGGAAGAGGAGGACGAAGAGGGAGCAGAGAGAACTTCAGTCAAACCCAGGCCTCCTCAGATTCACCTCCACGGAGGTACAGACCCCACACGGATGATAAACTGGCGCTATTGCCTAATCACATGCCTTACATTAGATTAGAAGTTTATTAATTACCGATAATGACACTTCTTCTTCTACATACCAGTAATAATATAACTTATCAAAGCAGGCAACAACACGCCAAAGCTTTTAAATGGGACAGTATATAATTGATGACATAAATAACTAGACAATTCCCCTGCGGGAAATCGCGAGAGTGGGGCTGTGTCGGCAGCAGTTTGCTTCGAGATGGAGGATAACAAATAAATTCACTAATCTTACCCGCAGTTTAAGGTTTTAGACTACTAGTGATAGAGTACATCCAACCCAAGACATCTACAGCCATATTGCAGTGGAGTGACACACTTAACACATGGATAATTCACCCTAATATAGTCCTGTATTGAGTGAAGTGGTCATAATGTTTTGGCAGCCTGTGACTGTCATGTAAAAATGGAGTAGAGGGGTCATAGTGTCAGGTGTGGCCTAGGCTTAGAGGAATAATAATTAAAACATATTTTTATTGAACTTCTTGTCGTTCACCAGTTTCTGATATTTTAGCTGTGTATAACGCAGCATTTCACTGAAGTTGTAGCCTAATAGATGGCATATTTTATGTCTGCACCGACCTGGCGCCTGTATAAAGCACTAAATTAGGTTTTGACCACATAATGAATGTAGTAACCTAACAAAAACATAGACTATAACCTATAACATTTCATAAATGTTAATGTCAATTTTATATTTCCATTGAGCTATCACTTTTGTACAGTAAATGCATGACTTGAACATTTTCTGTTGACAATATTGTTAGGTTAAAAATACAAGGCAATGCAGATTTAAGATTACACCATTGCTGTAGTAGCCAGGCTAAGCCCAGTGATAGCCTCGTTTTTTTGTCCTATAGTTTAGTTTATCCTACAACATGAACAGAAGGGATTTTGAAAATGAGATAAACGGGTCCAAAACGGACCCGGGCCGCTGCGTGTCCGCAGCGGATGTATATGTATCAATTTGCGGGTCCCAAACGGACCCGCCGCGGAGGTGAGGCTTTAATCGCGGATGCGGAGCAGTGCGGAGCCACGGCGGAGTTCCTCAGTGCATCTGGACCCCGATACGGGTCCGTTCCGGAAGCCGACATACATCCGCGGCAGGTCCGCTGCGCAGTCCTTTTGCTGTGTGGGATGATGCACGTTTATGCTTGTTGAACTAGTGGTACTTATTGCCTCTGCGAAGGAGGTTATGTTTGTTGACTTTCAACTTGTGAAGGTTTTATTTCACTTACACTGACACGTGTTGTCGTCCAGTCTCCACAGATCACTTAACTCCTCTTTGCTGCCGCTGCACACGCTGCGTTTCTCTTTTCTCTCTCTCTCCCTCTCGCTGTGTGTGAAGAGCAGCCCCGCCCCTCAGTGATCAGAGCGACAGAGCGGAGGATTTATTTTTATTTTATTTTTTCAGAGAGAGACCGAGAGCAGTGCAGGGACATCTAATATGTTAGCATGTTGGCATATGTTAACGTATGCTAACTAACATATGCTAACTTCCGTCGAAGTTAGCATATGTTAGCATATGCGCCACAAGCCTCGCTCCGTCCTTTTTTTTTTTTTTTTTCCCAAGCCTCGCTCCCTCTGTGTGTGCGCGTGTGTGACGTCAGTGAGACAGAGCGGGAAACAGCCCTCCCCCTCCTTAACTGCTGCTGCAGGTGCTTTGATTAACCGAGAAGCACAGAACCACTCCCTCGAACCACTGCCATTTACTAAAAACGTAAACCAGTTACTCACAAACTTTTTTCACAGTGACTACCACAAGGCTTCCATGAACACAGACATGTATTTTTTATTCGTCCTAGTGTAAAAAAAGTGGACATTCTAGCGAGTTGAAAACTACCGTCCGTTAAACTTTTGTGACGAAAAACTTTGCTGAATTAACATTGGGTCCTATGGAGCAGTTAGGCTGTCCACTCCTCACTTCTAGGCTTCTCATTCAAAAACTGTGAATCCTATCGGTTAGGTAGACACATTGTAGGCATCAGGACAAGTATGACTACTACTTTGGAGAAAATTTTGTGTGTAGAGTGAAATTTGTGGAAGCAATCACAGTTTTAAAAAAATATTTTGAACATTTTTTCAGAGCAGCCCGCCCTCTAACTGTTGGGCCTCTCACTCTAGCGCGAACATTCCGCGCAATACACACCCATTATAAACCCGAAAAAAACAATTTTCGCGACTATGTCGAAAATAGGTCCGACCTGGAGAAACTGAATAATAGCACACCCGCCCCGATCGATACGCACGTTCTGATGTATTTTTTGTGTATGTGCGATGAACTGTGCGGGAGGAGATAGCGACCGAAAATCCGTGGGAATAATAATAATAAAAATAGACGACAATAACAAGTAGTGGGCTGTGCTTGCACAGCCCCACTAATTACCATGAACTCATAGAAATGAGAGTGTGAGCAGACCTTAAGTTTTCTAGGAGTTTGCTTCAGACCTGTGGAGGATAACAAATAAATCCTCTTTGACTTTTAATTTAGACTCTAGGTGGAAGCAGATCCAACCCAGACATTCTGACAGCCCTGAAGGTTTTATAGATCCTAATATTAATATGTCAATATTTATAGTAGTAAACCTTACATAGTGCAATATTTTCAACAGATATCACTACTAATGGACCATAAATTACTTCTATAACGTCTGTGAGTTATAGCTATATATACTACTCTGATCCCCAGATGGGACCAGCAGAGGACACAGACGAATAGGAGGCCAGAACCTGAGAGCCATTAATCATGTGACTTCTCCAGTTGCTCGCTCCCCAATGGCTGGCACTTCGGTGAGTCAGTGGAAACAGCAGCACCTGCAGGAGATGTTCGGTTGTCATGATGTAGATGTGCAATTAAATGCCAGGTCAAGTTTTCCAGGTCAAGTTTTCCAAAAACTGCCAAAAACTACTGACTGCATAGCATGGATAAATCTAGCATTGAGCAGATATCAAGTTGTTAACAACAGGGTTTTCAGGGAAGTACTGATGTGGATGGTGGAGAGGCTTCAGAAACTCACGTATCAGACATGACACATTTTATTTGTAGATAAACAACCTTTGCAAGTTCAAAGTACTTTTTTTTTTTTTTTTTACCAGGCATTCACATAAGAGTCTATTTGTTTTATTTATTTATTGTTCTTAGTAAGAGAGTCTTGCAATGTAAAAATTTCACTGTCTAAACCACCAGAGACCGGTATAGTAGCCTACAATTGTACTCAAGTAGGAGTAGTTTTACTTTGAAATAATACTACTCAAGTAAAGGCAAAAAGTAGTGATCCAAAAAAATGACTCAAGAGTAAAATGTATTTGGTGAAGCCAGTAAAAAGACTGTCAAAGGTTTTCAGAAAGTTACTAAAGTAAATGTAAGTCGTTACTACAAACCTTTATATACGACAATAAGAGTCTTGAATCTTGCTTTTGTTTCTGATATGCAGAAGTGGCTGAAAATGTCAGTCACGTCAAGACTTCTGTCTCCACTGACAAAGTCCAGCCCTGGGAAACACTTGATATTTCATTTTTCTGCAGGTGTCTGGTAAAAGGACGGTGTTGCTGTCGAACGAGGCAAGGACAGAGATCGCCAAGCAGGCAAGAGCCCTGAAGGAGGACAGGCGAGCGACTCTGGATGCCCGACACAAATACCTGATCAGCCGACTGGCAGACGCCGTGACCCTGGGGGAGGCGGAGGTGGAGGACGTCCTCATCTCTGATGACAAAGTAACTTCACAGTTTTACGCTAGATGTTCAGGTACAGGATCTTTCCTCAGCCTCTAATCATCATGTCTGATTCTTCCAGTTCAGCCTGATTCAGGATTTCTTTGCCGCAAACGGGTCAAAGAAGCTGATTTTCTTCAGTCAGAACGTGAAGCAGGTCACTTTCACACATCAAATCTATCTGAACAGAAATAGCTGCTCTTTCCTATATTTTCTTAAAGTGTTTTCCTATTCTGTCCTTCTCTGCACTCAACAGAATCTGTCCTCCAGTCACCCTTCCTTTGCGGACTGCGTGAGCTCAGCTGTGGGTCAGAGGAAACTCTTCCTCACTACAGGGAGCTCTGAGGTATGAACTGTCTGAGATGTTTAAATGCAACTCCTCACGGAGGAAGCAGAGTTCACTCTGTGTTCATGACTACCCTTACTGGATGAGTTCATTCCGAACAATACTGAACTGCCTGCTTACCTGCATTCACTATTGTCCCGCCTCAGAGATAATAACAGCCTGGTTGATCTGTGTTGTGTTTCTATGGAGGAAAATCCTGTGTGCTGCTTTGTTCACTGGTGATCATGGTGATTCAAAACAGCTCAGGTGACACAGTCTGACATGTGCTGGTAGATCAGCCTGACTTAGGGCACGTAAGGAAAGATCCTGGTTTTGTTCTTACAATAACTTTGGCAGGATGCCTGTGCTTTGCACGAGGCCTTAAAGAAGGAGTGGTGTGATAGATTTTAGAATAAGAGACTCAAAACTGACTCTGTGGTTTAAAGATCAAACTGGTGATTTTCAATAGGACGTGCCCAGTACTCCACCAGAGGCCTGAAGAATTTTCTCTTGGTATCATTACAGTCTGTTGAAGACTGTTGCAGAAAGTGGTTTTATGTCCACGACACTGTGCTTCTCTTTCTGTATCGTCTAGCCTTTACTGGGGAAATGTCTGTTCTTCCTGAGAACCACTGACAAGGCCATAACCTCCGCCAACGTTCAGCAGGTCAGTAACTTGGCTTGGTCGTCTGAGTTCTGACAGACTCCCCGTGGTCTGCGAGGGATGGAGCTACAGTGTGTCTGTGTGTGTTTACAGGAGGTCAACTTTGGCGTGTTGGACTGCAGTGATGGCAGCATCATCAGCAGTCTGGAAACCCTGCTGGCTCACGTCATGTTACCAGCCCTCAGGTCACAGCAGGTACTCACTAACATCCATCCAGCACCATCACAGAACGTGGGTTTGTTTCAGCTTATACAACCTGAATGACAACTTGTTGGCCAGTTTGTCAGAGAAAACGAGAGAAAGACAAAATAACTTGAAAAAATGTGTCAGAAATAACAGCACGCCTTTACTGTTATTGAACCGTGCTATACTCCAGACTATTGAAAGTCTCAGAGACAGTTTAGATTTACTAAAAAAAAAAAAAAATGGATTCCAGCCAAACTTTCTAACCCACTGTACATTTTTCCTGCTGACCCTGCAGACATGGGGCTCAGCGCAGGAGGCTGCTTCCTGTCCACACGTGCAGTCCTTTTTGTCTTCACTGGATCAGTTTATCAGTAATCTGAGCTCAGTTAAAGTCAACCTAGAGAGGAGGTTCCAGCTGCAGCACGTGGAACTTCCCGACACCATCGGCCAGTTGAGCAGCCCTGCAGACTATACTGCTGCAGGTAGGATAGACATACACCATAATACAGCACCGTATATTGAAGCAAACATCAAGATATACAGTGATCAGCCCTAACATTATGACCACAGACGGGTCAAGTAAATACCTCTGATTATCTGGTTATCAAGACACCAAGTCACTTATGATTCATTAGATTTTTTTTGATTTGATCAAACCAAACATGTTGAGTTTTTCCTCTCAGCCAATAACAGCGAGCTGGTGGAGCGTCTGGAGGGCGCGGTCTGCGTGTGGACCAGTCAGATCAAGCAGGTGCTGACAGAGAGCGAGCAGATGAGGAAGGAGGCTGATGATGTCGGACCGTCAGCTGAGCTGGAGCACTGGAAGAGACGCATGGTCACCTTTAACAGGTAGACAAAGTCACAGAGGACCAAACTGGGTTCAAATTTACCTCTCAGAATCATTAAATTCTCATCTCACCTCATCTCATCTATCGTAATCCGACTGATATTTCATTGTCTTCTTTCTGCCTTCATCTCATAATACTTTTGTTCTATCAGCCACTTTTCAGCTTTTATCATCTTGAGTTTAGTTTTGGCATTCTTTGTAATCTTCTTAATTTAGTTTCTTTCATTGTGTGTTTGTGTTTGTTTGTCAGTCTGATGGAGGAAGTGAAACATCCTCAGGTGAAAAGGACTCTGGGAGTTCTGCAGGTGGCCAAGTCTCGGACTCTACGAGCCTGGAGAGAGCTGGTCAGTTTCTAAACTGAAAGTGTTTATTTTTTTATTTCAGCAGCAGTTAGCTGTAAATGTCTGACTTATTGGTTGTGTAGGATGGGGACATCACAGTCGTGGCTAACGAGGCCAAGGACAACGTGAAGTATCTTTACACTCTGGACAAGTTCTTTCGACTGCTGGGGAAATCCACTCCGGTAAAAAAAATCTGTCTATGTCTTTATTCATTTTTGATGAATCAGTAGAGTACATTAAGCACCTAAATATGTTAACACTGTTTACATCTGCCACACAGCAGTTAAACTGAATGAAATCTTGCATAATAGAGTTGACTGGATCCAAAGGTGTTGGAGCCAGTGTTATGTCTCTAACTGTTCTTCCTTTCCCTCCCACTCCCACAGACCAGTATGCTGGAGCACATTCCCAGCCTGATGACCAGCATCAGAATGATTCACACTGTCTCCCAGTACTACAACACCTCAGAGAGGATGACCTCGCTGCTGCTCAAGGTCACCAACCAGATGATCACCGCCTGCAGGAGCTACCTGTCCCAGGGAGTGACTCGCATCTGGGACCACAGCAGGTACCTTGTGGCTTAGCGCTGGTAAGCTGTTCCTAATAAAGTGCACAATGACGGTGTTTGTGTTCCTCAGGCAGGTGCTTCTGCAGAGAATCTCGGAGTGCTGTAATCTGAATGTGGAGTATCAGAGGAGCTTCCAGAGTGTCCGAGATAAACTGAGAGAAAATCCTGGAAACAGACAGTTTGACTTCAGGTAACTGAGTATCTTACAGCGGTCAGTATAGTCAACTACACTGCTGTGCCATGACGCTTTAATTAGGAAGTCAACTAGTCATTGATCATGTGACAATAACAACTTGGATGCCTCTGAGAAGACAGGTGAGGAGCCCAGTGGGTCATTGCAGCAAACTAGCAGCGATTCATCAAGTGTGTGGAAATTCTTCACTTAAAATGATACCCTGTGCCACCATGTCAAGCACAATATATAAGTCAGTCCTGAAATACAACAAATGTACTACTGCATTAGACACTCAGATGAAAAGGCATTCGCTAACATTAGCAGACGAACAGTCCAAAATCTCTGGAGAGCAGTCAGTTAACGATTTCATCAAACGTCCTAGAGAGAAGGAGGCTGCAAATCAACAGTTTGTTGGTGAATATCATTGTCTGAAGTTAACAGACCCTGGCTTCATTATCCTGTCTTACAACACGCTGTGAAGTACTATTAAACACTGTTGACAGTGCAGCACCTATAGGCTCATGTGTTTGTGTTCAGTTCTGTTGTGTTCTTTTAGTTGTCATTGTTGCTGTGGATATGTGTGGATATGTGTACATGATGTCAGTGAATGCACCATGCGAGGGACGATAGTTGTGGCGGAGCTGAGAGTTTTTCAAGCAAAAGCACAGTTAAAAACCAAACAGTATTAAAGGACAGAATTTATACTGTGGAGTTTGTAATCCTCACAGTTTCTGGGAAGATGCACTTTATCTCTGTAAACTTAAAACATTGGTTGAATTGGGTCTTAAACCTGATGTGATCTAAGAAGATATTGAATTTAAGGACCGGCTGTGTTTTGAATGTATTATTTTATGATGTGTGTATTTTTGCTTTTGTCATTAGTCTATAAATGCTCTGTTTCTTCATCTGTTCTTGTACAGTCCTTGGAAAGTATGAATAAAAAAAGAATAAAACATGTCTCGCTCTGTGTGTTTCTGTTTCTCTGTCTTCAGTGAGAACCACATCTTTGGGAAGTTTGATGCTTTCTGCAGACGTCTGGAGAAGGTTGCTGACATGGCGTCTACACTGGAGAGCCTGGCTGCTCTGCAGAACATGAAGGTCCGATGGCGGCCTGTCAGATAAGATTGAAGCATTTTACAAGTCTTTACATTGCTACCAATAGTATCAGCTTCAAACACTAAACGTATTCTTTTGTATATTTTCTAAAAATGAAAGTGAAGTGATTTTGTTTTGTTATGTGAAACATAATAAGAACTGAACTGAAACATAACATAATAAATGTGGACCAATATCTTTGAAAGCTTACACAATTTCTTGCTGAACAGAAATGTAATACAAAAACACATACACAAATTTGTCAAAGAATCAGTGAAGTGTCAAATAAATTCAAACCAATCAGTGCTGTGTTCCAGGTGGAAGGTGTTGAGAAGATCTTTGCTCGCTACCAGACCATTGTCTCTATGACAAAGTCCAAGACCTACGACATCCTGGACCACCGCAAGCTGGAGGTAATGTGCTTTGTAGATACACAAATACTGTTTGTTTTTAATCTAAAAGTCAAACCCTGATTGTGTGTGTGTCAGTTTGACAGTGACTATGCAGACTTCCAGCTCCAGGTTCAGGGTTTGTTCCAGTCTCTTCAGTCTCTGCTGGACCTCTGGTTCAGTCAGTCTCTCTCTGTGAGTTCAGAAGAGTCAGATCTAAAATCAGCTGTAAATTCTCTGTTGGACTGTCACCTTGTGCCTACAGCCACACCTCCTTCAGAGCCAGTGTTTGTGTTTCAGACAGAGCGGATGCTGGAGCTGCTGGCTGTGTTTGAGTTGGGTCCAACGGCTCATCTGGACCTGAAGCAGCACTACCTGCAGCTGCTGCAGCGATACAGCAGAGAGCTGGAGGTGCTGAGGAAGACCTACCAGAAACAGAGAGACAGGCCGCCCATTGGTCGCAACCTGCCTCCGGTACAAACAACTGCTGTCTGACAGCTTAGACTGTAAATAAATATAGACGACGGAACAGTCTCTCAAAAATGTGTGTAGTGTATGTGGACACACGGTGATGCATGGTTATAAGGCATAATGAGACTGGATTTAGGAGCTTTTTCTAACAGCAACACATTATAACGTGGAATCGAAGAGACAGACCCTTAGTAACTTTCTCTGTCCACCTATCTGTCTGTCCGTCCCTGTGTCTTTCTCAGGTGGCTGGCCGAATCCTGTGGTGTCGTCAACTTTTCAGGAAGATTGAAGCTCCCATGTTGATCCTGAAGAAGAAGCTTGACATTCTCAAGGTTCCAACTCTGTCTATAGCACGTTAGTCATATGACTGCTGATAATCAGTGTGAACCCCGTCCGTCTGTCTTTGTCACAGGGACCAGACATGACTAAAGTGATCCGGAGCTACAATAAGATGGCCGTGGTGCTGCTGCAGTATGAGGTGCTGCACTTGCAGGGGTGGCTTCAGGCTGCAGAGAGCACACCGTACTGCCTGAACGCCAGCCTGCTGGTCCGACATCAGAACAGCAAGGTACCGGATGATGGAGAGATGGATGAGGGAATGGATGAATGAATGGAAGAGTAAAGCAGCTCTGCGAGTGCCTAAGTGTATTTAACACACAACATCAGCACAGGATAGACTAGTTATCACAGACAGTGAACTAACCACAGACTGCTTGTCTTTCCTTGGACGTGTCTAGAGCTTGGGCGTGTCTCTGTGTTGGGAGCTTGAACATGTCTGTTTGTTGATGGAGATTGACATTTCTCTTTGTTGCTGGAGCTTGGAAGCGTCCCTTTGTTGCTGGAGCATGGACGTGTCTCTTTGTTGCAGGGTTTCAGACCCTGTTTCGACAGTTTTCTTTTTTCTCAGGAGGTCTTTGTGAACCTGGACCACGTGGTGTTGGAGGTGCTGCAGGAAGTCCGATGGATGACCAAGCTAGGAGTGACTGTGCCAAAGGTCATCCTAAAGATGGTCTCCAGAGAAGCTCAGCTCAAAGCTCTGAACATCCGGTGAGGCCAGCTGTTGGCTTGATTCAGCCCTCGAGTTAATTCGTCCTGCTGTTTCACTTTACTGTGCAAGCAAATAGTTGTTCTTGTGATTTTCAGGCCGAGGGGAAACTATGTTTGGACGTGATCAGTATCAAACTCAGTTTTACTCTTCATGACTCAAGCTGACTTAACCAACCCCGACTCTGCCGAAAGTTGTTCAGTTCAAGTTGACAGAGTCTTCCTGTCTTCTGTTTACCTGTCCCACTTGTCTTAAACCTGTCTTTGATGGACTCCAGGCTCCTGGAGATGCTGCAGGACTACAAGTCCGTGGTGGGCAGAATCCCTTCTCTCCTCTTTCCCCTGATGCAGCCCTTCATTAGCCATGTGGACGCTGCTCTCTGCCCTGGACTCACCATGCTGTCCTGGACATCTCTCAATACTGATGGCTGTAAGGATGTCATCTAAATTATAATGAACAATACATTTATAGGGAATAATGACCCCAGTCTCTGCCTTGTCAGTCATAGACGGTGTGTATCTGGCTCTTAAACAACTGGACCATGTAGTAAAAGTGACCACCGACCTTCTGGACTGTCGCATCGGACGGCTGCTCCAGTCCATGTCATCCTGCTGTCTGCTGGTCCTACCTGAAGACTCACCTGTCTCACCTCAGGACCTCGTGCTGCAGACGGAAAGCTCCGTCCAGGCTGCTGCTGTCACTCTGAACTGGTGATAAAACACACAGATTACAAACAGATGGCATGTTTCCTACAGCTGACGCGTCAGTGCAGCACTTCATTCAAATGAATGAGTCACCGTTCTCTCTGTGTGCAGGCAGAGTCAACAGGTGGAAAAATATGTGTTTGAGCTGATTGAGGAGCTGAAGGGGACGATGAAGACGACGGAGACCGTTAACTTGGAGGTAATGCACTCAAACACACACAGACACACAAAATGTAAACACACCTTAAATTTGTCCTCCTTTTCTGCTGGTTACAGCTTCTTTCTTCTCTGCTTTTGTCCTCTCCTCCCCAGGGATCCTTCCAGTGTCTCCACCCAGACTCCAAACAGAAAACCCGCTGTCTGTCTTGTCTTCCTTGTCATTTCTACACTTTGATTGGCCAGCTCTGTCAACGCAGCACCGAAGCTCTGGTCAAAGGTCAGCTATCTTTCTTACCACATCTCCTACCTCCCTCCATTCAGGCATGACAGAAAGTATGTTTACTTCTTATCTGTTCCTCAGCATGACATTTCCCCTGATCTCCTTTCACTAACTTCTCTCTCCAGCCACCAGATCCTCTCTGGACGCCCTCAGGAGACGACTTCATGTCCCCAAACACCAGTCGCCGTTCTCCTCCTCATCCTCATCCTCATCCAGCAGCCAGTCAGCTCCTCCTCCTCTCTTCCGAGCCTCCATCCAGCTGTCCATCCCCAACATTGTCCTCAGACCCAGTCTAGACGACATTCAGGTATTTGTCTTTGGCTACAGAGACACGTGTCTGTTTTGAGCTCATTCAACATCTGGAAACAGAATAGCAGGACACTGATCAGGATGATCACATGTCACTCATGGCTCAAAGTTTGGGTGTCCACATACTTTGACCACATTGCACGAGCTGTCTGTGTCTGTCTCAGGTTTTTCTTGTCACTCAAACTAAAACTGTGTTCAGGCCTCTGTGAACAAGCTGGTGAGCTCTGTGCTGTCTGTGACCAAAGATATCCCTCTGTGGACGTACGCTCACCTGCACTACAAACAGCAGCAGGTACACTCATCATATGTCTCTGTCACTCATCTCGTTTTGTGATCACCCAATCACATCCCAGTTATTACTCTCTCTATGCGTCCCAGGTGGAGCAGGCGGCGGTTCGGGACGACGACATCCCGGTGAAACCCCCGGTGCTGCGACAGCTGGACAGACAGCTAGCCGAACACAAAGACATCACCAAGTCAGTCCAATGGAGGAGACACCAATATAACAAGCACATAGGCAGCACTTCCTGTCCATGACACAGAGCAGATATCTCTAGTTAACTTGTGTTTCACTGACAAAGACCAAGCCTTAATTGATGCAAATAAGGTCATTGATAGACATGTCATGAGAGAAGTGGATGGAGGGATGAGAAGGGTCAAACGGTATGGGATGAAGAGGGGTCAGGGGAATGGGATGAAAAGGGGTTGAGGGGAAGACATGGAGGGGCGGAATGTGTAGACGAATGATGGTAGAGTCTCACAGACTTACAGAATGAGACTCGGGGTGGGGGCACATCTCAGGAAGCTTTGGATCCTTGTTGCATGGTTCCTGTAATGAAAGCTGGATGAGAACTGACACAAACAGAGAGAGAGAGTTTAAAGCCACCCATATCCCAATGATATGGGCTGTGGTGTACTTCCTGAACTATAATAACTTCATAAAGAATGTGATGCTAGTGGAAGTTATTTCATTCAGATGTCTCCTCCGTAGTTAAGGTTTGACTAGCAGCATTCAGTTAGCTATTTAGGATCCTTATTGCTCCTCATTATCTGCTTCATTTCATTTTGAATGTAAAAATGTCACAAACACAACATGTAACAGGATGCACATGCTGGAATCAAGTATTGCAGAGCATCTAAAATGACAGTTTACCAGCTACGGTTTGCTCTTTGCTAGGTTAGTGATCCAGCTCAGCTCCATTGTGTCGTCTCAGAAAACTCAGGCTGCTGACACACTGAATGAACTCAGTCACTTCTCTACTCTGTGGAACCAGGTTTGTGTTTGTGTGTATGCGTACTGTACTGTTGATCCTGAACTGTGCTAACATGAGGTGTGTTTAGGACCCAGAGGAGCAGGTGCAGGCCTTCCTGCAGTCCGACCCTTCACTGACAGAGTTCAACGCTCAGATCTCCCTCTACTCAGTGAGCACATGACCCCTCATTATTCTCAGGATATAATCATGTTTGTTAATTCAGTAATGAATAAGTGTCTCCCACTGTTTCAAACCACAACAGTCAACTAATTAAAAGTTAAAGCCTCTGCTGGAGCATGTCGTGGAGTTCTTCCTTTTTACTGACAATGTGTTTCTGCAGGAGCTGGAGGTGCAGATTTCAGAGCTCCCGGCGTATTATATGGTGGCTTCCAATCTCTTTGAGACCGACCAGCTAAAGCTGGCGCTCACTCAGGAGTGTCGCGTCTGGAAGCGAGTTTTCGGAGCCGCGCTCAACCACCGGGCGTCAACCGACATGAACGACATCTTCTCTTTCTTGGAGGGGGTGACAAAGCGCCTGCAGCGTCCAATCACAGACCTGGAGGATGTCAGAGGAGCCATGGCAGCGCTCAAAGAGGTCAGCCTGATTGGCTGCTTGAAATCTGTCTAATAGTTTTATTTTTTTCATTCATTGATTGCAAGGATATCACAAATATTATATCTTACTAAATGTTTTTGTTCATTAACTCTTTTTGCTCGTTCTTCAGGAAGTAAACATTTTTCCTGTAGTTTTCTTGTCTCAACTTTTATTCACTCATTATTTTCAGTGAGATTATTCTCATTCATTCATCACCCTACAGATTATAGCTCCCTTCATTCCTTCACTTATTCATCTCGTCATTCTTTCCTATTTGAGGTTCGGGAGGAGGAGATTCGTATCGACGCCACCATCGGTCCAGTGGAGGAATCCTTCGCTCTGCTCAACAAACACGAGTTGCTTTTCAATGACGGGAGTGCAGAGCGTGTGGATGGCTTGACGTACGCCTGGAAAAACCTCAACACCCTGGTGAGACAGGGGGAGTGTTGGAGACTTATGGGTGTCCTCACAGGTACAGACCATAGACTGCATTAAGATGGAAGATGGAACAAAAGTCACGCCAAAACAAGTAGAGCTCCCCCTGGTGACTGGCTGTAGTATAGGTCATAAGCTCCACCCCCTCCATGTTAGTGGAGCTAAGAAACAAGCATCAGTTTGGCCAATGCAAGGATGTGGAGATACATTGTCTAATTTATATACAGTCTATCGTCCAGACATGCAGATGGTGTGTGTGTTGTGGGTTCAGGTTTTGGAGAATCAGAACACTCTTGTGAAGATTCAGCCCACTATGAAGGCAGACCTGCTCTCTGCAGTGCAGACCTTCCATAGCGACGTTCAGAACTTCTGCACCAGCTACAACGACAGGTACCAACACTCCCCAGACAAATGGTTATGATGCACTATAATATATGCATGAAGTAAAATGTGTGCATGTATGCGTGTGTGTAGGGGCCCCGGGGTGGAGGGCGTGGCTCCAGCTGAAGCCAGTGAGCGGTTGCAAAGTTTTCAAGCTGAGTTTGATCAGTTGTGGAGGAAATACATTACCTACTCTGGAGGGGAGGAGCTGTTCGGGCTACCTGTTCATGGTACGACTGACAGACTCACTTACTTCTCTGCTCCCGTCTTTCCTTCTAATCAGCCCTGTCTTCCCTGCAGAGTATCCAGAGTTGCAGAGGATTAAGAGGGAGCTCTCTCTGCTCTCAAAACTTTACACTTTGTACAACTCGGTCATTGTCAGCGTCTCCGGATACTACGACATCCTTTGGGCTGACCTCAATATCGAGAAGATCAACACAGAGCTGCAGGACTTCCAGAACAGGTAGAAGAAGGAGGATGTCTGACACTGTCAACCAATGTCAACACTGAAAACGTAAACGGACATAGTTTTATTTGTTATTTTTATTTCTCTCACGGCTCCTCTTCTGTTGTGTTTTCAGGATTAGGAAGCTCCCAAAGGCCTTGAAGGAATGGCAGGCCTTCAGAGATCTGAAGAAAACCATTGATGACTTCACTGAGACCTGTCCTTTACTCTACATGATGGCTAACAAGGTCAGACTTGCAGTTGTGCTTTATAATTTAAATCTGATATCAGTTTATCTGTTTTACAGACTGAAGCATTAGCGTCCTCCGACCATCCCTAATCAGTCATTACCTTCCTGGTTCTTTCAGGCCATGCTGCACAGACACTGGACTCGTATCAGTGACTTGACCGGTCACAGCTTCCAGGTGGAATCAGACAGTTTCTCTCTCAGAAACATCATGGAAGCTCCGCTTCTGAAATACAAAGAAGACATTGAGGTACTGATGTTGTTGGCCTGGACAGAAAAGCAAACAAAGTCACCGCCCATTGTCTCAGATCTCGATAACGATCTGTGTTTTTTTTTTTATTTAACCTCCCATTCTAACCAGTCATTTGCTATAATCGTAAAAAGTCCAAGATCACCTCACTCAGGATCATCAAGATTGATCAGTGTCAACCATGAAACATATGCCTGTGATCCTGAAAATACCACAACCCTAAACCATTGAAAAACTGCTAAAACTATCCTTGAAAGATCTTTGATCTTGAAATGTCTACTTATATTTAGAAGTAGAATAACTGAAAGAAAAACAAACTGAAGAATAAAACCCTGAGAAGTCCAGACTTATCTTCAGTTGATGGTCAATTTGACCCCCTGTAAACTGTATCAGCTCATGTAATCTCATGTAAAAAAAACTCTGTGCTCAGGATGTTTGCATTAGCGCAGTGAAAGAGCGAGACATCGAGGCCAAGCTAAAGGACGTGGTGGCCGAGTGGAGCGGCCAGACGCTCAGCTTCGCCACCTTCAGGACCAGAGGAGAACTGTTGCTAAAAGGAGCCGAGACCGCTGAGAAGATCTCCATGATGGAGGACAGTCTGATGGTGCTGGCGTCACTGCTGAGCAACAGGTAGCGGGACCAGGGACGAAGCAAGGAAGCAATGAAGAAGAGAAGGGATAGAAGAAAGAAAAAGACAGAAAGAAATATGAGAAAAAAAGGACGTGGATTATAGAAAGCCAAGAGTGCAGAAATAAAGGGGTGGATGAATGATCTGTGGTCCTTCCTCCTGCAGGTACAATGCTCCGTTCAAGCCGTCCATCCAGCTATGGGTCCAGAAACTCTCCAACACCTCCGAGATCATTGAGAAGTGGTTATCGGTTCAGAACCTGTGGATCTACCTGGAGGCGGTGTTTGTGGGTGGAGACATCGCCAAGCAGCTGCCTCAGGTCAGAAAAGAGGCTGGGAATAATTATAGCTTGGACACATTGGTTTGTTCACTTGCTGGCCTCTTCTACTATTCTCTCTTTTCCTGTCTCTACTTGGCCTCAAGCAGATGGGTCCCTCCATATGCTCATGGTTTTTTCTTTGTCACTGTCGACTTAGTGGTCTGGGGTTTTCACGCCGGGTGCTGTGAAGTGTAAAGAGACTATTTGTAATGTTATTGAAGCTATATAAATTGAACTGAACTGAATGTGAAGCTTTAACTCTTCCAGGAGGCCAAACGTTTCCAGAACATTGACAAGTCGTGGCAGAGGATCATGCAGAGAGCACACGAGATCCCCAACGTGGTTCAGTGCTGCATGGGAGATGAGACACTTAGCCAGGTGCTGCCCATGTGCCCATGAGCAACACCACACTCACAATGCTCTTAAATCGTGTATGTCTGTACTACGACTGGAAGACATGCCTGACTTTGACCAGCTTCTTCTCATCCTCCTCCTCCTCCAGTTGCTCCCTCACTTGCTGGAGCAGTTGGAGCTCTGTCAGAAGTCTCTGTCTGGTTACCTGGAGAAGAAACGCTTGGTGTTCCCTCGTTTTTTCTTCGTGTCCGACCCCACCCTGCTGGAGATCCTCGGCCAAGCTTCTGACTCGCACACGATACAGGTAGTACACAAGAGGATAGGTGATACACAGCTCATGGAGCTTTCATCCACATTCTCTCTCTCTCTCTGTGTCTCCATCAGGCTCACCTGCTCAGTCTGTTTGACAACATTAACAGAGTTGTTTTCAGCGAGAAAACCTACGACCAGATGATCAGTTTTCAGTCTCAAGAAGGAGAAACTGTGGAGCTGAGTCAGCCTGTCCTGGCACAGGTATACAGACACCCAGTGACTATTTCAGGTCTCTTCTAGGTGTCTTTCTTTTTCTTAATCTTATGGAGTAAGTATGGATTGCATCTTTAGTTCTTGGAGATATCTCTTCCAGGGAAACGTGGAAGTGTGGTTAGGACAGCTGCTGGCCGGAGTGAGGCTCACCCTCCACAGTATCATACGTCAAGCTTACTTGGCCATCAGTGACCCTGGGCTGAAGCTGCTGGAGTTCCAGTCTGCGTTTCCAGCTCAGGTCGGCCTGCTGGGGATCCAGATGATCTGGACCAGAGATGCAGAGGAGGCGCTCGTCCTCAGCAAATCTGACAAGAAGGTGCTCTCACTTTAAAAACAGGATCGGCACGAGGGAAGGATGTCACTTTTTATCATGCTGATACTCTCCACGCATTGTTGCCGGCTGACAGATCATGCAGACAACCAATCAGAAGTTCCTGGATCTCCTCAATGAGCTAATCGACATGACGACAAGAGAACTGAGTCGGAACGAGAGGACCAAGTATGAGACGCTCATAACCATCCACGTCCATCAGAGAGACATCTTCGATGACCTGGTGGGCAAACAGAAGGTCGGACAATAATCTAGTCTAGTATTGATCAGAGAAGTAAATATAATTCTGTCATATTATCTCCATCAGGTGTGTATGAACGTGCGGGCAGCGTCAGACTTTGAGTGGCAAAAACAGTCAAGGTTTTACTTTTTGGAGGAGACAGACAGATGCGTCATAGAGATCACAGATGTGGAGTTCAGCTACTGCAATGAGTACTTGGGCTGCACAGACAGACTGGTCATCACCCCCCTGACAGACAGGTACGTACACACCCACTGACTGCTAGCAGATACGACTCAGTCACGTTCAACATCGTTCAACATCGTTCCAGGTGTTACATCACTCTGTCCCAGGCTCTGGGGATGAGCATGGGTGGGGCTCCAGCTGGTCCCGCAGGAACAGGTAACACAGTAGATGTTTTCAGAGACAATCCACTGCAGTATTCATTTATGGGCTATTGCATGTTGCTGTAATTTGTGTTTGCAGGTAAAACAGAGACCACCAAAGACATGGGCCGCTGTCTGGGCAAATATGTGGTGGTTTTCAACTGTTCGGACCAGATGGACTACAGAGGACTGGGACGCATCTATAAAGGTCTATACTTCACTGCAGTGATGTGCTGGTAGCTACAGGAACCCTCCTGCTTGCTGATTTGTATTCAGTCAGTCCTGATTGACTGACATGAGCTTTTGATTGTTATCCAGTCCTGTGCATTCTCCAGTTTAACCAGTTAAAACTGTGGGGATCAGTCGAACTTAAGCTCTAAACTGATTCCTTACATGTCCACATGTATGTCTTCATCATGCACATAGCTAAAATCTGCAAACCTGTGTAAAAATATACCTTAGATATTCCAGAACAAAAACTGTTGAGTTCTGGTCGCCCAAAGACGAATTTGGTCTTTGAGGGGCTGAACTGAAGACAGAAATATGTAATAGGTCTCTGGCAAACTGAAAACACAGCCTCCCACAGTTCTCTTACTGCAGCTGAACCTATTTGTGTCAAAGTTAGCACTTAGCTCATACATCAGTACAGTGCTGATTAACCATATAAAGCTTGATAGCTTGAAGTGACGGTCACTGGGGAGCCTTGTTTAAACACACTGTTTTCCTGGATGTGTCTTCAGTTTGTTGTGGTCTGTTCCTGCAGGTCTGGCCCAGTCCGGTGCCTGGGGCTGCTTTGATGAGTTTAACCGCATCGAGCTGCCGGTGCTTTCTGTCGCTGCCCAGCAGATCTACATCGTCCTGCAGTGCAAGAAGAACAAGAAGAAACAGTTTGTGTTCACAGACGGAGACGTGGTCGACATGGACCCCGAGTTCGGCATCTTCCTCACTATGGTACTGGAGCTCTGATCTAGAATTTTATATTTCAGATATTTTTGTTATTTTCAAAAACTAGCATCTGAGAATTGATCCTTCTCTAAAGGGGTGAGAGATCTGGAACTGATCTACTTCAGAACAAAAATGGGTCTAATGTTGCACTACACTTCCTTCCTTTTTATTTAAATATGATTATGAAAATGTTTTCAGTTTATCTCACAGTGAAATAACAAAAGGAATGTCCATGGCATTTACATTCTGATATAGTGCACAACATTTTTCAGATGCCTGACTGACTTTTAGCAGCTGATGGTGCTGATGCAGAGTGACAAGCTGTCACTAGTTGGCATCTAAAATCTCAGTTTACTGCTCCCTGTATCCACCTGTTCTGCCTCAGAACCAGAGTTGGAGAACTGTTGGAGAACCAGTCAACCACAAAGCTCCAGTCTTTACCAGTAACTTCTTCTCCTCCAGAATCCTGGTTACGCCGGCCGCCAGGAGCTGCCAGAGAACCTGAAGATTCAGTTCCGCACGGTAGCCATGATGGTCCCAGACCGAGCCATCATCATGAGGGTCAAACTGGCCAGCGCAGGTTTCCGTGACAACCAGGTCCTCAGCAGGAAGTTCTACACCCTCTACAAACTGTGTGAGGAGCAGCTGTCTAAACAGGTTGGAGGACGCAAGATCTCTGTTATCCATTCTTCCAGCACTTCTTTCTAAGCCATCATCTCCAGTCACGTTTTAAATCTTCCTCTTTTGCCAGTTACCATGACTAGTGTATATATCTCAGATATATTGTTTTTTACACTAGGTCCATTATGATTTCGGTCTGAGGAACATTTTGTCTGTTTTGAGGACGTTGGGAGCGGTGAAGAGGTCCAACCCGTCGGAACCAGAGAAGACGGTGGTGATGAGGGTGCTGAGAGACATGAACCTCTCCAAACTGGTGTGTTTTTTGCAAATGAACGAGAAAAAAAAACTTCACATGATATAAAAACCAAGGCGGTGTGAGGACAAACTCTGTTTAATATGCACTCCACCTGATTCACCATTTGCATTCCCATGTGTAGTGTGATGTAGAAGCAGAAGCTGAAAATTTACAATCCTCTTATAGCTGCACTATGAATATTAATGAAGTTTCAGCGCTGCTTGAAGGTTTCTTTCTTATTTCTCCAGCTGAAATGATGTTGGCCAGTTTTCATAGCAGTAACATGGATTCTCCTTCTGCAGGTGGATGAGGATGAGCCTCTGTTCATGAGTCTGATCAATGATCTGTTTCCTGGCATTGGTGGGTTTATCTTTCACACCACATGACACAGAAATACACAAACCCAGGCCATGTAACGGTAAACGTTCTAAATCCTTCGGAATCTTCCATCTCAGTCTCTGCAGTTCTGGATAAAGCAGGTTACCCAGACTTGGAGTCGTCCATCGTCAGTCAGGCTCAGCAGGCCGGTCTAATCCCTCACCCCCCCTGGATTCTCAAACTGATTCAGCTCTATGAGACACAGCGAGTCCGACACGGTCAGATCCCCATGTTGGCATCATGTTTTCTGGTTGTTTGTCTTGTTCTGGTTAATGTGGTATCTCAGAAACACTTTGAGGGAGTTAGGAAGAAGAATTCAAATTCTAATAAAGGCAGAATTTCACAATAAACTTTAATATTTACAGATGTAGAACCACAGTGTAGTGATTAACTGATTTTAGGGGTATTCCTCAACAAATCAACAACTGATTTAAAACATTCTTATTTTCTCAATAGTCAGTGGCAGATTATAGTCCTTTCCAAACCCTCCTTGAAAATGATGAAATGAAGATCCAGTTAAATTTGTTTTCTTGCTCTGCGTTAAAATGTGAAATGTTCACCCTGAGAGCAGTGAAATCAAATCACAGAGAGAGTAAAGTTACAGAGGCACCTTAGGAATGAGTAGAGCTCTATTGTCCTCGTGCAGGTATGATGACGTTGGGTCCCAGCGGCTCTGGGAAAACGTCCTGCATCCACACGCTGATGAAGGCCATGTCAGAGTGTGGCTCCCCCCACCGGGAGATGAGGATGAACCCTAAGGCCATCACAGCCTCGCAGATGTTTGGAACGCTGGACGTCACCACCAATGACTGGACAGACGGCATCTTCTCCACTCTGTGGAGGAAAACTCTCAAGGCCAAAAAGGTTGATATGCCCTCAGTGAACTAAGATCTATAGAGCAACTTATTGGTTAGTTTATATGTCACTCATACTGATTCAGTGCTAAACAAAGACACAGTAAGCAGACAGAAGAGATTACATACACCTTGATGTATCCATTTGTTAGAAATGCACAGATGCGTGGTGTAGCATTCTGTGTGTATGTCTCAGGGGGAATATATCTGGATTGTGCTGGATGGTCCGGTGGACGCCATCTGGATTGAGAACCTGAACTCGGTTTTAGACGACAACAAGACTCTGACACTGGCGAACGGAGATCGAATCCCCATGGCTCCCTGCTGCAAGGTGAGAACAACTGAGACACAACAAAAACATTAGTTGCAGCAGGTTTAAGACCAATCTGTGGGCCCTAACACACTGAAGATATTGTACTCTCCAGGTTGTATTTGAACCCCACAATATCGACAACGCCTCCCCAGCCACTGTGTCCAGGAACGGTATGGTGTTCATGAGCTCCTCTGTGCTCAACTGGAGCCCCATCCTTCAGGCCTGGCTACAGAAACTACCAGAACAGCAGGCTGAAGCCCTAAAACTCTGCTTCGACTCCTGCTACCAGGTAATGATGACATTCATCAAATCACTAGTCTGTCCAGGCAGCCAGTAGTTTCTGTTTCTCTACTCAGCTCAGAGAGAAAGTGAAGCTGTAACTCAGCTTGGCTTTAAATACAGGGCTCGTAAGCTGTCTGACCCACAGCATAACCATTCTGCTTCATTCTTAAAAATTGGATTGCACTCCAAATGAAATATCCATAATGCTGTAAAGCAAATGTGTTCTCCTGTTTCACCTGCAGGACTTGTTGGACTTTGTCTCCACTGCTGTGTCTCCTAAAATGCCGGTGCTGGAGTGTATGTACATCAGACAGACTATTGACCTTCTGCAGGTAGGACACACCAATTAATCATAGAGAAGAACTGAGCACTGAGTGAAGAGCAGCAGACACATTTCACTGTGGCTCAGTAGGTAGAGCGGGTTGTCCACGAACCAGAGGGTTAGCGGTTTGATCCCCGGAATGTGCCACATGTCGAAGTGTCCTTGTGCAAGACAGTGAACCCCCAGTTGCTCCCAGTGCGTGGCACTAGTGTGTGAATGTGTGCGTGCTTGTGTGAGTGAATGGGTAGATGTGTCTCTGACTGTAAAAGCGCTTTGAGTACCAATAGGTAGAAAAGCGCTATATAAAAGCAAGGCCATTTACTGTGTGCCATCGTGCTGTGAATGAACCCATCGGGTATTTGAAAAGACAACTGATGGGTTCTTCCAAAGCACAATGGCGTAAGTGAGTTTCTGGTGGACACCACCAACAGATATTCCTGATAGAAACCTCAAATCCCCACCAGTCATTTAGAACTGAAGACTTGGATTAAAACAAAGTGTTTAAGGAACCCAACAATTCCAGAGGGGTATTGCACAAAACTAGGATAAGGGATTTAAGCCGGGATATGTTGATTATCTGAAGGCTAAATTATCTCTGATTGGCTAATTCAGCCGGGATAATCAACATATCCCAGCTTAATCCCTTATCTTGGTTTTGTGCAATACCCCCCAGATGTCTGCTGTACTGTTTATATTGTGACCTAATCCTAGTTTTTGTGTAGCACCTGGGAGCAGTTTAGAGTTGCTTGCTCAAGGCACCTCTGCCTTGGACATGGGGGAATGCAGACCTGTGACCCTTTGGACCCAAAGCTGCTTCTCTAACCGCTACTCTACTGCTGCTCCACACCTGTTGTCTCCTCTTTATCCTCCTGGTGTCTTTTAGTCTGAGTACATGTATACATCTGTGTGCTCAGGGCTTGCTGCCAGCAGCGGAGGAGAAACAGAGTTGCTACGGTGACGTGGGCCGACTGTTTGTTTTTGCAGTCATGTGGTCTTTGGGTGCTTTGCTAGAGCTGGAGGACAGAACCAAGATGGAGGCCTTCCTGAAGGTGTGTGAATGCCTGTCTGTTCTGTCATGTTGAGGCTGAGATGGTTTTTCAGATTTTTGACCTTTCCTTTGACCTTTGGCACCACCCTCAGGACAAACTTTCCTCATCAGCTCTGCTCCCCGTTGTGAATTTATCCAGGGGGAGGTAGGACCCAAGTGCAGGACAAAAAGCGACGAGGCAAGAGTAGGCAAAACTGGCGTTTAAATAAATTAAAAAAGAAACAAAAGGCGCTGCTGGAACAGCAGGAAGTCCAAAGGCAAAATCAAAACCTTCAAAAGACAAAAAAAGTAACAAGAGACTAGAAACAAAAAAACCTGAAACACTACGCAGAGGGGTAAAAAAAAAACATGGAGAATGACGAAACAAGGAACAAAGGGGAAGGCAGGGCTATATATGCACATGAGGAACAGAGGGGTGACGAGACACAGGTGACACAAATCAAAGACAAGGAGGAAACCAATTACCCAAACACAGGAAAACACAGGGAGTTAAACAGAACTTTTAGAACAGAACAGAAAAATTAACAAAATAAAACAGGAAGACAAGAAACATGAACGAAACTCAAAACACGAACACAGGTGAAACCAAGCCAGAACCATCACACCCCCAGTCTAAATAAAAACTATAATAAATGCTGCAATGGAAAGGCTTTACAGTGGTTGTTTAAGCCATCATCTGCAATCATTGCATCTAATTTCCACCAGGTTGCTACCTTGTTCTTTAGCTCAATTTTCACACCTTTTAGACAGAGTTAGGTCTTAGAGTATTATTTAGTTAAGTGATGTGTTTTTACTTTGCTCTGTGTCTGGAATGTGACCATGCTTGCATGTTCTTCTGTTTTAAAGGGAAACAGCTGGTCTCTGGATCTGCCAAACACTCAGGACGAGCAGACCATCTTTGAGTTTACTGTCAGCGAGCAGGGCCAGTGGGAGCACTGGTCCAATAAGGTCTGTGGTCTATGACCCAGTATGTAACCATCTCAACTCCTGCATTATTTTGTCACAAAGAGAAAATAAAGATCAGTTACTAGATCTGTGCTAGTCACTAGCGCATTCTATTTCAGGGTTTTAACAGATCCGTTGTGGATTCTCTTATTATCGCAGCACCTTGAAGGCTCATTAAGGTGAACTATACGTTCATCTTTGACTTCTCCGTATGTTTTCAAGTGATCCAGAGAAAACAGATGTCACAAATGAACCCGTTATGTCAATAAGTCTGCGCTTTGTTTTCTTCAGATGACAAAATAATGAACCTCCAGATGATGGAGTTAAATCATTACAACTGTGCTCATCCTCACTGAAAGGTCCAAAGTAAACATGTGTGACTTCAGTGTTTATTTGTGTGTGTTTATAATTCAGGTTCCAGAGTACATCTACCCCAAAGACCATGTTCCTGACTACTCCGCCATCCTGGTTCCCAACGTGGACAACGTGAGAACCGACTTCCTGATGCAAACCATCATGAAGCAGAGGAAGGCAGTGCTGCTGATCGGAGAGCAGGGAACCGCCAAGACTGTCATGATCAAAGTCAGAGTTTTTCTCCATAAACCGCTCTTTGTGACTTATAATGTGGATATTTTAAAACTGGAATAAACACATTTAAAGTGTTTGTTTGAAAAAAAACTGCAGTCCTCAGCATTCAGCTTGTCACTCATGCTGACACTGCATGCCCACCCCTCCACCACAGGGTTACACCAGTAAACTCGACCCAGAGACCCACCTCAGTAAGACGGTGAACTTTTCATCGGCGACACTGCCCGGCATGTTCCAGAGAACCATCGAGAGCTACATTGATAAACGAATGGGCGCCACCTACGGGCCCCCATCTGGGCGCAAGATGACTGTCTTTGTGGACGACATCAACATGCCTGTGATCAACGAATGGGGAGACCAGGTGGGCCCCAGTTTTCTGTTGTGCAGTTTAACATAATATTTTAATGTAGTGTTTACTTG
Organism: Planiliza haematocheilus; assembly: GCA_005024645.1. NCBI lineage: Eukaryota > Metazoa > Chordata > Actinopteri > Mugiliformes > Mugilidae > Planiliza > Planiliza haematocheilus. Next base: position 2,306,558 of record SRSE01000383.1, on the reverse strand, counting down.
CTCTGTTCTCCCTTCTCTGGCTCACACAAATAATCAGTGTATTTGTGTTTTTTTTGTGCCTACATCCCAAAAATGATAAGATTATTTCGATGTCCGTCCTCTCTCTTAGATAACCAATGAGATTGTACGTCAGCTGATGGAGCAGGGGGGTTTCTACAGTTTGGATCGTCCAGGAGAGTTCATCACTGTGGTGGACGTTCAGGTAACGGAACTAGACACAGAGGCGAGTTACCGTCTGAGCCCAAAGACCCATCTGTGCTTCTCTTAGGCTGCTCGTCTAAAATCTTTATTTCATCAGCTGCTCAGCTACAATTCATCCAGTTCATGTCTTTCTTTTTTTTTATCCTTTTGAGCCACTAAGAGTAAACTTTCCCATTACAGCAGCTGAGGATGAGTAGTTGAGAGCCCCGTCTCAGTACACATGGTTTGAATTTGTTTAAGTGGAGATCATCTGTGGTGTTAAACACTTGTTCACTCTTAGTGACCTGCACGACAAAATGAGCTGATTCCAAAAGGGTTTTCTGTTTGTTTGTGGAGGTCAGACCTCTGACTATAATGCTGTCCAGAAATAAACATCAGTGTGACCTCAGTGCTCAACATAATTAGTCAGTATCAACAGAAACTGAACATTGTAGACAGAAAATCTGAAAAATCGCATGCTCTAAATAGTCCAGCCAGCTGTTGGGTAGGTGAGAAGTGTCCTGGAGAAGAGCTGTTTGTTCGTCCTGGTCAGAATGACAATCCTAAATATTAGTAGACCTGCATGAAGCTAGAAGAACTGCAATGTGACCGCTGCCTAAATGACCTCCAACAGCTGGTGGCAGCCATGATTCACCCCGGCGGCGGTCGGAACGACATTCCTCAGCGTCTGAAGAGGCAGTTCTCCATCTTTAACTGCACACTGCCCTCCAACTCCTCCATCGATAAGATCTTCGGCACCGTGGCTCAGGGATACTTCTGCTCGGAAAGGGGCTTCCCTGATGGGGTCTGTGAACTCGCCACCGCCCTCGTGCCCACCACCAGACGCGTGTGGCAGGCTGTGAAGGCAAAGGTGAAATGCTTTTATTCTGAAGGCCAGCTGTGTGTTTCAGTAGAACAGCTTTACCTGGTGCAACTTGATTCATCCTTTTGAACCTAAAGATGTTCTCTCTGATGGATGAGCTGGACTTAAGCTCAGGAGCTAGACCACGCCACATACCATTCTATTTACCACTCTTACCTATAAAAGGGTGTCCTCACCCTCTCTCTCTCACCCACTTCACAGCCCCACCCTCTGTATCCATTTCTGTTATTTTATTCCTCTTCCACCTTTCATTACAGAAACCAGGGTACAAGAAACAAGGTTTCTCACATTCAGCCACTACATGTTGACCTCTGTGTTTCCTCAGATGTTACCGTCTCCTGCCAAGTTCCACTACATCTTCAACCTGAGGGACCTCAGCAGAATATGGCAGGTATATAACACTTCTTATTTTAATCACGTGTATCTACTGCAAAGAATTTTTTTTTACTATAGAAACATGAACCACATTCTATGGTTCTGCCGCTGTGCTTCTGAGAAAATAAAACACAGATAAAAATGTGTGATGGCTTAGTTTAAAGTCGTGTACTGTGCTGCAATAGATGTGTCAGAGTGGGCGTCGCTCTGTGTGTTTCAGGGGATCCTGACAGTAAAGTCTGACGTGTGCCAAAGCTCCGAGGTCCTTTCCGCTCTCTTTCATCACGAATGTTGCAGGGTGATAGCTGACCGGTTCATCGACAGCAGTGACAGACACACTTTCGACGGCATCCTGGAGAAGGTGTGTGCTGTTTAGTGTGCTCAGTTTATACTGTCTGTAGTGAATGTTCATAGCAAAGATCCTCAATAAGCCCTGTATTCTAGATACAGTAGTATAGTAAGAATACAGAGAATAGCACAATTATAAAATGAAAAGAAAAAATACTTCACATGCTACTTAAGCTAAAGTTTAAATTGTCAAATTAAAGTAATTCTACCCTACTGAGACCCTGTGTCCTTATATGGGGACATTAAGTTTTTAGGTTTGTGGCAGCTTATTCTGCATTCTGCTCCATTTATACCTGTTGTCCTCATAAGTGGACACTTTTGTCTGCCATCTAGTGGTAGCAGTTGGTCACTTCACTAGTCGGTGTTACAAAAACAGGACACATTACACACACATCAGATTAATTCTACAGCTGATCACGGGACCAAAGTGGACAAGGTACAAAACCTCATCAGATTTTACAGTTGAAACTTGTTTATTATGCTTATTAAATTCTCTAGTTTGTTATGGCATGGGCATTTAATAAATTCTAACTATTTCCAGTTCAAAGATAATGCTTATTTTTTATTCTTCTCAGGTGGTGCTATTAATTCCAAACCTTAGAGAAATTAAAAATGCTCTCTAAACCAACGCTTGGGTCTCAGGAGGCTACAGTCAAATGTGTAACTGATTTTTTCTGTGTTTTTTGTAAAATCTTAACGTATCAGAACCACACCTGATAAGGCGGAGCAAAAAACACATTAAAATATATATAGCAGATTTAGTCTCAAAGTAAATCTACATTTTTCTCAGTGTTACTCACCTGTAATCTGTACTGCGGACACAGTTATGTATTTATGTGTCTCACCCTGCTCCGACTCAGATCACAGTGGAGGATCATGGGAAAGCCCTCACAGAGCATGCACAGTGGGACAGCTGCTTTGTGGACTTTCTGCGTGAAGCCCCAGAGGCGACAGGAGATGAACCAGAAGACGCTGAGCTGGATGCCCCAAAGGTTTCTGAAATTAGTTATGTCTTTAATTAATGTCTTTTTAATCACTTCTATGTTTTTGAAATATAGTACAATATACTGCAGTAGCATTGTCCAGAATTTAGAATGCCAAGATGATGAATAATGATTATCCTTGGTGTGATTGACAGGTGTACGAGCCAATCCCGTCTCTGGATGCTCTTGCAGAGCGTCTGTCTGTTTTCCAGCTGCAGTACAACGAGGCGGCGAGAGGTAGAGGCATGGACCTGGTCTTCTTCAAGGTAAGGAAGTCAGACTGATGGCCTTCATTAGACGACCAAGTTGGAGCGTTGAGGTTCATTCACCCGGCTACTTCTGCTGCATTTCTTCTCCCAGAACAATGCTGCTCTTTGTTTAAATCATGATATAGACCTGTTTTTATCAGGTACAGATTCAGCCCATTCAAAACCCAGCATGTAACCCTCATCACAGCTTCGCACTGACATCCACTAACATTAGTGGGCACTTTTCGCAACACTTCTCTAGATTTGCTTGATAGTTTGATGACGTTTGTCTGTCTGCCCTGTGTATTTTTGTGTGGTGCAATGGCAGGACGCCATGACTCACCTTATGCGGATTTCTCGCATCCTGAGGACACCGCAGGGGAATGCCCTGCTGGTCGGGGTTGGGGGGTCAGGGAAGCAAAGTCTGACGAGGCTCGCATCCTTCATCGCTGGATATCAGACCTTCCAGATCACACTGACGAGGTCTGAAACATGATATGCAAAAGTACTACATATTTTGTTGTGTGCTTATGTGATTATGATGCACAAAAAGATTTTCCTTTGTGTCTCTGGAGATGAGTGCAGTTATAAATGTAGATGAAAAGTAATTTATTTGATTGTGTGTGCGTGTTTCCTTCAGGTCATACAGCAGCAGTAACCTGCTGGAAGATCTGAAGGCACTGTATCGGATCGCTGGTCAGCAAGGAAAAGGAGTCACGTTCCTCTTCACCGACAACGACATCAAAGATGAGGCCTTCCTAGGTAACGCACTGAACAGCGGCTGACGCACTTTGATGTTTGGGGAACATCATTTCATTTCTGTGGTGTGTAGGACCAAGCAACATCCTAATGACTGATCTGTTCTCACAGTCTTGTATGTACAGTGGAATTACAAGTGGAAAGTTTGGTGGGAAAAGGAACGTGCTCCAATTTGGACTTTCTGTGTATGGTTATATCCTGTTGATGCTCTTACTGAGCATGTTTCGTCATATACCTGGACTGTCGCTTTCATCCCACAGAATACATGAACAACGTCCTGGCAAGTGGCGAAGTTTCAAACCTGTTTGCCCGTGATGAGCTGGACGACATCACTCAGGATTTGATTCCTGTCATGAAGCGGCTACACCCTCGCCGACCTCCGACCCCCGAAAACCTCTACGACTTCTTCCTGTCCCGAGTGCGGAGCAACCTCCACGTTGTCCTCTGCTTCTCGCCGGTTGGCGAAAAGTTTCAGATGCGTGCCTTAAAGGTGAGGGGTGAGGAAAGGCTGTGGACTTCATCGTTGTTAAAGGAGGGGTATTTATCCATGTCCCCATGTTTGGAGATGGACACATAATCTCTGTGCAAGCTTTACGTTTGACCTCTGACCTGAACAGTTCCCAGGTCTGATATCCGGCTGCACCGTGGATTGGTTCCAGCGCTGGCCCCGGGATGCCCTGATTGCTGTATCACATCACTTCCTATCTCAGTACCAGGACATCCGCTGTTCAGAGGACGTAAAGCAGAGTGTAGTGGTTACCATGGGAACCTTTCAGGTAGAGCTCCTACTCCACCCGTTGTGATGTCTGTATTATCAGTGCATTTGGTGACTGATGATATGATATGATTTATATGATATATATAACATATAAATTATGTTCCTGCAGGACCTGGTGGCCGAGAAGTGTGCCGAGTATTTCGAGCGTTTCCGCCGACAAACGTTTGTTACACCTAAATCCTACCTGTCCTTCATCGACAGCTACAAGATAATCTACACAGAAAAGATTGCTCACGTCGGCATGTTGGCTGAGCGCATGAAGACAGGTGAGGCCGAGGAGATGGGATTACAGCTGGAGGCCAAGGTGTCCAAGGTGTATTGAAAAGCCCGTCTTTCTAGAGATACACAACTAAAGTAGAACAATCAATAACAAAACTAACTAAACCAGACAATAATCAAACAGCCATCTGAATTATCAATAATTTACAAATTTACAATAGACAATTAGAAAGATTATCAAAAGTTACCAGACTTACAGATTCCATACTGTGCCTCTTAAAGCAGACGCAGATCTGAGTTTCTGTCTTTGACTGGCCTCTGTTTCTCTTGGTGGCGTCCACAGGTCTGTCCAAACTGATGGAGGCTGAGCAGTCAGTATCTCAGCTCTCTGAGGAACTGGTGGCAAAGGAGAAGGAGCTCTCTGTCGCCTCCCAGAGGGCAGATGAGGTTCTGCAGGAGGTCACTGCTAAAGCCCAGGCTGCTGAGAAGGTCAGAATCCAAACAAGGAGAGACCAAATCATGTAAAAAAGCAGATTATAGTTCATATATTCATCATCAGCTAAAGCAGGACCTTCAACTAGGTAGTGTTAATTTTATGAGCCATTTTATAGTTTTAGTTCAGTCTTAGTCCAGTTTCAATCGCCCTTGTAAGTTTTTGTCACATTTAGTCACCCTCATCCTGTTTTTATTTAGTCAAGTTTTAGTCCACTAAAAGCCAAGCATTTTAGTCTTCATCTTAGTCCACGACAACGTATTTTTATCTAGTTTAGTCTAGTCGACGAAAACTGTTGACATTTTAGTCTAGTTTTAGTCAAGACAATTATTTGACCCCTTTACCTTTTTTGTCAGCAAATAATATATAGCATATCCATATAATCTATAATTATTTCACATAGCATTTTCTCTCATCCTTTTCATAAAGGTGCATATTTATGTTTGAACCATAACAATTCAGACAAATAATGCCTGCATTTAAACAAATATAATACTGAATATCCGCAGTGAGTAATCAATAGAAAAAAAGTCATTTTGGTGGTGAACAACTCCTTTAATAACAAATGGATAACAAAAGTGCTGTGTCTTTAAAGCTAGTTCACATAAAACCTGAGGTCAGTATTAATATTATTACTGTCCTGTGTCGAAAATTAACACTACAACTAGGCTCTCTTATTTATGAATAATAATATAATTAGAGACTATTTAGATTTTGTTTTACACAGGAGCTTTAGTATTTGGCTGTTTTAAGCATTTCACGGTTTTAAAGTTGGCTATAGCAGCTGTGATGCTTCTTTTATGAATGTGTTGGGTTCAATAAGACATGAAAGACTTGTTTGACATCAATCAACAAGAAGAAGGGAGAGACAAGCTGATGAACATGGTGCACGTCTACCAGTCAAACACAGAGAGAATATGCTGCTTATGCTGCTCGCTGTGTGCCACCAAGGCTGTGTGAATGTCAACCAGATTAGCCCCGTAGCCCCAATTTTAAAAACCTGTCTCTGTTTTCAGGTGAAGCAGCAGGTGCAGAAGGTGAAAGATAAAGCTCAGCTCATCGTTGATGAGATTGAAGCTGATAAAGCAGCAGCAGAGTCCAAACTGCTGGCTGCAAAACCAGCACTGGAGGCTGCTGAGGCTGCACTACAGGTAACTCACAGGAACTGAGTGGACGAGCCAAAAAGAAGCCTACTGAGGCTTGTTTTGAACCCTGTAAACATCGTACCTCTGTTTATAATTGAGTTCCCAGTGGTCAGTTTCAGCAGAAGACAAACAGAACACATTATGACAGTCAAAGGTGGATGTAGCTGGTTTATGGAGCTGGACAAGGTCTAAAATACCAGCCTACAATTAGCTCCAATGGAACAATGGAACTTCACATGGAAGGAATTAACATTTGTACCAAATGCTTTACCAAGAATCAGCTAATATATAAATCTAATGCTTTTATTCTAGCCAGATTAAAACCTTTAGAAAGATGTAATTAAATACTACTCTGTTTGGTTTGTAGCCCATGTCTGTAAACTAAAGAGGCCACATGCTGATATTGAAACCAAGATGGATCTGCAGTGTAATCGTTAACGTCACTGGCTTTAACTCTGACATCATATGAACTTTGAGAAGATATCTCGCTCAGATATGTGCGCCGACAAATGTGTCAGTTTGTTCTAGTAGTCCAAATAGTAACAAGCTCACACATGCATGCACACACACACACTCACAAATGTGTCTTTATTACACACTGAGGACCATGACGTATGAGTTCTTCGTGAGGACCACCTCTTCCACTGGTGCTAGAACAGTGCAATACACAAATCTATCACTAGATGGGAGTGGAGGGCCAGGATGTCACCTCAAATGTCAGTGTCAGAAAACGCCAAGTAAAAAAAACAATATTTTATTGCTGTGCTTGTGAGGAATATCACTTGTAGCTGGGCAGATTTTATAACATTTGAAACCCAACCTCAAGTTTCCATTTGACCAAAATTTCTTAGGATTACAGTTTTGTTAATGGTGCGTCTTGGCATTTTTTTCTCGCTCTCCAGTTTAGCATATATATATATATATATATATATATATATATATATATATATATATATATATATATATATATATATATATATATATATATATAACTACTTACATGTCTTGTTCCATTTTACAATGTTGTGTAAGTAAAGAAAAAGAGTTTGAGTTCAAAAAAATATTCTGTCTTCCACATCAGTTTGACTCCTAATTGTCAGAGCATTAAAAACATTTTTGACAAGACTGAATTATGTTTATCTACATTAAAGGACACCAAACTTGGCCAGCCATTTGACTCAAAAAAAGACGACACACACAATAACAAAGTTGTAAACCCCAAAACCTTTAGGATCCCACAAGAGTTTGCCACAAGAGTTTGCCCCCCTTCGCTCAATAAGCTTAATCTGTGACCAGAGGACACAGTAACTGAGGAGGATCCACAGTTCCATGAGTAAATCTATGTTGTGTTTCGATGTGCACAGACCATTAAACCAGCCGACATCGCCACAGTGAGGAAGCTGCAGAAGCCTCCTCATCTCATCATGAGGATCATGGATGCCGTGCTGCTGCTGTTCCAGAGGAAGGTCACTGGGAATATTCACAAACAGCATTAAAATGTCAGTGACTTTTAGATATTGAAAGTTTTTTTCACTTCTTTCTCTCACCTGTCTTTGCCAGATTGACCCAGTGACAGCTGACCCTGAACGACCTTGTCCGCGGCCTTCGTGGCCTGAGGCCATGAAGCTGATGCAGAACTCAGGCTTCCTCAGCATGCTGCTCAACTTCAGCAAGGTTACACGCATTAGTATTGCATAAGTCACATCTGTACCTGATGATCCTCATTAACATCATAGATATTCAGCCTCTCAGAGTCTGTTCAGACCATGCATTAAGGTCTGTTGTAGGCTATCCCAGCCAGCTTTAGGTACGTGTGTTCAGACCTGCATGCGTCTCCAGATTAGGGATGGGCGATATGGACTAAGACATTTATCCCGATAATTTCTGGTATTTATCACGGTAACGATAAAAATGACGATAAATAAAAAACAATTCAGCCTAATCTTTTTGACTATAATGCATCGGCAAGTTTTATCTGAGCTGTTTTCTGATTTTCTTCATATTCTGGTTTGTGCTTGTGTTTGAGGTGGTGGAACAAATTAGTGGTGTTACTTTTTTATGCATATTTGTTTGCAAACCTTGCATGTTGTAATTTGCTGCTCCGCGTTAGACTTTTTAACCCCTTCATGCCTAGTGTCACGAATTTGCGACGCACTGTTTCCATTCAGACTGCAGCCGAAATAACCCATGTAATACTCCAATGTCGGTTTGTGCACATTCAAAAAGTTCCTAGGAACCTTTTGCAAGCACTAGTTTCTGGTATTAAGCAAAAATACAAATATTTAACTTCTTTATGTAACTGACAAATCAATTCAGTTGTTAAGGGGTTAAAACCAAACCAGATAATGGAGGTGGAGCCTCATCAATGGGAATTTATGCTTTTTATTGCAGGATGACATATTCTTACCGTGGAGAATGTTTTTGACGATATATATTGTAAACGATGAAATATCACACATCCCTACTCCAGATCCGATCTTAGTTTTGCACTCTATATGCAAATAAACCCCAACATCATCTGGGGAGCGGTTGTCTCTAATGGATCTCTACCGCTCTCTTACGTTTTAGTTAGTTAACAGCTACAGCTATATTTTAAAAGGCTCTCAATACTACTGAATAGACATCACTTATTGTGCTTTTTACCTTTTTAGACTATCATTTATAAAAGTAGATTTTTTCTGAATAAATTAGGCAAAACTCCTCTGTTGAGTATAGCAGGTCTTTAATGTTGCATTCACTCTACCAAAGACTACACTACCTGGGTCACATGCAGACACACGCGACCCAGACCACTTTTAAATGTGGTCAGAGATGGGGTCTCTCAAATGTAAGCTCAATGCATCCTGGTGTTGTTCACACCAGTAATTTACGCAATTTGCTCGCCCAGATTGGATCTTAATGCAAGGTCTGCACAGGCCCTTATTTGAACTGAAACCTCAGTGTCAAGTTAATTCAATTGGTTTTAATTGTTTAATTTAATTGACTGGACAAGATATGTTCACAGGCAAAGAATCAAACTTAGAAGTGCAGAAGCACACACACATATAGTGTCGGGTGTGTGTCAGAGGGAAACTCCCTTCTCATATTTTCACACTGCAGCCATCACCTGCTTTCACAGTGTCTAAGTGTGTCACATACCTGCTAAGCTGTGGATTAGTTCATCGGTATGTTGGAAAAAGCCTGAACGGTGTGTGTCAGCCCGTCTGTCTTTGAGAATGAAGTCCTGCTATCTGAATGTGCTGCTGATGGGAAACCCCAGCTACGAATGTCTCTGTATGTGAGAGAAAGGACAGTAACAGTGGACCAAGTTGTTCTGAGCTTTAATACTTGGACCTTGTGTACAAAAACAAGAGAAACCTCATTACTCTGTTCTGGAGTATTGGAGTATCAGACTGGTTTCTTGAACATGATTCCTCTGTCACCAGATCTCAGCACCTTTATTCCTCTTTCTGCTCTTGGCTGTCAATCTCTGTGATTGTCCTGAAATCCGATTTTTGTTTTTAAATATAGACTCTGTTCCTCTCATATTTATCATCAAGCTGATCAGATGATGGTATGGGCTGTGCTGTGTGTTCTGTAGGACTCCATCACTGGAGAGGTGGTGGAACTTCTTGCTCCCTACCTGGACATGGATGACTACAACATGGAGTCGGCCAAGAGGATCTGTGGTAATGTGGCGGGGCTCTGCTCCTGGACTCAGGCCATGGTCGACTTCTTTAGCATCAACAAGGAAGTGCTGCCTCTGAAGGTACACACAGAGTATAGGAAGAGTACATGAAATATTGACAAACGGGACATAATTCTAATCACACAGTAGTGACAAGCTGTCCAGTATTATGTGATTATATCAGATATGTTTTGTGTCCATGCAGGCTAACCTGGCTCTACAGGAGGCCCGTCTGGTGGTCGCTCAGGCTGAACTCTCAAAAGCTCAAGAACAGCTGGACGCTAAGCAGCAGGAGCTGGACGCTGTGCAGGTAAACACATACACAGTCAGTGTGAATGAATTCTGCTTTGTGTTGCTGTCGTCTTCAGTCAGTCTCACTTTTTGTATTGTCACACTATGTGGCTGCTAATTCAGTTATGTCTGGCTCCTGTTTTAAGTTGTGAAGACAGCGATGAATTTAGAAGTTTAATAGTCACATCCAAGTCAGCCTTTGTGAAGCTGGTCTCTGGGTGTGAGTGATATGTCACCTCTATGAACTTACATGAACTTAATCCATTTGAATGAGTGTAAATGTTAAAGTAAGTCATCTGGTGTGAATTGCTTTGACTTTAGGCACTTTATGATGCTGCTATGAAGGAGAAGCAGGACCTGCAGGACGATGCTCAGGCCTGCCGCCGCAAGATGGCCAATGCTACGGCTCTGATTGACGGGCTGGGAGGAGAGAAGGTCAGCTTTTACCATCCATCCATCCATCCATCCATCCATCCGTCCATCCATCCATCCGTCCATCCGTCATTCCCTGTCTCGTTGTGTTTCAGGTTCGTTGGACCAACAGTGGAGCCGGGTTCCAGACTCAGATCAAGCACCTGGTCGGGGATGTTCTCCTGTCGACAGGCTTCCTGTCCTATGCTGGCCCCTTTAACCAGGAGTACCGCAGCCTGCTGTTGCAGCTGTGGAAGAAAGAAATGGAGGAGAAGCACATCCCCTTCAGTCCCGTAAGACTTCTCTATTTTTGAACAAACCTGTTCAAATTGACCTACAGCTGTAGATGGAAATGTTCAAACGTCCTGTTTTATGAATAAGTTGGACCATATTTTGGAGGCCTCACTAATTTCTGCAGTGTTCCCTAATAATATTGACTGAGGGAAGCATGTATAATGTGAAGTGTACTAGTCCTAGCACAGAACTCTGGGTAACTCCGTAACTTACTTTTGAATAAGTAGAAGAATTCTTGGTTTTATGTGCTGTTGATTCACTTTGGTTCTGTTGGTGATGGTTTACTGTGACACCTCTATAAGCAGCATATTGACCTGTACACAAAACATCTGGTAACCTGAGCCATCTCATGTGCAGGATTTGAATGTGATTGGTCTGCTGGTGGACAATGCCACAGTGAGCGAGTGGAACCTGCAAGGTTTACCCAGTGATGACCTGTCCATCCAGAACGGCATTGTGGTGACAAAGGCGTCCCGCTACCCGCTGCTCATAGACCCCCAGGGCCAAGGGAAGACCTGGATTCAGAACAGAGAGAGGGACCAGCAGCTGCTGGTGAGTATGATGAGGAAGAGGGCTTTTGATCAAACAAACAAAGACACAGGATGACAGGGAAATTAAATAGCATTCCTAATGATCTTCTGCGTCTCAGGTGACGTCTTTGAACCATAAATATTTCCGTTCCCATCTGGAAGACAGTCTGTCTCTGGGGCGCCCCCTGCTGCTTGAGGATGTAGGGGAGGAACTGGACCCCGTCTTGGACAACATACTGGACAAAAACTTCATTAAGTCTGGATCCACGTATAAGGTGAAAGAGCTGGAATTGAAGAAAACCATAATCTAAAATGATTCATCCTATTAGTTTGTTTGTCACAATAAGGACTCTGCTCTTACAGGTAAAGGTTGGCGATAAGGAAGTAGATGCGATGAAGGGTTTTAAACTCTATATCACTACCAAGTTGGCCAACCCAGCATACAGCCCTGAGGTCAGTGCCAGGACGGCCGTGGTGGACTTCACCGTCACCCAGCGAGGCCTGGAGGACCAGCTGCTGGGACGAGTCATTCTGCTGGAGAAGCAGGTCACTACTAGTTAGCTCATTAGTTTCTCCATTAAATGAAGCTGTTTCACTTTCTATTAATCTGTGTTAAACTTATGGGGGTTCAACCAGGAGCTGGAGGCAGAGCGAGTGAAGCTGCTGGAGGAGGTGACATCCAACAAGAGGAAGATGCAGGAGCTGGAGGACAGTCTGCTGTTCAGGCTGACCAGCACACAGGGCTCCCTAGTGGAGGACGAGTCTCTGATCGAAGTTCTGAGAGTCACCAAAAGCACCGCTGAGGAGGTCCTTCTTCCTCTTTGTTTTTAATGTGCCTCTGCTCCTTTCATCGATATTTAATGGAGCCAGTGTTCTCTGATTGTCTTTAGCTGAAAATGATCATCTTGTCTCATTGTCTTCCAGGTGAGTGAGAAGCTGTCAGTTGCTGCAGAGACAGAGGTGAAGATTAACCAGGCCAGGGAGGAATACCGTCCTGTGGCTACCAGGGGTAGCATTCTCTACTTCCTGATTGTAGAGATGTCGCTGGTCAACGTCATGTACCAGACGTCGCTGCGGCAGTTCTTAGGGATTTTTGACTCATCCATGCAGAACTCCACAAAGTCACAGATCACCTCCAAACGTATCAGCAACATCATCAGCTTCCTCACCTACCAGGTGATGTTCAGCAGCAAGACATTTAGTCCTGAACCAAGGATGTGACCCTTGGTGACCAGTTAAAGACATGATCTAGTCTGAATGTTTTCTTTGTTTTCTTTCTAGTACTGAACAGGTGTTTATTTCAGTCCAAGCCTCTAAAGCTCTCCTGTCATTTTAACTGGATAGCAGTAGTTCCTGAATTCCTGTTTGTCTCTCTAAGGTTTACTGTTACACTGCCAGAGGTTTGTATGAGGAACACAAGCTGCTGTTCACTCTGCTGTTAGCTCTGAAGATCGACCTGCAGTCCAGAAACATCTCGCACCCTGAGGTGCTCACCTTCTTCAAAGGTCACTCACTGTCCGTCTTGTTTCGCCGTCCTTTTCTTGTTTTCTCTGAGTGAATTTGAGAGTAAATGTTTGTTCTCTGTGTGTAGGCGGGGCCTCTCTGGATCTGAACTCTGTAGAATCTAAGCCCCGGCGCTGGATCCTGGATCAGACCTGGCTCAACCTGGTGCAGCTGTCCGGCCTCCCTCCGTTCACGCAGATACTGACACAGGTTGGAGCTTAATTGCACTGCTGTTAGAGCAGGTGGAGCTAGACCAGAATGACAAACAGTCTGTGTCCAGGTGAATCAGAACGAGCGTGCCTGGAGGACCTGGTTCGACCATCCAGCACCAGAAGATGCCTCTCTGCCTGATGGATACGAGGAGAAGCTAGACACATTTCGTAAGCTTCTGCTCATCCGGAGCTGGTGTCCGGACCGAACCATCTCTCAGGTCTGACTGGTGTGACGTAAAGCTGAGCGTTGCTAACGAATACAGCAGTCTGTCAAGTGAAATGTGTTCTGCTTGTGTGTGATGACCAGGCGCGGCGCTACATCTCAGACTCTCTGGGTCAACAGTATGCTGATTGTTTGGTTCTGGACCTGGACGCCATGTTGGCAGAGAGCGACAACAGGACGCCGATGGTCTGTCTGCTGTCAATGGGCTCCGACCCGACTGAGAACATAGAGAGACTGGCCAAGAACAAGGTAAGTGAGTGTAAGAAGGATAAAGAATGATACTGCCAGAGGATGTTTCTTTTTGGTTGTTTTTTAATATATATAAAATGAGCAGACATTGTAATAATATCACAGCACAGATGAACAGCAGACGTCTCTTTCTCTGCCTGCAGAGGGCACCTTGTCGTCCAATCTCTATGGGGCAGGGACAAGAGGTTCACGCTCGCAGGCTACTGGCAAACAGCATGACAGACGGCGGCTGGCTCCTCCTCCAGAACTGCCACCTGGGACTGAACTTCCTGGACGAGCTGCTGGAGACAGTTACCGTGGCAACGCCACAAAGTGTGCACAACGGTTTCCGGGTGTGGCTGACAACGGACGTTCACCCCAGGTCGAGGATGATATTAACAATATGCACATTGACACATCACGCTCCATCTATAATGTCACTGTGTGTTTGTGTCTGTGAACAGATTCCCCATCACTTTCCTCCAGTCCTCCATCAAGTTCACCAACGAACCTCCTCTCGGTAGGAGCTGTTGATTATCTCCTTTGTTTATTGTCCAGTCATTGAGTCCAGATCTTCACCTCCTCATCAGCTTCTGTTTGGTTGGTTTCATCATGGTTAAATTATGGATGCATTATTTATTAAGTTAATCCCCTCTTGGATTCTTTTTCTCAGTTTCTTCCTTCCAATTTTGTGATTTATTTTTTTGTCATTCTTTTACATTCCTTGACTGTCATGTTTCTTCTCTTCTGTGTGCGCCAGGGATGAAGGCAGGTCTGAAGAGGACTTTCAGTGGCGTCACTCAGGATCAGTTAGAGATCAGCAACCTGCCTCAGTGGAAGCCTCTGCTGTACGCTGTCGCTTTCCTACACACCACTGTCCAGGTGTCTATCAAACTCAAATTGAGTCCCTGTAGTATGATTACCTTAGGAATTAAGCCAATAGAATGACTTTCTGGAAAGAAGAAAATCAAAGAACCGATGAATGTGCTCTCTCGTTTTGTCTTTATGTCTTATTTCACTTTCCTTCCGTCGTCAGGAGCGTCGTAAGTTCGGCCCTCTTGGCTGGAACATCCCCTATGAATTCAACCAGGCTGATTTCACCTCCAGCGTACAGTTTGTCCAGAACCACCTGGACAACTTGGATGTGAAGAGAGGAGTGAACTGGAGCTGCCTGCGCTATATGCTAGGTCAGACTCCTGCTTGCTACTCCCCAACCAGACTCAATTTCATTACACTCATTTACACTCATGCCATGCTGAATCATTGCAAGGCAGTTTTGTTTATCAAAATAAAAACTGTATGACTGATCTTTTGGCTAACGGCTGATGTTAGAGTCAACTTATTTATATAAAAAGCCAGATAAAAGGTCCCCCTGTCTTTCTTTGTGTCCAGGTGAGGTCCAGTATGGCGGCCGGGTGACAGATGACCTGGATAAACGTCTCCTCAACACCTTCACCCGAGTCTGGTTCAGCGAGAACACCTTCAGTGACAAGTTCTTCTTTTATAAGGGCTACAGCATCCCCTCCAAAGCCAAGACCATCCTGGACGTCCTGCAGCACATCGAGGCGCTGCCGCTGGTCGACACACCTGAGGTCAGAGGTCGCTCAGAAGCAGGCTCCCCCGTGGCACCTGATGTTACCAGCTCTGACCCGTAAACTGCTCTTTGTCTGTCTGCAGGTGTTTGGGCTCCACCCTAACGCCGACATCACCTACCAAACCAACTTGGCTAATGAGACACTCAGCACCATCATAAACATCCAACCGAAGGACAGTGGGGGCGGGACTGGAGAGACCAGGGAGGCCAGTGTGCAGAGACTAGCCAATGAAATGCTGGAGAAGCTGCCACCTGACTATGTGCCTCATGAGGTGTGCTTTTGGTGCTGAATGTTCACTCCCAAACTTTTGTGGGTAGATTTCTGGCGACGAGTCAGATGGAACGATTGATATCACTCTAATAAATATGTGATAAATAAGAAGCTCCAACCAGCCAGTTAGCTTAGTGTAGCAAATCTTTCCTTTTTGATCAAGCTTATAGTTAGGGCTGGACTAAACCATCCCTTAGTTATGCTGCTATAGGCCTAGGCTGCTGGGGGACAATGCACCAAACACATGTTCTCCTTCTTTCTTCTCTCTCCTCTCTCGTGTCCTCCACTTTCTTTTCTCTGGCACAGAGCTCCTCCCTCTAAATTCCTATCTGCTACTAGTCATGCAATTCTGTGCTATTACTATGTAGAATGTTTACTGCTGCTCTCCCTTCTTCCGAGTATCTCTGGCCTGGAGTTGAGTGTTTCCTGTGGAGCTCCATACTACATCTGTTGTCGTGGTCTCATCATTCTGCCCAGTCTCCATGAATCCTGCTGTTATCCACTCCTACCAGAATGAACGATTCTCCAACCTGCTGATGATTCCCCTTACATTTTCTAACCGTCATTAACATCATTAGTTTGTACCATAGCATCCCACCTGTATGCTTTAGTCAGATGTGTGTATCTATGACAGATGTATGTTTATCTTGCTGTTCTCTTTCTCTGTCTGTACCTGGCTGGCCTTAGGCAGATGGGTCCCTCCATATGAGCTGGGTTCTGCTCAAGGTTTCTTCCTGTTAAAAGGGAGTTTTTCCTTGCCACCGTCGCCTGCGGGCTTGCTCTGGGGGTTTCAGGCCGGGTCTTGTAAAGCGTCTTGAGACGATTTGTATTGTTTTTGACGCTATATAAATAAAGCTGAATTGAATTGAATTGAATGAGTGTGTTAAACAACTAGTCTGCTCTGTATAAAAACAATTTAGAACCAGTAAAGGCTGGTGATCTTACTGCTCCCTCCCAACCATAGACTGTATAAAGATGGACGATGGAACAGCTCCTCAAAAGTCAAGCCAAAACAAGTAGAGCTCCCCCTGGTGACTGGCTGCAGTATAGGTCATGTCCCTGGGAAATTAACATCACTTTGACCAATGCAAAGAAATGGAGATATGTCATATTTATATGCAGTCTATGCAACAAGCTACTGCAAAGAGTCTCACTTCTTGGATGGCATATGAAAAAAAAATAGAACGGAAATCTGTGTTATTGCTTGAGAAATATTAAGTCTGAGTGTGTTTTGTAGGTCAAAGGTCAACTACAGAAGATGGGTCCTCTTCAGCCAATGAACATCTTCCTCCGACAGGAAGTGGACCGCATGCAGCGGGTCATCAGCAGCGTACGGAGCATGCTAACAGACCTCAAACTGGCCATTGACGGTCTGTCACAGCACACACACACACACACACACACACACACACACCCATTCCACTAGGATAGCTTCTTTGACCTTTATTATTCTTTGTCTTGCTCCAGGCACCATCATCATGTCTGAGGACCTGCGCGACGCTCTCGACTGCATGTTTGACGCTCGGATCCCTCGACTGTGGCTGCGTCTCAGCTGGCCGTCGGCTACGCTGGGCTTCTGGTTCAGCGAGCTGCTGGAGAGGAACCAGCAGCTCAGCGTCTGGATCAGCTCCGGCCGCCCGAACCAGTTCTGGCTCACCGGCTTCTTCAACCCGCAGGTTGGATCACAATTTCAGGAACAAGAGAGTCTGCAGTAACTCTTCAGTCATTTTCAATGTAAATATTTCTGTTTCTCTCACAGGGTTTTTTAACCGCCATGCGTCAGGAGACCACACGCTCCAACCTGTTCAGGGGTTGGGCCTTAGATACAGTCATCCTTAGCAATGATGTCACCAAGATGATGAGGGAGGACGTCTCAGCCCCGCCCCCTGAAGATGTAGGCGGAGTCTATATATACGGCCTCTTCCTGGACGGGGCAGGATGGGATCGACGAGGAGCTAAACTCACAGAGTCCCCACCCAAAGTTAGTAACTAAGTGAAAATAAGGAAATAAATCTGAACAAATAATACAGGTACAAATAAGAAAAATATGCCAAACATGAATCAAATACAGAAGAAAAATTATAGATACACATCACAGATTAGCCTTCTGCTTTCTCCTCAGGTCCTCTTCACTCCCCTCCCTGTGGTCCATGTGTACGCCGTCAGCTCAGCCAACATGGCCGACAGTAAGCGACAGTCCGGCGGTTCAGTGAATCTGTACTCGTGTCCAGTCTATAAGAAACCTCGACGGACCGACCTGAACTTCATCTTCTCCCTGCAGCTGAGGAGCGTGCAGCCGGCAGAGCACTGGACACTGAGAGGCGCTGCTCTGCTCTGCGACTACAAGTAACCTGTGACTGTGTTTTTAAAGTCCTGCTGAACGTTTCAGTGTGTGGCCCCCTTAGTTAAATCTTTTAGTTTTGTTTTTTCGTTTTTGACAAAACTAGTGAGAACAGGGTTTGTGTGAGTGTTTTTGTGTTTGAGGGTTATTAATATGTAGGCTCCCTCTTTGTTAGTTCTGATTCTGTTTCATTTGAGTTGTTTTCATGACTTATTATTATTATTATTAAATTAATCGATTTATTATCTTCTAAAATCTTCTAAAAGTGCCTACAACAACTGACAACTAAACCCTGTAGAGTTAAATAAAGTTAGTGACTTAAGAAAAATGTGTGCTGTCGTGCATACAACAGCAGCTGAAGGAAATTTACAGAACAGATATTATAGTGTCATGCTTTATGTAAAACATCCCAGAATTCATGTATGGTCTTTCAGTCACACCACCAGCATTAAAGAAATAACCTTCAGTTATGTAGTGTTATCTTAGTATGTATGATCTCAATGAAAATACAGCATGAAAGCTGAAAACTAAAAATTCTAATCACACATCAGAAGAGACTGACAAATAACAAATCTGCAGAAGTAAATAAAATGCACAAGATTTAAAAATGAAAGAGATACTAAAACTAAATGTAAATGTGGTACATGCTTATGGATAAAGACACACAAGATCAAAACCTTCTGCAGCAGTAACTCATCTTTAGACTTTAGTTTATGTCCTAAACAGACATGGCTGAAATAAAGTATTATGTAAACACACTACTGTGGTACAGCGATGCCCACAGAGGCAGCAACGGGAACACCTCCAGTAGAAATCCGTTTCCTGACATAGATTCACTGATATTGACACTGAATAAATAGAACATGTTTCACTGAACTCAATGAACAGCAGACGTCACTTTGGTTACAGAAATTATTCAAGTAAACTTTTATTTTCTTTAAATGGCTTTAATGCAATATCTATATCAAACAGCCATGCAGTCACTCGCTAATAGAAGCTAAAAGAGTCAAGGATACTGTGGAAAAAGTGTTAAACTTACAAGATCTAAAGAATAAACATCAGCCACTGTTAAATCTGTGCTGGGAAAAATATATTAAAAAATATATGAAATAAAATACATAAGGAGACTGAAAATTGGGAAAATAAATATGTTTAATATATTTGATGAAGGCTGCTCCTCAGAACTTTGTTTAATGTATTCTCCTTTAAAAACGGTAAAACGGATTGTCTTCTTTGAGGAGCATTTTCCTTGTGTGATTTTCCATTGCCTGGAAAACTGATAATTAATAAAAGCTCTATATAAGTATAAATTATTCCATAATATTTTGTTATATTCCTCAGTCAATAGTAATAATCTTTAAATCTGGATTTTCTTGACTCTATATGACGTAGTTACATTGAGACTCCATTAACAGCACCATTATCTTATTCATGTCAGGCTAGGGTCCCATTCTCTGCATACTCATCATGTCTTTATGTCTGATCCAGCACAAACTTCAGGACCCTTGAAGACCTCTACAGGGACAAACCCACCAAACACCAAAGTCCAGTTTATTCATCCAGTCCCCAGTGACATGAGAGACTTTAACCTTTCTGTGTGTGCCTCACATTTTACAGACCCAAACATACCATAAACCCACTGCAGCTCCATCCTTCAGCCTTTCAATCTCATCAACATGCTAACAAGCGAACAGCAGTAGTGCACGGTGAAAATCTTTGTGAAGAACTTCTGAACTGTTCATATGTTTTCCAAAGTCAAAACAAAAAAGATAATATATATACATATAGATATATATATCTATATGTATATATATATGATTTAATAGTCCAGAACCACACGTAACCGCATGAGAAATACCAAGGATTTCAGGAATCTGTTGTTGTCCAGCCTGTTCTCTGCTCACGTCCTTCAACAGTGTTCTATCAAATGTACATCTTGTGCTGCGCTCTTGCAGTTCTGCTTGGAAGCAGTAACCCCGGAAACTTCTTCACTCACTCAGTGTGGTCTCAAATGTCCTAAGAAAATGAACGTCCCACATCTCGCCACTTTCTCTTTGTTTACGATAGCTGCTTCATGTCGTACATCGGCACCTCGGACTCCTCCGCTTTGCCCTCATCGTCAGCCGCCCTGGCAGCATGCGGGCTTCCCTTGCGGCCCTTTGGTGGAGGGACTGGTACGGCTCCCTCTGCGCCGCCCTCCGCTCCTTCCTGCCCCTCCGCCACAGTCCTCTCCTTCTTCAGGTTAAGCTTGGCCGGGACACTCTTGGTGATGGTCTCCTTCAGCCTTTCCCCAGACTGGCGGATCTTCTCGCGTCTCTCGGCCGTCACGATGCGCTCACCGAGTTTGTTGACCTTGGTGCCCAGGTTCTCACGGGTCTTGCTCATATTCTGCTTGGAGAAGGTGGCTTTGAAGCTCTCGATGCGCGTCAGCCCTGTCTTCTTGATGCGCTCTGCTGATGTGGAATCTTTCTCCTCCACCACCATGTACTCCTCGTCAGACTCTGGAGGGAGCTCGAACTTGTCTGGTTCCACCTCAGCTTTGGCTCCGGCGCTGCCGCTGGCTTCTGCTGGCTCATGTCCCGGTGCGACAGCTTTCACCTCCTGGTCACCCTGAGAACACAGAAGAGGGAATGAACATACAGAAACATCTTGATTAGGTTATTAGATATAAACTTTGCATACTACTTTGTGCTGGGAGAACATAATATACCCTGTGTCAGAGATGTTTCCCTGTTTGCTTACTTCTTGTTCAGCCAGACAAAGTTTAATAATGATGTCACATTTAAATCTGTCTCCGGCTGAAGTGTGTCATGTAGACTTTAGTTGTTCGTGTATAGGCCTTGATCCCACCTCCATAAATAAACTGCAGCACCTGTTTCTGTAGCTCAGTGTTCGCTGCAGGAAGCTAAACATATCAGTGAGCAGCAGTGTATGGAGCGAAGCTGGACTGGCTTCGGGCTGCACCATGGCGTGCGCCCGTCTGTAACTCTTGGATCAGGTTACACTAGACATGAACTGGAGCAAAAGATTTTAAGACTGAAGCTGCAACTAGAACCCTGATTGTACTGGTTTTACCCGGAGCTGACCAGAACAGCTGCAAAAAAAATTGAACTACCTACAGACTTAAAGAAATCGTCTCATACTGATTGTTTTAAATTATCAGTGAATGTCTCTTCAACATTTGGAGACAATAGAAACTTTAAATGTGCGTTTTGATCTGTAGTGAGATGTGAGTTGGAGCATGTGCTGAGCTGACAATGTGTGGGCAAACATTTACTGGGGACCTCCTACAACTCCCTTATGGACCACTGGAAACACCAGTTTAGACAACACCTGGAAAAGTCAAATAATGAGGAAACATGGCTAAACTAACCATCTGTCTCACTATGGGAGGAATTGGAAGTTTCCATTTTATTTGTAAATGATGGACTCCACAAAGTTAAATGAACCTTTGTGCTAATCTGTAGCATGCTAATGGTGCCACCAGTGTCTTTGATTACATGCATCATAGGCATTATATGACATCTGATAGAGAGCCTGACCTTTCCAGAGTTGAGACATTGCATAACATTCATAACTGAGGTACGCAGCAGGAACATGTAGCTGTGTTTGTTAACAAGCTAACTGAACAGATCCAGGCTGACAGTAACCTCCTGTTTCCGGTCTTTAATTGTCCTGATGTGAGTGTGATACTTCTGTCAACATCATCTCCCTATCTGAGGTCATTCACTACCCAGTTTTTTTTTTTTTCATCAATTAGATGCATGCAACTGCAAAGTTCCAGTGCAACCTATGAACTGAAGACCTTACTGCAGTCTTAAAGTATAGGCAGAAGGTGGTTAAAGATGGAGGCTCAAAGGTCATGAACCCATCTGAACCCCATGACTTCACAGTAATGTGTGACCTGACTGAGAGGATTCCCTCCTTCAGTCTAACTGAAAGCTGTCAGTGCAGGTAGCTGCCTGTTAGCAGCGGACCCAGCAATTTACAGCCTTCATCCGGGAGACTGCCGTTAGCTGATCCAGAGAGAGAGGAAGGCAGGCAACTATATTAGGAGATGGTGGAGGTTCAGACTCAGAATAACCTGGTCCGTCAGCACTCAGCTGGCACAGTCACTTACAGTACCGCAGCCACACAGCAGCTCTGCTCATTCAACACCTACTTTCATTTGTTTTATTGGTGGGAAATAGAAGAAGGAACAGAGAACGGACCACGGCAGCCCAGAGTCCACTGTGTTCTGAGTGTACATCAGTGCTAGTGTAGGACGTAGTGTTCCGTGTAGTCAGAGGACAGGTAGGCTATGATGGTTGGGGTCATGTTGCATGTTTAATTTTATGACTGGAGGCCAGTGCTTGTCCCATCAGACCTGCTTTTTAACCATACCCTGGTCCCAGATATTTAATAACCAAGGATCTCTTGTGATGACTGATTGGATTTAGCCATTCACTGTGTGAGTTGAAGCTGAACCAAATGTAATTAACATTCAGTTCCGTCTCACATGACGTGAACACACCACTGATGTGGACAACGCAGATTGACATTCAGCAGCTGCAGCTATCCCATCACACATTGCTCTTGATTAACATGTTCCTCATTGTCAGTACAGAAATCTGGACAGTTAACCAGAATTATTCCCACCATTTGTCCTAGTCAGCTATATACTTAACATACTAGCATACTGACTAACTCTGTGAGATTAATGTTCAAATGTTGTCCTGATAAGATACCAACAGTTTGCATGACTCTGATTACACTGACTTCAGTGTCTTCAGAGTCCAAACTAAATCTTCGTCTCCAGTCGGCAATCTTATAGCTGCTTACAGAGCATCAACTTCTCATCATTTAGTGACATCTTATGTGTGTTAGTATTACCAAGAAATGAAAGGCAAGAGAAGCTGCAGATGCGTTCAGATTTCTGTGAAACACTCAGTCAGTCTTCAGCATCAACACGTTCCGGATTAATGGATTTCCTTTTGTAAAAGTATAAAAGCCAAATGATCAATTGCTTCCAAGTGCAAGCCCTTCACAGGAGCTCCAGATCTGTGGGGTAACCTTTCAGCAAGCTGACGTTTATCCAGGGCTAAAATAACCAGGTCATCTTCATGTTGGCAGCTGTTAACTGTGAAGGCCAAAGAAGTAAAATGAGGCCTGGAGAGTGTGTGTGTGTGTGTGTGTGTGTGTGTGTGTGTGTGTGTGTGTGTGTGTGTGTGTGTGTGTGTGTGTGTGTGTGTGTGTGTGTGTGTGTGTGTGTGTGTGTGTGTGTGTGTGTGTGAAAGCTTGTTACTATTTCAACCACCAGAGCGAACGGAGACATTCATCGGCCAACGTTATAAGAATTCAGATGCGAATCTACAGGTGCTCACGGATATCTTCTCGAAGCTCACATGACCACGGTTTTAATATCAGTGAGCCCAGTATGTGACGTCTTAACTTTAAGAGCATATTAACCAATCTTTCTGGCTAGATTAAAAAATATTTTATATAATAGTTGATTCTTGGTAAAGCATTTGGAGGTATTGTGCAGAAAAAGTTCCCTTGTTCTGTTGGAGCTGGTCGTAGGCTGGTGGCTGTTTTAGACCATGTCCAGTTCAATAAACCACCCATATCCACCTTTTACACTCTCATTTGTCAGTTCAGTTTGTCTGTTGATATTGGTTAAGAACAAGAAAAGCAATCCCAAACCCTCTTGTGTGGCTTCTTGGTAACCTGAATGCAGCATCAGACATCTCTGTGTTGGACGTGTTCACTAGTTCACTCAGTTCCTAGAAACTGAACCAACTGGTTTGGTTGTTTGGATGGATCCATTTTACATGAGAACACTTTAAACTTGATTCAATTACTCAGTTTCAGGTAATACAGGTCAAACATTTCATACATTTCATTCAAAATCATGTGGTCAGAAACCCATAAGAGATCTACGAGGTGTCACCAAAAGAGTTCTTGTTACTGGAACAGATTTTTCTCTACAGCAAATGTCTGTGAGTCTCACCTGATAAATGACCACCCTGAACTTGTTCTTGGCGAGGAGGTCTCCCTGGGTGGCCTCCACCTTCTTGACCCTGACGTTCTGGTTCTCCACGCGCACCCTGACATCCTTGATGTGGCGGCTGACCTTGCGCGTTTTCTCGAGCAGCCGGTCGACGGTGGAACTGGTGTTGGCGTGATCATTGGTCAGCTTGACCACGTCGGCCTGGATGTTTTTCACTGTGCTCTCCAGCTCCAGCTGACGCTCCTCCATGCGCTGCTGTGTGGTCTGGACGCTGTCCATGAGGCCTGCCACTCGCTCCAGCAAAGCCATTATGCCGCCTGCATCGTCTCCGGTCGGCAAGCCTGGTCTATCCGTCATGCTTGCTTGTTGGTTTCTGTCTTAGTTGCCTGGTTAATCAACTGTTGGAACCCCAGTGATCCAAAGAAGAAAAGAAGGGAAGAGGAAGAGCAGGGCGAAGGTAAAGGAAAGTCAAAATCCAGCAAGACTTGAAGAAGTTAATTGTGAAATCTTGCAAAAGTGGTGTTCAAAGGTATAAATATATGAAGGTGTTAGGATATCCCAAGAAAGAGAGTGAGAACAACGACTGTGGATTGCAGTCTCTCCTGGAAGCAGAAGTTGAGAAAGGAGGACAGTATCAGCCCTCTACAGCTGGAGGTTCACCCTGAAACTGTTCAGATCAACTGACAGACTCCACCCTGCCTGGCATGGGAGGGAGGGAGGGAGCGAGGGGTGACACGTTAGGGTATGGAGGGGAATGGTAAAGCTAAAAAGAGACAAGGTAGAATTGAGAGGGTGCGCTGAAGGTGAGGGGATCAGAGAGCGCCAACAGTGTTCACTGTTTTAATCGTGTAACTGTATTTTTAAGACCAAGCTGTTAAAAAAGGCACTAAATTTAAAGAAGTTTAATTGGTCTTTGAAAAAGTCTTTGGTAGTCAAGTTTGCCTCCTGAAGACCCCGTGAAACACTGAACTGCCCATAAGCTCCCCTTCAGTCAGAGAATTTTAAGATTGAAATGGATATTAAAGGAATGTATGTGTTAATGAGTGAGGTAGATAAAGAGAGACATGGAGCCCAGCTTCTATCTGTGTTCTCTGCTGCTAAAAATACAGTGAGGGTAAAATGACCCGCTGTGCTTCTTTGGCAGATGAGTGTATTAAAAGGAATGGAAATCCCCTCCCATCTTTTCCTCCACCATCCATTTGTCAGCCATCACCTTTTCACTCATTCTGATTTAATCCCTCCCTCTGGTTTTAGATTGGCACAGCAGACCTCCAAATAAACAGCTAAGTTTCAGAAGAGCATTCTTAAAGCTGCCGTTTGACATCGCCACCATCTTTGTTAGTTAATTGAGCCAGGCAGTCCAAATTTGGGAAAATGGGGTGGAGCCTGATGTGGGACAAGCAAATGGCGCAGTTCACTGAGATAGCTTGAGACAGAAATAGGGTAATTGATTTAGAGCAAAAAACAGAACGACGGCTATCCAGTTTACTCATTGATTTATTTTACTAATTCATTTTTTTATTTTATTTTTTTATTAATTGTTTTATTAAGTTGGTGCATTAGTTTGTGTTAATATTTGTCTTTTTACGTAGTTTGTGTTTGGTTGGCAGTAGCCTCCAGTGGTCATATGCTTAAAGGTATTGCGAAACTTTTTGATCACATTTAACCAGCTTTGTTGGCAATGGCAACAGCATATTGCTTTAATAGCTTTAATCTTGTGATTACTCCCAGTGCACCATCTCTGCGTTACATCTTGGTGAACAAATCAACTCTTCAATCACGGAAAAACTTGGACAGCAATTAAATCCTTTGTGCCCTGTCATATCTGCATCCATCCAGAATCACACATTAAAATAAACATGCTCAAAAACCTAACTCACGCAACTGACACCAGCTGATCAGGAGGGCTGGAATTGTACGAAGAGAGAAGGGGACTCCCCGCCATCTAAAAGCTCTCCACCAGCTGCTGCCTACACTTACCCTGCCGTCACTGCTATATTTACCTCATCCTTCCTGTAGCAGACATGGAGCTTTCATTGGCCACCAGGAGCGCCTGGTTTTCACTCCTCCTTCTCTCAAAGTGAGTGAAGTCAAATAAACTCCCAATTCCGCACTATTTCAACTCACATTTCCAAGATTATTCATTCATTCATCTTCTGTAACCAGAAGGGTTGCGTCGTCTGCTGCAGTCTCCAGTCCATCACAGGGCTAACACAGAGACAGACAACCATTCACACTCACACCTATGGCCAATTTAGAATCACCAATTAATCTAATGAACATGTCTTTGGATGGTGGGAGGAAGCTGGACAACCTGGAGAGAACCCACACAGACACAGGGAGAACATGTAAATTTTAAGTTGAGAGCACTAATGTTTTAGTTCTACCCTTCTACTCTTTCTCATCTTGACGACCAATGGCAAGTAATACATCTTCTCACCCTTCAGTTCTGCTTCATGCGTTCAGACAGCTGAGGTGGGCTGCATTGTATGCATCTGCTGGGATGTCAGTCAGTCATTTTCTATACCCGTTTAATCTGTCTGCTGGAGCCTATCCCAGCTGTCATTGGGCGAGAGGCAGGGGTACACCCTGGACAGGTCTCCAGTCCATCGCAGGGCCAACATTCATACTGACATGCACACCTACGGGCAATTTAGAATCACCAATTAACCTAACGAGCATGTCTTTGGATGGTGGGAGGAAGCCGGAGGACCCGGAGAGAACCCACGCAGACACAGGGAGAACATGCAAACTCCACACAGAACCGGTGACCTTCTTGCTGTGAGGCATCAGTGCTAACCACCTCACCACTGTGCCGCCCCCTGCTGGAATGTTTTGTTATTAATTCAATATTTGATTTGCTGTTGGACCACCTTTAGCTTTGATTACAGCACACATTTGCTGTTTCATTGTTTTATTTCCATCCAGTGTTGCATTAATTTTTCAGCAAGATCTTGTATTGATGATGGGAGAGTCTGACCACTGTGCAAAGCCTTCTCCAGCACATCCCAAAGATTCTCAATGGGGTTAAGGTCTGGACTCTGTGGTGGTCAATCCATGTGTGAATATGATGTCTCATGCTCCCTGAACTACTCTTCCACAATCTGAGCCCCATCAATCCTGACATTGTCATCTTGGAATATGGCCGTGCCATCAAGGAAGAAAAACTCCATTGATGGAATAACCTGGTCATTCAGTATATTCAGGTAGTCAGCTGACCTCATTCTTTGGACACATAATGTTGCTGAACCTAGACCTGAGCAACTGCAGCAACCCCAGATCATAGCACTGCCCCCACAGGCTTGTACAGTAGGCACTAGACATGATGGGAGCATCACTTCATCTGCCTCTCTTCTTACCCTGATGCCCCCATCACTCTGGAACAGGGTAAATCTGGACTCCTCAGACCACATGACCTTCTTCCATTGCTCCAGAATCCAATTTTTTTATGCTCCATAGCACACTGAAATGGGAGTGTAAATGGTTGTTTGTCTCTGTGTGTTAGCCCTGCAATAGACTGGCGACCTGTCCAGGATGTAAGCTGCCTCTTGCCCTGGGAGAGGCTCCAGCCACCCCATGACCGTTCACAGGACAAGCAATTATAGAAACTCAATGAATGAATGAATGTTTTGACGATTCCTAAATTTCACTTCTCCTTCTTGTATGCATGTCAGAATTGGTGGTCATGTCCTGTGGGGTTTCAAGAGCTGTACCAAACTTTCCTGAACTAAAAGATTTTCATCTTTCAGGGAAGAGACACAGAAGCAGTGGTTCAAACACCATAATTTAATTCTAGTTCAACTACAGTACAGTTTAAACATCAACTTCACTGGTTCATGCAAAATGCGACATCTACAGTAACATCAGACTGGATTCCTACAGGCACCACACTACTGAGACCACCACCATGTGTGGACTCATCCGATCCGATCTCAGTGCAGCAATAACGTGAGGGAGCCTCGGCCCAGCTTATTGATCTACTCCTTCTACCACAATAAAACGACCAACACAGACACTTCATACCATTGTTACAAATTAGATTTAAAAAAGAAAAAAATCTCAAAGTCATTTAAATTATCATCAGTTTGTCAAAACACACACACAAAACAAACATTGGAATCCATTTCCGGAATGGCGTCATCTGAAAATAAAGCAATAAAATAATTCTAATAACAACCTGTACATGTCAGCTTGTACCTCATTAATTTTAAGCAGTAGAAAAAACAGCATTTTGGTTTTTAAGGTGTGTCTCGTCAAAACAAAGACAAAAAAAAAACAAGTAAAAGTTTATGAAATATTATTTTTGACCCTGTGAGACGCTCAGAACAGAAAACAACCTGACAGACGTGAGTCTACTTAAAACAGTGGTCCCTGATAATCTTGTAGTTCTGGTGCAGCGCGCCCCCTGGAATATTAAGGCGTTAGATCACGTTTGTGACAAAGTAAACATGTTTAAAAAAAAAAAAAAAAAAAAAAAGATGAAAAGATGGCCGACATGCCTCCAGAGTTTTGTAGCAAACGGCCAAACGTGAGCAGCAGTGCGCATCATGACACTGCAGCGAGATATGTAACATGAGGATGCCTGCAAATGTGTATATTTATATAATGGATACAAGGATTTTATAAATCAAAATCTAATATTTAGATTAAGAACAGCTTGTGTTTTGAAAATTCATTTTTTAAAAACCCAGTCCAGTAAAATATTGTTTTTAACATATACGGCACAATTTCAGTGGCATTTAAAGCTACAGTGTGAAACATTTGCCGCCCCCTTCTGGCAGTGAGAGCAATTGCTGTTCAAAAAGAAATAGAAACACCAATCTGTGCTCGTCCTTGTCGTCCATCCGTTTCTGGTTTAGATTTTAATCCTTCCTCTTGGTTCTATTTCCTTCCTCCTTGAGGCCTGGGAGTTCCCACAGACGCCAGAATTCAACATGTCAGTGATTTAAATGGATCTAATTAGCTTAATGAGTGCTGTGTGAGCTCGCTAGGGAAGAGCTACCTTACTGTACATCTCGAAAATTCTCACAAGGTATTCAGCAGTGTTGCTATAACTTCTGAATTATGTATGAACACCAGCTGTATACACCGATCAGGCGTAGCATTATGACCTAATATTGCGTAGGTTTCCCTTATGGGTGGCGGTGCCTGGTCTGGTCTAGGTGGGTGGTACATGTCTAAGTAACATCCACATGAATGCCAGGTCCAAAAGTTTCCCAGCAAAACAGTGTATTGTCACAAAATGATCAATGTTATTCATTTTTCCTGTCAGTGGTTTTAATGTTGCACTGATCGGTGTATAATGCCAAAGAAAAGCACAAAAACAGTGACAGTGCGCGTCCCACAGGGTGAAAACGAAAAGACACGATCTGAGATTTTCCAGCTGCGGATGGTCCAGAATGACGATACAATCAGATAAATAAAGTTTCCTGTCAGAGGATCCACAGTGTTTCATAGTCTGAGATGACGGCAGCAGCTGACAAACAAACAAAAAACAGACTTTGCAACTCTGCTCTGCCAGAAAACAACCCAAACGTGGAGGACAATCTGAAAAATAAGGCCCCTCAAGAAATTCAAAAAGCGGTTTGAGAAAAGGGAGGAGAAAATAAAAGAGGCACCAAAAAGTGGAGATATCAAAAATGCAGTCTGTCTGTGTGGTACGAAAAACTGGACTTTTATAAAAATGCAAGAGGGAAAAGAAGTGGAGCAGCTACATCATTCTGGAGGACGTTCCTGACGGGAAGTGCCCCAGATGCTGCTTCTGTCTCCGGCCGCGCTTCGTCTTGTTGCACCTCCTACAGGACACAATGGGAAGTACACGTCAATAACGCTTCGATCTCATCTTATCTAATGAATCACACACAACTGGAAATGACTGCGCACACAGCCAGCTGAACTCCATCAGGAAGGATCACACGTGAAGAAAACCAGATTTAAAATGTGGCCTAAGGTTAAAACATCTCATTCAAGTCATACAAATAACTCTCATCAGATAATATCTCTAGAAATACAAGCACCACTTAAACAGCTGGCAGATAATTAACTGATTTTCAATGATTCTTACTTACTTACTTAAGAACTATTTATATTTATTTTTATATTTATATGATGTTCCATTCCAAAGAGTTCTGGATGGACTTAAATTGAACTGTTTCCATGTATTTTTACAGTTCAATTTGTAAAGTAAGGAGGCGTGACCTCCCTTGGGCTCAGAAGATGAGTATTAGGGTGTTGGGCGCCGTCTGCTGGCTGATGTTCACCACTGCATCATGACAGGTGTGTACGTACAGTTCACTGATGCATCTTGATGTGTGTTTGTGTGTGTGTGGAGAGTACCTGGTAAAGCACATGACCACAGCTACGATGACAGCGATCTGCACGGCTCCGATGATGGCGGCGATGAGGACGTAGTGCAGCTTCTGACCGCTGGGCACCACGTACAAGATGTTGAAGTCCAGCAGCTGGTCACACTGAGGACCGCCGTACGCTGCCTCACAACTGACACAAAAGACGTGCTTTAGATTCAGTGTTTCTTGGACATTATTTACTTTATTTTAACCCCTTAAATGTTTCTGTTCGCTCTATTTGTATCTATTTTCCTCTATTTTTATTTGATCGGTTTCACTATAAACTTTCCACATTTTTTTATTTTTTTTTGCTGTGTTCTGTCATCTCAAATAGTTTCACTGACTTTAATTACTTTGTCCACGTGTACATGAACTTTAGGACAGTTTCTAAACGACTTCTCGCAAAGGTAGAAACACGGAGACAGGTGTTACCTGCACATGGGCAGGTTGTGTCTCATCTCGCACTGGCCGTGTTCGCAGAACTGGGCGTAGTCTTCCGGACAGGGGACGGGGCTGTCCATAAAGCCCTCCCCCTCACCAGGCTTGGCCACAGCTGGAGATGAAGAAGAAAACCGTGGTATATGATTGGCTATCAGACAGACACAAGGTAATCCTTCAACCAGACAGAGGCAGTCTTACCATAGATGTCTGGTTTGCTCTTGATGCTGTCATCCTTCCTGCTTTTATCTGAAACCACAGAAGAACAGATTTTAATTATACTCCCACAGTCCTACAGGACAGCTTTTTTAAAAAAAAAATAAAAATTATTCAACGTGTATTTTAGTATTTTAGTTTGGTCCAAGTCCCATCCTTTAACATGGAGGAAGTAGAGCTTATGACCTATACTGCAGCCAGTCACCAGGGGGAGCTCTACTTACTCTGGCTTTACTTTTGAGGAGCTGTTCCGCTGTCCATCTTTATACAGTCTATGCTTGAAACAAACTGACTTTAAATAGTTTTTGATTATTTTGGAGGTTTTAATATAGTTTCTTTTCTGTGTGTAGCTGCTTCGTGTCATTTAACGCAACTATATTAAGCAAAGTTATTTAAGGAAATTACATTTTTTTTACTAATTTACTGATTCATTTCTGATCAGTGCAGTTAATATTTATATACCTGATTCAGTTAATTCTGATTCAGGTCTTTGAACTTCATCACATGTCCAAATGTTGTGGTTCTGGTGCTTTAAACTGAATTTGTGGCATCACTTTGGGCTTCCTGTGTTTACACCTTGATCATATGTGATAACCATGACAACCTAAATGATACCTGTACACACTTTGTGCACAGGTTAATAATCTCAGTCCTTCTCCCGAATCCAATTGTTCATTTGGAAGGAGGAAGAGGAGGAGGAGGAGACGAAAAAGAAGAAGCAGAAAGAGGAGAAGAAAGAAACAGAGGAAACAACAGAACAAAGATGCGGAGGCAGGAGGTCGACCAGCTGTTTATACATTCAGACGTGCTAATCCTCTGTGTATTTGTGTGCGTGTGTTCATGAGGCCCAGGTTTGACTCAGGTCCTCACAGCCATAGTAAGACCTGTGCATGTTCAGATTGGGGTCAGGTCATCATTCAATATGGATGAACTGAAAACCTCTTTCTACATTTTTCTCTCTCGTCCCTCCTGATTCCCATCCTCCTCCATCTCATCCATCCATCCGTCCATCCACTGATCCTTCCTTTGTTCTACTCTTCTTCATCCCTCCTACTCCCCTCCTCATCTCTTTATTCTCATATTCTTGTTATTTTTCTTGTCTTCCTTCATCCCTCTACCTCTTCATCTATTTTTTGTCTCTTTCTCCTCATTCTTCCTGCAGCCTTCATCCATTTTTCTTGTTCTCATTTTTGTATCCTCCACCTCTCTTCTTCTTTGCATTCACTCCTTCACTTCCTCCTCAGGCTTTGTGCCGCCGTCACGCTATCAGCCCTGAGGATTGTTTGGTTTGTGTTCCCTTTTCTCTCGTTACCTTGGCAACGTCCCACATGCTTGATGTCGATCTTGAGCTGTTTGAGGCAGGAGGCCTCCCGGACGTGGCAGGGCGTGTCGTATGTGACTCCGTCGCTGCCGCACACCGGGTTGTCGTTGTGGCCATTACACACGATGTTGCACATGCAGCTGGACACACAGAAGTATGAGACGTCAATCAAAGTCAATCAAATCAATGAATCCTGGTGAAGGTTCAGGTGTGGACTCACATCATGTCCTCGGAGTCTTCATCACACTCGGCTCCAAACTTGCAGTTTCCACATTTTGAGGCCTTCTTCCCGCGGCCGGATCCTTCGTCGTCTGGAGAGACACAAAACATCACTGCAGCGCCTCTACAGACACCAGCTGACTACTGACAGCAGAGAATATAAGGGGATTTACCTCCGTCTCCAGATCCTGAGCCGGTGTCTGAAAGATGGACAGACAGAGAGACAGAGAGAGAGATAACTATTAGATTTCTGGTGTACTGACCAGATAACATCTGTGTCCTAACTACAAGGACAGCTTGCATCAATTTAAGTTTTGTCTTGACATGAACACATGTCACGATCCCTGCTGAACTATACTGCAAACCGTTCACAGTGTGTGAACTGTTCACTACACTCTACATAAAGCTGGGAAATCTGAACTGTGCAAAAAAGCAGAGAATGAGTTTGCGTGCATTACCATGGTAACAGGGTCCTTCTGACACAATGGTGAGAGCTCTCTGTTTCTTGCAGGCGGCTCTCCTCAGGAAACACTCGTTCTGGTACGTATCTCCGTTGGAGCCGCACACTGGGATGTACTTCTTGTGGCACTGAAACACAAATCAAGTTTATTTCACACAGCTCTCTGCATTTATCGGAGCTAAACCTTACTGGTAAAACTGTCCCTCGTCTCTAAACCTCTGAACCAAACAGGCTTAATCTGGTTTCATCCATAAACTCTTTACTTTGGCCTTCTTTCACATAAACACTTTGGATGGAATGAGACCTGGAGCAGCAACTAAGTGTTTGATCGTCTGTAGACCAGAGCAGTATCAGCTAATATCAGTTTATAACACATAAATTAACAGCGACAGACACTGCAGAGCATCATTTAGACAGTCTGTCCACCAGAAGGCGCTGTCTAGTAGAGTTTTCAGTGTGTATCTCTCACAGCTACAAACCATAGACTAAACAGCTCCTCAAAAGTGAAGCCAAAGCAAGTAGATACCCTCCAGTGACTGGACGCACTATAGGTCATACAAACCACACCCTCTGTGTTAGAGGATGGGCTAAACTAAAACACTGAAGTATATGCCAAATACATTTTTTTTCAAGGATGGTGATTCATATTCAAGTGTCAATTTTATGACAAGTCTTATTTTACTTAGTTATCTGACGCTATAGAAACAGAGTGTGACATCATGATGACTGCGGATGGCTAAACCAGTCAGTGGAGGCGGGGCTAAACGCAGTACTGGTTAAATGGAAAAGTGACTGGTGTGGGTGGAAGGTCAATAAAGAGGCGCCATGTGGCTCCAAACTTGCAAGATGGTGCTGCCTGTATCCCCGGGAAAATACCACAAGTTTGGGCAGTACCAGGAAGTGGGAAGGCATTATCCATATTTATATACAGTCTATGCTACAAACAAACCTAAGGTATCTATCTAAATGAATCACTCAGTTATTTTTTGGCCTTTTGTGTTTTATTGGTTTGCCTTTCACTGGAGAGAGACAGGAAGTGATGGGGTGAGAGAGGGCCAACACACAGCAAAGACTGCAGGCTGGACTCAAACCCACAGTGAGAACTGTAGTCTCAGTTTATGGGGCGTCTCTTCCCCACCAGGTGAGTTGTAGAGGTGTCCCTACAACAGATTTAGCTTGTGGCTTTAATGTTGCCAAGGTAGAGGGTTTCCAAAGTCAGACTCACGTGGATCTGACAGACACACTTGATGTCGGCTCCGTTCTCGCGACAGGTTCCTCCATACCGACAGGTGCCGGCGTCGCACACGCGCAGGTCGCTCTTCTTCTCTGACATATCTGAAAAAGAATCACGACGATGAATATTACCCATCATCCCAGGGAGGAATTAATGTAGATGTGGGTCGTTCTCACAGTTGTAACTCAGTCCACTCTGTACTCATGGATGTGAAACTCTTATTTCAATAAATAAATCCACTCAGAATTCACAGAGACAGGGATGCTCTTCACTTCTGCAGTGCTTGTCTTCGTCAGCATCACAGTAATTGTTTCAAAACAGGAGCGGCTGGCTTGCATTATCCCAAGGCTAATTCACTGTCTCCATGGCAACATTACACTGTTTATATTCATCCTCATTCTGGGAGCTGTGGTTCTAATTGTGGTTCTCATTAGAGGACATGCTAACAGCTAATGTGGCCACATATTCACTAAAATGTAAACAAGCAGTTATTAAAAGATTATTTGTCTTGTATGAACACAAGAACAATCACTTGAAATGTCCTGTTTATACAGTTCCAAGGAGCCTGATGGGTACTGTGTCAGTAGTTTTAGTAGCTTTATGAACTGACCTCATGGTGGCACTAGGATAAAATCTGAGGGTTAGCCAAGTGAAGGGAGATTTCTGAATCAAATTCACACTACAACACACAGAATCACTGCATGACATGGTAGCACTACAATGCTTGTCGACTGAAAACACACAGACTATTATCCAGGCTAGTCATTTCCTGATGGCAGCTGATTGGACAGCAGCCTGCAGGCTAGCCCATTAGAGCTTGTAATTACAAGGGCCGTGACCTCAGGATTCCCTGTAATTAGTAAATACCTCAGTGTGCTGAGCAAGCCACATCAACCCGCTGACACACACACACATACAAACAGACACCGCGTTCCCAGGATCCGCTGCCTTCCCTAAGCTGAATCCTGAGTTGAGCTGCAGCTGCAAACAGAAACATTTCTGTTGGTTTATTGCTCGGGCTAACAGAGTGCAGTTATTCTGACGGCTCTGTGTCCTCAGCCACGCTGCGGCTTCAAGCTGAATGTTCATCATCTTAGTTTAACAGGTTGGTATGATTTAAAAATCCAACATCTGAAATGTTGTGTAACCAACATGGATTATGTGCAGTATTGCAAGATACAGCTGATGGTTTTACAGCTCCCACATTGCTTACACTAGTGTTGCATATCATAAAAAGCAATGCAAAGCATGGAAATCAACAAACTAGCTACTACCAAGATGTTTAAAAATCCATCCAGTTGGACGTAAAACCACCTGTGTGACTGTGACTTAACGCTTCTGTGGTTCCACCTCACAGAAATAAAGCAGGGTCCATTAGAGTCCCCTAAACGGAAACAGCTCCTCCTTCATGAGGGGGTCTGTCAGCTCTGCACATCCTCATCCTCCTCTAATGCTTCACACACTCACTCACACACAGGGTTCTTCAATAATGTCAGGTTGCTATAGACAGGAACCTGTCAACAGCAGCTTGTTTACAGAGCCAGGCAGGTCAGAGGAGACCCGGCTCTGTGGGGAGCAACGCTGACAACACGCAACCTGAAAGACACAGCTGGAGAGCCCAGACACCAACGAGCTACACCAGGAGTTCAAAATTCACGTTTGCTTTAAGCAGATTGTGAAGCTGGGGAGATACTTCTAGTTCTGTTTGAATGGCAACAGAAAAACAAAGACAATGAAATAACCGTTTGGTAATAACGGCAAGAATGTCCCAGTCCCACATCAGGAGCTAAGATCTGGCAAATCAATCAGCTTATACAGTATATGAAGAGGTGGTGAATGTTCTTAAGCTTGGTTCATACTCCTGTGAGGGATCCAGCGGGAGTCGGTACTCGTGCACAGATGTGTCATCATTGTTCTCTAACTATACCCCTGAAACACTAGAAGTCAGAGTAGATGCCAAGGCAATGATTTCAGGCCAACAACAGATGTTGTAGGTCTGCGTCACTGACCTGTTGTGTTACATTACTGGGGAGGTGGACGTCAGGTTACATAGGCCATGACTATATGCATGACTATACAGCAACCATCTCCAGTCCAGTAGGTGGCAGTAATGCAGATGGCTATTCAACGACGGCATATTGCCATCTAAAGTGACATGGAGTCATCAGTGTGACAGGAAGCATGAAGGAGATTCAAGCTGATAGAAAGGACTAGCAGTAGAAGCAAAAAGAGAGAATGCCTACAATGCTGAGCTTCTGCTGAAGATGTAATCAGTAATTTAGAAGTGAGGGAATTAGAAATGAACCACCTCCATCCATTCCTTTTAAAAAAGACCCAGCCCTGAGCAGTGACTCTGTGCAAAGGAAACACATTGAGAACAACCAAAAGTTCCAGGGTGATGAGGAACGATCGAGTTTAAACCAAAAAACTAAACAAGCCCTGGTTGGAGCGCTTGAGCCGAGTCTCTTTGGACCGACTGGCTTCAAGTGAGAGGAAGTGTGTCGCTATGATGTGAACTGGATTGCAGGCGCTGATTAAAAGTGTGTGACTCAGAGAGTCAGTGACCTGTGACGGAACAACATTATCTCTGAGAGACGCGCTGGCTTTAAAGTAACAGTCAAACTGTCACAGAGTGAAGAACACTGCACCGTAATCTAAAGTGATACTAAAGAGAAGCAACAGTCATTCATTCGTTCATTCATTTGTCTTCTGAAGGGTCGTGGGGGGGTTGAAGCCTATCCTAGCTGTCCATGAGAAACAACATGAATCATTCAATCACTGCCACAGTTTAGCAGAGTGCCCTATGATTCTGATGGGTTTCGTGCATTTAGCTGCATTCAATGATGCATACAGACATATTTCAAAGTACATAAGCAGCTCTTTGGTCCAAATTTAGTTTTACCTGCATCTTTAGAGCAGAAATACTTTACAGTACCGTAAGCACAAGTTTAAATCAGACAGAAACTCTAAAACCCTTGCTTCCGCTGTTCCTACCTCTGACAAGTTCTGGGCAGATGGACACACAACTACACATAAGCTCCAGTGAAGCCGTAAACTCTGATTTCTTTTTACATGTCTGTTCGATGTACCCGAGCAACTGATCAACGTTGGCCCAGTGATTACCGTGATCACGTTTCTCATGATTAACTAACCAATTCAATCACGTCTTCAGGGCAGAGCTGTGCTAACCGTGGACCCCTGTCTCATGCTAAGCTAGGATAACCACTTTGTGAACTCTTCCAGAAAGTGTGTTATCAAAAGCACTTGGTGCAGTTTTTGGCCGTCACGTGTCGATTTGCATTCACCGTCATCAGTTTGTCTGAAGGAAAAATGTAAAGTAATGACAGGAAACGACTCCAGATGATCATCCTCCAGCAGCTTGTTTGTTTAGAAGGATGACTGAGGGCTTCACTGTCCTCATCATTCAATAGTTGGAACTGATCTGAATTTGACGGGTGGAATGGAGATGAGTGAGCGAAGCAGGTCAGCCTTTAAATGCTGAGGATGAGCACTTTCATCCTCAGGGGATCAGCAAGGCGAGCGCTGACTACTCTCGACTACTGCTCGCTCTCTCACTCTATGTTGCTCTAGCTCGCTCGCCCTTTCACACTCTAATGACTTTAATATTGCTACTTGATTCCCTCTTCCCTTCCTCATCCGACTGTCTTGACACTTTTTGCACAAAAAGCACTGGGCCAAAAGTATGTGGACACCTGAACAGTCAGACTATGTAAAGATGTCAGATAGCATGGAATAACTTGAATAATAAATCAATAATTGAAAAAGTCTGGACCTAAACTTCAAAAAAATCATCAAACTGAGACCAAGGCACTTCTTAATAACTTTATCCTGCAGGGGGCAGTATTCTGACCAGTAACTCAAAACAGACAAAGCCCCTGAAGAACGGAGATGCTAATGATGATGCTAATGGCTAGCATGTCAGTGATGCATTCCAGTGGAATTACCATTTTTAGGCAGTTTGTTTCTGCACATAAAGACCTACAAAAATAAACTAGGTAGACTTGTGTGAATGTTCCCTCTAAGTGGGTTAACATCACAGCATGAAGGTTCTGGGTTCTAACCTGCTGGCTGGCTGGGGTTGTTCTATGTGGAGTTCCCTGTGTCTGCTGAGTCCTCAGAAAATGGAAAAAGTGATCGCATGGTCTGGATCAGAGTAGGAGATCCTAAAGCTGTATGATGGGCTTGAGATCAAGGAGAAGAATGTCTGTCTTTGTGGATGCACACACCTCAAACCTTCAGAGGCTGGCTATTATCTATATTAGAATTTGTATGCTGCAGCTGGAGCACTAGGATTTCTCATATTTAGTGTTTAGTTTCATGGGAAGAATGGACAGGCAACTGATTGTAAAGAATATGGGCAAACACTATTCACTAATTCATTTATTTGAAACTTTATCCCCCATTTTTTCTGAAATCAATCTGATTTGTTGCAAAGCAAGCCACACTTCAGACAATGGGAAGACAGACGCCAACAAAACAGAACACTGGAATAAAATACTAATCAAAAAGATGAGGATCTTAATGCAAAATGAATCTTTTGTTCACCATATTATTATTATTAGTTAAGCATTGTCTGCAAGTTTCTGCCTTGAAGCTCAGAGGAGCGAACTCTTTTAAGAACGCGATGTAAAACGAGTTCTGTGCAGTTCTGAGAGTTGCAAGAGCCAACCATTTAGGAACATTTGTTCCAACCACTGACAGAAAAAATAAGAAATATTGCAGCTGCCTCTGTATCACTACAAGTGCAACCAGGGCAACCAATGTCCACATACTTCTGGCCACACTGCATACATCAGCCAAATGTTTTTCATCTGAAATCAGTCTGATTGGTTTAGCAGTTAAAAAGACAGAGCTGCATTAATGTTAATTAATTAATTAATCCAAAGCAACAATAAATATAAAGAACCAAAGATGCTCCATCCAGAAATCGTCCACACTCCTACATCTCGAGTCCTTTTCCTGTCCTGAAAAAGGCTCCTCTAAGAGCAGCATGTGTCTCAGACAGTTAAACCTCCACTCTCTGTTCTCAGACCACAGACCAACATGCAAACTCATTAATGACAGACTGCCAAAACAGAGCCATAGTGGTGCGTCTTTCCAGGAGAACATCTGTGACGGAACTGAAGAGGCCAAGTTTAAAAAAAAAAAAAAAGGTTCAGAAAATAGAAATCAAAAAGATTCCTTCCTTTAGATCCTAAAAAAACTTCAAGGATCCAGTTTTTTCCGGCTCCACGTGTGTACATTTAGATTAAAAACGTATCCGCATGTTTGTATCTCTAAAATCACCCCACAGATATATATATATATTTTAAAGATGCATTCATTTCCCAAATGAGCAAATCAGCTGATCACTGTAGTTTCCATCAAACATGAATCGTGCAGGACTAATTAACACATTTTATTTTTCTTTAAATACAATGACTTTCAAGAAAACACTGAGACTTGGAGAAAATAATTAGCACAGTCACTGATGATGAAAGGATGGTCTGAGGCAGACTGTGCCATGTGCTGTCTGTTGAACCGAGGCGTGGTTAGGATGGAAAGAACATGTGTGGAGGCAGAGCTGACTGACACCTAAAACACCCTGATAGAGGCAGACTTATTGTCCAACTGTGTAATGAAAGAACATGTCAGTCACTGCAACAGGAACAGCAGAGCTCTGTGACAACACATTCAGTGTGCCTGCATGACATCTGTAGCTACAAAGAAAAACCAAACACCACCAGACTTCCTGAAGCATCTTCTGTGCATGTGGCTTTTACGTCTAATTAATTGAAAGATCTCCGAGTTATGAGACTCTGACTAACAGGAGCCTCGTATGGAAACAAAAAATGGGAAACTTCAACTTGATATGGAGCAGATATAAACTGATCAGTCATAACATTATGACCCCCTTCCTAAGATTGTGTAGGCCTCCCTTCATCAGAGAATGGAAATGGGCCTTCAGATGTGTGTTTTACACCTTAGCATCAGCCCCGATCCTACACAGACCCTGCCATCATAGTCTGACGTGCATCTCCCCAGAAATGTAGTGGCGATACAGATCGCAAGAGCTGTGATTGGTCCGCTTGGTAGTAGTATTTTAGTATTTGTAGCAGCTTCTCTATTTCCGCATTATTTGAATTGTAATGTTTTGGGTGAATCAAAATGGAACACACTGAGGAACGACTGGATTTCGGTGGTGGTTTCAGCCACCCCTGTGTAAAAGTGAGGCAGGAAGTAGAAGAACTAGACAAAAATGAACCCTACTGGTAAAAAAGACACACCGCCAACTAGTGTTTGGGTGTCATTTTTACAGAGCGAGACAGACTGACGGGGCTCATGCCTACGTACGTAGTCCTACGCCGTCTACATCCTGTGGTAATTTAAATGAGCCTTGAGGGTGTCCTGTGGCGTCTGGCAACAGAATGATGTTAGTGGGTCCCTCTGGGTCCTATGGGTTGAGGGGAGGGGCCTCTGTGGATCTGACAGAGCTGTTGATTGAACTGTTGCTGGGGTTTGTAGTACTGTTGAATTGTACTGGGTTGCACCGACATATGTTCCTATTATGTCAGGCTTGAGCTGAACACTGTAGTCTGTGCGCTAGGCCAAATAACAGAAGCCCCTCAGTGCTCCAGTTGATTTATCACCTTTCTCGCACCGTTTCAACATCAGCTGAGCATTAGAACAGTCATGAAGGAGGATTCAGATTAGTACATCTAATGAAGTGGCCTCTGTGTGTATTTGAGGAAGGCCACAAGCCACTATCTGCCACCTCCTTCGAGTGAATGCGAACATACATGTAGATTTGGTCGAGGCTGTGTGGAGGAGGAAAACTCCCTCATTCAACCCCGCCCTGATTCTCCACCCTGTAATTAGCCCTAAAATAGCGGCTGGTTAAAGTGAGGAGTGGTCAACACACACAAACACACACATTTCTGTAAGCAGCTTCAGTGGGTTCAACATCTGTTCAGCCTCATCACATAACAGCACACAGGTGTTGTTATTGACTTCCTGCTCCTGTTGCCATGACGACCATACTAATATTAAAGACTGTATCATGGCTTTCATTTAAGGAGCCTCCATCGCAAAATCTTGATTTACCCCCCCCCCCCCCCCCCCCCCCCCCCCCGTCGTCATGACAACACACACACACAGATGTGCCAGCGACAGCAGCTGTATCATGTGATCATCCCAGTAAGAGATGAAAGATTAAACAGAGACTGTGACCTCTGACCTCAGCATCCTCCAGGTGTGTTCAGGTGTGTCTCACCTGGACAGTCGGCCTTCCCGGGCCCACACTCCGCGCTGCTGCTGCCTCCGCTGCGGGGGAATGAGCTCCGGACGGCGGGGACAACCAGGGCGACCAGCAGGCAGCCCAACCAGGAGATCCGGCACATTGGAGCCATGATGGAGGAGAACGGAGAGCAGGAGGGACAGATGGAGGTATGGACAGAGCGAGGAGAGGGGTTGAAGGGTTGAGAGAGATGAGGCGAATTAATGAAGGTGAAGAGGGGGGTTAGGATGGAAACAGAGATGCACAAGGATAGGCAGATGAACAAAAAGAGGACAACGTGAAGAGACAGAAATAAATGAGTCTTTTCTGGAGTCCTGCAAAGAATCTTCAGACACAGAGATCAGGATAATCAAATCCTGCAGCGGCGGAAAAGATGTGAAATCCTCGTTTAGTCCATGTGTTTTATCCCACTCAGGAGGAAGGCTTCGTGGAGAAACGAAAAAAATAAATCATCTGAAACACGATGAGTAGGCCGGCTGCAAAACCAAGTCCAGGATAACAAAGCAAAGCAGGGCCTGGGGCTTCACACACCGACCCCCACACCTCCGCCACCCCCTCAAACAGTCTGCTCACAGCCCGGACTGAGCCTCCATCCCCCAGCCCCGCTGCCTCGCTCTCAAACCGGCGGGGAGAACCGCGGAACGCCGCGGACGAACAGATCCAGGAAGAGGTCCCAGGGGGCTTTCAGCAGCATCCAGGCCCAAGCGGAGAGAGTGTTCGCCGCGGTAGGTGGACGGATGGAGTCGGTCGGACCGGGACTTCTTTTTTTTTTGTCCTCCTATTCTTTCTCTTCTGAATCACATCAACAAAGGCCCGGACCACGTGACCTGGGGAGACCACTCCCACACCCAACGAGAGAGAGAGGGAGAGAGAGAGAGAGACCTGCAGACCTTGCAGCTCTCTCCTTCCCATTAATTACAAACTGATGAATCATGCGGATCTACTGAAATGCAAGCAGTTCTGCTCCATATCTATACTGGTTAGGACTGTTATGTTGGGAACGAAGAGATAACACATTGTTTGATGGAAAATAAAATTATTAGTCTACGGACGGCTGAATTCAAAGACGCACAGAATAAGTGGAAAAATCTGCAGGAAGTTAGGAAGCTATTCCAATTGGCTGAAAATTCATAGCAGCAACTCATATGGTACTCAGGTATTTGTATGAGCCTCAGATGTTTGTAAGCATGTCTTAAAAAGTGATCAAGTCAGATGGTGTCCTGGTTTTTCCTTGCAGATCTGGACCAGGCCATCATGAGCTCCTGGACAGTATGAGGTGCAACCTCCCGGCATTGAATTGATCCAAACATAATGTCCCAGAGGTGTTCTGGCATGAGCAATGATAGTCTGGTAGTACAGTAGTGGTCATGCTAAACGACGTTACAGGCAGCACAACATTCCCCACAGCTTCTCCAGACCCTTTCACATCTGTTACATGTGCTCAGGGTGAACCTGCTCTCATCTGTGAAAAGCACAAGGCACCAGTAATGCTGGGCAGTAAGTACAGGGCACACAAGATGATGTCGGGCCCCCAAGCTACCCACATGAAATCTTCCCTGGCAGTGCTCATCCAGTTCCTCCTTGCACACAGGAATAGATAGTGGTCCTGCTGATGGGTTGAGAACTTTCTATGGCTCTGTGTAGCTGTCCTAGAGTAACTTCACATCAATATCCCACAAATTTAACTGACTTGATTCTGTACTCTGATAGGAAGTGTTGCAGCGAATATCAGACCAGTTTTATTATGTGCAGTGCATGGATGACCCGCTAGAGGGCAGAATATATCAATCAACCGACTATCAGTATTTGTTTAATATAATGTCATTGATTGTCAGGAATCCACAAATTAATAGAAACTGGGCCCAGAGTGAATACTTGACGTTTTAAACTAAACTGAAGTCATCACACAGAATAATGCAAATTGAACCCAGGTTTTACAGTGACTGACTCAGACTCCCGAACGACAGAGGAGGGGAATCAGTGCTTCACTGTGACGCTAAATATCTTTAGTTTTTGGTTTAACAGTGATGAGAGTTTATATCTGAGTCAGCGCCAATGTCTACTTTAATCTACATTTATGTTCTTAATAATAAACAAACACTGTTGAGCACACAAACTGACTGCAAAGTACAAAGTACAGTACTGTTATGTCTAGACCTAGACATGTTTAGATTATCTAGCTTGCAGAACTGCATGATTTTGTTGTAGGGTCGAAATGACAATGGATTTCACTAGAATGTAAGAGCTGAGATTATATTTTAAAACAACCTTTCTTAACATTTCAGTGACAACTTTTAAACTTTATAGAGCAAATGTTACCCATAGCTACAAAATGAATTGTTTAGTTTGACGTGAAATGAGGAAATAACTGTATCATGTCATAGTTTTGTTGCCCTGAGCCAGACATCCAGCACAGACTCTACATGAATGAGAGGTAGGGTACACCCTGGACAGGTCTCCAGTCTATCAGAGGGCTAACACAGAGAGACAGAAAACCATTCACACACACCTATGGCCAATTTAGAATCACCAATGAACCTAATGAGCATGGAGTACCTGGAGAGCAAACTCCAATGGCCCATGGATTCGAACCTGGGACCTTCTGGTTAGCATCAGTGCTAACCACTTCTCCACTGTGCCCCCCCCCCCCCCCCCCCCCCCCATCATAATATATTTGATCTGTTTAACCTCTTCACACCAAGTTATTAAAAGTGAGCCCACACAGACCTTATTCCCTGTCTTCTCATTCATTTCATATGTTAACATGCACCATTACTGAAAGTATTTCAAAAAATGGTCAAAGAAATGTAGCGTGGAAAAACTTGCTCCAAT
This sequence comes from Planiliza haematocheilus, assembly GCA_005024645.1. Classification (NCBI taxonomy): domain Eukaryota; kingdom Metazoa; phylum Chordata; class Actinopteri; order Mugiliformes; family Mugilidae; genus Planiliza; species Planiliza haematocheilus. Next base: position 2,262,229 of record SRSE01000383.1, on the reverse strand, counting down.
GTTTAGAAGGTGGGAAAGCCTAAGAAACTAAAGGATTCAAACAGAACAATTAAGTGTCATTGACAGACAGCAGACAGTAGGGGGCACTGCATGTCAGCAGAACACATGGAAACTGTGAACTACTCCTTTAGCTGCATCCTCACAACTGTCATCTTGTGCTGGAGCTGTAAAGTGATATTAATCAAACACAGTGAGGGTTTGAAGTCAGACTGATGAAATGTGACATTTTCATTAAAAGTTTGTCATTTCTGATGAAAGTCAATGAGAATTCAGTCTCAAAATTTAGCCGAGGTTCTAATTTTTTAAGCTGGTCAGTTAAATCAAATATCTCCACTTCCTCTTAGAATCCAAATGTCTGAAGACATCAGTGTTTCTCATTGTGTTTCTCTTCTGACAGGCCAAGGTTTAAAGTCATCCTCTTGTTAAAAGATTGTCTGGGTCATTGAGACTGTGCTGCGCAGACTCTGGCTTTCAAACTTGCAAGACGCCGTCGCCCGTATCCCTGGGAAAATAGCGCAATATACAGTTGTGAACAATGGTATTGCATGAAGTGAGCTCAGAGGAGTCCAAGCTTATGGTGAACAGCACAAACACCATCAAGGCCAACAAGCTCAACAAGCTCAACCCACTGCAGCTCAGGAAAGACATAGGACTTCTGGACGTTAGACGCTGCTTATCAGTGTTTGTTTGAAAGACAGAACACTGCCAAACGTCCTCGCTCTGATCTTTCATACTTCTTGCTCCTGACCTTCTCTTTCTAGTTCTTTAAAGTTCATCCAAAGTCCTCAGAACAACCAAAGTGACAAATGGTCTCTGCTAGAAGGAGGATCAGGAGCAGTGCTGGCGTCACAACTTTAGATGTAAATCTTTCAGTGGAATTTGTTTTGAAAAGTGGTCTTTGCAGAGGGTTCATCTTCCTAACAATATCACCACGTGCATCTATAGCACAGGTTGCTTCCTGCAGTAACTCCCCTCTTTCTGTATAGTAGTATAAGTGCTTCATGTAAAGGAGCTAAATGATGTCATCTTTCAAAAATGACCCCCTGGTGTGTGGATCTTCAGACAGACTACTGCATTTGAAGCAACCTTGACTTTGACCTTGAATTTCTTTGTTTATATGAAGCCCTGTCTTTTGAATGCAATTAAAGTTGAATTCAAATAGATAGGTCAGTAATTTTGTCACCCAGTAGTCTATTATTAGCAGACTTTTTTTTTGGCAGTGTTCAGATAAAAATAAATTGTTAAATCAGACCCTCTACTTTAACAGCTACTGGACTGCTACTGTAACACAGGGAATAATAAATTAACGTCTCTGTTTTATCGCAAGCCGGTGCACGATGAAACCTGAGACTCTTTAAAAACCAGTGAATAAATCAGTTAAATGATGCAGAAGCGTTTACTGTGTGAGGTCGGTGTTTAGCCCGTGGACATTCCCCCATGTAATGGCGATTATTGATTCACACAGTCTGAGCATATTTAATCCTCGTCCTCAGGTCCGGCTGTTTTCCTGAGCCATCTGGGCTCATTAGTTGCCTCTCCGCCTTCATTCATAATCTCCGCTCCCCTTTGTTTGTTTCCTCCTCCTCCTCCTCTCTCACTGTTTAGAGGCTGAACCGTTCTTGAACTGACTGAAAGGCTAACATCAGCGAGTAGAAAAGTAAAGCCATGTGCGTGTACCAGGAGAACATTTCTGAGAGACATGGTCCATATAGAACCAAATAAATATTCGTTCATCATATATTAATGGTTCTTCACACATGCTGGATATTGCGCGTTCAGCACATGTTCCATTTCATCGCAGATTACTCTGGGAAGCATGAACATGGTGGTGGCGGGCTTTTATTTTTTCCTTCCCCATCTCCCATTATTTCCCACTGAAAGCTCTCAGTCGATTAACCTGATTCCACCTGCAAACACAGGAAAGAAGCTGTCATCTTTAATCCTGACTTAACTGACTGAGAGCAGAGCCACAACAAAGGAGAGGAAAACGTTGGCAGGAGGAAGAAAGAAATAAAAGGAGCAGGAAACTACCTCCACATACAGCTACTATGCAAGAAACAATGTGTTAAACTGAGACTTCACAGAAACTCTCCTCCAAAATATTTCCCTAGACCTGAACCAACAGACCCCGAAAAAAAAGAATCTGATGAGTTTAAATTAATTTAATTTGATCTTACACCTATTTCTCTTTTTACTAGAGTTTCTTTGTGTGTTTGTTGTTTAAGGGGTGTTACCACTTAAAGTCAATGGTGTTTTGAGAAAGTGCTTACAGTACTTAAAATGACACTTTAACTTAAGGTCTGTTCAGTTTTGGCTAGGGATATTTTCTTTCTTTTTCTGCTATTTTGTATTTCATTCAGTCGTCCACTAAAATCCAATTAAAATGAAAAATGTTGCTTTTGGGGGCAAATATTGTTATGCGATTAAAACGCGATTAATCGAGATTAATTAATTACCTCTAATTAGATTTATTTTTAATGGAGTCCCACCCCTAGTATTTTTATGTGAAACTGAGCAACCTATCTAAGTCTATCTAAGTCTAAAAGCCATCATTCTTAGTAGTTATTTCAGAGATGACAGCTATAGATAATAGCAGAGGCTAGATGACGTGTGTTTTTTCATTATTTTTTTTCCCACAGGCTGGCGGTTTTCCGAAGACAACCCGATGCACATGTTTCCTAGACGCAGTGATGACATGATCCGCTCCATTTGCTGCTGTCTCATGAAAGTATTTTCTCAGGTTGACAGCGCAGACTTAGTGTTTGTCACTGTGTGTGTCTGTGTGTGTAAGAGTGTGAGAGAGTTGCAACTTGCTGGAGAGGGCATGCCGAGACACTGTATCTGTCACAACGACGGATCAGGACCATGCCTCGGGAATTCAAACTGTTGCCCTCTGTCGCTCCTCCCTCTCTGTCATGCATTAAATCCAACCGTTGCATGTTCTTCACCTCGTGTTACCTGATGAGTTCATCTACACGAAGTGAAGAAATACATGAGTTTTACTCTCCTCGTAAGTTAATCTGGCATCTGCCCAGAAAAGAGCAAAAACAGAGAAATCTAATTTAATTTGTTGCAGGTTAAACAAGCATCTTGTGTGGATGGCTTGTTTTTTAGTGTCATCTGCTTCTGGTTTTTTTGTAATCGCGTAGTGTTTTCCTTTTTGATGGCTGGATTATTGTAGCAAGAGTCCACGATCCCACATTGACTCCACTGTACACATATTATTACACTTCAGGAATCTGACCAGTACACAGCTAGTGAGGCTGACTCATTGTTTTAAGATGGTTCACAAAATCAATTCTATGTTTCCTTTTTCTTTTTTTTTTTTAAATTCGTCCTATAGCACAAAAAGGAGACAACTTTAGCCCCAGAGACCTTAAAAACACATTTTATGAAAAGAATCTACTCAAACTAGATGAAAATATCCTGCATCTACAGCTTTCAATGCTTTTTATTAAGCAGCTAAACACATTAACAATTAACCAAACTGATTCCATCAGCACTTCACTGACCCGTGAACCCATTCAAATGATCAGTCATCAAAGTGGCTGTCATCTAACTTTCTCTCAGTGCAAAGTAGCTCAGCTCCAGATGGCTTGTTACTTTAGGGGAAATAAAATTGGGGCCACCGTTTTGCTCCAGGGCCCCTCTGTAGGTTCATCTGTAGGGAGTGGCAATGACAAACTCTCATTATTGTCATTTGTATGAAAAAATAAGTTCTTCTTTGATAGGTGGTCTGTAAGTGAGGCCTCACAGTGGAGGAACTGTCACATTCAACTTATTTGTATTGAAACTTCGTTATCTAACTGACAAGTACACTTGGGCTTCTCACCCGTCTGTTGTTCACTTCCCCAAGGTGTGCAGCTTCATCTGAGTTCAACCGTATTGAGCCACCTCTGAGCTGAGCTGAGGTGTTTCTGCCCAGCGACATGGCGTCAGCTTTTATCACAGATAAAAGAGCGAGGAAGTCCATTAAGGTGTTTTTTTTTCTGCGTGTTGGCAAAAAGAGCGCCTGCACACGGAGGGGTTTTAAACAACAGAAAACACAAACAAAGCAGAGAGGACTTATTAATTATGGATGCAGAAAACGCTGCACGGTGGGTGAAATCAGTGACGCCATTAAGATAAAATAAGATGAAATAATTATTTTATTTATCCCACAGTGAGGACATACAAAAATAGCAAATTAAATACATATATGTGGTGTACTTGGAGCAGGCTTGGTTGTACAGCCTCACAGCAGCAGGAAGGAAGGACCTGATGTAGCCCTGCTTCACACGGGCCGGGTGAGGCAGTCGGCTGCCGAAGGTGCTGCCCAGTGCTGTTGCAGCACCATGGAGGGGGTGGGACTGGTTTTTCATCCACTCCACTTATCCTTCATTCCAATCACCCACCATCTCTACAGGATTGAGAGGGCAGCCCAGAACAGTGCTTATGCACAAACAGTTCAACTCGAGCGCACAGAAAAAACAAACAACACAGATACAGAGTGAGAGCAGCAGATTTTTGAGATTTCAGCATATGCACCAAAAACAGTGACTTCTGACCACAGAGAGAGGAGCTCAGGGGAAAAGGTTGGGTTGACTGAACCGTAAACAGCTTCAGGTTGATTACTGTAACAGAGAGGTTAATGAACCACCATTGTCACCTTTGCCCTGGTGAACGGACGATCAAGGCCAACTAAAAGAAACATTTAATACGTTTATTGTATTGTATCTTCTTTGTCTTGTACTGAAACGAATACGAGCCGTGTAATTTTAAAACAAGCAAGTGAAAACTGCTGCGGTTGAGCTGATTGTTTGAATCCTCCTGTAAGGGCGATCATGTGCAGATTATTATTTTGTCATTGTGTTTGTCTGTGTAAGACGTCACCTGTATTATTCCACTGACACACATCACTGATCTATTGTTTTCAAGTGTTCTGTTTCGATTGTGCTTTCGTGTCATTCCTTTTTTTCCCCATAAGGGAGTGGCTGGTTTGACAACTTGGTGTGTCTTATTTCCTTAATTGGAAGAGATGACAAAAGAAGTCAAGTCATGCTGCCATATGTCTAGAGACCAGGAAATAACCAACAAGAGAGGGGGGAAATCTGTAACATTTAATCATATCTTGGCTTGTTGTATCTGGTCAGGGCAAAAACATGAAATCAATATGTAATGCCAGAAAAAGCAGTGCTACTCTTAAACTCAGACAAAACAGAAGTCATTGTATTTGGTCCTAAACTTCTTAGAGATTCATTATCTAATCACTTTGGATGGCATTACCTTGGCCTCCAGTACTACTGTGAAAAATCTTGTGATGTATTTGGCATATGTCCTTTAATTCACATACAAAGCAAACCAGGACTGCCTTCTTTCACCTGCATGTCGTCAAAATTAGGAACATCCTGTCTCAGAGTGATGCTGAAAAACTAGTTCATGCATTTGTGTCTTCCAGACTGGATTATTGTAATTCATTACTGTCTGGCTGCCCAAATAACTCTTTAGAAAGCCTCCAACTGATTCAAAATGCTGCAGCAAGAGCACTGATGGGAATTAGCAACAGAGATCATATTACTCCATATTAGTCCAGCTTCTTTTCATTCATTTAAAATCTAGAATAGAATTTAAAATCCTCCTCCTTACATACAAGGCCCTCAAAGGCCTAGCTCCATCATATCTTAAAGACCTCATTGTACCATATCATCCCAACAGATCACTTCGGTCTGACAGTGTAGGCCCTCACTTGTGGTTCCTAGAATTTCAAAAAGTAGAATGGGAGGTAGAGCTTTCAGCTGTCAGGCTCCTCGCCTGTGGAACCAGCTCCCACTTTGGGTTCGGGAGGCAGACAGCCTCTCTACTTTTAACGTTAGGACGAAGACTTTGCTTTTTGATCAAGCTTATGTCTAGACTGAACTATCCCTTAGTTTTGCTGCTATAGGCCTTGGCACCGAGCACCTGTCCTCTACTCTTTTGCTGCTCTCCACTCTCTCTTGCAACAAGCTCCTATCCTCAAATATCTTTTCTCTGGCACCACTGGAACTATTATTATCATTATTGATGCTATATAAATAACATAGAATTGAACAGAACAGTGCTAAATATGTGCTTTGTTCAGCTGGCATTCTACTTATTCTCCAAACATAGAAAAGTCTCAAATTTGATAAATTGTAATGGATTTAATCCACCACGAAAGACATTTATTCACCCGTTTGTTCAAAAACATATCCAGGTTTTATAAATGAGCTGGTGAACCTGAACCGAGTGGCCACCCCGTGGCCACCAGAGGGGCTATCCCAGTTGTCATCAGGCGAAAGGTGGGGGTGTACCCTGGACAGGTGGCCAGTCCATCGCAGGACTGGTCCTTTTCTGTTCTTCTTAATTCAGTACAACTTAATTTTAACCTAAAAATGAAACTGCAGGAGTCAGACTAGACTGTTCTTTTTTTTTTTTTTTCTAAATGAGAAGGACAGCAGCTCAGCAGTGTATTTATCACTTTTAATCTCACCAGTGTTTATTTGTGACGGGTTATTTCTCTATCTTAACTTTAAACATTTATATTCTCTACATTGGTCTTTATTTGGCTGATTTGGCTGAAAGATTGAAATGCACTGATGAATTCACATGCAGACAGAGAGAGAGAGGAGAGAGAGAGAGAGAGAGAGAGAGAGAGAGAGAGAGAGAGAGAGAGAGAGAGAGAGTGAGGAGGTGTGGAGAGGGAGGAGGTGTGGACTTATTTGCTGAGTCTTGAACTCTCAAAGTTCCGTCATCCAGCTCCACTGCTGCTGCGGCTCATGGAGGAGCCATATATCCAACAGCCAGCACCAGACTCACATCCAGGATTTTAATCAGAACACATGAAGTTTTTCCCGGGTGGAGGCGGAGCGGCGCTCCCGCTGCTGCTGCTGCTGCTCGGCCGCTGCTGCTGCACCAGTCCCGACAGGAAAGGTAGGACCGCGCTCGGGTTGAGAGCTCCGGGAGAGGGCGAGTCAGTGCTGGAGGGAGGGAGAGAGTTGACAGGTCTGAAATGATTTAAGGAAGTTTTAAGCTGAGGTGTGATATGAAGTACAGATTTGCGTCATGTGTGACATACTTCAAAATATCTCAAATCACTTAAAAGCAACTATATAACACCAGACTGACATTTATTCAACATTTACCTCACTGCTGTGGACAATTCACAATGCCAAAATATTATGACACAAAAACCTCCTCACATGATAGAGATGTTCCATTGCAGTATCCATCATTAAATTCCTTTAGCAGCTTGCTATGCAAGTGACATAATGACATTAGATATATATTTGGAGGTGGTTTGATCATGCAACTTCTGAACAAACCCTGTGACTGTAAATGGCACCAATAAGTAGAAAAGGGCCATATAAAAGGTTTATCCTCTGTCCTCTGTGACTGTGACTGGAAAACATGAAAACACAAGAACATATTCCGACAAATACGCCGACATTTTCAGTCAGATCATGCTGTCAGTTCTTATCTCCAGAGGATGAAACTTTGGATGTTATACTGACTCAGTGACGCCTGTTTACGTCCTCAAGACAGATTTGAAATGTAATAAAGTTTCATTTATTTCTAAGATGCTTAGAACAGACCTGCTTTTAGATTTACATTACAAAGTTTAGATTTATATTGTGGTTTTCTTTAACGTCCAAAGTTTCTCTTTTCGCAGCATTTAGTAGAAATCTGTTGCAGGTGACAGTGTAAGTCTGGGACCAGATGGAGATTCCATCATGTTATTTAGTCCTGTACAGTATGTTGTCTGTTATCCGTCAGCATCTGTTTTTTCTGTAAGTAGTTGCTGGTGTTGTGTTACTGTACTGTAGAAATTCTGCATCCAACAAATATCTTTAATGTCAGTATGTCTGCAGATTACTATTATTATTATATAATCATTACTATTCGCTTGAGGCAGCTGTGGCTCTCTTTGGTAGAGTGGATTGTCAACGAACTGGAGGGTTTGTGTGCCGAACATGCAGAAGTGTCCCTAAGCAAGACACAGAACTGCCGAGTTTCATAGTGTGCTTGTGTGAGCGAATGGGTAGATGTGTCACTAAGAGCCTATTCAGACCTTGCATTAAAGTCTGTTGCGAGATATCCAATCATATAAAAGGTAGGTATGAACACCCCCAGGATGCTCTGAGATCGCATTTAAAAGATTCGATCTCTGACCACATTTGGAGGTGGCCTGGGTCGCATGTGTCTGCTTTCCTTTGGTAGTGTGAACACAGTGTATCCTGAGTCACACTGAAGACAACCTATACTAACCAGGGGTGCTCCTGCGTCAGTGGAGTATGTCTTCAATAATCAGTGTCTTTATTTACCTTTATTACTGAAGTTATAATCTGAGTTTTGTCCTGTCTAATTAATGTCAGGGTGAATAATAACATATGTGCAAACCTCATGGTGCACACAGATAAAACAATGCTTTTCTCGGTTCTGGAGCAGTGGTAGAGATCCATTAGAGACAGCAGCTGTCAAAATATGCTACTGCGCCCCAGATGATGTTGGATGATGTCCTATCTCTGCTCATGCAAGGTCTGAACAAGCTCTGTGACTGTAAAGGGCTTTGAGCACCAGTAGGCAGAAAATACAGGACCATTTACCATTTGAGCTATTCACATTGGAGAGCCTGCTGTCAAGTAGAAACCAGTTCCATTCAGTCATGCCCTGGAGGTAAAGACTGCACCACAAACCAGTTTTTGCCACAGGGCTCCACAGGAGGTTTGGCTGGTTGTGCTTTTAGGGCACCAAACTCATTATCCATTCACCTGCTGTTTGCTTTCTTACTACTGTCCAAAACCGAGCAGTCTAATTTATATCCATTATCTTTTCACTGCTTATCCTCGAGCCTGCACCTTGGACAGATCGCCTGCCAATCACAGTGCTGCAGTCTGATTTACCCGCACAAAATCAAAGAGATTCAGTTTACACAAATAAAACACAGAAAAACCGAAATGTTCAAACTAAATCTAAAAGCAGAAATATTTGACTTTTTATTTGATACTAATATCACGAGCGGCTGAAATAATCAGCTTTTGTGTTATGTCATTTATTGTGACGGGAAGTGTTGGCACCTATGAGGCATCGTCCTTTAACTCTATTCACACTGTTTTCACTCTGAACAATCTCCACTGCCATCTGAAACGTGCATGAATAACACTGGAGACTCTTTTTACCTCTGATAAATTATCAGGATATTTTGATCTGAGTTCACCCTGTGGGACTGGGGCCAAGGTGACAAACCGTAGTTTTGTTTTATCTTATTTTAAAAAATTCCCTCATATTTCAAATTAAACTGTGGTGACCTCTGCTCCCCTTACGTTCAGCCTCAGACAGCAGAACAGGGTAAAAAGCGGTGGAGTGCAGAAACTGTCCCACAGGGAGCAGTAACCTCGGAGAAGAGACACGCTGGGTGGAGTGAGCTGAACGCTGATTTAAAGGAGTTCACATGTGATTTGTTCAGACTCAGTTGTTGCTAGGGGTGGGCGATACTGAAAAGTTTGGTATCGATCTGATACCAAGCAAATACAGGGCCAGTATTGCCGATACCTTTTACTTGAAATTTCATGACCACTGAAAGTTTTTTGTCATCCTGCCTTTAATTAGTGAACAAAGTGGGCAAAGTGAGCCTGAGCAGAGTGAGAGAGGAGCGCTGTTTGCGCAGAAGGACTGGGAGAGAAGCTGCACTCACACAAGCTTGGCGAGGAAATCTGAGCCATTTGATGAACGTATAGAAGAGGAGCTGCAACAAAAAAATCTAACTCATCACGCTAGTATCGATCTGATACTGATACCAACTTTGGTGTTGATACTATCGATATGTAGATGGATCCGCATGCTCCTAGTTGTTGCTGGTGTTTGTCAGACCTGAATCCCTTATTAAATCTGTTCAGAAATACAGCAGTTTTTATTGGCAGCTATGAAATACATCAACATTAATGTTGACACAGGCAGAATATGTCATTAATTATGTGTTATCTGGAACAGAAATTACTTTTATGGTTTATGGCTTATGGTAAATTTGGTTGTAATAATCACAACCACCAGACTGACGTTTCTTATTTAACCTGAATTATCTGCCGGTCATTTTATCTGGAGGATGCCAAGCGCTGGCTGTAACTAACTAATAAAACAATAAAGGGTTGGTGAGGTTGTGTTAATGTAGCTGAATCTTTCAACGGAACCAAACCAAAGAGGTGACCAAAAACAAGAATATAAGGGAATGTCTGTTCATTTGTGAAAGACTGTGGCAGTGTTAATCAGATGTAAGACTGTAAAACAAGACATGGCAAAGGACTATACAAAAAACAAATATAAAACAAATGATAACAAATATAAGCAATTGCAGTTGATTACAATTTTCAGGCCTTAAGAGTTTCTTAAAGTCTAAAGATCAGTGCTGCACTGCATGATCTACAAAAATCAATGATTAAAGTGAACTGAGGATTTTCAGATCTGAAGGAACAGAAAACATCTATTTGTATTGTTTTTTGTTGTTGTTTTTTTTTAAGTGAAACATTTAACAAGTTTCCACACTTACAGAAGATTTTCATTGAGATAAGTGACTCATCTTTCAGCAGATTCTGGACTGACTGTCTGAAAGAAACAGATCTGCAGAGCATTCTGTGAGTTTTAAGACAATTATGAGATTTGATTTGAGTATCTCGGACCAATCAGGTCATCTGCTTGGCTGAAATAGGAGTTTTGGTTGATTATGTGAATGGATGTTGAGACAAACTGTTATCTGTATTTGTGTCATAAGTGAAAACAGCTGACTGCTCTCTGTCTCTCTTTGTCATGACAACAATTTGATTATGTGGAGGATTTCTGGGACTCTGGCTCTGTTTGTGTGACTTTCATTTGTTTTGAACAGACTGTTGTGTTGAAACTCTGCTCAGCATATAGACAGGGCGCCTGCAGGTCAAGGTTGAGGTTGATTCATTTGTGCTGTTTTAGATAAACATGGGCACCAGAGTTCGTAGGATTCTTTGAATTGTTGGCAGAGGTCTGTTAGGGGGTTGCATAGATCCTTGAAAAGGTCTGTAGGATCTAGAAGCCCAAGAGGTAGATGTACCTTTAAAAGACTGTAAAGGTCCTAAAAGAGGTGATCTTTGAGGACCTTGGGGTCCTGGAGATAATGTAGAGATCCTGGAGGAGGTTTTTCAGATAGTGCCACCTAAAAGAACACATCGGCAGTCCTGAGAGAAGACACAGAGAACCCAATCAAACAAATGAACCAGAGATATTATATTTGTATATTTATTGATTTTAGGAGGTCACAGGGGTTCTTGAAGAGCTTCAGTGGTGCTTAAGTATTCAGAGATTCAAGAAGTTATTGGAGAAGTTTGAAGTGGTCTTTAAAGGGACTGTAGAAGACCCTTTCAAAAATGCATTGGTTCTCAAAAAGGTGTCATGGGGGAAGTTTAAAGGTTTAAAAGATTCGTGAAGTGGTTTTTGAGCTGCAACAGCGGTCCAATAATGGTTCTCAATAATGTTTCTGACATGGTAGTTTAGGCACATTTTAAGTGTCCTTGAGCACATTGTAGAGATCCTTTGAGAGGTTCCAGTATTCCTTGAAGTGTCCACAGGTTTTTGAAGAAGGTACAAGAGTTCCTGAGATCCTGAAGTTTGTATTTCATCTTTGTTGTTGCAGTGTGTTGTTAGGACACTTGTTAATGAGTCCCAAAGGTGCTTGAGGAGACAGATAGTTTCTTGGGCAAGGTTCTTCTGGAGATCACTGCATGGATTCCAGTTGCCTCTGTGGAGGTAGCTTATAGAGGTCATTGAAGAGCTTCCAGGTGTCAGGGTTTACCAGTGGTCCTTGAGCAGATGAAATGGCATCAGTTGTGTTGTTATGGTTACCCATTGTGAGTGAAAGCAGAAACTGAACTGAATTATGGTGTCAGGTTTTTAGTGTGTCAGTAATGTTAGTCGTGTTTGAAGATGACTGCTCTCCTTCTGCTGATTTATCAAGCATGTTTCTCTCTTATTACCCATCAGTGCCTGCCATGATTAATTAGAGGACTGCAGAGATAATAATCCTTTATCAGTCATGAAAGCAGAGAGTGTGAGCTGAGAATTCAGAGGAGGGCAGCTGCTCGGTTTTCTGTTGATTTATGGTGTTTTTAAATGATGAAACTCTGTTGTGGCTGCAGAGAGTTAGAGCTGAGAGAGTTGACATTCAAGGCCCTAACAAATCCATGGTGTGTGTGTGTGTGTGTGTGTGTGTGTGTGTCTCTGTGTATGAGAGTGTGTCGTTCAGCCTTGTTCCCATTGAGTTTGACTTTTTAGAAAGACCTTGGCAGGGTGTGTGTTCTGCTTTGTGTGTGTGTATTTCTTTGGACGGAGCTAACTGAAACTCTACACTGACAATAAAGCAGATGTTGGAGTTCCATGGTAACCATGGTAACGCTGTTAGCATACTGAGCGGATCCTTACTGACTGGAAACTACAAAAACAAAAACAATCAGCCTCATTGAAAACACACAAAAACTGAACAGTGTTCTGCAGAGTTTGGCTGTTGGTTGGTGCGAGGAGGGATATACTGCCCTTATGCTCATTCAGATGATTCAGTATACATGTTTGTAATGTTTGTTATTTAGGTAATCACAAGCTGCAGTAGGATGTCATTGAGTGTCTTTGTGGTTCTTTTGCATCTCTCTTTGTGTCTGATTGTTTGCCTGTTTGTGGCCATTCTCATCAGCCCACAGCATAACTGCTGGAAACCGAGACTGGAACTTTTTTGGTCTCATCAGAGTTTAGGCCAGGTGCATCAAGTGTAGATGAGAATGTAGGCTCTGCAGATGAGTGAAGTGCTTTTTTTAGGGCTTGTAATGATTTTCAGGAACAATGTATAGTAGCTTTCTGAGCAGTGACAGCAAAACGCTGTTGGATGCTTCATCGATGCCTGTGGGATTTTCAGAGCTGGAATGTGAAGAATGTCAATAATGGAGCTCAGAAAGTGCTTACAGGATTATACAGGCTGCACGGTCTACCTGCTCCTTCTCTGTACTGTAATATGCAAGCCTTTTGTTTAAGGCAGGGCAAATGAAAACATGTTTAACCTGTATCCGACCCTGTCATTCCAAACTGTTGTCACTGCTGGCTCACTCCCTGGAGGTCAGAGATCCTGCAGAGCTGCATCTGCATGTCAGCCTTCTGTTTTCACACCTGTAACCTGCAGCAGATTTCTACCATTCTAGCTTTCCAGATTTCTTAAAGTGTTTGTGGTTTAATATTTATCAGAGTCCTACGGGTGATACGGGAAGAAGGACTGTTTATTATATATTTCCTTAAGAAAATGAGTGCTAAATTACTCCCTCAGGTCCATTAACACTGTAATTAAATAGTTCTCTCTGTAGTGTTTACTGATACAGACGTTGCGAGGGTGGACAGGGACACATGAGCAGTTCTATTCATGCTACAAATGTGTGCTTGCTCTGTCATCAGACGCACGGGGCTTCTGTGGATGATGTTAGGCCATGGAGTAATTCATTTTACAGCAATGAGTGACAATGAAATATTGTTGGTTGTGGCAAAATGTCCACGATGAGGTGCCAAGGGCTAGGAGCCACAGTGACTCGTCCCATCCTGTCAATGGGAAAATAGAAGGATATCCGGAGAAGCTGAAAGGATTTTTCACCTTGGGCTTAATGTCTCTGTATATCCTCCAACCTCTCCTACAAACAAGCCGTTTTCTTGATGTCTATTGGCCGGCAGTGTGTCCATGGTGACCCTTGCAGACTTTGCCACACAGCGACATTGGCCATGAACCGGTCTTGAATGTGCTGTGGATGAGTATTTGTGATTTCATGCTTATTAAACAGGCTCTGTGGAGTTCCCTGTGATTCAGCCTTTTGATTTTTCATCTACAAAATAAAGTACTCCTGCAATGCTTACAATACTCAGCATAATGCTACATTGACAGCGGCTGTGTTGAATTTGTTCTGCACACTCTTGTTCTTACAGACAAAGTGACATGAAATCTTCTTTCATACTATAGACTTGATGATTCACGTCCACTTACCTTAACAAAGCAGTCATTTAAACCCACACATATTGTTTTCTTAAACCTAATCGCTCGTTTTATCCCTAAACCCAACCAAACCTGAACCATAATGCTGAATGTCAAATGGTAAATGTTAGCCTTATTGTTTTGGTTTACAAACATAATTTTGTATAGTTGTAAAAGCATGGGCTTATTATATAGTCTTGCAAGCAACCATGAAAACAGGCAGATATTTGTAGCATGTTATGTTGAAAAATGACTTTACTGCTCCTAGCTCCGCCCACAAAGCTCTGATTGGTCTTTGGCCATCAGTTAGAATAACAATTATTGTACATGATCCTGTACAAAAACAAGGTTATTCTAACAAGCCGGCTATGATCCATATCTTTTGGAGATGATTTGTTTTATTTCAGACATTATCTTTGCAGTGCTCTGCCTCCACCTGTCAGCTTATCCTGCAGGTTGATCCCTGTCAGTGCAGTCTGCCGGTGGAAATGAACAAATCTAAACAGAATTGATCCAGGTTTTTGTTCATTCTGAGCCTTTCTTGGAAATTGCACGTGCATCAGAAAGTAGAGCACACGTCACCAGTGGAGGCCGTCTGCAGTTAACTGTTAAAACTGGAGAACGCATTTGTTCCTCTGTGGAATTTTCCTTCAACGACAAGCAGCGAGATTGAAGCAGCTTCAGTGTGACAGACAAGCACAGTCTCGCTCTGACCTGCGAACACTGCTGCAGGCAGGACACACGCATATGTGCACAAAAACTTACTGTAATACGCGCAGGAGCCAACACGTGCAGACCAACTTATGCACAGTACAGGTCGAGTGATTTGTTTTGGATTGAGAATATGTTTGTTACATTCAATTGAACTGAACAAAGAAGGTTTATGAAGCCACAAATGACGAGACACTCACTGTCTTGTATCAAACAGACACAGCTCACCGCTTTTTAATGTTTCCCTTTTAGATGTACTGAAGTATATTCCAACAAAGAATGGAAGTACGGCACTGAAGCTAACTTTACTCAGCGAGTTATTGGACTTTCTATAAGAGCGAATCAGTATGTTAAAGGTAATAGCCTTTTCCATTTGATTGTGTTTTTATGGCCACATTATGCAGACAGTTAACATGCAGAGTTTCCACAAAGGAGCTGCTGAACCAGTTCCACGGATCAGATGTGATCTTTCTGCCTCAGTTCAGACTTACAGACTTTTAATCTGATTTGATTTGAAAACAGAAATGTGATTCTTCCAGCTAGGCTCAAACCTGCTGAGTTTGTGTTCAACAGGATGGCAGATTCTCAGCAGGTTGAGACATTCCTGAAGCGTGTGTGTGCGAGTTCCAGAGAGACAAGGCCACTGTGTTCCTGTTATGGTATTCTGCAGGACAACATGGATCTCTGTACCCCGCTGACCTCAAGCAGACAGGTCACTCCGTATGAGCTAGTTTCAGCTCAAGGTTAGCTCCCTGCCACTGTCGCCTCAGTGCATTTTCAGACTTTGAGTGAGGATCGCATTGCTGATATGAATTGGATTTGTTCAGTTCAGTTAAAAAAGATTATTAATCCCTCACTCTTAAACTCTGAAAAAAGGTTACACATTTCATCAGTTCAGGTTCATGTTCATGTTTCGTGCTGCTGTTTAATAATATCAATAAAGCACTTAACCACAGTTTAAAATCAGCCTTTTCAAAGTACAGTGGAGTGGAATGATCAAAAGTTTTCATTGATTTTGTGAACAGTGAATATTTGAATTTCAGCGGTATGGTTGAGCTGCAGGCAAGGTGACCACTGAAACCATTGATTTCCTTTTAATAGTTTTCAACACAAGCTTTTAACGTTTGACCATGTTATTGTTTTGAACAAGAGACCTCCTCTACAGTCTCTTCAGCTTTTATGAAACCCAGAAATGTATTTTAGGGGCATGTTGGTTTGTAGCCAGCCTACACTGAGATCTAATTAAATGATTCATCAGTGTTCAGTCTTATTATCTCGTTTCAGTCATGTACACAGAGATCTGTTAATGTGGTTTCAGCTGCTGAAAGGACAAACAATACACTAAGGTCATGTTGCTATGGACATTTCATGTTAATTAACTTGTAAAGTGAGGCGTAACTGTCTGCAGGCTAAACGTTGTTGATTGGAGAAAGAGGTTCCACTCTGTGGGATGTTGTGGATGAAGTATACAGATCCTTTACTAGATCCTGGTAAAAGTACAGATACTCCACTTTAAAATATGAAATGCTACATTAAAATGACTCTGCAGCAAAGCTATTGTATACAGTAATACTGATACATTCATGCGCAAACGCGATGGTGAGTTCACACTACTAGCAACAAATGCTACAACTTGATGAGGGGGTTTGGAATGGACATTGACTTTATATATATATATAACATGGCAGGGCAGTGGTTAAAGCAAATGAATGTGATTGGTTGACATGTCACTGTGTCAGAGAAGATAAAAAAAAATCTGAAGCCACCTCAGCTTTCATATAATTTCTCACCTGACACACAGTAACAAGGCCCGGTCGTCAGCTTGTTGCTCCATATTGCCAGCTCGCGTTGATAGTTGTTCTAACTCTCTCTCACTGCTAGTGTGAGCCATACCCTAACTGTATAAATGATGGAGAAGGAACAGCGCCTCAAATATGCGGTGAATGCGCACATGCCCCTAAAAATAAGCTACAGCGAGTAGAGCTCCCCCTGGTGTCTGGCTGCAGTATAGGTCATAAGCTCCACCCTCTCAATTGTTAGTGGGACCTGGGCCAAAGTTAAATACATATTTTTTTTAATGATGATTTCTGTCATTTTATGTAGTTAATATAAAACTGATGTATGTTCTAATGTCAATCCTTCTATGTTTTAGTTAGTATTTGATGTGACATCATGAAGACGCCAACAGCTCCATGAAGTGGTCCCATAGGACTGTGAGATCCAAAAATTAGAAATAAAAATGAGCACAGTGTATAATCCAACATTTCTTTGTAAATGGTGGCAATAGAGCAGAGGGCAGTATTATTTAAACTAAAAGGAAGGAAGCAAGGAAGTAGAGACACGTCCATATTTATTTACAGTCTACAGTGTGAATGCACCATAAGTCGCAATGGATTGCATGACTGTCCATTTAATCACAAATTAATCTCACATTTTTATCTGTTCTAAATTGACCTTAGGGCAATTGCTACATGTTTTTAATCCCTTATTAACATGGGAGTTGACTATTTTCCACAACAATGACAAAGTCTGTCCATGAATGTTAATCACGTGTCACAAAAATGAGTGGCATTAAAAGGAATGTGCATTTAATATTTTTGCATTGACTGTGCGTGCCTTACGGAGCATCGTCAATTAATGAAGCTTTCTGCTGTAGCAGAAGTCACAGTGAAGTCATAATAACAACATGTTATCCTCATCAAAAAGCATCACAAGTCCTTCTAAAGCTAACTGAACCACCGTTGGCTTTGTGCCTTAAGCTCATTCTGAGGTAAGAGCAGAAGTGTGGTGTGAGGTCGCAGGCTTTCCGTTCGCCTCTATTTTCCTCTCCTTTCCTGTTTGATCCCTTATGAAGATTGATTTTGCCCTGCTGATCTGTAAGGCAGGACACTGACTTCACTCTGTTTGTATGTGGCTCTGATTTTCTTTTAGACAGCTTACTTCCCTCCCACAGGGATTAACTGCTTCAGTGAGGGTCACATAAATAAAGTTGACAGGTGGAGAAAGAAGAGTTAAAGAAGAATCACAGGGTTCCCGTTCAGATATCTGCGACTTGAACTGAATAGCCTTTAAACCAAAGCATTAAATCTTATAAAAATGGTGACACAATAAACACCATCAGCCAATGACCTTTATTCAGAACAAGACCTCAGAATTCCCTCTCATGGAAGGAACAGACAAGTTAAAGAGGGACCAGGGAGGCTGCTGTCAGGGAGTAATCTGCTCTATTTTTCTTATGTTTTGGCTCTGTCTGATTCCATTGCTTTCCCTCCTTAGTCAGGATTAAAATGGTTTTGTGTTTTTAAGAGACAGAAAGGTGCACATTTATAATGCACACATTAGAAGAAAATCTATGCATGGAGACACTTGGGTTTACTCCTTCATGGCTCACATATATAATGCTGGATGTACCTCATTTCGCCAGCTTCAACTAGGTTTCATATTCCAAAACCACCCGAGCCTGTTTCATTGATGTTGTCCTTGATGAGGGCAAAGGAGGAAGTCAGATGACGTAGTTATCAGGGCACAGAGTGGGCGTAGAGACATTCATAAACTCTGATTACTATTGTGACCATGAAGTTCTTATTTTATTCCCAAACTCTGATCGATCTTCCTCTAAATGGAGCAAACAGTGTGTTGTCTGACCACAGGAGATTCTTCTGATTTTCCGCTGTGATGTTTGTTTGCCCCCGTGGGTCATGTCAGAGGGCAGAACGTGTGCGTGCTGATTCAGGCCTTGTTGGTTTGGTCTGGTTCAGACCTGGGTTAGCAGTGCTTAGGTGAAACGCGGGTCTGTAAGTTCACTGTTCATTCAGTGATTGGACGGCTCACGCTGTCAACAAGGGGGCAAACCACGACAGTGCTGGGAAACAACATGTTGACTGACTGACTGACGGTTAATGCGCTGAACACTGATGGTGGTGTTAAAGAGCCGTCAGCAGCTTATTACAACTAATCCAATACAGGCACACACACACACATTTATTCCTGAGAATGTGAGTGTTGCAATAAGACAGGGAGAAGTGCAGGTAGAGGTGTAGGTGTGTGTTATCTCTCCCTCCATCTCCTGCACGTTGTGAAACAGTCGAAATTCTTTGCTCATTTTCTGAGCTCTGATTGGCTGCGGGGATCTGGAAAGTGTCCAGTGGCGTTAAAGAGACATCAGTCTTCATAATACAACTGACAGCAGCATAATTAAAAAAAACAAAGGGGCTCACGTGTGACGGTGTGACTGCAGTTATGTGAGGTTTCAAGAGCTCTGCCATGTTCCTTTAAAGCAACAATAAAGAGAATGTTCCTGTATGTTTTGGTGGTCAAGAGAGACAGCGGTAGTTATGAGCCAACAGAGAATTATCTGGCTTCTTAGAGTTTCTGCTAACAGTTCTGTGGTCTTGCTACAACTTTACTGCACTCTCAAAGAAACAGATTGAAACAGACACAGGATCATCAGAGCTGCAGACTACACATACAGCTTGAGAAGGGCAGGTGAAACCTCGATTTAAATGTGTGTTTACAGAGATCGGATCTCTCAAATGTGATCTTAATGTGTCCCGGGGGTTTCACAACCGTCTTTTATGTGAACGGATCACCCGGATCAGATCTCAATGCAAGGTTTGAACAGGCCCTTAGATTCAGCGGGTGTACACAGATGATTTTGTCATGATGAATGAAAAGTTAAAATAACAGACTGCGTGGTGACTCGTGAGTCACCTTCTTTCTGTTTGAGCTAATTGTTCCCACCAAGCACAGTGACTGTGTCTTGTCTTTGACAACCTGGCACCCTTATTATAATAATGTGTATTCATAGCCCTTAACTCATCCTAACAGTGCAATATGGGCAGCTCTGAACTGTTTACACTACACAACTTTTGTGAGCTGACCCCCAGACCATGTCCTGATGCTGATTTTGTGCCTATATTAGCCACATTTGTCAATATATAGTATTCTGTGCCTAAAATTCCAATGTACCTGTACTGTGATGTAACTGCAAATGGCAAAATGAACTCTATTCTCACCAAGTTTAAGCAGGATGTAAGAAATGATCAAAGTGTTACTAAGCCACTTCACTGTACGACCACGTGCATTCATTTGGACTGATTCTCATGTGTCTGTTAGGTGTGTGTTTTCAATTTCGACAGAGGGGAAGCGTCACCTGTTCTAATCTGAAAGGTAAATTTACTCTGACACTAGAAGGAGACATTAGGAGCTCCGGTTTATGCAGAGCGAGCGACCTGTGAGCAGGATGAAGTCACCAAAAACACGCATGTTTGTCAAACCTTGGAAATAAGGTCAAAGTCAAAGCAGAAATGTTCCTCTGCCACACAAACAGGAAGGCTGATGGCCCTCACAATGTATATGAGATACAGAACATTTCATACATTTTACAAGTAAAATCATTAATTTATTTGACCAATTTTACAAAATAGAACACCTTTGGATTTTACCAGAGGTTAAAAATTAATAGATTCATGGTTCTTATGATGTTCAGAAAACTTCAAACCTCTATTTATTTTTAGTATCCGTTGAGTTATGCATCAGTTAGATTTAGTCTTGTCTCTGTAGGTTCTGTAGCTAGCTCTGTTCTGTTTTTTCTGGTATATTTGTAGAATCCCGCTCTGACAGACTGCCCCCCCCCCCCCCCCAATCAGCTGTAATCACATTAAATATCTAAGATGTTCTGAAAATGTGATGCTGGAAAACAATGGGATTTAAAAACAAATGTTGAAAGAGAGAGAGTGGTAGATGACCTGCTGACAGTGATAAGCCCTGCAACATGACACTGAAAGTTTGAACGGACTACCTGAACTAAAAGACATAGTCTCTGCTCATTGTTTAACAGGAATGGATGAACTTTCCATTTCAGAAGAACAAAATCCAACAAAAACAAACACTTACAGCTGTTTCTTTCACCTCTTAGCTGACACAGCAGAAACATGGCAGCAACGGAAAGGTGGATAAAGAGGATTTCATAGATCCAGTTTCTTCATGTTCGTTCTCTCTGATTCATTCGGGTTTATCCCTCTGAGCTGTAAGGGGGAGTTGTGAAGATCTCTGACGTGTGTGTGCACGAGCAGCAGTCCAACACACAGATGCTTCAGATCTAACCTGAGCATCATCTTATGAGTCAATTGTGTTGCAGTTAGTTCTTTGCTAACAAGACCAGGCCCCTGTCTAAATGAATTGGGAAGGAGCCAGAACTGTAATCTCTTTGGTCACCAGGACCTAAAAACGGCATGCTCCTGTGTGCCTGTGTGTGTTTTGTCCAAGTGCTTCACTTGTACAGGTGTAAACTACCACTGACACCTGGAATAGTATCGGGCCCTCTGGTGACCCTCTAGAGGACAAGCAGTGATGGATGGATGGATGGATGGATGGATGGATGGATGGATGGATGGATGGATGGGTGGGTGGGTGGGTGGGTGGATGGATGGATGGATGGATGGATGGATGGATGGATGGATGGATGGAGCCTTTATTCCACAGGTCATATTTCTGCTGCAAAGTTTTATGACATTGACTTCACTTAGAGTTCAGTGCAGAGTGTTGCGACGTCATGTCTCATCCAAACAGAAGCCTGTAACAGATGTCATGCTAATTTATGTTATGAAGAACACACGCCCCTTTATTTAAGTCCATCTACACCTGAAACTGTCAAGAACCTCAACAGTGTGCAGTGTGCAGCAGTTTCCTGGTTGAGCTGTTAAAAACAGACGACTTTAGTGGATTAGATTTAGAAACCCAACGTAAAAGGCACAATCAGGAAACTATTCTCAAAGTAATCAATCAGAAAAATGTGAATGCACGTTCTTTCTGAAGGACAAGTGAAACTGTAACTATCTCTTTGTGTGTCTTTATGGTGGAAAAACTGCAAAAGCAACTACACGTTAAGCTTGGCCTTAACCCTACAACACACACACACACACAGAGGAGGAGGAACTTCTTTCATGTGCAGTGTGCCATGCAATGGCCGTCATAGACAGATCAGACCAGTTCCTGTACAAACAGTACTGTGCTTGCATAAGTTAAGCCTGTCAGGCCATCATTCATTTCTCTCACAGATGCAATTGCATTCAATTACCTTTTTGTTTCAAATTCGATTTCCTTAAATAATTGACATTGTTCTTTTACTGTAAACGTGATTCTTTCTGTAACTATAACGATAAATGACCTAAAGAAGTAGTTTTTTTTAACCAAACAGATTTTAACCTAAATCTACCCAACCAAACTAGCTGTAAAGTTGTCAGATCAAGACAGGGATTTGCTCCGGAAACTGTTTTTTCTGTGTGAAGAGGCACAGAGGAAGAGGGAGGAGAACAAGGGGTGAACGTGGAGTTGGAGGATGAGTCGGGGGCTTTGAGAAAACTGTCAAGTGTAAAAAACAGAAGAAAAGAAGGAAAGGAAGTTAGAGTAAAGGAATGGGAGGCGAGGGAAGACGGAGTGTCGAGGGAGGACACGAGAATAGACGAGTGGGAGAGGACGGATGATAGAGAAGGATAGAGGGGAGAAAGAGGGGAACCTCTGGGTGGACTGAGTGGGAGGAAACCGGATGTACAGAAAGAAGAAAGAAAGAAAGAAATATGCTCAATATGTGACATTATACATGCAGTTACGATGTGTGTGTGTCCAGATGTCAATGCTCCTTCTGAGGCTCTGTCCAATGATCTGCCCCCAGTGTAAGACATCCGCCAATCAGAGAGGGGCGTAGAACAGCTGTGTTGTTATTTGTGATGTCCCAGCAGGGAGCCGGCCAATAGGAATGCAGTCAGAGAACCTGAGCCGTTCAGACCATGTTACACGTGTCTGTGTGCAGCCGGGGAAAACAGCCTCCTCCTTCAGGATGAATAAACTGTCCCTGCCTCCAACACAAATGTTGCTGGTTATTTGAAACATTTAAACATCAGCTACAGATACACTATGTCTGCACAACTAGATCAGGTGTGGAATTAAAACCTGCAGGGCAAGGTGGGTGTGATGCACCTGTAGGCTGTCAGTCATGATGCTGCTGGAGTCTCACAAACATACCCCATCCCGTGACATTACAAACTAAGCCCTGATAGAGACTGTTTCCTTTAAACTGTGTTCATGTGCGTGCTTCTGCATATAGTGGCTCAGCTTCAATCCACACAACCAGCCTGTAATGCTTCATTCCTCACAGCTTACCGACATGGAACTTGTCAAATTAATTTCTTTCCAGTTATGTCACACCTCGCCGCTCCTCCCTGAATGCATCTTTAAATACTCTAATACTGATTCACATCATAAGCTGTTATGCGTAAATATGACTGCTACACCTGCACCTGATGTGATGCCTACATGGAACGCACTCAGTTTGCACCGTGGAACTTGTACAGTGGCCATTTTAACTAAGGCTTGAGTTTAGCACTCGCTAATACACAGGTTAAGATGTTACAATCCCGTGTGCCAAGATCCCAGGCAAAACACATTTAGAAGCCCTGTCCAACTGAAAAGAAAAAAAAAAAAAAAAAACGACCAGCAGGCTAGCAGCCAGCTGGCTGGCTACCAAGCAACAAGAAGACATCAGATACCTGACCTAGTCAATGGCTGTATGCAGCACGTCATTTCAAACCTACAGTCAATCCGTTATGAAATATGAACTAAATACATGCTGCCTGCTTGTTCAGCCTGCTCAGCAGCTAAATAAACAAAGAAATAAAGGTTAGATAAATTTACGATATGTGAAGCACCAAGTCAATGAACAGTTAAACCTACAGTCTAAATGAAGTATGTAAATGCTGCTGGCTTGTACGGCTACAAGCCACAGAGAATATATAACTGAATATGGAACACTCAAATAAATTTACGATATGTGTGGTACTCAGAAGGTGGACAATTCAAACCTACACGTGTCGTGAAATATGAGCTAAATAAATGCTGCTGGCTTGTACAGCCCGCACAGCAGCTAAACAAATAAGGAAATATAGATACCAGCCATCATGAAGACATCAGATACCTGGCCTAGTCAACAGCAGTATGCAGTATGTCACTGTCCCCAACGACCAAATCTACCACGATTCATAAATACTAAAGTCACCTAGCATGTCAGTGCAGGACAGTACCATTAAAGGCATGCACATGTCAGACAGACTGGAAAGGGGAGATAAAGGGATTCCTAGAATGGATGACTAAACAGTCTGGTGGTTTTTAGATGAACGGCAGCTAAGAAATCAGTGTGAAGGTTCCAGTAAATAGACAGAATGAGTAGCTGGCTCTTCCAATAAATACATAGATCCAGTGTATAGTTGCAGAGTTTTTCAGATAAAAACAGGTACTTCAGGGACCTTTCAACATTTCCGGTAAATACACACATCCCGACCAACTGCCTGCCTAAATATCGGCAGCTGTTTACAGCTACCAGTGTGTCGTTAGATCACTGTCTGTCACAACAGCAGGAAAGTCCCATGGCTGAGGTGAGTTGACAGTGAAAGAAGCAGGACAATATAGTATCTGTGGTTAGTTCACTGTCTGCGCAAACAGTGGGAGAGTCCAGCAACTGTGGTTAGCTTACTGTCTGTCATAACAGCAGGACAGTCCGGCACCTGTGATTATCAAGCCCAGTTTCCAGATGTAGATTGATGTTATTTTCACTTTAGTTCTGACTAAGACACATGTTTTCATTATTGTCTTCATATTGTTCACTTAGCAGATTCATTTGTCATATATATATCCAATCTAAGACATGCAGATGTCAGATAGGCTGATATCAGGAGTATAACTGATTGTAATGTCTCGACTTTATTTCTGGAAAGCAGAGATAAAGAGATTTGCAGAGTGGAGGAGGAAACAGCACCGTCTGGTGGCTTTTAAATGAACTGCACCTAAACCTATCAACATCTCTCTCTATCAGTGTGTCAGGGGATGAGTAACCAGCTGACGTTGTTGGGGACTCGAGAGAATCACTACGAAAACATGGTGAGGATGTACTCCAACTGCTCCGTGGTCCTAGAGAACCTCGAGGTCACCTACAGCCTGGAGCACCAGGACCTGTCTTTCCTCCAGGTACATTTGTCTTTTATTCTTTCAGTGAAACTGTGGTTTCCATGTTCCCTTCAGGCTGATGTCAGTCTAGAGGCTTCAGTATTTAACCAACAGATGGTTATTGGCTCCAAAAATCTCCTCTCCTCCATAACAGCTACCACGGTGTGGCTCATGTTAGTTAGACGTTGGACATGAACTAGACAAGACTGAGACGCTGCTCACACTGATCTCCAGACTGCAGAGTTTTTGATCAATGTAATTAATATAATCACTGATAATTACTAATGTGATCTTTTTTTTGGAAATGAAAGCATGTAAATTATGTTTCATACTCTTCTCCTCCTTCCTTCAGTCCATCCGGGAAGTTGGCGGCTACGTTCTGATAGCCATGAACGAGGTTGCAACCATCCCACTGGTCAATTTGAGACTGATCCGGGGTCAGACCCTCTATGAAGGCCAGTATTCTCTGCTGGTGATGTCCAACTACAACAAGAACCACTCGTCCTCAACCCCTGACTACACGAGTGGGCTGAAACAGCTTCAGCTCAGCAGCCTAAGTGGTACACACAGAAACATCTGCATCACACAGAAACACCTGCATCACACAGATAGGGCTGAGATGGAACAAAAACAGTGAAACTGTCCTGTCAGAGGCGTAGACTTCATTCTCTGACCTGCCTGCTTGATGTGTTTTGAATTTATTGCATCATTGTCTCCTCTCAGAGATCCTGAAAGGAGGGGTGAAGATGACTCACAATCCCCTGCTGTGCAACACAGAGACAATCCAGTGGTGGGACATCGTGGACAAAGACAGCAATCCAAAAATGCTTTTCAAGACGGACACATTCTCACGTACATGTATGTAGAATACTGATGAAGACTTGGCTCCTTCAGTGACTGAGCTGAGATCTGCAGGCCTTAATGTGTGTGTGTTTCCAGGTGAGAAGTGTGACCCTGGGTGCATTAACGGTTCGTGTTGGGCAGCTGGACCGGATCACTGTCAGAGATGTAAATACGCTGCATGATTTATTAACTGTCACATGTCTCAGACTTCCCCTTTCAAAGATCTAACAGTTTGCCTCTGCCTCTTCCAGTCACCAAATTGGTTTGTGCAGAGCAGTGCAGCAAAAGGTGTCGGGGTCCGAAACCCATCGACTGCTGTAATGAACAATGTGCTGCAGGCTGCACTGGACCGCGAGCCACCGACTGCCTGGTCTGTCCATATTGAGACACTCTCTGTCCTTATTATTCTGACACAGAAGTATTTGGGTCACAAAAATCATTTGAAATGACCAAAACATGTCTGAAGTTTAGTATGAGTAGAAGGACAAGCTGTTTCAGAAGAACATTCCGACATTACATTGTTCTGAAATGAGTGAAGCTAAATAAGACCCTGTCTCCATCCATCTCTGCAGGCCTGCAGAGCATTTAACGACGATGGAACCTGTAAAGACACATGTCCTCCACTGAAACGCTACGACGCCAAAACTCACCAGGTGGTCAACAACCCAGACGCCAAGTTCACCTTCGGGGCGACGTGCGTCAAGGCCTGCCCACGTAGGTGATCCCTAATTTACAGTATGATGAGCTTAGAAGGAGGTGCCTTTGCACTCAAGAGTTTCATGCGGTGGTAGTTCTGCTGTTAGGCTGCCGTACTGCGGAGCTGAAAGAGCGGGGGGTTCAGTCATTCACATCTTGATTTAACCGACAACCTATTTACTGTTGCAGAAATCTATAAGCGAGATGAACAAATATTAATATTAATAAATAAGTTTTGACCTTTTTGAATTAATATTCTGCAAACAGCGAATCTGATTTAGGAAGTACAGAGCTTGTCAGTCCTAAAGTCTCTGCTGAAAATAATAAAACTCTGTTTGTCTGCATGTAGATAACTACGTGGTGACGGATGGCTCATGTGTCCGTGCCTGCAGCGCTGGAATGTATGAGGTGGAGGAGAAGGGAGTTCAACGCTGCAAAGCATGTGAAGGACCCTGTCCTAAAGGTAGAGAGACTCTGAGACACACACGGTGGGGGTGGAGGGGGGCGGAATCACAAACTAACATCCAGACTGACTCTTGTTTCTCTTGCAGCCTGTGATGGAGTCAGGGTCGGATCTCTGGTTAACACCATTGCAGTAAATGCCTCCAACATCGAGTCATTCAAGAGCTGCACCAAAATCAATGGGGACATCATCCTCATTGAAACCTCCTTCACCGGGTGAGATGATGTTAACCTTCATGATGTTTGGACTGCCATTGCTGATGGTTAGGAGGAGCTGAGTGTCTGACTGACAAAAAAGTTCAACAGCAGGCTGACTATTTGGTTACTTAGTTAGATGTTTTCCATCCAAGAACAGTTGGATCCAGATAAGCCCAAAGTTATTGGATGAGTGCGAAACACTCTGACGACAGGAAGTGGAAAAGCCACATGCTCAGAGAAGAATTTAGAGCTTTAGACTGAAGTGACATTAGATCCTTTTAACCCCTGAACCATTTATGCAGTTGTTCTTGTTCTTATTGTGTTCGTTATATTTACATCTTTGGAATGGAAGGATTAACATGTGAAATGAACAACTGATAATCTCTCAGCTGCAGTCTGCAGCATTTGACAAATAATTTTTGATGGATAATGATTTCAAAATCTGATCAAAAGTGTGTGATCGATTTGATTGGTTGTTCCAGGGACCCTCACTACAACATCCCACCCATGGAGCCAGAGAAGCTGGAATACTTCAGGACAGTAAAGGAAATCACAGGTATGTCACAGTGTGTGACCTCTGACTGCTAGTACTGGTTTGATTAATAGATGCCTTGTGTAGCATTGTCTCGTTGAGTGCAGACAAAAGCTTGCACATGCAGGGTAGCTGATGAGTGGTGTAGGTTCAGTCAGTGTTTGTGTCGCCCAGGTTTTCTGCTCATCCAATCCTGGCCCAAGAATCAGACGTCTCTGTCGGTGTTTGAGAACCTGGAGATCATCAGAGGGAGAACAACACATGCGTGAGTCTTGCTGTAAACATGTGATTAGGAAAAATATATTCAAGTAAATATTCAAATAATTAGAAGATGATATTCACAGCTGATAAACTGAAGTCAAACTGCGGCGTGTGAAAAAAAACAAACATCTGATACAGCTGATGATTTTCAGCCCAAGACTTTTCAGAAACCACTAAAACAGGCAGATGGAACGCTTCATTACTATTAAAAAAAACACACATACACACACATACTTTCTGGAAGAATAAATTTTGGTTTTTCTCTATGAAAATCTAAACCACTAAAACCCCCTATCCTAGCATCGTAGAGATTTTGTTACAAATTAGGTAGACACATTTAGTGATCTGCAGCAGCCGCTCACTTTGAGACAAGAGTCTTAAGTTTGTTTCCTAAACTTTAACCAAGCGTTTTTTACAAATGGTATTTCAGTATTTAATGAGGTCATTCCTGAAGTGGGTGTCTGAACTGAATGACAGAAGCCTTTGTTGTGATTTTGGTTGTTGTGGGGAACAAATGAACACACAGATGTGTCCATTCACTGACACATTGTCTAATATAAATGAGAACAGAATCATTAGGTGATCCACCAATCATTAACCAAACAATCAACCACATATTCTTCCCTCTTCAGGGATCACAGTTTGGCAGTGGTGAAGCTGAAACATCTGCTTTGGCTGGGCCTGCGCTCTCTGAAGGAGGTGAGTGCTGGGAAGGTGATGTTGAAGGACAACCTCAACTTGTGCTTCACCCAGGCCCAGCAGTGGAAAAGCCTCTTTAAATCCAAAGGCCAGGTGATCAGCATGCGCAACAACGCCCCGTTGCACGTATGCGGTGAGTCCCGAGTGAATGTACAGTTCACGTCACTTCAGTCGCACCGAGAAATAACTAAATGTTTTTGTCTTGATCGCACAGAGCAGCAAAACAGAACCTGTGATGAGGAGTGCACAAAGGGGGACGCTGAGGGGAACATAGAGGGGGGTTGCTGGGGGCCAGGTTCCACCATGTGCATGTCCTGTCGACACTTTGACCGTAGAGGGCGTTGCGTGGCTCGCTGCAACCTGCTACAGGGGTGAGTGAGAATACATCAATAGAACGAAAAACTGAAAAAGCAACGCAGGTACACAAAACTCCCACTGGTATTATCTGTGCCACTCTGTAATCAGCCAAGAAAAACTTTGAATAACTGCATATGTTGGTTCTGATCCAATCCAGTGATACATCTTGCAGTGCTGCTTTGAAATATTTGCATCCTTCAGATTTTTCTGCATAAAAATGACTCATATCCAATTCATTTATTTAATTTAGATTCATACTGATTCATTCATTCGAAATACTGATTGGTGCAGATACTGTGGCGCTGTGTATTTCTGGTAACAATAAAACGCAATTTCTTTTGAGTATCTATGCATCCCTTTTAGATTCCTCAGTCTTTGTCCGTTCGCACATGACATGATGACCCTGGCTGCGAACAGCATCTTGTTCGAAACAAGCACAAACTTCTTGTTTTGTGTAATAATAATATGACACAGACATGTATTCTGAATTGTAAGGGTTCCCTGTAGCAGTCTAGTGTAGGACTATAGCAAAGTAGCTGAACTGACTAGGTAACAGTTTGCACTTTATACATTTGACCTGACTGCACGTTTCTGTGTCTTCCTGCAGTGAACCCAGGGAGGTGGAGATGAACGGCAGCTGTATCGAGTGTCACCCTGAGTGTCTGCTGAAGACAGGCATCCCGACCTGCCACGGACCGGTCAGTCCAGCTGAACAGACATGTGTGCAGTAAAAATGGTGTTAGCCTGCTCAAGCCCTCGGGAAACGTTCCATGTTATTTAGTCTGAAATCAGCAATGTATATAAAAGAATCTTTATTTATAGGTCCACTCAGCTCCAAGCCATGATGTTTCTTATATGAAAAATAGCCCATAAAGTCAACTTTCATGCTCAAAGTACATCTTTTAAAGTTTGTGTGAAAAAATATATTTTTGGAATATTTTTAATCTTTATTAATTATGGCCCATGTACGTCAAAATAAATATAAAAAGTATATCTTCTCTGTCCTCACCTGCAGGGGCCAGATGAGTGTTCCCAGTGTGCCCATTATAAAGACGGCCCACACTGTGTGGCGCGATGTCCCCACGGCGTGCAGGGAGATGGAGATGTACTGATCTGGAAATACGGCGACAGTATGGGCGAGTGCCAGCCTTGTCACCAAAATTGTACCCAGGGGTGAGATACATTAACGGTCCATCGCTCAGAGCGTCTGCAGAGCTGGCTGTGATAAAATAAATGACGGGTGTTTTGTGTCTCTGTGTCTGTAGGTGTTCTGGTCCTGGACTGTCTAGATGCACAGGGTAATACTACATTGCATGTTTTCACTCAGCACCAAGAGTTCACTAAAACAGACTATTGTTTAATTATCCTGTATTAAAATATTACATATTTATAGTAATTTCTCATTTCATTTAAATCTGTTGGCTGTTTGTAATTGCAATAGTCTTTTTATATTGATTTAAGTGGTAGTATTATTACTCAGGCCAAGTGTTATATTGCTATGCTAATGAAGACTGCTTGTCAAATTGCCGTCAGAGGTTTCATAAATATGTGTTTTATTGCAGTAATTGAGATTACAAAACACAGCTGATGAAGTTGCAAAGGTGTTTTCAATGAAATCTGTGACAAGGGCAATATAGTATATATAGGTCCAACTCCCATTCACCTGCCCCCTCTTCATAATGGCTTGCCCCTTTTTTGGAGGATGTGCTGGATGAGGAAGCCCTAATCCTCAGACTGTACCACAGATGGTCTGTGTTACTCTGAGATGGTTTGCAAGTGGGAGCTTCCTTTATTCTGTTGATGATGCAGAGAACCTCAATAAAGGAACCATTTGCTGCACAATAAGACGTGTTTGTCTGGCACTGAAATCATTTAGCAACATATTCATCACCTTCCCTGGCCACAGAAGACCCCTCTACATCAAGGAGCAGTTTTACATGATTTCAGGTCACCTCAATTTCAATGTGCAACCATTAGTTTCTAATTTGATCAGTTACAGTTGGATACTAACTATTCTTTGTTACTGTAAGCACCTTGGACATCGTATGTGTAACTCTGCCATGTTTTCTAAATGATATCTTGTATAGTCAGGCGAATTCTCTGGTGTGCTGCTGGGAGACAAAGCAGTGGCTGTTGATGTTGCTCTCATCTTCCCAGTCAACATTAGTGGCAGACTCATGAGGGAATTTTTTCACTTCATTTTTGGATTTAGCCTCCCTTTAGTTAAAAGATCTTAAATGTCACTTTTTGGTGTGTGCATTTTGTTTAGCATTGGTGGTTCTCTTTTAAATTCTACTTGACATTCATGAAAGAGTGAGGACATCACAATGTTTTCTTTTTTATTTATTTATTAGGCAGTCCTCCTTTGTCTTGGTTGCTTGGATCCGGGAATAGAGAGAGCAAAAGCAACAAAGATTAAAACACTGTATTGCAGTTCTGGTTACTGTGTACACTGAAATATTCACTTCTCTTTCTAGTTTCTGGATTTCCAGGTCCAGTTTCCTGAGTGTCCGGCGTTTAATCTCAAGGTCCAGCTCCATTTCTTGGAGCTTTCTCTTCTTGAGTCTAATTTTAATGTCTGCCAGCTCTGTCTCTCCAAGTGCTTGCTGTACAGAGTTCTGACAGTTTGTGACGTCTGTAAAAGAAATGTCAATTAGCACAGCAGGATTTGTGCATAATGTAGATTTACTTTGGCCAATACTCACAATGTTACCAGGCTGCTTAGGAGACTGTGCAGCATCTGGGTCCTGTGACATATTTTCTATTAGCACCACATCACTGACTTCATATCCTTTAAGGACTAAATAAACAGGATATTTCCATAAACTTGACATACCTCAAGCCTTCTGGAGTCCAGTGACACAGTCTCCTCATCTGCCAAAGTACATTAAATGGAGTGCCAGCTCCTCTGCTGGGGTCATATCCTGGCTGGGTGGGCCGCCCCCTGTGCCAGTTCCATGGGCTTGTTTTTTTTTTTTTGACTGCTACAATCATACAGACATTCAACATGTCAGCAGACACCTCATCTATTCACCTCATTTGTTCAGCGTTATCTACTTTAAAGTCACTTACCAGCCTGCAAAATGTTCTTCTATTTCATTTTAATTTGCTGCCAGGTCCTTTTATGTCCAGACAAGTTTGTTCTTTATAAAGGATAGAAAGATAAAATAGATAAAAACGTAACATGAGAAAAATAGATTAAATCCCGAATCTTTTTTCCACCGCTAGGTCTATTGAAGTGTGCCGTGAACACGCACTTATCCCAGCTATCTTCATTTGGTTTAACATAGCCGCGCCTTTTCATCCTGGCTCTGCAAACGTGCAACCAATTAAGCCAGGATGCGCCGAGCAGGCTAGGTCAAGCCGCGCTTGCTCAATTATCCTGGATTTCTTTATCCTAGTTTTGTGCAATACCCCTCGGGTCCGTCGGGCTTAAGTGGGAGATTAGTCTGTGAACCTGTAGGATGTCTTGAATCCTGTCAGTTAAAATTCAACTTTCACACCAATGTGTTAAATTTCCAGTCTGTTACCATAAGGGCTGACTGAGTATTTTGCTCTTGTTGTCCACACAGTGCTGTGCCAAACTCCACGTTGGCTGTGGGTGTGGTAGGAGTGCTCCTGATTGCTGTCATTGTGTCACTGATCATCTTTGTGTTGGTACGGAGACGCCGAATCAAAAGGAAGAGGACTGTACGCCGCCTGCTGCAGGAGAGAGAGGTGAGAGAAGATGGTGTCAATTTTTTCCAAATACTGTGACATAATATATATTTTTTTTAACCAGAGATGAAACTTTGTTTGTGTGGTGTAAAATCTAAAAGCCAACCTAAATATAAAGATATGAACTGAATCCTGTTTATATGTTGCATATGTGTTACAGTTGGTGGAGCCGCTAACTCCGAGCGGTCAGGCTCCAAACCAGGCTCTGCTGAGGATCCTGAAGGAGCCAGAGTTTAAGAAGGTCAGGGTGCTCGGCTCTGGGGCCTTTGGGACTGTTTTTAAGGTAACAGTGTTTGCTACAAGCAAAGTATGAAAGCTTTAAATATTAGATAGGGAAACACAGACCGAAAAGTAATTATTCACGTCTATTATCATAGAAGTGAATTAATATTTTCAAGATGGAGGATAAAATGACCAGTTTTGTTTAGGGTTTGTGGATCCCTGAAGGAGAGAATGTGAAGATCCCAGTAGCCATCAAAGTTCTCAGAGAAGCCACGTCGCCTAAAGCCAACAAAGAAATTCTGGATGTAAGCCTGCTCTGTTTTTTCTTCCTTATGTTTGATCTTCTTCGTCTCTTGTAACTGGTTAAAATCATCTGGATTAACTTGAGCCTAACTTTTAAAAAACACTTAAATGTAAGTCATTTGAGGGCCCAGATTATGAGACAAAACGAAATGAATGTATTGAAGGCACAAAGAACAATTTACAAAAACATTTTCAATGCCAAATTCTACACCTAACAGTAAGATGCGTTTCTGTGTAGGAGGCATATGTGATGGCGAGTGTGGATCACCCTCACGTGTGTCGACTGCTGGGAATTTGCCTGACGTCGTCGGTCCAGCTGGTGACTCAGCTGATGCCGTATGGCTGCTTGCTGGACTATGTCCGTCACCACAGAGACCACGTCGGGGCTCAGTGGCTGCTGAATTGGTGCGTCCAGATTGCCAAGGTGAGCCGAGTGAACAAGTTCAGCTCCTCTAGAAAGAAAATCTCCTTACTCTTTCTCTGCCTGAGGCTTCAGCTCTGGCTGCGGCTCACCTTAAGCCTGCTGAGGCCTATTAACCAACACACAGCAGGAATATGTGTTTGTGTGGAGGCACTGTTAATCTGTTCAATCTGTTTTTAAGTCTCATTTGTATGTCGAATTGCTGGGAAAATCAAAAGCAGCAAGGTCAGTGTAAAATTTGCTGTTGTTCTGCAGCATTAAGCAGTCTGTGCTCTCTGTCTGTGGAGGGTGGACCAGCTGCAGAACCTTCCACCACCCCAAAACCATTTCCTCTCCACTATGGCCGTGCAGAAAAGCTTTGTAACACAGACACACTTGGAGCTTCATTTCTTTCATCTGCTTTCATAGATAGCTGGGTGCCATCTGCAATGGACATTTATGCTGTGTTTCCTAATAATATTGACTAAGGGAAGCAAACTGGTCAAATTGCGCAGTCCAAGGAAAACTACACAATCAGACATTTTTGCAAACTTACACACCAATTCCACATTAAGTTTAGTGACCTTCCAATGGTGTAACCGTTTGTCATTACTACTGATGTACTAATGCCTTAGCCCTAGCCGTGTAGTGTAGTAAGTGTAAGGCAAGATTCAGTGTTGCCTGCTCTGGCCCCTGGAACTGTGGCTTGCAAAAGTATCCATACCCCTTGAACCTTTCCACATTTTGTCACACAAACATAGATTTTGATGGAATTTTATGTGAAAAACCAACACAATGTGGCACACAGTTGTAAAGTACAAAGAAAATTATACATGATTTATTTTTTATTTTTTTAATAATAACCTGAAAAGCAGAGACTGCAAATTTTACCCATTCTACTTTGCAAAACACCTCAGTCAGCTCATGGAGAGTGTTTGTGAACGGCTGTTTTCAGATTTTGCTACAGATTCTCGATTGGACTTAGGTCTGGACTGGACTCTGACTGGGCCATTCCAACACATGAATATGTTTTGTTTGAAACCATTCCATTGTTGCCCTGGCTTTATGTTTAGGGCCGTTGTCCTCCTGAATGGTGAACCTGTGCCCCACTCTTAAGTCTTTTGCAGACTCCAACAGGTTTTCTTCCAATATTGCCCTGTATTTAGCTCCATCCATCTTCTCATCAACTCTGACTATCTTCCCTGTTCCTGCTGAAGAGAAGCACCCCCAGAACATGATGCTGCCACCACCATGTTTGACAGGGGGGATGGTGTGTTAAGAGTGATGTGCAGTGTTAGTTTTTCGGGACGCATAACGTTTTGCATTTAGGCCAAAAAGATTCCACCACCTGAGCTTAGGACCTCTGCAGTTCGTCCAGAGTCACGATGGGCCTCTTGGCTGCATCTCTGATCAGTGTTCTCCTTGTTCAGACTGTAAGTTTAGGTGGACAGCTGTGTCTTGGGAGGTTGTGCCATAGTCTTTCCATTTCTGGATGATGGATTAAACAGTGCTATGTGAAATGTTCAAAGCTTGGGAAACCGTTTTTTCATATCCTAACCCTGCTTTAAACTTCTCTGCAACTTTATCCCTGACCTGTCTGGTGTGTTCCTTCGACTTCATGATGCTGTTTTCTCCCCAATATTCTCTTAGAAACCTCTGAGGTCTTCACAGAACAACTGTGTTTGTACTGAGATTAGATTACACCCAAGTGGACTCTATTTAGTCATTAGGTCAACATTCGATCATTCAACAATCATCAGGTGACTTCTGAAGGCAATTGGTTGCACTCAGAGAAAAGGGGGCTGAATACTTTTGCACACTGCACTTTTCAGTTTTTTATTTGTTAAAAAAAATTAAATCATGTATAATTTTCTTTGTACTTTACAATTATGTGCCACTCTGTGCCAGTCTTTCTCATAAAATTCCAATAAAATATATTCATGTTTGTGGTTGTAATGTGACAAAATGTGGACAAGTTCAAGGGGTATGAATACTTTTGTATAGTCACTGGATCTTAATGTTCCACAATATAGAGTCACCGGTTACTGGAAGTGGATTCACAATGACCTCACCTCCAGTTCTACAAATAAACTACATTCATTGCATGTACCATTACCATTAGAGGAGATAGAAGAGTAACTAAACATGGAGAAGCAGAGGGAGACAGCGTAAACATGGATAACCGCTAAAGTTAACAGATCAAAGTTAATTAAGTGAGAACTAGATGTGAGGCTCAACAGAAGCTATGGAGGACAAGTGGTTGAGTAAAAGATATGTAAGAATTCCCCATTATGCACGGAACTATTCTGAGATTTCAAAGAGTCTTAAACAGTCTGCAAACAGCAACACGAGTGACATAATCCGCTTACTCACGTGACGTCCGATGGGTCTGAACGTGTGGGCACAAAGGGTTAATGATTTGAATTTGATTTTAAATGAGACGCAGTAGCCAATGAAACAATTAAAATAATAATATCCAGGAGATAGAAAATCATACCAACCTGTTTCACATACTGAAACTTGTGTGTGCAGGGGATGAACTACCTGGAGGAGCGTCACCTGGTGCACCGAGACTTGGCAGCTAGGAATGTCCTTTTGAAAAACCCCAACCATGTCAAGATCACGGACTTTGGCCTCGCCAAGTTGCTGACGGCTGACGAGAAAGAATACCACGCCGACGGAGGAAAGGTGTGTGTTAAGACACAGGATTTGACACCTATCAAAAGAGCTGCTTTCTCTCATCTTTTCCCCAAAATGAACACTCTGTGATGTTTTCAATCATCAGCTTGCTCTTGTCGTTATCATAATTAGATTATATATATATGCTTTGAATTTATGTTTGTATGCATGTATGACAGTATCTTGTATCCTCCTGCTGTTCTCCTCACTCTTTTTCTGTTTCTGCCTGACTGGCCTTAGGCAGATGGGTCTCTCCATATGAGCTGGGTCCTGCTCAAGCTTTCTCCATATATTTAGGCCGGGTTCTATAAAGCGTCTTGAGACAATTTGTATTGTTATTGACGCAATAAATAAAATAGCATTGAAGTGAATTGTCCTTTTGACTAACAGCCAAATATGCTGTTTTTTTCTGCAGGTTCCCATTAAGTGGATGGCATTGGAGTCAATCCTCCAGTGGACCTATACCCACCAGAGTGATGTATGGAGCTACGGTGAGTCAGCCTCTGTTCCTCCAGCCTGCACAAGAACCCAAGGCCTTCTTGCTTTCATTTCTCTGCAAACTAACAACCACTTCCATTCGTGTTGCTATATAGTGGACACAAGCTCCAGTCAGCTGTGTCAAACCTTTTGTTGGTCTAAACGATTAAATACTCAAACAACCTTTTACTAAACGAGAACCAACCAAAGACATATTCAGTCTGTATGAACTCGTGTTGACTTTTCCAACATGTGAGCAGCTCTAACAGTTGACAGTCTGCAGGTGTGACGGTGTGGGAGCTGATGACGTTCGGCTCCAAACCGTACGATGGCATCCCAGCCAATGAGATTGCCTCAGTGCTGGAGAGAGGAGAGCGCCTGCCACAGCCCCCCATCTGCACGATTGACGTCTATATGATCATGGTCAAATGTAAGAGAAACCCTGTGGGAGATCAATTATTGCTAGGGAGAACAAGAACGCTTGAAATTAAGTTTACACAAATCCATCAAACAGTTGTGGAGGTATTATAAAAAAAAAAAAAAAAAAACTCCATATGGCATCAGAGAAAAAAAATCATAAAGGTTCTTCTGGTAACTGAATGTCTAAACTAAACCTGATGTCAGCAGATCTTGTAGATAAACTGTAAGTGCTCCACATGTAATGTCAGTTTTGTATCAAAAACCATGAATGTTGTGTGAGGTAGCAGCAGAGGAAACATCTCATTCATCCTGAGGGGAACATGAATACAATGTTAAGTATTGTGGCTATTCATTGGCCACTTCTTGAGATTTTTCTCCACTCTGGACCAACACTGTTATCTCCATAATGGAAAAGACTATATGCAAAATGATTGCCTCTCTCTCTGCAGGTTGGATGATCGACCCGTCCAGTCGACCCCGGTTCAGGGAGCTGATATCGGAGTTCTCTAAAATGGCCAGTGATCCATCCAGATACCTGGTTATACAGGTACACAAGTGACTTAGAGCAACTTAATTTCACAGTTTTGTTCGTCAACACTGTACTCACAAAGAGAAATTAGGTTTCTACATAAGTGAAAAACAACCTGAGCCACAATGACAAGCTTAAAGGTTAAAAACTCAGCAGCAATATAAAGAACTTCATCTGGGTCACAATGGGTCTTGAGTTCCAGGTAAAGTTAACCCAGAAGGTAATCCTTGAGAATACAACTGGACTTCTGTTTGGTTCTCACAGGGTGAGCTGCCCAGTCCGTCAGATAGCAGGTTCTATTCTCGCCTGCTGAGCACCGGCGACATGGAGGACGTGGTTGATGCCGAAGAGTACCTACTACCTTACAAAGGTCTGGGTCACCATGACAACCATCCCTGCGCCACCACGGTATGAACACACGCTACTTTTAAAGCTGGTCTGCTGTATCTCAAGTTTCTATCAACTTCCTACTGAGAATGATGTGATCTTATCTGTCCATCTCTGTGAAGAAATTCCAGTGTTGAATTTAGGCTGTCAAACTTCTTTGTAAATAATAAAAAAATACAGATGTTTCATTGACTGTTATAGAAAAAAGTAAGCCTGCATTGTCCCCTGCTGTGTGGATTCAAACATTACTTGCTTGTGTACATGTGAAAGAACTATACAGTTAATCTGCATTATTATTACTGACCACAAGGGGGCAGAAGAACAGTAAGTAAGATGTTGAAAGCTTCTTTACATACGTATGTGACACACGTTTTCTTCTTATCTGTTATTTTGCTGCCTTTTCTCCTTAATGTTAGAACGGTCATCCAGTGAAGGAGAACGGCATCGCCCTGCGATACATCACTGATCCAACTCAGAGCTCTCTGGATAAAGAAGACTTTACCGGCCACGGTACTTTTTACATATAATAATATAAAAAAAACATATAGTGTCTATGCAATATAATATAATATAATATAATATAATAATTCTGATACACACTGATCAGGCATAACATTATGAGCTAATATTGTGTAGGTCTTCCTTGTGCCTCTGAAACTATTCTGACTCATCAGAGAATGAGGGTGGGCCTTCTAAGGGTGTCAACAAACTGTTAGTGGGGGCCTTTGGGTGCTGGGTTGGGGGCTGCATCCTGCTGGCAATGGATGCTGCCATCAAGGAGTGTCATTGCTGTGGGGTGGGGGTGCCTGGTCTGGTCTAGGTGGGTGCTACATGTCTAAGAAACATCCACACAAATGTCAGGTCCAAAAGTTTCCCAGCAGAACACTGCATTGTCACAAGATGGCCAGTGTTATTTAATTGTAGTGTTCTGTCAGTGGCCATAATGTTGTGGCTGATGTGTAAGAGTTCATCAATTCACATGAAAAACAGAACTATGATACATGTACAGGAGAGTGAAATTAAATGATTTATAAGTTTATTTCTAGCCTTTAAGTAGTGGAATGAGATGAGGTGTTCCGTTTCCATGAAAAAGACTGAATGCCATAAAATCCATCAGTGTGTATATAATCATCAAAACAATCCTCTCTCTCTTCCAGAGTACATGAACCAGAGTGTGAGTGAAACCAGCAGGAGCAGCCGACTGTCTGAGGTTTTAAATCCTAACTATGAGGACCTGAGCATGGGCTGGGGTGCTGCTTCTCTTCCCTCTCCACTGGAGGACCTCAAGCCCTACGACCGAGTTCCTTGTGGACCTGAATACCTGAACACCGCCCGGAGCTCGCTCTCTCAGGTGGCCAGCGACAACCCCGACTACCAGGCTGACTTCCTGCCACAGATCACCAGCGCCACCACCACAGCTTTAATGGGGAACGGTCTGTTTCTTCCTGCAGCAGAGAACCTGGAGTACCTGGGTGTGAGCGCTGCACTGCATGCTCCTGTCCGCTAGGGGGTAGCAACATCTGTGGAAACAAACTGATCTGATTCAGACTGAACTGCTTTACTGTCAGTTTTGTCAGCACATTGACTCTTCTCCGCAAGAACTTTGACAACTCTGACAAATTTAGAAGATTTAGACTTCAGCAATATGATGCACTAAAACTAAATTATTCCTGTGTTAGTTCCAGTTTGCCCCTGTCTTCGGCATCCTCCCCTTCCCAGATTTTCCATTAATTAACTGACCTGCAGCTCATGGAAAGCAGTATCCCAGCAGTAGGTACTTAGGAGCCCATGGTGGATCCTCTGCAAACACACCAGCGCCTCCATCTGGTGCTGTGAAGCTACACAATATGGCTGCTATCACCACAAAGAAACTCTTGTTGCATTATGCCTTTCTTCTTGTAGTTGGTAGATAGTTAATGTGATGTTTTTTATGATATTGTGACTTTACATTAAAGCCCCCCCACACCTGAGAGCAGGCCTGTAATAAAGAGCTCGGAAGTCTTCCACTTTGCATTTCTAAATAGTTGGTATATCTTGTTTTCTCTGCAAAAAAATAAGTGAATGAAGTGAAGGTGCAGTGATTCCAACTGCACCTTTAAAATGCTACTAGCAAAGAAGAGACTAAATTCTCTTCAGCTGCTCCACAGGATGCTTCAGTGTTTTTCTCTCATCCTCTGGACGTTTGGATTTTCTGTCAAGCCTGGGTCACTTTGATCTGGACTCCTGCTGGCTGAGTGTTTTCACTGACCAGAAGCTGATGATGAACAGTGTTTCTGTCTGGCAGCTGAACCTCACCTTCTCACTGATAAATAACCACCAGTGTTTTTCTGTTTCACCTGTTCTCAGCTGAACTTTGAATGAATTGTTTCTGAAGTGTAATAAGGTTAGGATTCTTCTCTGTCATTACCGATAAGAATTAGCCAACCCCTGATTTTCTGTTAATGTGAACCGATTAATCTTTTTTTCCCTGTTTGTCAGTGCTTAAAAAGTGCAGAAGCTGGGGTGCTGTCATTCTTCCTGCCATGATCCTCAGATAACAAATCATGTCCATATTTAAGAACCAATGAAGACACAATTCATGTTCCTTTAAAAAGCTCCTTTGTTCTGCCCACTGTTGTCTCTGCTGTTTGTTTCCATGATCAGAACTTAAATGTGTTTTATGATGATGTGAACAGTATCTGATCAGTCAGGACAAGTCTGAGCAGTCTGGAGTCCAGAGTCCAAAGAAATCTAACCATCATGTCGAGTGAGTTAACTATGATATAGCAGTTGTTTAGATTTACACGTGTTTGAAGTCAGATTTCATACAGATTTTAACTGATCATCAAATGAATGAACTTTTGTGCTTCACACAACAACACACACACATTTGCAATAGTTCTGGTTCTTTCCAGATGGCTAAAATGAGGCTGCTTGGTTGTTACATTGCACATACACACACTCTGGAAAATGACAATCGAAGACACAAACCTGAAACATCTGATTGTGACATATTTCTCCGAATGCAGACTCAGAACTCCAATGAATGATTGAGAGCGATCCTAATCCTCTAAATCTCTGCTGCTGATCTTTGCAGATGATGGATGTGAATTTGCATGTTCTTTTTCTTAGGTTAATTGGTGATTTAAACCGGCCACAGGTGTGAGTGTGAATGGTTGCCTGTCTCTCTGTGTTAGCCCTGCGCCCAATAACGGCTGGGATAGGCCCCTTCACAACCCTCCAGAGGACAAGCGGTTACAGAAGATGAATGAATGAATGAAGACTTTTCAGTCTGTGGTTAGTTCACAGCATGCAAGAATAGATATTCAAGTATCTGTGGTTAGTTCACAACAATAAAATCGTTATTTTCTTCAGAGTGGAAGGTGAGCAGGTCCTCTCTAAAGTTCATGAAGGAATGCACCATAATACCATCTATTTGTTCTTCCATCGAAACCATTACTACGGATTTACCAACCTGAAAACATGTCTGCGTGTGCAGCACATTGCAATTACTGTCACACAGGTTATGCTCAGTTATGGAAAAGCACCACTGCTTGGGCCATTGTAGACACAGACAAGCCAGATGAACACATTCCCTTTTACATCAGTAGACAAACGCTACCAGGTAAGAAATTGGGTTCCTGGGGTTTAAAATGCACAGGAAACTTCTTTAAGCATTTCAGAAAACAGGAATACAAAGGCTGCATCTTCATCCCTCACAACACTAAGGGTTTTGACAGTTATCTATTTTAAGTCAATTAACTCCTCAAGATATGGCACCCTGTATAATCATGCAAGGCAGGAAGGTGTTGCAGATTGGGTATTCCATCACATATTGATCTTGCTCTCATTCATTCAATGACTTCTGTTTTGTCTGAGTTTAAGAGTAGGAAATTACAGGTCATCCAAACCTTTATGTCTTTAAGGCATGCTTGGATTTTAACCAGCTGATTAGTTTCATCTGGTTTCATGGATAAATATAGCTGGGTGTCATCTGCATAGAATGCATACATTTATGACATTTTGGCAACATGTATATGGCCTTGCTTTTATATAGCACTTTTCTACCTATTGGTACTCAAAGCGCTTTTACAGTCAGAGACACATCTACCCATTCGCTCACACAAGCATGCACACATTCACACACCAGTGCCATGCACTGGGAGCAACTAGGGGTTCAGTGTCTTGCTCAAGGACACTTCGACATGTGGCACATTCCGGGGATCGAACCGCTAACCCTCTGGTTCGTGGACAACCCGCTCTACCTACCCGGACAACCCGCTCTACCTACCAATATTCTTTATGTATAACATGAAGAATATTGGTTCTATCACAGAACCCTGAGGAACACCATAGCTTACTTTTGTATAAGTAGAATAATCATTGTTGACATGGGCAAACTGGAATCTGTCAGACAGATAGGATTCAAAACAGTTCAATGCAGTTCCTTTAATCTTAATCTCACTTTCTGCAGTAAAATATTATGCTCAATAGTCTCAAATGCAGCACTAAGATTGAGCAGAACAAGTATAGAGACAAGTCCACAATCTGAAGCCATTAGGAAGTCACTGGTAACTTTAACCAGAGCTGTTTCTGTACTATGATGAACTCTAAAATCTGACAGAAACTCTTCAAACAGACCATTCCTGTTTAAATGGTCACACAACTGATTAGCAACAACTTTTTCTAGAAATTGGCGTATGTCCTTATCGTATGTGTTTTTGTTTCAATAGTTTGTTTTGTGAAAAGGCTCAACGAACAAACCACACTTTTTATGTCTCCTGTCTGCACAGCAAAAATCACAGTGTAAATTGTACTCTATAGGTATACATTTCACACCCCTTTTTTGGGGTACATATAGGGCCAAGGGTTCGGTGTTCACTTAACACTGTCAAAAGGGCACAATATATACTCCAAATTAAGAGTTACATTTGAACACTTTGAGACTGCAAATATACTCTTATTACTGGTACTTTTAGATACTCCTTCAGTGCTTTCCAACACCTGCAGCATAAACTTTGAACCCCCAAAGAGTAAAACGATATTCTCTAAATCAGTGCTTTGGAGAGCTGATTATTTAACAATTTTAAGTTGAATTATCATCACTTCACTAATGAACAGCCAACACATAGATACTTGAAAACATTTTTATTTTTGTGGCTGCTGTTGTTGATTGATAGTTTTACACATTTAGATGATGTAATGAGCTGCAACTTGAACCAACCCTAAAATAGTTTCACTGCAAAACAATGCAAAATAAAGAACAGAAAAATTAATTTGAGAAAACAATACAGAATTATGAAATGTAAAAGGTGTGCATGGCAACTAGTTAAGTACCAGGTTTCTTATATGAACACATGCACAGGAACCACATACTGGGCATCTCTGTCAATCTGTGTATTGTTCTTTCTATTTTCAAATGGCAATCAAAAATCAAAAAAATTAAAAAGTGACTGGTTGTTATTTGTTTTTAATTCTAACACAAAAAACGAAAAAATGACAGTTTTTTCATATTTCAATTTTAGTCTCAGATCAAAAGTACGAAATAAAAAAAAATAGGCCACAGGACTGAATCTGATTTTAATATTTAATTGGGCGGGTTTACGCTACCCATTAATGAGCGCTAACAAACATACGTTAACGTATACCTTGCTAGCCGCCACGATCGCAACCCGCCCAGCAAAAACACGTTCAAAAAACGTCTAAAAGACATAACCGCATTACGTCCAAACAACATCTGGATTTAGCTGAAAAGTGAAAGGTAAAAAGTCGTCATTTTCATGTCGTCCAAATTTGGGTGAAAAGTGAAAGGTGAAAAGTCCCCATTTTCAAATCGTCTCTATAGAGAAGTCTTTGGTTGAAAAGGTAAAAACATTGTC
Source organism: Planiliza haematocheilus (assembly GCA_005024645.1). NCBI lineage: Eukaryota > Metazoa > Chordata > Actinopteri > Mugiliformes > Mugilidae > Planiliza > Planiliza haematocheilus. The sequence goes on along the minus strand of SRSE01000383.1, from coordinate 2,218,471 downwards.
ATTTTAAAGTCTTTGAAAAGACTGTGGTAGAAAAGTAAATATGATTTAAATCATGAATTCATGGTTATTCATAATTCGTTCCATATGGTTGGAATTAGGTTAAATCTTCAAGCTCAAAATTATACACTACACCCAAATATACAATTAAGACATTTAATAACGAAACACTTCCCATGCATGAACATTATGCAAACAAACGAACAAAAGTTGCCACTGCTTATTTTACTTAATAGCCGCCGCCGCCAGAGCACTCAGGCGCATGCTTAAGGTGGTCCCCCAAGCAGAGCCGTTTCTTGCTATAGGCGAACTAGGCGACTGCCTAGGGCCCCCAAGCCACCAGGGGGCCCCAAAGCTGGATGTTCAGCCTCGGGAACCCCTTAATTCTGAGGAGAATTAAAATGTCCTGTCTCTATCTTTAGCTATCTCTGTTTGTTACGTCCTTTATATGCTTAAAAATAAACGTAGGATATAAATAAAATAAACTTTAATCTGTGGCTGGTGTTTTTGTGGCATTATTGCATCATATTCGTTGGACCGCACTGTCGCACAGTGAGCGACGTAGCGGGCAGCCGACAGGTATGATTGACAGCTACCCATATGGGTAGCTGTCAATCATTCCCATACATCATTACCGTTAGTGAAAATATTAAGTAAAACAAATAGAGTGATGGCATCGAAACGAAGTTATGCCAGTGGCGCGGAAAAACGCAAGAAAAAGAAAACGGAGGAAGCGAAGGTAAGGCATTTGTTGATGTCGGGCTGGATAGCTGGAGGTGAAACGCCGTTTTTTAGCAAGTTTGTTTATTTGTCCTACTAGCCAGCTAGCTAGCCCTGGATAAATGTTAGCTAGCTGGCTCGGATTTGTTCGTCATGAGCTTTAGTGTTTTCTTCATGAAAGTTGCCTATTATAAAATGAATATGTCTCATGTGAATGGACAGTTTGTCCAGCTGTGGAATGACTGACGGACTCCAGATCCGTTTATTCATATATTATTATTTTTAAGTGTTCAGTGAAAGTTGTGTCTTAGATATTTGATACTTAACATTATTTTAGTATTATTCAGGATTAATTTACAAAGTTTAGTGTGTGTTTTATATGCCTCTAATTAGAAGTGTGCTTCTGTTTTATAATTTAAATCAATATTTTAAAGGATTGTTTCTTAAGTGATTTATAAATGTAAGGCATTGTGTTTATTATTTTAGACTATTATGGCAGTGGATTATTATCTTAGTTTTATTACTTTAACTTGTCCAGTTTGTAAAGTAACACAGTAATTAGGTACAAGTTTTAATTCAAACATAGTTTGACAAACTAGGGGCCTCCAAACAGCATCTTGCCTAGGGCCCCCACAAAGCTACGGCCCTGCCCCCAAGGCATGGGATATCTCATGCTGTTGCCTTAATGTCCCATTTTTTCACTGCAGCTGCAATGACAAAGAAAAACATTGTTTACCAAAAAAATTGATAAGCAGGGTTCATACACTTTTTTCACGGTCAAAGTCAAGCACTTTTAAGAGTAATTTAAAAAAGTTTCCAGCACCTTATCGCTGGAATAAAATACATGTCTACAGGAATATATGTACTCATGATTATTCTTTTTTCACTTTTCATCACAATTATTTATATGGTATTATGACGTAAACATCTAAAATTATGTTACATAATAGCAAAAAGTTTAGAAATTAAAGGAGAATTAGTTTTATCCAAAATAAGGGACAACACTACTACTGTTGTTGTAGTTTTAAATTCATCCAACCTCCCACTTTGTGGGTTGAAGTTGCTGAAGGAGCTTGATGTAGACAAAAGATTGTGGTCATAAAAATAGCCAAACTCCCTTGTGTCATCACAGCGTTTCTCTTCAATGTGGCCGCTTTTTGGACAGTTCTTTGCTCTGGAGGAACATCCTTGGATCCAGAACAGACAGGCTTCTCACTAGCAGATATTAGTGGTGCCTTTTCAGAAAGCTTGGAGACCATCTTGAGCAAAAACAGCTTGCAGTTCTGCCTGACTATCAGCCTCACCTTCTCAGCCCCTGAGTTTTCTTCATGTGTTCCTCAACGGTTCGCTCGAGGCGTAGTAGCATTCTTCATGACACTCGGCTTGATAAACTTTTCCATTAGACCCCTGAGCATATTGGTGAGATCACCACACATAAATGGCAACATTGGTTTGTCAGTCTGATACAACTTCAAAAATGCTTGATAAGACTTTGTGGATGGTTCTGTCACAGATTTTTCTTTGGCAGCACTGATGTACGCTTTAATAGAGGACAAAATTTCAAGGGCATGCTCAGCCACCTCCACATTTTCCAGCCATCGATGATTACAAAAGTCCAGAGGGAAGGACGTGGAATCAGTGACTTCTGGGTAGTCCTCCCTACGTGCTGGAACATCTTTGAATAGCCATTTAAGGCTTGACAGAGCACTTTGGAGCTCCCAGTCTGTGGCTGCACACCCTGCTCTGAAAGAGTTGAGTAGTGTATGCAAACCACAACTTCCAACATTCAGCATCTTCTTCCTGTTTGTTCTTCAGTGTTCTGTTGGGCCAATGAGAAGAGCTTCCCATTCACATTTGGGCCATCCATGGACAGCTGAATCAAGTTCTGGAAGCCTATGTCTGAACACACCTTTTCAATCCTGTCATGCATTTGCTCTGCAGTGTGATGGCCCATGAAAAGTGATGTCAGATACCTTAAGTTAACTTGGTTATCATTCCAGAATCTCTGGTGCATGTCAAGCTGGCATTTCTTAATTTTCCTATTAAGACTCTCATCAAAGAGTACTACAAAACCTGACTCTTTCTTGGCTTTGGCCTTCATTAGGGAAGAGAAATGAGGAGCTATTCCAAATGTAGTGAGCCACTTTTCTCTCCCCACAAGTGAACTGCTTTGCAGTGTCACTGTCAGGAAACATGGCCTTGAAAATGTCCCCTACATCCTCACACGATTTGTAAGAATAGTGACTATTCACAACTACTGTTGCCCAGCATATTTCTGCTCTAAGTGTTGGATTAGAGCTAACACATGCTTTTATGGTACTTGTGGGCTTGCTCATTGTAAGATGTTGATTCAAGGACCCTCTGGATGGTGAAGGAGCAAGTCTTGTTGCATCTTGACTGGCTGCTTCCACTGTACTGGCTATCTCTACACTACTGGTTTCTGTAGTTGATGTAGCGTGGCTGTTTGATGCATTGCTTGTCCGCATGAAAAAAATCCCCACTGCAGGACCTGGATTCTGAAACCTTCTCATCAGGTCTTGATGCTTCTTTCCTAAAATATAGGAAGAAAAAGTTCTAAAAAATTAGAGAACAAATGTGTTCTCTAAATACAATTCTCAATAAATGTATCAGTAAGATGTTGACAGTTATATTTCTTGAACAGCACTGCTGTATGTTAATATATAAGTTTTATTAATATTATTATTATTATTAATAATAATAATTATAATACATTTTATTTAAAAAAAATCAAGATACTCAAAGACACTTTACATAAAAAGAACATCAAATCAGTAAAACAATGTGAAATAGAACACTAAAAACACAATAGACTAAATATTAGGCTAAATATTAAAAGCAATTTTAAAAAGGAGTGCTTTGTCAGAGATTTGAAGGTAGGAAGGTTGATACAGTTGCGGATGTGTTTGGGGAGAGAGTTTCAGAGGGAGGGGGCAGCTGCAGAGAAGGCTTTGTCGCCCCAGGTTCGGTGCTTGATCCTGAGTGGTGGAATAAGGAGGTTTGTGTCAGATGAACAGAGGCTGAGGGATGAATTGTGGCAATGGAGCCGGTCAGTGAGATTGGAAGGGGCCTGGTTATGGAGGGTTTTGTGTGTGAGGAGGAGTTTCTGGAGGACGGGAGTGATGTGATCACGGGTGCGGGTGTGGGTGAGCAGACGTGCAGCAGAATTTTGGATGTACTGTAGTTTATTTAAAGTTTTGGATGGTGTGCCATTGAGGATGCTGTTGCAGTAGTCAATTCTGGAAGTGATGAAGGCGTGAATGAGGGTGACGTCACGTCTCACAGGCAGCCTGCCTCGCGGACGCGCAGCAGTCCCAGCTGCAGGCAGAGCAGACGCAGAGAGGAGACCCTCACCCTTCCGAGTCCAGATTGCAAATGAAATGAGCATGCGCAAAGCCGCTTTTGGCTTGCAGGGCGGGATTTAATCGAATTTAATTGTAAACGTTTCTTTACTGTCACACTAAAATAAATTGCTGCATTTGACTCTCACACAGCCTCAGTCACTTACCTCCCTCGTCCACTGAGTGTGTCTCTTTCTCTGTTGTCTTCCATGGTGTGTGTGCCTCTCTGTGGCATAAGCTAAACGTCAAGCTAGCTAGCACAGCATGGCTCAGTCTAAACTGCACAGTCAAAGATACAGAAAGGAGTGGGAATCAAATGCTGAATTCAAAGGCTGGTTGAAGCCATTTATTGGAGATGACACACGGGCATACTGCATGTATTGCAAATCAGATTTCTACGCCAAACTTTGTGATATTAAAAAACACATGGCAACTCAAAAACATACTCAAAAGGCAAAGCCTTACAATAGTTCCACCCAAAGCAAGCTGCCATTACTAGTTAAAAAAACTGACTCTACAAAAAAGGCTGAAGCCACCATGGCATTAGCTATTGCTGAACACTGTTCCATGCTGGCATGTGATCACATTGGGGAGGCATGTAAAGCTGCTTTTTCAGACTCCACTGCTCTGTGCACTGAAATGATTAATGGTGTTCTAGCACCATACTTTCTAAAAAAGTTGGTTGCAGATGTGGGTGACCAGCGTTTCAGCCTCCTCCTCGATGAGTCCACAGATGTCAGTGTTTCGAAGTATCTGGGGGTTGTGATGAGGTACTTTAGTGACACCAAGCAGACAATTGTCTCAACATTTCTGGGGCTTGTTGAGTTAGAGGGAGGAGATGCCAGATCTATAGCACGTGCTGTTGTGGCTTTCCTGGAGAAGTGTTGTCTTAATAAAGAGAAACTCCTGGGGATAGGGACTGACAACGCCTCCGTTATGACAGGGATTAACAATGGGGTCCATAAAGTGCTGAAGGAAGAGTATGGCCTCAAAGATCTGGTTCACATTCGCTGTGTGTGTCACTCTCTGCAGCTTGCTGTAAGTCATGCTTCCAATGACACTATCCCCCGTAGTGTGGAGTACTTGGTGCGGGAGACTTATAACTGGTTTTCAGTGTCTCCAAAGCGCAGGGAGGCCTACAAGGCCATATATGAGACCATCAACTGTGGAGAGAAACCGTTACAAATCACCAAGGTGTGTGCCACACGTTGGCTCTCCATTGAACCAGCAGTTTCACGCATTTTGGACCAGTGGGAGGAGCTTAAACTGCATTTTGCAGTCACCAAGTCCAGTGAACACTGCTACATGGCTGAAGTTTTATACTCCATGTACAATGATCCTCAAAACATCTTGTATCTTACCTTTCTGAAGTCAGTGCTGGGTGAGGTACAGTTGGCCATCAAGGCTTTTGAGGGAGAGCAGGTAGATCCTCTCAAACTTCTTGACAGCTTGGTTGGCCTGATCAAGTCTGTGAGTAGCAGGGTGCTGAATCCACTGGCAAATGTTGATGCACTCAAAGGGCCAATTGATGGATACATCAGTCCCAAACCGTACCTTGGTTACCTGTTTGAGTCAAAGGCAGCTGAGCTCCACCTTGGGCCTGAAGAGGAGAACAATGTCCGAAAGCGGTGTGTAGCCTTCACCATCTCCCTCACCAACGAGCTGAGGGTGAGACTGCCAGACAACATTGAAGCATTGCAGTACATGTCAGTTTTCAATGTGGGGGAAACTCTAAAGCACAATAAGAGCCCTAGAGAAATGGAAAAAATAGCCAAGCTCCTTGGCTATTCTCCTGCTGACATAGACAAGATTGTCCAGCAATGGCTTGTCATCCATCTTAGAAGGTGGAATGAAACAAAAAACACAGTGGGCTTCTGGAGTGAGATTTGGAAGTTCAGGGACGCAGCTGATATCAACCCATTTCAGGAACTTACCATGGCTGCTGTGTCTGTGTTGTCCTTGCCACACTCGAATGCCGAAATTGAGAGAGTATTCAGTCAGATGTCTGTGGTAAAAAGCAAACTTAGAAACCGGATGTCCTTGCAGACACTTAACTCCATCCTGTATGTCCGATATGGTCTCAAGCTGTGTGGTGAGGCTTGCTATGAGCACAAGCTGCCTGATAATGTTGTGCAGCTGTTTGGCACATCAGCTGCTTACTCATTTAAGTCAGCTCCCTCAGTTGCTGAACCTGCCATAGAAAGCCTTGACCAAAATGATGATCACATTCTCTTCCTGTGAGCCAGCACAGCGTGTGTGTGTGTGGAGTGGGGTTTGAAAAAAGCAAGGAACCTGAATTAAGGCCAGACCAGTTACCATCATTTTCTCACGTTGCCATTGACACTTTTTGTCTGTTGTCTCTTTCTGGTCCATTTAGATTGTTAATGTTGTCAAGTTAAAATCGTCTACACAAAAAAACAAAGTTAAAAATGTTATTTTATGGCATAATATGTTCATGCTTTACTGTGACTTGTTGTAGACTCCTACAGGTAAATGGAGTATAAAGTTATAAACTAAACCAAACTTAAGAAAAAAAAAAAAACATCAAAAAAGAAAAAAAAAAAAAAAAAACCTAAGTAACTCTGCCAGAGTGTGTCTTTTTTGGTCACTTTGCCGGTCCCAAGCCCGGATAAAGGAGGAGGGTTGGTTGTGGAGCTAGAAATTCCACCCCACATAACAATCATGTGATTAAATTTGCTATTGTAACATTTAACAATACAGGACAAAAAAAACGTAACGTAATTTGTGTAATGTGGGTCTAGACAAACCATTAAAATCATTTAATGTCGTTAATGTTGAAGTTATGTTGTTTATTTATAGTTCTAAACGTATTTAGGGTGTTTTTTCACTCACTTTTGTCTCTCCCACGATGTTAGTCCTCTCTCCTGCAGCGGCCATGACAATTCATGCAAATGGCCAATTATGCAAATTAGACGATGACGTCATTTAGCGACTTTTAGCGACTTTTGGGACAGCCAATAGCTACTTTCCTTACTGAGGAGTTGGCAACAGTGCTTATGCAGGACGAGTGCGACATTACACAGTGCAGCATACAGCAGTTTGACTGCATTCAAATCACGGATAACTATTTTTATGAACATACATCAGCAGAGAGCGACACAGTTACAACTAACTTCTGGCCATATTAGAAAAGGCTTTGACCGAAAGCAGGCGTTAACAATTAATACTTCAGCTGTAAAATAAAATGACCTGGCTCAGTCACTTAGTCAAAAAACGATAGCTAAATGCTAATAGCTTATGTGATGGTAACAATTTATCAGAGGCATGCTAACGTTAGCTTCAAGGCTGTCCACTCAGATATGAAAATGAACGTACTGTTTACATGCGTTATCTGGGACACTTACCTCGAACGGCGTTTGGTTGACAATTAGTGATGTTACGAGACGTGCCGAGGCTTTGAAGCGTGTGTCGAGTAATGAGGCGGGGTTTCCGCGAAGCGCTCATCGAAGCTTGCTTCATTTAGGGGAGGAGCCAAAAATAATGACGTCCGAAGCTTCGCTGCCCGGCTGTACCACGTGACTGGTTCGAGAAGCGGTTCAGATGTTCCGCGAGGTTTGAAAGCAATATGAACACCTCGGGTTCCGTTCAAAATGTGTTAAGATACATAACAGGAAGGAGCCAGCTAAGAGGAGGATGATTTCCCTGTGTGGGAACATTTTGGTTTGATAACTCCTAATAAAGTAAGCTCAAGCTAACATTAGGTTTGCTTATCAAGAACTGTATTTTTCAGTTTCTTATTTTATTCAAAGGTGAGATGTTTATTGTGTTCCAAGGAGTTGGGGTACAGTAACACCTAATCCATGCTAAGGCATTATCATACCTTTCCTGAGAATAAGGATGCAACTGGAGCAAAAGAAAAAATAAACATTAATGCAAGTTAGCGGCAGGCCATAGAGTGTAGTACTGAAAGTGACCCAAATGCGTTTAGTGGTACACCATAGAATTACCGGTCTTTCGTTTGTGAAGTATTGGTTCGATTCCCCTTGGTTCTCATTTTATTTATTGTTATATGTATATAATTCTCTTATAATCAACTTTAAACCACATATTCATGTAGCGTAGTTGAATAGGAATGCGCATGGCAAATCAAGTCCCATACAAGCATGAAACAGTAAGACACGTTTCCATTGCACTACATAGGCTATTATCCATTAGATGCAAAAAAAAAAACAGAGAACTGTGTCACTGAAGCTTTGAGTACTAATTAACCTTTTTTTGAATCACGTCATCTGCCCATCACTTACTACAGACACAAAAAAACAATGCATCACATTATGAGGTTAAGAGCCTTTGTAAGAGCGACAGCTGCCTGTGATTATACACTTGGCCAGTAGGTGGTATCGCGTGCACATGAAGCTTCGAGAGATGAACCCTTTCTCGAACCAGTTGGCTGAAGTGGTTCGATGCCTCATGAGGCTTCATCTCACCATCACTATTGACAATGTCCCGTGTGGCTGTTTCATACATCCTTGTTGAAATTCAGGGAGGGCACGTCTTTCACGTGATTGATTCATGACATGCCCATTACGGACATGATTGGAGGACACTAGCGCTAATCCAAACTATCTACGGATTTTCAAACTTGGCCGGTTGGTCGTTATGGGTGGGACGAAGCAAACTCGAAATAGGCGGCAACTTTGAAATTTGAATCTGCATAGTCTGATTTGTGGATGAAGTGCGTTTATACACACACACACACACACACACACACACACACACACACACACATATATATATGCCGATATATATAAATGGATAGAGAGAGAGAGAAATACCTTTTTTTTAAAAGAAATATTGCAACCTTTTCTCCATAACACACACACACAATATATGTATATAATATTTGTCTGTGCTGGTGTTCTAAAGGATCTTATGATGTTCCACCCGTGTTCTCAAGGGTGGAGCAAGTTGTTCTCCACTGCTGTTCATTTATCTCTCCCCATTCATCCACTGATATCACAATATTTGCCTCTCTCACCCACCTTTCCTTTCCCTTTAAGTCTTCCTCTCCCTTATATAAATTGAAATCTTTCTTAAGAGTTCCCAGAATATCGTAGGACCCCTTTCCCAATTTTTAAAACTCTTCTGTTCTTCATCTGTTTGGTTTGAATTCTGAATCAAATGTAAATATAATATGTACTGTGTCCTACTCATTTCTTCAATAAAATTGTTTTAAAAAGTAGAAATGTGCATGTCCCCAAGAAAATTATGGATGCTGCTGCAGTGTTATTGCACTCTGTAGAAGATGTTGCTAGCTGTTAACTGGTGGTTGTTAAATAATTACACACGGTTCCTATCAAATTTGTGGTAGCTTACTCTTCACAATTTGTATTGAATTATTATACATTTTAAGAAAATTAACTATGAAAGAAGAAAGTTTACTTTATAGGGTACCAATTAGTTGCCCCTCCATAAATTGTATCCATAAAATCGAGTTGTAACATCAAATGAAACCTCCTAGAATTAAATTAAGATGGGCTCAACTAGAGAAGAGGATATGAAGTGGTCATATATTTTAGTCAGTATCTGAACATTTTCACAGTTGGGGATAATAATTTGATAGACTAAAACTGTGTTTCCTAAACTTTTTTCTTGGGACCCACTTTTTAAAAATGACAAATAAAATTTGTTCTGATTCACAATTGGCCTTAAATTGTGAGAAGAGTGAATTTGTGTATAAATGAACATTCCTGACCAATTTTACTGCTTTTTCTGTATAATCTTATATTAACTTCAATAAGTAAATCAGCCATTTCAAAGAAATACTGATGAATTGCAAATGTGTGCAGCGCAGGTGTTATTGAAAACAAACACATTAAATACTTTATAAATGAGACCAAATACATGTTGGTAGGCCTAGTTGTAAGTGAATTTAGGTAGTTGACAAAGTATCTCATTATTTGTATTCTCTCTCATTAGAAAAACTATATACACAATACTTCATAAATTAGATTTAAAAAAAGTCATTTTGACTGCAGGCTCTCTGGGTTTCTCTTCCCACATGTAGTCCTCATCCAGACTTTGGATTGGACATATGGTATATCTGTGTTTGTTTTGAAATGTGATACTTGGTACTTGATGCTTGATACTTTTACTTATACGTTTAAACTCGAAATATTGATCTGGCGACACTTGCAGACGAAGGTACAGCTGTAGTATTTTGGAAGGATTGAGCACAGTTACCCCTCCCCCTCCCCCCTCTCACACCCTCTCGGCTTCAAACAAAGTTTCGAGGCGAACTCTGCGTGAACCCAGCTACTGCAGCAAAAACGGACGGACGTGTGGCTCCTGCAGGGACGGACTGGGACCAAAAAAAGGCCCTGGACTTTTTCCCCCAAATAGGCCCACCCACCGACCGGGGTGCGCCAAGAGAATTCTAGTATATGGTTTTAAAATAATTAAAAACCCACACATACAGTTGTTTTCAGTGTTTATTTAAGAACTGTTTGAATGTATTGAGGACAGTATCAAGTATCACTGATCATTCGTTTTCCAAATTTTCAAATTAAAGTCCCTCACACATTCTTTATTCTCTTTTCAAAAATACACGCGTGTGGTGAAGATTCTCTTGCTGTCTCTCCCACCACATCATGATCCGCGTCATGCTCGTAGTTGCTGCTGCTTGCTAACTCAACATCAACAGTTGGGCTTCTGCTGCTGCTGGCGGCCGCGGCACTAGCCCCACCACCGCGGTCGAAAAGCTCTGTGAGCTTCCTGCATTTTGAGGCATCATTTTCTAACAGCTTTGTTTTCTTTTCTTTTAATTTCTGCCATCCACCCTTTTCCTTACGTTTTCTGCCTGCCATTTCCCGAGCGGTAGGCTAGAGTGGAAAACCAAAGTCAATCCCAAACTCTGGGGAAATATTAGTGTCTTCTTTGTTGTCCTTTTGACAGATTACAGGCCTACCGGTGTGATTGATTGACAAATGTTCGCTACAGCGCCATCTGCTGGTAGGCCGTTGTGTTACACTGCTATTACACTGACAGGGCCAGTCGGCCGAAAAAAACAAAACAAAAAAACAAAAAATCGGCCGTGAACTGGACGGCCGTTCTGGAGTTTGACAGAACGCACAGATTACCAGTCCGTCGCTGTTGGTAGCACTATATGCTGAACGCTTCAAGTTCGAATTTAAATGTGACTTTGCCAGTGGACCTTCTGTTGATGTCAAAACATTACTAAGAAACTTATTTTTGAGCCTGATACAGCGACCTGAAAAATCCACGTCAATCTTACTGAGTGATTGCACCTGCTGACTGCCTCGCGGAACAATGGCTGAGGGTAATATCACTTTGCAAACTTTATGGGAAGCAGTGAATGGAAGTAAAAATGAACTCTTGCTCAGATTGACGAATATTGACGAACAAATGGCTCAAATACGCTCCTCAATGCACGCATTAAATGAACAAATTGCTGAAGTTCAAATCAGAGTGAGTGCGACGGAGGATAATGTGGTGGTCGCTGATAAGAAGATCACGGGGCTCCTTAAAACAGTGGAGATCTTGGAAACGAAGGTGGACTATTTGGAAAATAAAAGTCGACAGTCCAATCTGCTGATTTATGGCGTGATGGAGGGTGAAGAAGAGAAGAACACCGTGGCGTTTATTCGCCGCTTTTTGCCGGAGATCCTGGGCCGGGATATACAGGTGGATTCCCCACTGCAAATAGAAAGGGCGCACCGCATCTCTACATGAGACACATCGAGGATAAGACCTATAATCGTGAAGTTTGGGAATTATCAACAGAAAATAAAAGTGATGCACTGTGCCCGGGAACGAGGAGAACTCTCTTTCAAGGGCAAAAGGGTTTCTATTTATCCTGACTTCAGCGCAGCCGTTCAGAAGAAACGTAAACTCTTCGCTCCAGTGAAACAGAGACTGCAGGCCGTTGGCATAAGGTATGAAATGCACTATCCTGCTACGCTTTTTGTCAAGCACAGGGGCTCCAAAAAGTTTCAAATCTCCCGCTGAGGCCCAGGATTTTCTCAATGAACTGGAAGCGGACAGCGAAGAATCCCCGATGAAATGACTAAGAGAGAGATAATTTATTTTCATTACAAAGCTGATAGACTGCTACTGTTGAGGGCACCAGGAGTCCATAAGTTGTGAATATAGCTAGGGGAAAGTAGAATGTTCTGCTTTTCCTTCTCTTTCATTTGTGCTCTCTGTGCTTTTGTTAAATCTAAGATATAGACTACTATAATAATAATATAATATATATATATATATATAGGGTGAGTTCAGGTAATGTGGGACATCAGGTAATGTGGGACGTTTATACATTGCGATGATTTAATATGGTCAAAATTAATATACAATGGTCAAAACTGATCTTGAATTGTTGCTACAACACCTCTTGCCACTAAACAATGGTTTGAGTTGGTTTGACATCATCAGAGTGGGCGTGGCCTATCTTCACAGGAGGTCAACACAGTCAAAATACTTGGTAAGTTCAGTGGCATGTTGGTTTCTATTTCTCAGTGTTAAGGCTTTTAATGGAATTTAAATTAGGTAAGAATCTATACTACTGTTTCATAATGAAGTAGTTTAAACACTGGTTGAAAAGCAGGAGAAAAAAGTTTAAAATAATCTTTTGTTTTCATAAAAACATGATTTATGTCACTGTCCCACATTAGCTGAACATGTTAGATAATGTGGGACGGCATCGTTCAGGTAAAGTGGGACAGCATGTTTATGTTATGCTTTATTTATGGTAAAAAACAAATAAAAAAAAATGGCCCTAACCCTATAACCCTATAACCCTAACCCACCTAACCCCTAATCCTAACCATCTAACCCCTAACTCTACCAAGTTTTAACCTTTGTAGAACTACAAGGTCTACTCCATCATTTAACTGGCTAGCTAACACAAGCTAGCTAGCTAGTGTTAGCTATCAAGCAGTCCCTACTTTGTTACGACACAAATACAGAGCGCATTTAAAAATAATCTGTCAGAGTTACCAGTGTTTTCAGAATGTAACAACAACAATCCAGAATTAGTGTTTTAATTTACTGTTTCAGTAGTTTATGCTTAGCAAGACTCTCCTCTCTCTCTCTCTCTCACATGCACACACACACACACACACACACACACACACACACACACACACACACACACACACACACACACACACACACAGAGTTACTGGATTCAATCTTTGCAAAACAATGTCTACTGTCTATTGCAGATAATGGCACCAGGAGAGTCAGGGCAAGTTCAGAGAAAGGCAAAGACAGGGAAGAAAGGAAAAAGGAGGGAAGATGGACGAAAAAATAGTCAGGGAGAAAGGAAAGGTATGGAACATGATTTGTGGAATGAGGAAAGAATGAAGGGAGCAATTAATGAATTCAAGAACGATATAGAATCAGGAAGGGAACCCAAGCTCCGTTTCCTGGCTAGAGCTTGGAATGTCCCTAAATCTACTCTACAACGAAGGGTGAAAGGAGTTGTAGCTGGATTCTTGCATGCATCTGGGAGAAAGCCCCTTCTGCCCCCTGCAGCCGAAAAAGAACTGGCCGACATGTTGATGATGTTGTCGAAGAGAGGCTTTCCTCTCCGAGCCACTGATGTCAAAACGATTGTTTTTGACTACGCCATGGCTAAGTGCATCAAAGGCTTTTCAGAGGCAAAAGAGAAGGCCGGATACTACTGGTTTCAGGGGTTTATGAAACGAAACCCCAAACTCAGTATCAGGAAGCCTGAGTCTCTCTCCGCTGCAAGGGCCGCTGGGATGAACCCAGAGGTAGTGACAAAGTGGTTCGAAGACTACGAGGCACTGCTCGAGGAATTGGGCATCAAAGGTCTTCCCTCTCACCTGTGGAACTGCGATGAGTCAGGTCTACAGGACAACTTCTCTTCCAGTCACGCAGTAGGGGAAGTTGGCAAACCCTGCTACGAAATAACAGCAGGAGAGAAGGGGGAGACTACCACCATCCTGGCAGCCTTTAATGCTGTTGGGACATATGCACCAGTGATGGTCATCTTCAAGGGGAAAAGAGTCAGAGCAGAGTGGCTGTATGGGTCCCCTGACAACGCGCTGGTGAAGGTCTCTGATAATGGCTGGATCAATGGAGAGCTCTTCGTGGAGTGGGGGAAAGCCTTCGTCTCACAGCTGCCAAAAGATGACCGGCCGCATCTTCTCCTCCTTGATGGACACAGCAGCCATGTCTACAACATGGAGTTCCTAACCTACATGAAAGCCAACAATGTTCATGTCATGAGCTACCCGCCACATACAACACATGCTCTCCAGCCAGCTGACAGAGCACTGTTCAAAAGTCTCAAACACAATTGGTCTGAGGTGGGCCGCAGGTGGAACAGGCAGTCCTGTGGCATGAAGCTTCCCAAGCTGCAGTTTTTTTCTGTTTTCACTGAAGCCTGGCAGAAGACTGCCACGGTGGAAAATGCCCAGTCTGGGTTCAGGGCAACAGGGATGTTTCCGGTGAACAGGAATGTCATCTCTGCTGACTTCTTCTCACCCAGTGCCACCACAGAGAGGGCACTGCAGCCACTAGCCCCACCCATGACCATCACAGGTGGACCACAGCCTGCAGGGCTGCAAGATGCAGTCCCATCTACATCAACTGGAAGAGGCCAGGATGAAGAGGCCATACAATCCACATCAAGTGGAAGAGTGAGCTTCCACGATCTCATTGAGGTACCAAGGCGAGAGAGGACGACAAGGAAGCCTCGTGCCAAGCCGCCGTCATACCGGTTGACCAGCCAGGATCATTTCCTCTATGTGGAGAGGGCAAAAAAAGGAAAAGAAAAAGTAAAGGTGGTCCCAAAAAACAAAAAACAAAATGTGGATGTCAACCAAGACCAGACAAAGTGCACTGGCTGCCAGAAGACCTATGGGGATCGAGAAGACCCCAAAACAGATGAGGGCTGGATCCAATGTTCAATGTGCCAGCTATGGTACCACGAGTCCTGTGCCGAAGAATATGGACTCTTTGATGATGTTGCATTCATTTGCAAGGACTGCTTCACAGAGCTGTAGGTTTCTGAAGTTAGTCAGGGTTGGTCAGGGTTGATAAAAGTGGTTAGTTCTAGAGAGGTGTTCATATGTTTAGCAAGACGTCACTGTTTTTCTGTTCTCTTCTGTTTTTCTATTATCAGAATTATCAATTCTTAATTACTAATACATTTATCTTTGAAAGGTACCCCCAACTTACTTGTTAATTGTTCATTAAAATGAATTTTATTCACTGCAAAAAGGCCTGCTTTTTTAATCTAAGAATGACTGTCCCACTTTACCAAACAAACTGTCCCACATTACCTGAACATGGTATCCGAACGAAAAAGGGTGTCATGTTGTGTTTGAAGCTGTGTAGCTTCTAAAAGAAAATTATATTCCCATTTAATTCAAACATAAAATGTTAATAAGACCTAAAATGATTCAATGAAACATCATTGGAGCAAGTTAATAGTTTTTATATGAGTCTACTGGAGCATCTACCAAAAACTGTCCCACATTACCTGAATTCACCCTACATAATAATAAATTATTTTATTTTATTTTGAGATAGATTTAGTAGTCAGGAATAATGTGTCTATTTGTTGTTGTTTTTTTTGATTTTTGTTTGGTGTGTTGGTGCCCCCCCCCCCTCCCCCCCCCCTCCTCCCCTTTTTTTTTTTTTTTTTGTATTTTTATTTCTTTTTTCTCTCTCTCCTCCATTTGGTTCGGTTAATAAGTATGAAGTGCTAAATGTAGTGGAACCTATATGATATTTAAATGGCAGACATACCCAGTCTAGATAGTGTAAGGTGATGGCTTATATCAGTATAAGATTGATATATGGCCAACTTTTTTTTTTTTTTTTTTTTTTTCAGTGTGGGGAGATTTATTTTGAGATCACTCTTATTAGATGGTTTACAAAAGGCCTATTGGATTGAGGAATATTCTACGCTTTGTTTGCCATGATAATGCCTCAATCCTCGATTAAAATTTGTTCCCTTAATATCAAGGGCTGTAAAAATCCAGTTAAGCGAAGTAGGCTATTATCCTCTTTCAGGAAAGAAAATGTTTCTATTGCAATGCTACAAGAGACCCACTTAACTGATGAAGAACATAAAAAGCTTAAAAAAGACTGGTAGGGCAAGTGTATTTTTCTTCATTCAATAGTAAAAGTAGAGGAGTGTCAATATTAATCCATAAAAAATTACCGCTTATTATTGATCACTTTGAGGCTGATTTAAGTGGTTGCTATGTGTTGATTCATGGTTTCTTGTATGGTGAAAAAATTACTATCCTTAATGTGTACGCTGCTCCTGATATAAATGTATCCATCTTTACTACTATGACTGATTTATTGCTTAAATATAGTTGTCCAGTTATGATTGTGGGTGGGGATTGGAACTGTGTAATGGATAATACATTAGATAGGAACCCAAGTTTGAACACAACAAAAAGGAATCCTAGACAACGAGCTCTACAGCAAATGCTGGATGAGGTAGATGTTGTAGATATATGGAGGTTAATGCACCCTTATGATAAAGATTATACTTTTTTCTCTAATCCACATAAAACATATACTAGAATAGATTTCTTTTTGGTATCTAAAGTATTTACAGAGCTTGTATTAAGTAGCAGCATTGGGAGCATTCATATATCGGATCATGCCCCAATTATAATAGAGATCCCCATAAGTAAATCACATAAATATCGACATCCCTGGCAGTGTAATAGGTCAATATTGTCTGACCCTGAATTTTGCTCTGTGATAAAAAGGGAACTTTTGGAATTTTTAGAAGTGAATGATAATGGGGAAACAGATCCATCAAACCTATGGGAGACAACAAAAGCCTATTTGAGGGGCCTGATGATATCGTACTGTTCTGCCAGAAAGAAGAAGGTTGTGGAAGAACAGAGGAGATTAGAATTAAAGCTACAGGATGCAGAATTGGAGCACAAGCTGACTCTTTCTAAGGAAAGCTGGGACAAAGTTTTAATTTATCGATCTGCATTTAACACATTGCAATCTCAAAAGTCAGAAAGAGCCTTATTCTTACAGAAGCACAAGTGGTATGAATATGGAAACAAATCAGGACATTATTTAGCTAATCTAATTAATATAAAAAACCTAGTAATATAATTACAAAATTGAAAGATAAAAATGGTAAATTAGTATATACATCCTCTGAGATTTCAAATGTTTTCAAAGACTTTTTCTGCTTATTATATAAATCAGAAAATTCAGGAGAAGAGGAGGGGATGAATACTTTCTTTCAAAAACTCAAGTTACCTAAAGTTAGCGATGGTGATAGGAAGAGGCTTGATGCTGAAATTACATCTGAAGAGGTTGAAAAAGCTATTATTAATTTAAAAAATGGAAAAGCTTGTGGCCCAGATGGCTTCCCTTCTGAAGTATATAAGACCTTTAAATCTATTTTTGTACCTGTATTAACAAATATGTTTCAGTACTCCTTTCAGGTTAGGAAACTACCTAAGACAATGCATTTTGCCACTATCAAGGTAATACTGAAAGAACAGAAAGATCCGGATAACCCTTCTTCATATAGACCCTTATCAATTCAAAATATAGACTCTAAAATATTGGCCAATATTTTGGCAACAAGACTTAACTTAGTGCTGCCCAAATTAGTGGACACAGACCAAACTGGTTTCATTCGAAATCGTCACTCGTATACAAATATCAGACGATTATTGGGCATTATGCAGTATTCAAGACTTAATATGAACAATGCGGTTATAGTCACATTAGATGCTGAAAAAGCTTACGATCGAGTAGAATGGAATTATTTATTTAGAACACTCAATGAATTTTCTTTTGGTAGCATTTTTATTGATTGGGTCAAATTGCTCTATGCATCTCCACAAGCTGCTGTATCTGTTAATGGTTTGTCCTCTCAGATGTTTCCCTTAGAGAGAGGCACAAAACAAGGCTGTCCACTGTCTCCCTTACTCTTTGCTCTGACTATAGAGCCTTTAGCTGAGACTGTAAGAGTAAGTGATCAGGTGATGGGCATTCAAACTAATATCAGAACACATAAAATGTCATTATATGCTGATGATGTACTTTTATTTATGAATGAGCCATCTAAATCTATACCAGCTTTAATTAAGATTATAGATCAATTTAGTACTTTTTCTGGATATAAAATAAATTATGAGAAGTCCCTGGCCTTACCTCTTGGGAAGACCTGCAGTGATTCAGAATATCTGCCTTTTAAAGTGACCTACAACGGATTTAAATATCTTGGGATTTTCTTTCCGCCCAATCTCTCTGATTTAACTAAATTTAATTTGTTACCTGTAGTTACTAAAATCAAATCAGACCTTCAAAGATGGGTGAACTTACCAGTGTCTTTATTAGGCCGAACTGCAATTATTAAAATGAATGTTTTGCCACGAGTATTGTATCCAATTCAGATGCTACCTACTTATATTCCGTTAAAATTGTTTAAATCAATACATGGTGCAATTCGTAGATTTGTTTGGAGAAATAAACGTCCTAGGTTAAAGCTGCAAAAGCTTCAATCACCCATAAAAAATGGTGGCTTAGCTTTACCCAATTTTATTTATTATCATTGGGCTTCACAATTGAGATATGTCACAGACTGGGTAAAAGATAGTCAGGTTTCCTTCATAGATCTGGAAAGTATAGGGCTAGATAACGTATTAATAGCAGACCTTCCCTTTGTATGTTCTAGGAAACTGCAAATTAAGATGAAGGATAATTTCATAGCTACAAATATATGCAAGTCTTTGACTAGCATACGTAAATACTTTGGTTTAAATCAATATTCATTCTTAGCACCCATTGCAAATAATCCTGACTTTGAAAATTCTTGTGTAGATGTGGGATTCAGAGATTGGAAGACCGCTGGTATTACAAAAATTGGTGATATGTATATAGGTGGTGCACTAAAGTCTTTTCAGCAACTGCAAGAAGAGTTTAAGCTTTCTCGAACTCAATTTTATCGTTACTTACAAATGAGGAGTTATTTAAACTCAATTTCATATTACAAAAGTGGTAGTAAGCAGAATATTCTTGATAGTCTCATCATGAAAGCAGCAACAATTAATAAGAAAGTGATTACTTATATATACGATCAGTTGCTTACGAATGATGGGACTATAATTAATATCAAAAATAGTTGGGAAAAAGACTTTGGTGCTCACCTAGATGACCAGACCTGGCGTAAGGTGTTAAATAATGCCAAGAAAATTACTAGATCAGACAAATCACATGAAGTACAATATAAGATAATTAACAAACTGCATGTGACTCCTGAAATACGTACATGTTCGGTAGCATGCAAGAAGTGTCAAAAACAACCAGGCACTTATTTTCATTTAATGTGGTCATGTCCATTGATTAAAATATTCTGGTCTACTGTCCAAACAGAGATAGAGAAGTTCCTTGGCATAAGATTGGTAATGGATCCTAAACAGTGTATTCTTGGTATCGATCTGTTGTCTTTGTCTGGTCAAACGGGGAAATTGTTGAATATTATGTTGTATGCCGCACGTCTGTCAATTTTGCATGCTTGGCTTGACGAGCACCCGCCTACGTTAGCAATGTGGTATGAGAAACTGTTATCAATTGTTCCTTATGAAAGACTATCTCATGTGGTGCAAGGAACTTTAGATGAATTTGTTAAAGAGTGGACTCCCCTGAGTATGTTTTTTGGAGGCGAGTGGCCTTCAATAATAAGTGTTGGTGTAAATTAAGACAACACCCCCACACACACCTTTTTTATTTTTTTTTTTCCTGTCCTGTGTGCTTTTGGTTCTTATTATATTATGTAGTATTATTTTGTGTTGTATGTTGTATACGTGACAGCGGAAGGCTGTACACTTGTGTTGTTTTTCTGATGAGCTGTTCTCGCTGTCAATATAAATAAAAAAAAAAAAATAAAAATAAAAAAATAACTTTACGACTGTACAGCTGATGGCGATGAGACATATAAATGATGATCTGTGAGTACCTGAAATCTTGATTTAGATCATGTTTTGTTGAGTTTTTGTATTTTTTACCATTCTTTGTCCAGGTGCATCTTTAAGATCAATCCTGACAAGGGTTCCAAAGTACAGCGCCAGGAAAAGAAGAAGAGCAATGCAGTGAACCCAAAAGTCCTGACCCTTATCAACCGCATTGCAGAGTTTGACTGGAGTACTTAATGGGTAAGTTGCTTATGGTCACTTTGCATGTATTAAAGGTCTTGTGTGCAGACAGTGTGTTCAGTGTAGTTTCTCGTTGCACATCACCAGAATGTCTTGGTTTTTATTTCACCGCCCGTGTTGTGAGCAGAACTGCTACATGCCTTGCAAAACAATGACGTTACACTTGCCATAGGCAGCCAGCGCTAGCAACAACATGGTGGAGAGACAGAAGTGGTCCAAAGTGTGGCTTAAGTTCACTTTATTATTACATTTGTTACATTTTTTGTAATCCAGTGGATTATAGTAACCTACTAATTACAAAAAATGCCATCTCATGTGTATTCAATAGCGGACTACATTCTAAGTTATCTAACCCAATCATGTCAAACATATCTCAACAAGTATGTGTTCTCTACCTGTAGGATAATGCATGAGAGCAGCAGTCTGGGAGAACTTCTGGAAAAGATCCAGACAGACCCAGGAGTCAGGGACACCAGAGAACTGCCATCCTGACATTCCTGGAGGTTTTCATGGTTTTAAGTCTCACATGCACAACGTACTAAGACAGTTTTTTGTGTCATGTTAAAAGTGCCAAGTTTGTCAATTTTTGAATTCTATGTTATATGTTGACACAGTAAACAACATAGTGTTAATGGTTTGAGTCTCATAGAGGCAGGAGTTTTGAAGTGGCCTTCCCCTCTGACAAAGTGGAAAGAGCACCCACCAGTTGGCTTATGTGACAACATTTCTGACTTTGTTGCAAAAATTTAGATTTAGAATTTTAGGTCTATTTTTAACTTTTTTTTTTTTGCAGAATTTGTAATATCGTTTTTGAGTTCTGTGAATGATTTGTTTTTTAATTCTACATTATGTAGTATGTATGCATACGGTAAACGAGATTCCCTTTCTGTCCACCAAAGCTTCTGAAGGTGTCGATGTCATAGAAAAGGGGTTTTCAAATTGCAGGCCTCCCCTTGGACAAACCCTGACTTTTTTTGTGAAAATTTGACTTTGTTTCAATATTAATAATGATGTTTAGGAGATGTTTCTTTGCTTGTCATCAAAATTGATGATGTGATTTAATTAAATGTGTTCTATAGATGGAGCCTGTCTGATTTTTTCCTGTTCTGCTGTTGCAGATGGTGTCTTTTGGAGAGACATAAATGAGAGCAGCTTCTCTCTGTTAGCATTACATTAGATCTCGCAGGCAGTTCAGATAGTTTTAGCCACAGGCATGATAGCAGACCTGCTAAGTTGGCATCACTGATGTCAGATAGAATGAATGAATGAATTACATCTTTATTGTGGTGTCCTGCATATTAATATGCCCAGTCCCCATGGACTTACAAGAAATAATAAGATTTATAAACCAAAAAGGAAACTGATATATCTCATCAAATCTAATTTTCACTAGTAACAGTAATGAAAACAAAATGTAGAAATTGAATGAAATTCAAATCTAGGCATTTCATCAATTTTTTGAAAGTCAAAAACAAAAGACAAAAAAATAGTCAAAACCTGTAAGACTACTTACTGTAAAACTGCATTATTTAAAGTGCATGTTCCGTAAAATAATATTTTGAATTGTATTTCTACAGTAATGTACAGTTAAAAAACATGAAAAGGTAAATACAAAAATTACGGCTAGTATCTGTTAATTTACAGTTATTCCATTGTCTTATGGAAAATGGTGATAAACCTGTAAAAACCTACAGAAAATTGTATGTAAAATTAGAGTTAAAGATGTACAAATACAATAAATTGTCATTAAAAAAACATTCTATTAATGTAATCTTACATTATGGTCAATTAACTGTAATTTTAAACATAAATCTAAAATTACTAAAACATATCTGTAAAACTACTGGCATTTCATTGTTTTATTGGAAAACAGGAAAAATCTGTAAAAAATTACAGAATATTTCCTATAAAATTATTATTATTTTTTACAGTGTATGATTCCCCTTACATTTTCAATATGTCATGTAACATCATGTGTATTTATGACAGATGTATGTTTATCTTGCTGTTCTCTTTCTCTGTCTGGTCTTAGGCAGATGGGTCCCTCCATATGAGCTGGGTTCTGGTCAAGGTTTCTTCCTGTTAAAAGGGAGTTTTTCCTTGCCACTGTCGCCTTCAGGCTTGCTCTGGGGGTTTCAGGCCAGGTCTTGTAAAGCGTCTTGAGACGATTTGTATTGTTATTGACAATATATAAATAAAACTGAATTGAATTGAATTGAATGTGTGGCAGAAGACATCCGCTGCCACTTGTTATTGGACAATATTCACACAACAACACATGAGGCCTTTACGCTACGTATGGCAGTGCTAACATGCCAGCAATATACGTATATATATATTTTTAACGAATTATACTACCTTGTCTGGAAGATGAACTTTCAGGAAATGGAAACACTGAATGACCTGAATGACTTTTTGGAATTTAACATACAATAGTAATGTGCAATAAAAATGTACCCGGTATTTCTATATTTGTGCAACAACCATCTATGCTTCGATTTATGCGTTGTATCGGTTTTTATACTGTCTCCCCTGGTGCTTAGCCACCCGTTGGGCGGCTCGGGCGTATATTGTTTCATGCATTAAGGGGATTAACATTTAATGGTTGACTGCGTAGTGGGGTTAACTCCCTTTATATTCAATATTATTATAGTTTATTTAGTTTATTTTGCTTGTTATTGGATTTGTTATTTTTCTTTATTTTGCTATTCTGTTTGGTGGATTTCTTTTAACACAGTATTTATTTTTTATTTTTATTACTATCTATTATTCTTTACTGGGTGTTATTTGGTGTTTGGCTTATTGTACTGTTTCTTACATGTATGTCTGACGGTGCTGTATGCGATGGAGATGTCAATTTCCCTGCGGGAACCTCCCAAAGGGATCAATAAAGTTGTCTACCTACCTACCTACCTACCTACCTACTTACCTACCTACCTACCTACCTACCTACCTAACCCACAACACGCAGCATGGATTGCAGCACATGGCAGGATGGTGGTTGAACATCTACCCCCCTACTCCCCATTCCTTAATCCAATAGAAGTTTTTTTTTCTGCCTGGAGGTGGAAGGTTTATGACCGGCGTCCACATGCCCAAATGGCCCTGCTACCAGCCATGGATGCTGTATGTCATGACGTCACAGTGGAGTCCTGCAGAGGGTGGATTCACCACTCAAGAAAATACTTTCCTCATTGCCTTGCTAGGGAAGACATCTGCTGTGATGTAGATGAAAATATGTGGCCAGACAGACAGGAACATGTGGATGTCCAGGAATAATTTATGTTCAGTTTACAGTAATATGTACTGTTATATTGTTTACATTTGTGCACAGTTCTACTATGGTATTTCTTATGGTTGTTCTATGTTTTTGTTTTTTTGTTCAATGCTGTAGAATTGCATAGAGCATATGCAGTAAGTATGTCACAATGAAAACATGACAAAGCCATTTGACTGTCTTGTTCATTAACAATGGTGTCAGGACTTATTGTTTTGATGACACAGACTGTTTCATTGACATGAATACTTGCTTTTGAGGGATCAACTATTCATTTTGAGCAAGTGACACACTTTTGCAGGTTATCCACTAGGTTTGGCAGTTTGTACTAATTGTTCTGAGAAATGCACTAACTGTTGTGCAAATGTTAATAGTGATGCGAGAAATGCACCAAAGCGACTGAGAAAAACTGTAAATATGAATCTAAATATGACCATTTTGATCATGTTTTCTAGCTAGCTTTTGCAAGTTCGTTCACTGCACCGAGTCAATACAAATCGCTAATTTAACTAAATTAACATAGTTATATCGAGCAGCAATTTAATAGTACTACATGTAAAACAGCAATCATTTTCATTAAATGTCATATTATAACTTACATATGTATGGACCTGTAAGCTCGTTCCACACTCAGCATTTTGACCATTTTGAGTACACCATCCGGGTACTTGCAGCGCACTTCGTCTCGTTGGAATTTTCAGTGTGAACACCCTCACGTACTCAAATTAGGTATTGTAAGTGCAGAAGTACACGATTTGAGACACAGCCAATGTTTTCAAACACGACCTAACTTGTTCAACGGAGCGAGGTGGAAAACCAGCAATGGATTTGATAAGCATTTCTGTGTTTTCTGCCATCTGAACACGTTTTTATGTTTAGTTCTTTCATTACTTTAAGGGAAAATTCAGTCTCTTCATCGCTTCAAAGGTGTTCTCGTTGCCGCCATGTTATTTGTATATCTAGTGCATCACTTTTTGCCATAGGCAGCCAGCGCTAGTCACTCGCGCCTGTGCAGACAGTGGGCAGCCGTCAGAGATCAGGTTTAGGGCAGCCAAACAGCTAAACACACAACACCCGCACAAGTGCACATAGGCCTATGTAAATGCAAGTTAGTTAGTATTATTACTATTTATTTTTTAGTGATATAAAGATTCATTTTTATTGGTCTATGTTTTGTTTTTATTTTTTCTCCTATTGACAAGTAAGGCCTTTATTCTGCCTCAGAGGTTAAGTTTAGTAGTTTGCCTATTAAGAATTCAGTAAAGATTGTAATGTTAATGTAGCTGAGACAAGACCTCCATTAGTTTAACATTTTGGTCACAATTCAGTGTTGCTCCTCACTTAACTGTTTAGCATTAAAATAAACTTTAGGGTGACCTGGATATTGTATTAATGGAAACAGAAAAAGCATATTTCTGTATCTGTAATTTTCATTAACTAATTTGTGTTAAATGCTTCCCAGATATAGTACTTTAGTGAATATGAAGCAGCTTGTCTAACTTTTTAATCTTCTTTCTTTTAATCCAAAAAAGGTTTCAAAAAAGGCAACTGGACTTGTAGATTTTGGAGAAGACGTTTCCCCACTCATCCGAGTAGCTTCTTCAGTTCTGAGGGACTGGTGGGAAGTCTGAGGTTTAAATAGGAACTCCTCCTGAGAAACCTTGCTTGTTATGCTAATAATCTGAAACTGGTGCAGCTATTCCCACTAACAACTGGGTACTTACCTGTTGTGAGGAGGGGACTGTTTTGGTCCCTGTCCTCTTCCCTATGAATGGTTCTCTAACGACTCTTGTCCGTCTGGGGCTCCAGTGTTCTTTCTTTTAAGGCTGAAACTGACGGAGATAAGGAGTCTTCAACCTGGTGTGTTCGTTTTGAACAGTAAGCTTCATAGACGTTTTTGGTAGTGCACAATACTGAAATTAACTGAAAACGTGTTTCACAGTTTTCATACTGTATGTAGATGAGATTTGGGGGGAATATTATTTAGCTTTTCAATGGCTTGGAGGTGCAAACTTTGTAGTGTTGCCTTTGATAAAAGGGCAGAGTTGCTTGAACACTATCGTTTGCATCATAGCAATTTTTCCTCAGTAAGTCCACTGCCTTGTCTGTATGATGAGTGTATCTGCACATTTCATTCATTAAATGCATTGAAAATTCATTTAACACGGATACATACTGAGACAGTTGTGCCTTGTGAACACCGGGTAGGATCTGTGTCATTCATCTGTCCCATGTGTGGATTCAAGGAACCGTTCAATGATAAAAGTCTTCTCAGTCATTTATGGACACATTTAAAACAACATGAGATGGTTGATTGTCCATTCAAAGATTGCAATTACCGTAGTAATGTGTATTCATCCTTCAATGCCCACAAAAGTAGGACTCATCCAAACTGTGATGTCTCAGATTTTAAGAATGAGATTGTCTTGACAGAAACTGATAGCCACCCATTACAGAGTCGAGTTGAATCTGATGGGAGTGGTTCCTTTCAGCATTCTCCTGAGCTGAATGATCCTGAGTATAATTCTTCTGAATCTAGAGATGACATAGGTGAATTGCAAGCTCAGTTGAGAAACAATTTGGGTTCTTTGTTCTTGAAAATGCAGTGTTCTTCATGTATCAGAGATGGCTATACAGGATATTGTTGAAAACTTGGTACAGATATTCTCATTGTCCAAACCTCTTGTGAGGGACACTGTCATCAGAGTT
This sequence comes from Planiliza haematocheilus, assembly GCA_005024645.1. Lineage (NCBI taxonomy): Eukaryota > Metazoa > Chordata > Actinopteri > Mugiliformes > Mugilidae > Planiliza > Planiliza haematocheilus. The sequence goes on along the minus strand of SRSE01000383.1, from coordinate 2,192,240 downwards.
TTTCAAGAGCATGGTCAGTCTATCAGTGAGACCCTTCTTCATGAATTAGTGGAAGTAATGTTTTTGTCAGCGCTACCTCAGAAGGTGCAGAGCTGTCCACTGCTAAGCGGAGGAAAACATTTGTACGGAGCAGATACCCTCTGGTAATGCCAGTGATGTATAATGTAGACTCCAGTGGACACACAGTTGTGTAAGTTTCAATACTGCAGACGCTTCAAACAATGTTTGAAAATACCAGCCTTCTTGAAAAGATTAAAGAAGCCAAACCATCACCACCTGGAATTTACATGTCTCATGAAGATGGAACATATTTCAAAGAAAATCAATTATTGTCAGAAGCAGGAGAGCTGAAGTTGTCTCTGATTTTGTATGTGGATGACACTGAACTAGCAAATCCTTTAGGCACAGCTAGAAAGATCCACAAGCTTTGTGCAGTATACTGGTTGCTTGCCAATTTACCTAGTGAGTATAGGTCCAGCCTACATGTCATTCAGTTAGCTCTCCTATGCAAAGTACCTGATCTGCATCAGTGTGGTTATGAGAGTGTTTTTACACCTTTGTTGAAAGACTCGCAGACCCTTGAGCAGGATGGCATTTTCATTGAAACTGTCGGTCAGTGCATCAAGGGCACTGTGTTGTGTGTGGCAGCTGATAATTTGACTGCTCATGGTCTTGCAGGCTTTGGACAGTGTTTCAGATCAAACTATGTCTGCCAATTCTGTTGCTGTACTGCAGAACAGATACAATCCAGTGAAGTTTCTGAGGCAGAGTTTGACATGAGAACAAAGGCTTGCCATGATCTTCATGTGCAGAGTGTTGTGCAAGGAGAAAATACAGCTCACTTTGGTGTTAAAGGTGAATGTGTTCTCAGTAAGGCATTGCAGCATTTTCATCCAATCACTGGTTTCCCGCCTGATATACTTAATGACCTGTTTGAGGGTATTGTGCCAGTTGAGTTGGCTTTGTGCATCCGTGAAATGATTCGTCTGAAGTATTTCACTCTTGAACATCTAAACAAGCAGATTCAGACATTTCCATATCAGTGCTACGATAGGCTTGATAAGCCACAACTCATCCCAAAGAACTTCGCAGCCAAACTAAGCATCGGTGGAAATGGGCATGAAAATTCCACATTGTTGAGGTTATTACCACTGATGGTAGGAAGTAAAGTCCCTGAAGGAGATGAAGCATGGGCCATACTGATGGACCTCAAAGACATTGTGCAGCTGGTGTTGTGTCCATCCTTCACAGAGGAATCCATCCAGTACATGCAGTCTAAAATACGTGATCACAGACAGGGTCTTCAAGCAGTCTTTCCAGACTTTAAGCTGCGACCCAAGCATCATTATGTTGAGCACTACCCAGAACTGACAAAGCGTTTTGGGCCTCTTGTTCATCTATGGACCATGAGGTTTGAAGAAAAACATCGCTTTTTCAAAAGGGTGATAAGCGCATTGGTGAGGTCACACACTGATGTTGGTCGAGAAGGCCTGGCTCTCAGTCTCCGCTCTAATTCATCCCAAAGGTGTTCTATCGGGTTCAGGTCAGGACTCTGTGCAGGCCAGTCAAGTTCATCCACACCAGACTCTGTCATCCACGTCTTTATGGACCTTGCTTTGTGCACTGGTGCACAGTCATGTTGGAAGAGGAAGGGGCCCGCTCCAAACTGTTCCCACAAGGTTGGGAGCATGGAATTGTCCAAAATGTTTTGGTATCCTGAAGCATTCAATGTTCCTTTCACTGGAACTAAGGGGCCAAGCCCAGCTCCTGAAAAACAACCCCATACCATAATTCCTCCTCCACCAAATTTCACAGTTGGCACAATGCAATCTGAAATGTACCGTTCTCCTGGCAACCTCCAAACCCAGACTCGTCCATCAGATTGCCAGATGGAAAAGCGTGATTCATCACTCCAGAGAACGCGTCTCCACTGCTCTAGAGGCCAGTGGCGGCGTGCTTTACACCATTGCATCCGACGCCTTGCATTGCACTTGGTGATGTGTGGCTTGGCTGCAGCTGCTCGGCCATGGAAACCCATTCCATGAAGCTCTCTGCGTACTGTACTTGGGCTAATCTGAAGGTCACATGAAGTTTGTAGCTCTGTAGCAATTGACTGTGCAGAAAGTCGGCGACCCCTTTGCACTATGCGCTTCAGCATCCGCTGACCCCTCTCCGTCACTTTACGTGGCCTACCACTTCGTGGCTGAGTTGCTGTTGTTCCCAAACGCTTCCATTTTGTTATAATAGAGCTGACAGTTGACTGTGGAATATTTAGGAGCGAGGAAATTTCACAACTGGATTTGTTGCACAAGTGGCATCCTATGACAGTTCCACGCTGGAATTCACTGAGCTCCTGAGAGCGGCCCATTCTTTCACAAATGTCTTGTTTCACAGTCTGCATGCCTGAGTGCTTGAATTTATACACCTGGGGCCAGGCCAAGTGATTAGACACAATTTCAAGAATGTCTTGAAAACTCTCGCTACCAGGCATCAGCACATGATGGCGTATCATTTCAGCACAGCTTCATTTTTTAGACCCCACACACAAGCCTCAATGTCCAAGTTGTCACACTGCCTCAAGTGGCGAAAGACTTCATAGAGACAAAGACAGACAGACAAAACATATATAGTACATCAAAGGTCTCCATAAATGGTACAGAGTATGCAAATGGCATGTTTGTTTCTGCAGGCCAGACTGGAGGACTTCCAATGTTCAGCAAGATTGAGCAGATAATGCTTGTAAATAACTCTGTCTCGTTTCTTTGCCGAAACTACGAATGCTGGTACAGTGAGCACTTAAGATCATTTGAGCTGACATCCTCAGATCACTTTTCTGTGCATCAGCTGTCAGAGCTAAACGACAGTTAGTCTTACAGCATACAATATTGGTGGGCATTTAATCTTGACACAAAAAAGATTCATTTTAGTCGGAGAGGTACAGGATTAAAATGTGGCGACTGTAGAGTCTTATGTAGCAGTGTGAACAAAAGGAACACTTGGTGTAATCTCACAATCTGTATGCCATTAGTCACACTGCTCAGTGCACACCATGAGAAACCTAGAAAGACTAACTGAATTGATTGTGTTGTTTGCCAATGGTACACATTTGAGGTTAGAGATACTTGATCCAAACTTGTTGTGTTTTTCATTCAGAACTGAAAATGTGCTGGAATTTACCTGCTGTTGTCGTCAAACCAAATGTTCCTCAATCCATTTTTTCTCTTCTTTGTTAATAGGAAATGGCAGCTCAACCCTTTCTACTTCATGTACATACCTCCACAGACATTGTTAGGAAGATGACTTTGTCTTCACGTCCAGAATCTGTGGATGAGCTAAAAACCATGATGAAAGAAAAGTTTAAGCTGGACTTTGACTTCAGCCTATCATACCAAGATCCAGACTTTGATGGACAGTTATGTTCCCTTGTAGATATTGAGGAGCTTCCACAGAAGGCTGTCCTAAAAGTTATAAGGTCTGAGAGTGATGCCAGTTCAGTAGCATCAGATGACACAATAATATTACCCCATGCTGTTGTTCCAGACAGAGCTGAGAGATGGCCTCACGTTTTTCCAGAGCCCACTTTTTCTTATGAGGTAGAACTCGTACTCAGTGAGGGAAATACTACATACGAGAAAACAGGGAAAACTCTAAAGTTATCCAAGGGCCAAAAGCATGATATCCTTGAGACCCTCGCAGCCAAAATGCATAGCTTTAAAGCATACCCCAAAGATAAGGAAGTTTCAGCGGTAGCAGAAGCACTTATCACTAAACATCCTTGTCTAAAAGAGCCAGGATCTCAGACGGGATGGTATGGTTGGAAAAATAGTTGAAGTTTAAGATGGGGAACTACCGCACTAAGTTGAGTCGTGCCGGATTTCATGAGGTAGCTGTAAATTCTGGGAAGAGGAGTAGAAACAACCCAGACAAAGAAGCTCCCCACACCAACATTAAAAGACCAAAAAGGGCAGAAGTTAATTTTCTCTCAAATTTTCCAAGAGGTGAAGATGATGTAAGCCTTGAGCGACTGAGACTCCAGATTGTAGATGAAGCTAAGAAGGTGGATCAAAACCTTCCCCTGATTGCAAATTTAATGCAGATCACCTTTGCCCTGAGGCGCAAAGAAGTCATCAATGATGACCTGCCTGTTGGAGAGAGCCTGGAACGCTGGCCTGCCCTTAAAGTAGAGTCACAGGTAAAAATATTTTCTATAGTATGCTTTTGTCTGGGTGTGTCAGCGATGACTTGGACAGGTTTACTCAGCTTTGCATAAAAAATATCTTCATGTTTTTCCCCAAATTTGACAAGCATTTATGGTAACATGTCTATGTTTTGTCATTAGGGTTCAGTAGTGTAGCCTGATTTCATTGCTGTTTCTTTTGGTTTTCTTTCATTTTCAAGGAACATACAGTTTAAAAAAAGCATTTTATATTTTGGCAGATTTGTGCAGAGTTTCACAGGATCACAAATATTAACCTGAAGAACCAATTCTACGCCGAATTGGATCAACATGCCCCTCGTCTTCATAGCTTATTTAGGAAGAAAGCTGCACGAACAGGCAGAGTGGCAGAAACTTTGGACCGTCTGTTCAGTGCGTATGACCTCCAGGTGAGTTGGTTACGCTTCTTGATGCTTGATAGTGATACTACAGTGGATTATTTGTTGGAACGCTCATCTCTGCAGTTATGGGAGGCTCTTTTGTGTGATGTATAGCATTAAAGAATATGTTCTCACACCCAGGACCAAGTTGACATCAATGTCAAACGTGCTGCTGTCCTCCATGCACTCCCTGCCTATCTACACGAAGATGACTCCAGGTTTCTGGCCCTCTGGGATGTAAGTCAATATTATGTGTAGCCTATAAGCATAACAATGTGATCATCACACTACAATACAACAATATTAATAATTGTGCACCAAGATGAGAAATACTATGTTTACTTTACAAATCAAATTATTGACTGTATGAGTAGGAATCATTCTTACCCTCTAAATTGTACTACATTTTCATAAGAACTGTTTCAAGTGTTAAATTAGCACAATCAGCCAATCTTGAATGGAAAAATGCCAGGTTCCAGACTTGAAGCTACAACTTGAGTGAATTTTGAGCTGCAGATATAAAATGCTGTGACATGAGAACACTATGTTCTGTAATGAAGATAAACATCAGTTTTATTTCACACATCACAATCCATAAATATGGTGTGTTTCACAATGATCAATCGGTACTCATTGATCATTGTGAAACAAACCATATTTATGGATTGTGATTAATGTTTGACTCTTTGACTGTCTTCTGATATGTTACTGACACATTTTTCATCAAATAGCTTTTTTAGATCGCTCAGACAATCTTGGGTAATGGCTAACTTTTGTCTGTTGTCCAGGCATCGGAGTCTGATGAACCCACCATCAGTGACTTACCGGTTGGACTCCTCTTGAGTGGTGCAGAGGCAACAGATGCATTGTTTTTCAAACCAGAGAAGACTGTGGTTGTCATTGAGGGTAATGCTGTGATTGAGTTGCCCACATTGGCTGAAGCAGGGGTTTTCAAAGTGTGGGATGGTGGGCCTCCCCTAAGAGAACTCAAAAAAAATGATTAGCCTACTTTTATTACTTACTGTTATTGATGTGTTTGCTTCAACAACAGTAATAAAAGCAAAGGTGGACAGAGTACACACCTTCACTACTTGAGTAAAAGTACAGATAGTTGTAGGCCGTGATATGATTTGTTTGCGGTAAGCACAACAAACATTTAAACTGAAACCAATCAGTTTTTGTGGCAAAAATCTCAAACATGGGTTTGAGATAAGGCCACAGGTGCTCAGTGGGAGTTTCTCCAGGTGTTTCTCCAGTTTCTTCCTCCATTGTATGGATTGTATGGCATGACGTATACGAATAAGACAAACCATATGCGAATCAGCAGAAAGTTTATATTCTTAATGAAAAAAAATAATCAGCTGTATAAGCTAAAAAGGAGCGAGTAAAAAGCACAATAGCCTATTTGTCCTTCAAATGTAGTGGAGTGAAAGTAAAATAATACTCAAGTAAAGTACAGCTACTGAAAAACTGTACGGTACTCAGGTAAATTTACTTCGTTACTGTCCACCACTGAATACAAGTTATAATTGCACCGTTGGTGTTGTTTCATGTGGTGAAACATGTTTCTTGCTTCGTCGCAATTTTCGCCAAGCGCCCTGCGCAACACCTCCCTCTGGTTTACATCATCATTTTAAAATCCAAAATACCTCCAAATCAGATTTTGCCCATTCCAAGCCCACAAAAATACTCCCGTCATATCACGTGACTGCACCCCCCCCCCCCCCCCCCCCCAAAAATAAATAAATAAATAAAAATAACCACCACCGGCCGCATTGCTTCCACGCTCACTTTACTTTCTTTCTTTTTAAATTCCCCGCTGTGTTATATACTGATATGATAACAATATATCGTTCAGCCCTAATTCAAAGCCTTGAAGATTTCTGCTGCTGTAGTGCGCGCCGGCAGAGGATGGCAAAACAGAAACTCCTCCTGGACACTGCGCTCTAATAAAGCACATACACCATTAGCTGTGCAATAGTTAGCCACATCGATGGACTCGTCCAGTTGAATGGAGAAGAAATGGTTAGTTCATAGTTTCAATATGACGCCGGAGTTTACAGGGTCGCATACTATCGTTAGTTAGCACTGATCTTTGCAAATAACACACTGTGGCAGTGGCAGCAAGCATCGTCAGGCCCAATGAATGAAAAAACAAACTTTAAATAATCAGGGTCATACTTCCTCCGTTTTCTGCTCGCTTCTGTGTCCACTCTCACTTTCACCTTAGGTACTAAAAATCGATACATTTTGCCCCGCTGTAGTTAGCTAACCAGATGATACACTTATTTGTATTTTTTTTTTCACGCCGCGCCTCCCCTGAAGGCCTCTGGCGCCCCCCAGGGGAGGCGCGCCTCACACTTTGAAAACCGCTGGGCTGAAGCATTTGCCATGCTTTTTGCACTGATGTATGCCCTAAGCTACCCAAAAGACTTGGCCAATACGTTTGACTTCATCCAGAAAGTTTTGATGGGCCTGGAAGATGGGATGTTGAGGCCCAGGGTGTTGACCCTTAAAAATGACCTTTTTGCTGTGGAGTAAGGTATGTCTGAAAAGACAGTAGTGCCTGTGCATGCAAAAAAATTCTCAATATTGTAATTTAATGACCAGGTTCCATCTGGTCTGCCAAAGATGTTTAAAACTTCTTGCCATACATTCTTCGTTCTTTATGGCTTGTATTCCTAAAATGACCCAGTGTTTTTAAGTAATTTTTACTTATTGTTAATAAAATGGGGACTTGCATTTTGTCCGTGTTCATGTGTTTTTGTAGTGTTGGAGAGACTATTTGAATTTTGGGATTTTGAGTTAAAGAAACGTAAAAATATTTATGTAATCTGTTTCAAAAAAGGATTTAAGTTATGGAACATTTTAATTTTTAAGTTTACTATACTTGATTTTTATTAGTAGTGGAAACAAAATGCCTAGTACAGTGTAATTAAATAGGAAAGCTTTGCCAACTCACAAAATTAAGTTAGTCGTACTTATGATTGCTAGTAGAAGCTACTTAATCAATACATTTTCTTACACTTATAAAATTTAATTAGTTTTACTCAATATTTGCGATGTAATCAGTTTCAAAAAAAAAAATTGAGTTGAATTAACTTATCGGGTTTTACAGTGTGGAAGCAGTTAAAAACTGATCCAGTACCTCACACGATACATATGGAAAACATAGGAACATACCGAAATGGACACAGCATCAGGGAGAGCAAGTCTCTGACCTGACGAGGAGACGCCGGATTGCTTGTGATTAACTGCGACTGCTTCGTAAACACTAGATTGTGACGAGATGTTCAATGTACACAAACGTTTCCAACATGTTTTGATGTAGGCTAAAGCTGTGTATCGTATGTTTAGGTATTTAGTTGTAATTTGATTTTAGCCCAGTGACACATAACTACTAACGGGGCCTTCATCATGGGCGCAGTACACTGAGGAAGCTGAGGAAGCTGTAGCGGGGCCTTCATCAATGGAAGAGGGAGACACTGAAGATGTGTCAGCAGCACCTTCATCCGTACAACGCCATCTTCGAACGGCTGCTGTGAGGGAGCATTCGCTCACAATGAGGTCTCAGGTCTCTGAAGACTCAAGTGAGTAAGCTGCGATCAAAAGTGAAACAGCTGCGAAAAAAAAAGGTCAGCAGGGCAGGTGATAAGGAGCGGGTGATGAAGGAACTGCAGCGTTTGTTTCCTGCTTAAGCTTTTGCTTTTGTGTTCACACAAATGCATGTCTCAGCAAAAGTGTCAAGGTTACAGGTGGACCACTCAGGATAAAGCTTTCTTCCTGTCCCTGCGGCACGCAAGTCCAAAATGATATCAGCTTCTCTGCCGAGTGTTTTCTATGCCCTCTGTCCGCACTTTGCAAAAAACCATCCAGGCTGTTGACTTCAAAACTGGTTTCAATAACACTGTTTTAGCCACCATGAAGAAGGCCATGGAGACCATCAAGCCCATCGACAAGCTGTGTGCCATCATCACAGACGAGATGTCATTAAAAGAAGCATTGCACTATGACGAAGGTGCTGACAGGGTTGAGGGCTTTGAGGACTTTGGTAGAGGTCAGTACACCCCTTATGTGGCCAACTACACCTCTGCTTTTATGGTAAAACAGGCCTGTTCACAAAATAGAAGCAACTCTTTGGCTACTGTTTTACTAGTGGGCCCATACCACATACATGACTCCAGTCAATGCTTTTTGATGGAATCTGCAAGCTGAGAAAGGCAGGAATGGAATGCTTGGTGTTTATATGTGACCAGGGTGCTGGGAACCGTGCCATGCTTACTCGCATTGGAGTGCCAAGGAACAGCCATTCTTCAGTGTTGATGGCATCAGAGTGTTTTGCCTTTGGGATCCACCTCACGTCATTAAAAACTTCCGAAATTATTGGCGTCATCATGGCTTCACTTTGGATGGTGATGAAATTACCTGGGGAATTTTGGAGGATCTCTACACTTATGACAGTAGGCAAGAAATACGTTTGTGCTGTTGTCTTACCAAGAAGCATGTCCATCTTCCTCCATTTGCCTCCATGCGGGTAAGGTTTGCCACACAGGTCCTGAGTCGCTCTGTTGCTGTTGGGATCAAGACTCTGGCAGACATTAAGGGTCTTACAGGCCAACGTCAGCTAACCAATTGTGAACAAGACCTTGACATGTTTCTGCTGCAGTTCAGTGCATATGCCTCTCAAGAGAGTCCCCTGGTCACCGTTGACCCTGAGAACATGGTTACTGTAGAGTGGCCACTGATTGTGGTGAGTAATTATTAATTATGTTGAATATGTTATGCTTTCCAATTACATTTGGACTAAATACGCTTAATTATCTTCTATCCTTCATTAAGACGATCCAATGGACTGCACTGAGGTCAGGAGAGAGAGAATCTCTTGTCTGAGTCAGAGAAGTCAGGGAGAGTAGTCAGCAGGGACCAGCTGTCTACTGCTGGAAACTCTGAGGGAGAGTGCTCAACCAGGACCAGCTATCTCCAAGAACATCAGGTCTAGACCAAAAGACAGAACTGAGGATTTTCAATTTAGCACACAACATAATTATTGACAGTATTGTCTTTTGTGATAGTAATAATGACCTATCATAACCGTTTTTTTGATACTGTCCTGAGGTCTGACATCGGCCCACTTGAAGTTGTCCTGGATCTACTGACTAAGCCTTCAGCACAATCATCTCCAGCCTTTGACCATGGTGGAAATGTGTTGGTCTACATCGCTGGATACATAGCTGACAAGGTTCTGGGAAAATTTACTGATCCTGAAGGTCCCTGTAAGGAGTGCACACTTCTTAGCGCACACGTTCCTACTGATGGTAGATACACTTTCCTTAAAGACAAACAGTACACTGACCTCGTCTTGGAAGAGAAGGGCCTGAAAGTGCCCAGCACTGCACTGGTGGACTTACTCACAGCCCTGGAGTCTAACTTCCGGAAACACATCAGCAGTGTTGGCCTGGGAAAAAAACAATTTACTAGCAGCATGGAGGTTGTCAGTGAGTGCAGGGAAGTAGTGTGTAGCAGGGAAGAGTGCAAGAAATCACTTGTGTACTTGGTGAAATTATTCAACAGGATAAGAATTCATCATGTATTGTGCACCCAAAATCGGCGCATCTCTTAGCCTAATCAGAAACGTTACGTAACAGAAAAAATTCTTGAAGTTAACTCATCAGTACATACAGGCGTAATACAGGCATAACATTTTGGAGGCACTGCTGGGATGAGAAGGCTTGAGGAGCGTCTGGAAACCGTAGGAGAGCCTCTCCTCTATCATCCCCCGAACTACCCAGGCATCAGAATGCAACGGCGGCGGGTACCGGCGGCGTTGGTAACGTGTATCCTGACGTGAGCAAAAGACACCACTAGGGAGCAGCAAGGACCAATTAAGTCAGATAAATCCCCTTTTTCACTGCTTTTGCCAACTAACCTAATGAAGATGGATTCTGAATTAGAGAACCTGCAGTTCGAAATTAAAGGGACCCTGTGTAGCAGTATAGAGATCGGTGGGTTCTATTATTGACATCAATACAGCCAACCACTAGGGGGCACACAGACCTATAAAAGGGGCAATCCCCCACGCCGACGGGGTATGTCATTTCCGGTTCGGAGCTTCCGCCTCGGTCAGAGCGTCCAATTGGGTTCCTCCTGTGCTCCTGTGTGTGTGCTACCTGAATTGCCTTTGGTGGTGAGCGTCCTCCTCTCTCTGCACAGTTTATTGCTGCTAGTTAGCACTGCTAATTATTATATGATCACAGGTAGCTGTTGGTAGCTGTGCAGCACTCTCTTGTCCTCTCCCTGTGATGTATGACTAGCCAACCCTGCTAACTGGTATGTAGTCCCTTTACCTTTCCTACTCTGGTACACCAATACTAGTTATCAGTGGCGGCTGGTGAATTTTATGTTAAGGGGGGTGCAAAGTTTGTAAATCAAACCCCTGTAGGGGGGTCTGGGGGGCATTCTCCCCCAGTAAATTTGTTTTTGTGATTTTCACATACAAACTAAGCATTCTGGTGCATTCTGACAAAATAATAAAGACAAAATAGAACATTGCCTTACAAAGACAAATGGGGCCATGGAACTAAGTTTTAATTTAATTTATTTGCCTTGTAAAATCCAGCAAGTTTAAAAGTGCTAATACATCAATAAAAATAGGAATTATACACAAGTTAACATTCTCTCTCTGTTTGTATGTGTGTTTGAGAGAAAGTGAGAGTGTGCACATACTGCACATCCAGCTAGCCAATTCCGTTTAGCATACACATTTGAGGTGAAGCTCCTTGTGTATGTCCTCCCACGATCAGTAGCCTGCTGCGAAATGTTTAAGTCCGGACAGTCGGGTCCCAACTCCTTCAACCTTTTCTTCTCCACAGCCGACCGATGAAAAAAAATGATTTTTTTAAAGTGAAATAATTGAATTTTCCTTAAGCATCACTGAGTCTCCGCTATTAACGTCAGCCATCTTGTCTCTTAGAACGAGTTACAGCTGTGGTGCGAATACTTCCTGATTGACGTGATTGATTGATGAATTGTCAAATCATGCTAAGAGTAAAAAAAAAAAGAGAAAACAATGCCATTGGTCTGGGCGCAGAGAGCTGCGCCGTAGAATTGAATTTTCATGCACCAATGAAAAGCTGTCTCTGCTCGTAAACAGTAAAAAAGTTTGCTAGCTCTCATAGACTCCAGCATTACCGGCGCCCTTGACCTGGAGGAGGGCTTTACATCCAATGGCAAATCGCAAGCTTAGCCTAAAGTCAGACGCATTGTGTGACGGGTACCACTACACCATTGCACAAGTAAAAACGTGATGTATTTTTGTGTATTTATTTCGTATTTGTTAGGTTTGATTGATTCATGGTTGATCTTAGTAGATATATAAAACAGTCAATATTTCACAGGAGGGGCGGCGCCCTAGCGCCCTCTATTGACCAGCCGCCACTGCTAGTTATTAATTGCTTTATTGGGTCCTCAGATCCTCGTGGTCAACGATGCGCGGTTGACGTCGGCATCAGCTGACAGGACCAAGTGACACTAACCACGCTACATATCACTACAAGCTACGGGGGACCGCTGCTGCTTTTTGAATCGCTGCCTCTTTTTGCTTCACTACTCTTTTTGCTTCGCTGTTGTATTGCTTCGTTTTTTTTTTAACTGTCTCCCCTGGTGCTTAGCCACTCGTTGGGCGGCTCTGGCATATATTGTTTCCTGCATTAAGGGGATTAACATTTAATGGTTGACTGCGTAGTGGGGTTAACTCCCTTTATATTCAATTATTTTGTTTTCTTTCTATAGTTTATTTTGCTTGTTATTCTATAGTTTATTTTGATATTCTGCTTGTTGGATTTCTTTTTATTATTTTTCATTATTATTTTCTAGACCTGGGAGTTGGCTGTTTGTATTTTTGTTTTGTTTATTGAAGGATCTTGTTTTGCCAACTGCCTGTTTGGTTAGAGTTTGAGTGTGTTTTCTTTTGTTTGTGTGCTAGTGCAACCCCACTAATTCCCCTGTTTTCTTCTTTAGTTGCTGAGGTCCGGTGGTGACGTTGGTGGTCTGGTGGTGGATCCCCCCCGTTTGGTGTGCTGTGCTTCCCTTGGTCCTGGGTTTCACTGACTTTGTGTGTGCATGTGTGAGCGACTGGCACGAGTGTCTGGGTGTTTATTGGTTTAGTTGGGAGTCTCCACCCCAGCCCCTAGTTCCACACCGGTAAGCCTCAGCACCCATTTTTCCCCATTAGTTTCCCTGTGTGAATGGTGCTTTTATTGGGTGTTTTAGACTCTGTAATAAAGTATATACATATTGCCACTCACAAATGAACTGTGTCTCTTGCCTTGAGCAAAACGAACCCGCGTGTCCTTAAGGTGTCTGGGATTTAAAACTACTTCCTGGGGTGAAATTCCCCAGGTGGCGTTGTCGGTAACCATTCTCAGTGATAGTGTAACTATACACAGGCTCCTCCGTAGCTCCCCCGTTCACACCTCGCCACACCTGTATAGACTGACTGTTGAGCAACTGATTAAAGTGTGCAATGCACTGAAGATCTCAGGATTACGAAATGAATGTGTAGCTGGTAAAACACGTATCCAGTAGTGTTGTTTTTGGCGGCCTGTTTTAATTTTAGTTTTAGTCTAGTCTTTGTGTCAACCTGTCATTTTAGTTTTTATTAGTTTTAGTCATGTTCATACTCCTTTTAGTCTAGTCAAGTTTCAGTCAACTAAAAGTCTGATCATTTTACTCTTATTTTAGTCAGAATTATCCATGACTATTTTCGTCAAGTTTTAGTCAACGAAAACTGATGACATTTAGTCTAGTTTTAGTCAATGAAAATTGTTTTTTATTCTCTTTTTAGTAATACAATTCTATTTAACCCACTCAATATAGTATAAGTACCTTGTAGCATAGACAAAACCGAAATTTTCTTTTAGCCAAACCCATTTCAAACAAGGTTCTTATTATATTATTGTTACCTTATAGACTCAAGAATACATCCATTCCAGACACGGAAGACGCTGTTTTGAATTGACAACATATTTATTTTACTAACCAAACATGGTAGAAAACATTCGGTTTTATTTTCCACTTAGATGTATTTAAAGTTTTTCCAAATGTCTTCTCTTCTTCTTCTACCGAAGACCCCCGGCTGGCCGGCCATCATTCCCTTTCTTTGTCACGCTACTCAGTACTCACGCAGAGTCGCAGACTCGCAGACTCGCTGGAGCAGAGCATCTTCTAAACTAGACAATTCCCCTGCGGGAAATCGCGAGAGTGGTGCTGTGTCGGCAGCAGTTTGCGCTAAGATGATATGATACAATACTATGATGCTACGATGCTAACATGCTACAATTTTTCACCTAATCTTATCCTCGCAGTTGGACTGATTAAATAAATATCCAAATATATAAAAGCTCATGTAGGCTAAATCATGCCGGTGGAGATGTGGCTGTTTATGCTGAAATATCCCACACAGCAGGGGACTCCTAGGCAGATCCGCGTTCAAGTCGCCAAACCCGCGTGACTGTCACATTCGTTTTGGCTACGGCCAGAGGATCCGCTCCACCTCCAGGCGGCGCGTAAAATTCTACTGTCGTACAGCTGTTCCTGAGCAGACCCGTATCGGATCCGCGGACGCGCCATTAACGTAATGTTTGAATTTAAACAGTACGCAACGCAACGCAAGAGACAGATCAGATTTTCTTTTCTGGACACGGTTGCTGCCTGCGCCTTCTTGAGTAAGTATATTGATTTATTGACCTTTTACATTCACAGTAAACGTTGGCCTTTGTTTTTTTACTATTATGTATTAATAATTTGTTTAAATGAATGAATGAATGAGTGACTCTCATTTTGTGCAGCTATTAACGTTAGCTGAGATCAGTGGCGCAAAAAGGGGGTATGCAGTATATGCGGTGCATATGGGCGCACCGCCAGGGGGGGCGCCAAAACAAGGATGGGACAAAATAATATGTATATATATATATGTTCTTGCGATTTTAACTCATGACTATTCTCAAAATATGTTTAAAATATAAGGCCTGGCCACTGGTAAATTTGCTATTTGCTATATAATCAGCGACGGTACTGTGGTGGGCGCCCTCAATCTCCTTAAGGCTTTTCGTGCTTGTAAGCCCCAGTTGAGGGAGGAGGTGGGGAGGGGGGCGCTGCGATTGATGTGGTGATTGTTTGAGGAAAGATGGAGAAGGCAAAAAAGTTGTCAGGAGCGCAGTGTAGAAAGAGGAAAAAAGAAAAAGGAGAAGGCGTCTGAGGGAATGCGGCAGAAAATGTTGAAATGGATGAAAGACCGAAACAGGTATGAGCTAACTTCAGAGATGGACAGAGTACTGGATCCCAGTACTTGAGTAAGAGTACAAATACTCTTGGTCAAAATTTACTCCGCTACAAGTAAGAGTAGCCCAGTCAATACATTACTTGAGTAAGAGTAAGAAAGTACTTGCTTTTAAATGTACTTAGAGTAAAAGTAAGAGTAAGAGTAAATTCCTATTTTGGAATGGACCTGACTGAATTAGTCATTTTACAATTGTATATACTACCTTGTATCTCTTATTTCAGAGAAAACTCTTTGGAACACCTGCACTGATGTGCTTGCCTGTAGAACCATTCTGTTATACTGTACCAAGCCTTCCCCAAAATCTATAAAAATGGAAAGAAAATGAATGGAATCATCAAAGACGACAATGATGTCATTTTCAATAATATTTGTTTGAATTGTCGCATTCCGAAAACAATAATTCAATTTTAATACGTACCCCCATTGATTCCAGATAATTCTACCATTACCACATTTCTGCCTAAAAGCGTTGTTGTGGTGTTCATCCTTTTAGTTGACCTTACTGTACTGTCATGAAACTGTACCTTTCCTATGCTGACTTTTAATAAAAATATCAGTCATCAGACATCCCCTCGCGGGACCTCTCCCCGTCGCCGGCCGGCCCCCACCGGGTGCATTTCCTCCGGGGCGGTGCGCTGGCTTGGAAAGGCTCGGGGGCGAAGGTGGCTCGCGGCTCCGGCCCTCGCCGCTGGGCCGTGGAACGAGTGCTCACTGCGCCCTCTCCGGGGGTTCGCCCCTGGCCCCCTCATCCCCGGCGCGGACTGTCCTCAGTGCATTGTGCATATGGGTGACTGCTAAGCATTTTGATTGTTTGTTTTGGTTAATTATCTCGCCTCACTCAGTACTGGGGTAATACGTTTTTACACTCCAGTACTAATGTTGAGATTCTTACAGAAAATAAAAAGGAAACAGTGTTTCTCAATCGGTCTGCCTTGTTTTTGTCTTATTAAGCCTGTTTAATATGTGTAAATAAATCTGTTGTCAGTAAACTTCTGTAGCCTAACTAAAACATGCATTTTTTTTGTGTGACGGGGGGGGGGCGAAAATCGATGTTGCATACCCCCCAAAAACTGTGTAGTTGCGCCCCTGGCTGAGATGTGATAATCATGTGAGTCTGTAGCCTATTTGATTTAAAATGGGATAGCAATTTCGGTAGAATATGTTATGGTAGTGTGATTAAAAAACACGTTGTTTGATCTGGCCTGTTTTAATGTGTCGCTGATTTATGTAGCCTGCTAAAGGCGTAGCTGCTAACCTTAGCTAGCATGCTGTTAGGCGCATTTGCAGCATTTTGCAAGTTGCTAATGCCTATATGAGTTCACGTTTGCGATGCAAACTATAGATCAAGCTGATAAATTGGCACTAGTATTTCAGCCAGTGAAGTGGGGTCAACATTACAGTCTTTATCTGCTGTGATAGCTAATGTTAGCAACTAGGTCCATTCACTCGGCACATCAACGGTTAGCATAGCAGCTAGACCGATAATTATCGTCGTGAAAATCAAAATTCCACTGGAGCTTCAAGCGGTTCAGCTTCGAGTCACTATAACATTACAATGTCATTTTCAGCACATAGCTAATTTAGGTACACTTAAATTTGATTTCGGTCACTTCTTCTTCTTCTGATTCTTGGCAGATGACTATTTTGTAGTAGCCTATACCTCCACATCATAGGAGTATGTAATACCGTGAACTTCATGGAGTCTAGGCTTATATTAAATCACAATAAATTATATATATATATATATATATATAATATTTTAATTAAACCAGGATTATGAAGGTAAATAAATAAAGCTTTCAGTCTCACACATGCCCTTTTCTTCCAGAATTTCATCATTCCCTGCCCTGTTTATAACGTAAGTCACTTTTCTTTTTTAATTGAATGTCTTACCTATATCATAATGATTACAATATCATATTGTATTATATAAGCATTTGGCTTTGGATGCTACATGCCACAGGCTAAACATCCCACACAGCAAAAGGACTGCGCGGCGGATCTGTCAGCGGCTTCCGGAATGGACCCGCGAAACGGACCCGTATCGGGGTCCAGATGCACTCAGGAACGGATCCGCTACGAAGGTGAATCGCGTATCCGCCGTGGGTCCTGACCTCCGCGGCGGGTCCGTTTGGGACCCGCAAATTGATACAGGCTTAGCCTGGCTACTACAATAGGTGTAAACTTAAATCTGCATTGCCTTGTATTTTTAACCTAATATTGTCAACAGAAAATATTATATAAGCATTTGGCTTTGGATGCTACATGCCACAGGCTAAACATACATATCTGTTTGTTTGATTACAGGTGCCCTGCAGTGTTGCCAGATCTCGCGAGACAAATAAGCAACCAGGCCTTTTAAAACAAGCCCAAAACAAGCAACTTTTTCTACGGAGCCCCCTTGGGTTCCGGGGAGAGAAAAACAAATAAATTGTGTGCACGTTTTTACAATCTGTGTGGACGGATTATAAACTGTGGCTACTACAGATTGCCAATTTGCATCCATGTGGACAGAACTGTGCGCAGTTTTATTTTTCTCCCCCCTGAGCTTCAGGACAATGACCACAAGAGGGAGTTAAACCACCTTTTCATATTATTAAACATTAGAAAACAGATGGGATATCACATATAAACTGATGTACCAAGTACATTATATACACAGTAAAGCTCCACAAATATCCTGAATTCACAAATTCTTTATTGTTTCTTTTATGCACTCATCTTCCTTTTTTTCTTTTAGCTATGACTTTGAAACAATGTCATAGAACTAACTCAATAGAAACTTCTTTCTTTCAGTTTAAATATGGTGTGCACGTATTTCAGATTTACATACCCTGCACAGGGCTTTCGAATCGTCACCCACGACAGGTTGAATCTACTCTTTTAACCCGCCCAGTCTTTATTGTATTTCTTTCCGTATTTCGCCCACTTTGTCCCAGGGCCGGGCATCGTTGCTAAAAAAAAAAAAAAAACTCTCCTGCAGTCAATCAGTCGCGCTCTTTCATTTAAACATCAACAACGTGTTTCTTCTCACTTCCTAAACAGAAAAAGACTGCCCTGCTCAGCCTCTGCTCTGATTGGCTAGTACTCGTTGCCATCAGAGCCAGAGCCAATTAGAAGCAGGATGTGGTGGGTGGGGAAAAAACTCTGCTCCTCTGTGTGTGTGTGAGAGAGAGAGGGTGCGCAGGGGCGGGGGCAGTTCCTACGTTTAAATAACATATCGAAAATCAGCTTAACAACTTATTATGGAGCTGGGAGCAAGCCCAAATAAGCAACTACACTTTAGACAAAAGCCCAAGAAAACCGCGACCCGCGACTACCAATATTTATAAGCAACTTCACAAAAAAAGAAGCCCAAAGTCGCGTATAATACGCGGACTTGGCAACTGTGGTGCCCTGAGGAAAAACTCATTTACACGTTCAGCCACGGATGAGGAGGTCACAAAGCATGCCATCAGGTGGTTCAACCTGCGGCAGATCGGGTGACTAGGAGACGTCCCGCCTCCTTCCAAAAAACGGAGTGGCCTAGGCTAAGAGGAATAATAATTAAAACATATTTTTATTGAACTTCTTGTCGTTCACCAGTTATTCATTTTCTGATATTTTAGCTGTGTATAACGCAGCATTTCACTGAAGTTGTAGCCTAATAGATGGCATATTTTATGTCTGCACCAACCTGGCGCCTGTATAAAGCACTAAATTAGGTTTTGACCACATAATGAATGTAGTAACCCACACAGCAGGGGACTCCTATGCGGATCCGCGTTCAAGTCGCCGAACCCGCGTGACTGTCACATTCGTTTTGGCTACGCCCAGAGGATCCGCTCCGCCTCCAGGCGGCGCGCAAAATTCTACTGTCGTACAGCTGTTCCTGAGCGGACCCGTATCGGATCCGCGGACGCGCCACGTTTGAATTTAAACAGTATGCCATGCAACGCAAGAGACAGATCAGATCTTTTCTGGACACGGTTGATGCCTGCGCTGAACACTCTTGAGTAAGTATATTGATTTATTGACATATTGCTACATTCACAGTAAACATTGGCCTTTGTTTTTTTACCATTACGTATTAATAATTTGTTTAAATGAATGAATGAATGAATGACTGTCATTTTGTGCCGCTATTAACGTTAGCTGAGATGTGATAATCGTGAGCCTATTTGATTTAAAATGGGATAGCAATTTCGGTAGAATATGTTATGGTAGTGTGATTAAAAAACATATTGTTGTTTGATCTGGCCTGTTTTAATGTGTCGCTGATTTATGTAGCCTGCTAAAGGCGTAGCTGCTAACCTTAGCTAGCATGCTGTTAGGCGCATTTGCAGCATTTTGCAAGTTGCTAATGCCTATATGAGTTCACGTTTGCGATGCAAACTATAGATCAAGCTGATAAATTGGCACTAGTATTTCAGCCAGTGAAGTGGGGTCAACATTACAGTCTTTATCTGCTGTGATAGCTAATGTTAGCAACTAGGTCCATTCACTCGGCACATCAACGGTTAGCATAGCAGCTAGACCAATAATCGTCGTGAAAATCAAAATTCCACTGGAGCTTCAAGCGGTTTTGAGCACTCAGCTTTGAGTCACTATAACATTACAATGTCATTTTCAGCACATAGCTAATTTAGGTACACTTAAATTTGATTTTGGTCGCTTCTTCTTCTTCTGATTCTTGGCAGATGACTATTTTGTAGTAGCCTATACCTCCACATCATAGGAGTAATACCGTGAACTTCATGGAGTCTAGGCTTATATTAAATCAAAATAAATAATATATATAAAATCTTTTAATTAAACCAGGATTATGAAGGTAAATAAATAAAGCTTTCAGTCTCTCACATGCCCTTTTCTTCCAGAATTTCTTCATTCCCTGCCCTGTTTAACGTTGTAAGTCACTTTTCTTTTTTAATTGAATGTCTTACTTATATCATAATGATTACAATATCATATTGTATTATATAAGCATTTGGCTTTGGATGCTACATGCAACAGGCTAAACATACATATCTGTTTGTTTGATTACAGGTGCCCTGAGGAAAAACACATTCAGCCACGGATGAGGAGGTCACAAAGCATGCCATCACGGTTCAACCTGGCGGCAGATCGGGCGACTAGGAGACTAGTAACCTAACAAAAACATAGACTATAACCTATAACTTTCCATAAATGTTAATGTCAATTTTATATTTCCATTGAGCTATCACTTTTGTACAGTAAATGCATGACTTGAACATTTTCTGTTGACAATATTGTTAGGTTAAAAATACAAGGCAATGCAGATTTAAGTTTACACTTATTGCAGTAGTAGTCAGGCTCGTTTTTTTAATCCTATAGTTTAGTTTATCCTACATGAACAGAAGGGATTTTAAAAATGAGATAAACGGGGGTCGGATGAGCCTTTATGAGTCCGCTGCGGATGTATGTATCAATTTGCGGGTCCCAAACGGACCCGCCGCGGAGGTGAGGCTTTAATCGCGGATGCAGCGCGGAGCCACGGCGGAGTTCCTGAGTGCATCTGGACCCCGATACGGGTCCGTTTCGCGGGTCCGTTCCGGAAGTCGCCATACATCCGCGGCAGATCCGCTGCGCAGTCCTTTTGCTGTGTGGGATGATGCGCGTTTATGCTTGTTGAACTAGTGGTACTTATTGCCTCTGCGAAGGAGGTTATGTTTGTTGACTTTCAACTTGTGAAGGTTTTATTTCACTTACAATGACACGTGTTGTCGTCCAGTCGACTTGTCTTCTCCACAGATCGCTTAACTCCTCTTTGCTGCCGCTACACACGCTGCGTTTCTCTTTCTCTCTCGCTGTGTGTGAAGAGCAGCCCCGCCCCTCAGTGATCAGAGCGACAGAGCGGAGGGTTTTCTTTTTGTTTTTGTTTTTTCAGAGAGAGACCGAGAGCAGTGCAGGGACATCTAATATGTTAGCATGTTGGCATATGCCATATGCTAACATATGCTAAGTAACATATGCGTGTGTGTGTGTGACGTCAGTGAGACAGAGCGGGAAACAGCCCCTCCCCCTCCTTAACGGCTGCTGCGCAGGTGCTTTGATTAGCCGAAAACATAGCAAAGTCAGCACAGAACCACTCCCTCGAACCACTGCCATTTACTAAAAACGTAAACCAGTTACTCACAAACTTTTTTCACAGTGACCACCACAAGGCTTCCATGAACACAGACATGTATTTTTTATTCTTCCTAGTGTAAAAAAAGTGGACATTCTAGCGAGTTGAAAACTACCGTCCGTTAAATTTTTGTGACGAAAAACTTTGCTGAATTAACATTGGGTCCTATTGAGCAGTTAGGCTGTCCACTCCTCACTTCTAGGCTTCTCATTCAAAAACTGTGAATCCTATCGGTTAGGTAGACACATTGTAGGCATCAGGACAAGTATGACTACTACTTTGGAGAAAATTATGTGTGTAGAGTGAAATTTGTGGAAGCAAACACAGTTTTAAAAAAATATTTTGAGCATTTTTTCAGAGCAGCCCGGACTCTAACTGATGGGCCTCTCACTCTAGCGCGAACATTCCGACTACACACACAATCATTGAGAAGGCAAATTTTTACCAGGATTGATCATGGTTATTGATCTGTGATTGATCGAAAAGTATATAACCTAGTGAAATGGTTGAATGCTCCATCAAGGCAGGAGAAGTTTGTCTCCGTTTTAAAGTTTGAGTGGTGTCTCTAGGTGCAAGTATGCCAGAGCAGTGGATGTTGGAAAAAGTGTTGAAAAAGTGCGATGTTTGCAACTTTTCCCATTCATTCTCTATGGGAAAATTTGGCTCCAGCATTACCAAATGGCTCTTTGTGGCGCAAAGATTTTAAAATATCAGGCCTAATTCGCCTTATTCACCTGGCGGCCATTTTGAAAACTCGAACACAAACCGGGTACACAAACCCGGAAGTTGGACTCTGACGCATACGATCTTCGGAGATTCACCTGCGCCTGCAATGGAAACTCCAGTGTGGACCGCCAATCTTGCCTGTCTACCCGTATTAACCATACAAAATGTGGAGCTGTGGGCCAGTACCGACTGCAACATCCCCCGGGCAGTGTTAATTAAGGGATACAGTAACTGGATTGAAGGTTTTATCCACGACATTGAAGGTATGAATGGACGCTAATTTACCTCCGTTTCTGCTAGCTTGTAACGTTACTATAGCAGCTAGGGGTCGTAAACTTAGCTGTGATATGGAGTTGTTGACTCTGTGTACTATGTTAGAATTTATTTATCACTTAACATGTGTTTAATCGACAGTTAATAGGAGCCCATCACACACATTTGTGAGGGCTAGGTGTTTTTCCTCTGTGCGGAAAAGTGAGGCACCTTACCACATGCAGGTATCATAGTGCTAAGTGGACAAACTGCTCAGTTCGCAGAGCAGTGCCACAGTTAAACCAGCTTGCTAAATGTTCATTATGAGTTTATATCAACAATGCACCTTTCCCTGTCTGATTGAAAATAGCATGTTGATTTTATCTCATTAACATGTTATATGTAGTTGATGTAATATCACATTAGCTTCATTGATATATACTCAAATATTATTTTGTTTCAAATGAGCAAAGCCAGACCGGGCTAGGTGCATGTTGCTATTGCTTGTTGACAATGATAGTGTAATGACAGTAACAACTATCAGGTAAGTGGTAAGGTAAGTATTAACATTCATGTTAAGATAAGAGTTGCTCAGTTCTTGGAGCAGTGTATCCAGGGTTGAGGAAGGTTCTTCAGAATGTAATTAGCTTACAAATCACTTGACATAATATGGAATCCATACTGTTTAATCTTAATATGTGACCCTGCAAGGCGAAACCAGCTGCTTTGTTAAAATTGACGAAATTAAGTTATTGTGCTCACATTATCGACCATAAACTAAGCTTTCCAACTATATGTATATCAAGGGTATTGCAAAAAGTATCGCTAAGATAACCGCATCCAAAGATGGCATGGTTCTTCCGTCACGATAGGCCAGAAGAGGAGAAAATCACCATTTTAATTAATTTGTCACACTAATGTGTTGAATCTTCACCTAAATAAAGTCAGGGTTTAACAGTCAAAACGTAGGTTTTCCGTGAAATTTGTTCACAATATGAAAGTGTAGACTGTATACTGTCGAATCATGCGAAAACGTGAAATTCAGCATTTTCACCCATACATTTGTTTATCGTGAATTTTCTCAAAATAGCACCGTGTGCAAAGGGTCATATATGAGCTTTTCCACAACCCTGGCTTTTTTGTACAATTGGGACAGTGCAACCATCTCATCGGGCTGCTCTACACTCTTGCTCACTTTGCCAAGATGGGCTACACATCTGTCCCCCCAACAACGAGCAAGACGTCACTGCCGCAAGCCTGGCACGTTCCATCGAGGGCCCTGGGTGTCAGTCCAAGAACGGTGAGCTCTGTGAGTGTCTCAAAGCTGAAACCACCAGTGACAAACGCACCTCCGCCAAAGAGGCAACGCTCGTCTGAAGGGGTGATGTCAAACCTGTACTGTCCTGTGCCACTCCCACTTCCATCAAATGCCTTTGCAGAGAGCCTACACCGAAACCTGAGTCAAATAGAAAGCAGGAGTCAGATGTTCAAGCTGCTGGAGGAGAACAGAAAACAGCCTGCTGCTCTTGTCTCTACCGACTTTGGAGACCTTCCAAAGGGATCTGTGCTTACATACCACGCAACACAGTCTTCCAGGGCTAATGATGATCCCCTGTTTCCCTTACCATCACAGCCATGCTCATTTTACACTGTCCTGGATGACACCGAGTCGTGCTACTATGGTGGCCTGGTGGTCACTCAGGCTGTTGCAATACAGCTGGAGATAGAGACAAGGGAACAGAGTAATAGCAAGACCTGGCATAAAGTTCGAGCCAATCGTCTTACCTCCTCTTCCTTCAAGAGGATTTGTTCAAGGGTGGCAGACTACAACGCATTAGCTGCCAATTTGAAAAAGAAAATAGTGCAGACTAAGGTGATGAAGAGAGGTTTGGAACTGGAGCCTGTTGCTGCGGCTGAATATCAAGACCTCACTGGCAATGAGATCTTCCCCTGTGGGTTTGTCATCAACCACCATGCCCCACACCTAGGTGCCTCACCTGACCGAAAAGTGATTGACCCCAGTGCCTCACCAACGCACGGCCTCCTGGAGATCAAGTGTCCCAACAAAGGCAGCGTGAAGGATTGCAAATACTTGCGTTGCAAGGCTGATGGTAGCCTTAGCCTGAAGACCACACATGACTACTATTTTCAAGTAATGGGGCAGATGGGCATCACTGGTTTGAAGTGGTGTGACTTTTTTGTAAAGTGCAGTGATGACCATCACTTGGAGCGGGTGTACTTCCAACCAAAGGAGTGGGAGAACATGAAATGTAAATTGGACACATTCTTTTTCTCTCACTTTCTGCCTTCTTTGTGTAACAAAATCATGTAATACATCACTGATAATCTGTTTATGTAAATAATTCTCTTTTGTTAATGTTTTTAAATGGTTTGTTCCAAATGTAATTTCTAATGTTCTGACTTGTTCTGGTTCCTTTTCCATACTTCTATGTACAAAGTTACCTTTACAAACCTAGACCATTGTGCCAATCAATGTTTTCTGATGTTCTGACCTGTTCTTGCTCCGGTATATTAAATTATAAAGTTATGAAGGACATCATCCATGTGTAATACAATTGTACTTTATTCTTTAGATAGACATCCAATAGCTTATACATACACACACATAAAACAATCAAATCACTCACAGGTATGTAAAAGTAAAGAGCATTAGGAAGTGATTATAAGGTCTGACAGGGACTCATTCTGTCCCAGGTCACACAGATCCTGCTTACTGTTGACTGTGATACATGGAAACGGGTTGCAAGATCCTGCTCAGGAAATCCCTGCCTCAACCTACAAAGAAAAAGAAAAAACTGGTCCATAGTGGACAATTTAGAGGCGCTAAAGCCTTGACGAAGTACTTCCACACTTGTATGTTTAAGTCGCTGAGCCTGACTCCATCCCACCATATTTTCTGCAGTAGGTTGCAAGGCCATAAACACAGCTTTAAATGTATTATAATCTGGGAACCCTGTATAAAATGAAATCTGTTTATCGTCACCTTGGAAATTTGAAATCAAAAACTGTTTTTGCTGAAGCTCTAAAATTAAAAGTTCTTGATCACCGATGGTCTTGCGGGCTTCCTCAAGTTGATCTTGAAGTGAGGGAGGCAGTGCAGCATATTCATGGTCTGGGTGCGGAGGGGGTATCTGTTCACTGGAAGTATAAGAGAAACATATTGATGGACACATTAGGTGTTTTACATTGATACTCAGGCTCAATTCATGTAAACAATTACATCTTTTACATACCTCAACACATTCACACCATGTCGATCATTGAGATCCGTGGAAACATTACTGGAAAACAGAGAATTCAACAGAGAAATACTGTCACTACACAGTTAATAAACGCAACCAAACTAGTGACTTAATTCATCTAAATACTACCTTGCAGTTCTAACAACAGTCCTCCTCTCTGGTCTGACAGAACTCCATGCAAACACAGTTGGTACAGCTCCCTGTCTCAACTTGGTGATGCCAGTCTTGCTTTTCACAAGGCAGTCTGGGAGGAAATGCTCCGAGCACACTTTTGTGTATGTGTTTATCTACATCAGCAAATAAAATGTAATCATATAAACATTTTTACATGTATAATTGTATTGATTTGACTCAATCTGACTAATGTACATCCTCCTAGCTAGGAAAACTGATGTAATGTGTTCCCTAAGTTAGCTTGTGACTAGAAGCTAACACAAACAAGGTCACTCAGAATATGCTTATATTAGTTAATCTCTGGTGGTAAATTTTAATAACATACTACTAATTTTGGACTAGGTTGTATATTTCAACAACCTGGCTCTCTGCCTTAATCGATCTACTGAAACTTGGTCCTTCTAGCCTAGCCTAGCTAGCTTCTAGCGATACAAGCTAGTTAGCTAGCAGACGACTCAGCCTCACAGCGCCAGACATATAATCAAACTTACCTTAAAATTACGACCAGGATCCCTTCTGATGTTTTTTATCCATTGTCGACGTAGTCCCTTATCTTTGGGGAAACGGTGAAACGTTTGTCCTCGGTTTGATTTTTTCCTGTGTGATGAAGTGCATTGGGGAACACAGCAGTGAGGCGCCATTGCACTGAGCGAAATCCGGAAATCGCGTTGTGAGAACTCCCGGAAGTGGCAAGTGTACCCCTCAGGCTCGGTGGAACATTCGAGGTGAATAAGGCGAATAGGCCTATGTCTCACTTCCTGCTTCCGGAACGCGGAGTGGGGATATAGAACTTCCGGTCGTTGCTAGTAATGCTACTTAACGATAACAACAATGGCAGCCTCCACCCGCAGTTGTGCTTGTAGTGTACCGGGTTGCTCTACATCAGGACGTAGACAGCCATACCTCAGCTTCCACGCTTTCCCGAAGGACGAAACACTCCGCAAGTCTTGGGTGAGATTAATAAGAAGAGATGAGGGGCCTTCTTTTAATATTCTCCGGGGAAGCACTTTCGTTTGCAGTTTGCATTTCGACAAGGAGAGCATCTACGTCTCGCAAAGTGGTCGGAAGAAACTCAAACCAAATACTACACCAACCCGGTTTCCCTGGAACAACTGGGGGGATGATCAGCCCCGTCGCCGGTCAGTTAATGACCGTGTTAACGCACGCCTAGGTGTAGCGGAGGGCGTTCAGGCTGGTGCTGAGTCTGCGGTGGAAGAGGACACACAGTCTGCTAACGTTAGCACTAGCGGTAATCACGAACCTGCCGCAGGCAACCACGCACCTGCCTCAGACCACAACTACTGTATGTCTGCGCGGGTGTTGTGGATGTAGTGGATGCTGCTGCCGAAACCATCAGGCTACTGGAAGCTAAAGTGAGAGATCTAGAAAACCAACTATGGAATCTGTCCTGTACAGTTCACATTAACAGGTACTGTGCGACGGACGACGAATTTCGATTCTATACCCGCTTTCCGTCTGAGAAAGTGTTTTGGTCGTTTTGGAAATCCGTCGCCCCCTCAGGTTCCAGGTTAGTCTACTGGAGTAGAGCCCAGAGGTCAACTGATGTAATGTCACTGGAGAAACCCAGCCCTAACAGGAGACTGCAACTTGTTGACGAACTCTTTCTGTACTGCTGTCGCGTTGCAGTTGGGATGAAAGAGAAGGTGATAGCAGATATATTTGGCATCAGCACCACTACTGTGAGCAGAGTTATCATCACATGGGCCAACTACCTGTTCATTGTCTTGGGGTCAGTGCCAATTTGGATGACAAAGGAACGAGTGCAAGCAACAATGCCATCAAAGTTTGCCCAGTACTGTCCTAACGTGAGAGTGATTATAGACTGCACAGAAATCAGGTGTGAGGCACCATCATCACTCACCCTCCAGTCTGAAACATTCTCCAACTACAAGAACACCAACACCTTCAAAGGTCTGATTGGCATTGCCCCATGTGGAGTGATCACCTTCATCTCAAAGTTGTACACTGGTTCCATATCAGACAGAGAGATCACACAGCAGTCAGGAATCCTTCGTCTACTTCAGCCTGGAGATGCATGCATGGCTGACAAAGGCTTTGTCATCGACAACATGCTTTCTGAAGTTGGGGCCACCCTCATAATCCCCCCATTTAAAAGAGGCAGCAGGTTCAGCAGAGAGGACACAGAAAGAACACAGAGTATCGCCCGACTTAGGATCTTGGTGGAGAGGGCCATCAGAAGGGTCAAAGAATATCACATCTGGGACAACACCATTCCTTTGACCCTTTCAGGCTCTGTGAATCAGCTGTGGGTAACTTGTTGCTTAATGTCTAACTATCAAGGCCCTTTAGATGTGAAGGGTGATGTCCCAGTGTAAAAGTGAGATAAAAAAACACATAACATATGATTATTTTTCAAATGTTTATTTAATGTTTAGTAATTCTTTTCCAGTTTTGTTAAAAAATAAGCATACATTTTACAGAGAAAGTAATGCATAAACTGTGAGACAATGACATGGACTGTGTGTGTTTGTGTGTGTGAGAATGAATTCACATTCTGTTTCACAGTGACTGAGCAATTGTAAATACAAGAATTAAGTCACATAACTAAATACAAGAATTTAAAAAACTATTGAGTATTATTATTATTAAGTATATTATTATTATTGAGTATTATTATAATTGATTATTATTGACTATACAGAATATCTGGCTAGACCTGAGGAACACACACAAACCTGTGTCCTTGGTCGGTGCCACGAAGCTCACTGTTGCACGACACACATTTCTCCCCCGTGAATGCATTTGAAATAGGAGGAGTGCCACCACATAACGCAGTTAACATTTACCACATAAACGTCAGTAGATTAAGGAACAAAATATGAGATCTGGAACTGATTTTTGTTTGTGACTGTCTGTGGTGGTGTAGTGGGGATGCACTTATTCATTTAGTAGATGCCCGTTCTACTTTTTTTTTGCATTCCTTTACTTGGCATTCAGGAGGTATGTGTCCATGTATGTGTTGAAGTAAAACAGATCAAGTTTATCCTTCATTGCAGTGATTAAGGATTCATCACGCCAAATTCTTTCTACTGTCAAGTCACTTTTTGTTGAGGTTATAAAATCACACCATAACAAACCAGTGATGGCCAACTGGCCTTGCACTTGGCAGTAATATTTGTGGGTTTTCTTTAGTTTAGCTTTACCATTCACACACTTAACATGCTTGACTTCTTCTATACTGTCTACATTTGGACATTTCACCTCAGCTAAGCCAAAGGGGGGTGTGGCAGTGGGATCATACACCCTTGCATCGGGGCTAGCCCCAAGGTAAGGCGCATCAGGGTGAACAACGAAACCAGAAGGCAAGACATTGACATTACACAAGTCACTGTTTTGATTTAAGACTTCTGGCTCGAGGTTGATACCCCTTTTCATAGCAGGAGTTTGCCGTACCCCCTTCATGATCCTCACTGCAAGAGCCTGAGCAGAGGACTCCCCTCTCAGAGTAAACACTTCGCCAAATCTACTGGAAGTTAAACGGGGCTGCCGGACTTCCTTCCACATAGGATTTTCAGACTGCCCCCTTGTTTGCTCTTCAATTAAACTAGCCAGTTCAGAGGTGACTTCTAAACTCTGCAAGTGGAAAAAGTGGAGGTAATTGGAAACAAAATGTAGGTGTCGTTCAAATGTATAGCCTAATAAGGGGAGTTGTGGGAATGAGGGGGCTTCTGGGTGCTTAATGATTTCTTTGGAAATTTCTGGGAGGCACTGGTAAGACAGAACAGAACCTTGAGGGACTGGCCCAAACTTGGAGTCGACTAAAGTTAGGTCCGCCAGGTCACATACAATCTTGCATATTCCTGGTTGAGGTCGAAGGTCTCGCAGTTCATCTCCAACAGACAACACCACTGGGTCAGGAAGGGGTCCTACAAAGACAAGTAACAGGAACCATTAATCATTAAATGTTTTACACATGTCAGTGTAAAATATCAAACATAATCTGCAGATTTTCATATTATGGTCATATAAGATAAGATAAGATAAGATAGGACTTTATTCATCCCCGTGGGGAAATTAGGGCGTTACAGCGGCAGGAAACAGCAGTGCAAGATACAAGAAAGTAAAAAATAAAAAATAGAATATGGCAGACAAATGTGTTATGTACATAAAATATTTACATGTTGCATCAGAGAGATTCACATATGGAAGGGTATCTGCATCTAGGCTATGTCTGTGCCTGGTGTGTAAAAAAAAAAAAAAAAAAAAAAAAAGACAGTCTACAATTTCAAAAGAAGAGGCACACATGTATTCAAATAGACGAAAAGATATGTGTCAATACAGTCCCCAATTACCTCCACATTTTTCACTTGCAGAGTTTAGAAGTCACCTCTGAACTGGCTAGTTTAATTGAAGAGTAAACAAGGGGGCAGTCTGAAAATCCTATGTGGAAGGAAGTCCGGCAGCCCTGTTTAACTTTCAGTAGATTTGGTGAAGTGTTTACTCTGAGGGAGGAGCCCTCCGCTCAGGCTCTCGCACTGAGGATCATGAAGGGGGTACAGCATCCACTACACTCACACAGGCATAGTTGTGGTTTTTATGTCCTAATGAATAAACTGATAAATATACAGCACTTACCTGTGTAGGCTCGATAGAGCGTTGATTTGACACTACTGCGTCCAGGTGCCTTGGGTTTCCTCACCACAAGTTGGTCTGTGGGTTCCGGTCGAAACCCCTGGCGCAAAACAAAAAGGGAAAAATGCAGTTTCAGAGAATATCAGTATTTCAGCACATAAGTCATATTGTTTAATTCAGTTTTAGTCACATGTCTAGATGCTAGAAGTTCAAAAACTATTATTGAGTAGACTATACAGAATGTTTGGCTAGACCTGAGGGATACACACAAACCTGTGTCCTTGGTCGGTGCCATGACTGAAGCTCACTGGTGCACGACAGAAGTGTTGGTACGCATTTCTCCCCTGTGAAGCTGTAGTGGTGCGTCTGAAATAGGAGTGCCACCACATGATTGCATAACGCCGCTCCAGCAGCACACGAGCAGGAGCATCCATTTAACTGCACCGGGGTAACTGCACGCAGCACAATCTAGACATGGAGAACATACTTCAGGTAAAGCTTGAATGTTCAAGCTACAGAGTAAAACATTTAACCTACTTGCTTTACACAAGGTAAATCATCTGACAACACAGTTAACATTTACCACATAAACATCAGTGGATTAAGGAACAAAATATGAAAACACAGAATCTGCAACAGCAGCTAAGAAAACAAAATCTGCAACAGCAGATCTGGACAGAGAGAAAGAGAGAGCATTTAGGAACTGTAACAAGAAACAATAAAACACTCAATATGCACCTGAACTTGTGCAGGTCTGAAACCATGCTCTTTTCAATTTGAGGTGGGCCTATTGTCTGAATCCCAAAATGTGAATCTGGTAAACGTGGTCCGAAAGGTAGGCCTAAATGTAACAGTTACAATGATGCACATTGATGCACAAAAGACACTAAGCATGTAGTTGTGCATGGATAGAGCATGATTACAGCCTGGGCATCCTAGCACTATAACCTGTAGGGTATGAGGCTCCTCGTTTTTCCTCATAGAACAGTAGCAGTTCGCCCGGACTGCCACTTCCATATTAACTAAATCTGACACTGCAGTAATAGAGGGAAAGATTATCACACCATACAGCAACATTGTTGGGCATTGGCAGCCAGCCATCTTTTCCCCCGAATAATAATTCTCAACTAACGTACAAACTCAATTAACAACTAACATAACAACTTCATGTAGTGACCTGGAGCTTCTCTGACATGCTAGCGACATTTACATGTACAGCTGCTACCTAACTATGCTACCAATCTTGGGGCTCGTCAGGCAAGGTTTCTGAGCCACTGACAAACTAAATATGTATTCTCACCAATTATTGTAAATAAAACAAAATTCGATTAATTAAAAAGGATGTTTTATCTGATGCATGTATTACACTTATCTCTGCTATATAAATACACTTGACTTTGATATTCTAGCTAGCTAACGTTAACGAAGGTGAGTCAAACACTTACCTCTGTAATTGAAAATGAATTTCTCCCAGAAGAACTTGTATCCCTTTCTAAGTTTGGACGTTTCTACTTGAGAGTGTTCATTTACGATCCGAACCACGTCCTCGTAGGTGACTTCTGGCAAGTTAAGGAGAGACTTGGTCCAGCGGTATTTATCGGCCTCCGCCATTGTAAATAGCTAACCGGAAGTGCCGTCTCCCCACTCAGAGACGTTCTTCGATATTCAATTGTTGCGTGACATAGGCCTATAGGAGAGCCTGGATAAAAAGACAGACTCACCTTCTCTAGCTTGGCCAGGCAGATTGAAAATGGGCTCGGAAAGGATACCCAGAGTCAGAAATCACAGATGCAGTAATCTGTGCCATCACACCAGGTTTACAGTTAAGGAACTCCTTAACTGTAAACCTAACCTCATCCCTAACCCTAGGGATGAGGTTAGACCCTTCCCTAACCTAGCCAGAGCCTTGGGAACCCAGTACGACCCTTCCCTAACCTAACCTTGAAGGGAAAGAAAACCTGACATTGCCTGCTCTTCGTAGAATTCTAAGGTCTCATTACCAGGAGAGAACTGAACAAACAACTCACTTCTGAAGTCCAGAGTAATAAGATAAGATAAGATAAGATATGTTTATTAATCCCACGTATGGGAAATTTCCTTGTCACAGTAGCGTGGAGTTTGGCAAAAAATATATATACAGAAAAACAGTGACAACTTAGACAGGGAAATGGTTACCTAAAAAAACACAAATACAGAATTTTTTGAAAAATATATACCAAAAAAATATACAAGAAATACAATAAAAGATATATAAGGAAGGCACTAGAAATATAAAGACATTCTGTATATACAGCATGGTGGTGGAGTGACTTTACAAATAAATAGTTGCTTAAAAAAAACTTTGAAGAAAAAAAAACTGAGCTGTAGAGGTAGTGGTTTGTGCAAAAAATCAGTGCAAAAAGCAGATATATTTGTGTAAAGGTACAGTTATTATTGACTCAGGCTGGTGTTGTACAGCCTGATGGCAGCGTGGATGCAGCAGTCTGCCACTGAAGGAGCTGCTGAGGTCTGAAACAGTCTGATGCAGTGGGTGAGAGGGGTTGTCCATGATTGATGTCAGCTTGGCTAACATCCTCCTCTCACCCACCTCCTCGATGGAGTCCAGAGGGCAGTCCAGGACAGAGCCGGCCCGTCTGACCAGCTTGTTCAGTCTCTTCCTGTCCCTCTCTGAGCTTCCACTGCTCCAGCAGACCACTGCATATAAGATGGCAGAAGCCACCACAGAGTCATAAAAAGTCCTTAGCAGTGCCCTGCACACTCCAAAGGACCTCAGTCGTCTAAGCAGGTGGAGACGACTTTGGCCCTTCTTGTACAGGGCGTTCGTGTTATGTGTCCTGTCCAGTTTATTGTTACGGTGAACACCCAGGTACTTGTAATCCTCCACGACCTCGATGTCCAAGCCCTGGATGCTCACCGGTGCAGTCAGATGTGGTTTTCTACTGTAGTCAATCACCACCTCCTTTGTCTTGCTGGCTGTATCATCAGAGAACTTCTGGAGGTGGCAGCTGTCCGTGTTGTGTGTGAAGTCCGATGTATACAGGGTGAAGAGGAAAGGAGAGAGCACAGTACCCTGTGGCGCCCCCGTGCTGCAGACTACCACATCAGACACACAGTCATGAAGCCTCACATACTGCAGCCTGTTGGAGAGGTAGTCGATGGTCCATGCAACCAGGCTACTGTTGACTCCAGCTCCCTCCAGCTTCCCCCTGAGCAGTGATGGTTGGATGGTGTTGAAAGCACTGGAGAAGTCAAAGAACATGACTCTCACAGTGCTACCGGTGTCGTCTAGGTGGGAAAAGCATCTGTGCAGCAGGTAGATGACAGCGTCTTCCACACCTATGCCTGGACGATAGGTGAACTGCAGCGGGTCCATGTTGTCGTTCACCAGATGACGGAGGTGGCTCAGGATGATCCTCTCCATGGTCTTCATCAGGTGAGAAGTCAGGACTACTGGCCTGAAGTGGTTCGGCTCACTGGGACGTGCAGTCTTGGGAACTGGAACCACGCAGGATGTTTTCCACAGGAACTCTCTCCAGACTGATGCTCATGTTAAAGATGTGCAGAAAAATCCCACAGAGCTGATCTGCACAGTCCTTGAGGAGTCTGGAGCTAATGCCATCAGGACCAGTAGCCTTCCTTGGTTTGAGCCTCCTCAGCTCCCTCCTCACCTGGTCCGTGGTTATGGAGAAGTTGGAGGGGTGATGTGAAGAAAACCCTGTTGTGTTGGGTGGGGGTTGGGGTGAATGGATCACCCCAGCAGAGTGTGGTGGGAGGAGGTGTGTTGCTGGTGACAGTCAGAGGTGTCAAGTAACGAAGTACAAATACTTCGTTACTGTACTTAAGTAGATTTTTCAGGTATCTGTACTTTACTTGAGTATTTCTTTCTCTGAAGACTTTTTACTTTTACTCCCTACATTTGTACACAAATATCTGTACTTTCTACTCCTTACATTTGAAAAACAGGCCCGTTACTTTTTTAACCTCCACAGATGACAAGAAGTAAAAGACGTGACATGATCGGACATGATTACAGCATCGGAGTCATTGTGTGTGCGTCCTGTGTTCTTCTTCTACTGTTTTGAACAGGCAGCCTGTTGATCAGTTTGAGCTCTGCTGCCACCTAGTGACTGGAAGCTTGTTTATCGTTCAAGCATTAATAAAGACACTAACTGAAAGTCCGCCTGACCCCACTATTTGAGAACTAGCTACTGGTCTAATGTGAAAAAAACAAAAACAAAAAAAAACTCAGGTATGGTGTGGTTTCTGTTGCTATCATGAGCTTTTTGAGGATTTTTTGGAAGCTAGTTTACAACATTAGCAATGCTATGGGAACACACTGTTTTGATAGTATAGCTAACACTGGCTAGCGGTTTAAAAACAACAACCCAATAACCCTCAGTTTATTATTAAAAATGATCCAGATGCTCATGCAGGACATCTGGTCACGTTAAGTCTGGATTATTCTGCTAGAACTTTTTCATTTTGCAAAATTATCAATGGATGAATTGTTAATGGTAAAATCTGGCAAAAGTTTTACTTTTTACTTAAGTACATTTCAGAGCCTGTACTTTCTTACTTTTACTTGAGTAAAGGAGTTGAATCAGTACTTCTACTTTTACAAGAGTACTTTTTTACACAAATATCTATACTTTTACTTAAGTACAGAATGTGAATACTTTTGACACCTCTGGTGACAGTTCAGAGATGTTCTCGGGGGTGGAGATGTTGTGGGGGGTTGAGGATAGGGGGTGGTTAATGGGTGTTGTTTGGTCTGGGCTGTGGGGGGTCGGGGAGGAGGCAGGAGCCCAGTCAAACCTATTGAAGAACAGGTTCAGTTCATTGGCCCATTCACGGTCTCCCGCTTCTGGGCCCCTTCCACTGTCCTTCCCGTGTCCAGAGATGGTTTTCAGGCCTCTCCAGACCTCTCTGGTGTTGTTATCCTGGAGGCGCTCCTCCAGCTTCCTCCTGTAGCTGTCCTTGCCCCTCCTTATCTCTCTCTTCAGCTCCTTCTGGACCCATTCCCAGTCTTAAAAACCCTCTTTTTCTCCTTCAGCAGAGTTTTTAATTCCGGGGTCACCCAGGGTTTGTTGTTGGAGAAGCATCGTACCTTCTTCATAGGTACTGTGTTCTCCACGCAGAAATTTATATAGTCTGTGATGCAGGTTGTCAGGCTGTCGATGTCCTCCCCATGTGGCCTGCAGAGCACATCCCAGTCTGTGGTGTCAAAACAGTCCCTCAGCGCCATACTGGCCTCCTCAGTCCATCTCCTCACATACCTCTTGGTGGGTGGCTGTCTGTTTACCATGGGTATGTAGGCAGGGATCAGATGAACCAAGTTGTGGTCAGAACGACCCAGTGGGGGGAGGGGGGAGGAGCTGTATGCATCCTTGGTGTTTGCATACAGCAAGTCCAGTGTCTTATTGTCTCTGGTGTTGCATTTAACATACTGGGTGAATGTGGGGAGAGTGGAGGACAGGGAGGCGTGGTTAAAGTCCCCGGAGATCAGTAGCAGGGCCTGGGGGTGCGATGTCTGGAGCTGTGATACAACAGTGTGTAGGAGCTCGCATGCTGCAGCAGCGTCGGCAGAGGGCGGGATGTACATCGTTATCGCGATAACTTGCGAGAACTCCCTCGGGAGGTAGTACGGCCGCATGCTAACAGCTAGCAGCTCAATGTCCCTGTTACAGAGCTGCTCCTTTACCCTGATGTGTCCTGGGTTACACCATCTTTTGTTTACAAACATCGCAATGCCCCCTCCTTTCTTCTTACCGCTCTCCTTTGCCTTCCTGTCCGCTCTCACGATGTGAAATCCGTCCAATGAGATGTGCGAATCCGGCGTCAGTTCGTTCAGCCACGTCTCCGTGAAGCACATGATGCTACACTGCCGATACTCCCTTTGCAGCCTGGTTAGCGCCGTCAGCTCTTCCATCTTATTGGGGAGAGATCTCACGTTCCCCATAACAACAGACGGTACGCATGGTTTATACCGTCTGTTCTTTTCCCGACGCTTTACACCAGCTCTGCAGCCCCGTCTCCTTCTCCGTAGTTCCACGGGGATCTCTGGTCGTTGTCCCGGGAGCACCCTTGTGTTGCACAGTGCTACCAGCTGATCCCGTGTGTAAACAATGGAGCCCTGGCTGAACGGGTCTCCGGATGCCGTATTTAACAGGCAAAGAATTAAAAATACACATATTCCAAACCTCGCCACTGAGATTGGTAACAAAAATGACGCGAGACAGCACGAAAATACACAAAAACACGGCAAAACTCTCGGAGCTACTGTAACTAGCTGCCGGCATGTCCGGCGCCATCTTGAAAAAATAAAGAGACACCCCAAAATTTCCTGATCAGAGCAATGGACCTGAGACAGAAAATCTGTTTGTTTGCTTTGCAAGAGGTTGAATCAAGTCTCAAGTATGATCCAGCACTAGTCCAGAGCCTCTTCATGCATACTGTTTTAACTGGCCTGCAAAATGACAATATTAAAAGTGATCTCCAGCCTTATCTCCTGCAGACAAATACATCAGACGAGCTGCTGCTGGAAAAGGTGAAGGACAAAAAGAAACATGCAGCACCACCACGAATAACTCATGTGAACACTGTCCAGCCAAGTGAACTCCGAGTTGAAAAGAAAAACATCCCCCAGCGAAGTTCAGACACTTTTTCCCCTGATCTCCTCTCAGAAATGAATAAACTGCGCTCTGACATGGTGTTGCTGAAAGATATGAGAGCTGAGGTTTCACACATCAAAGAAACTATCCAACAGTCTGCGCCTGCACCACCCCAGCCATCGTCTTGGAACCCTGCACAAAACTACATGCAGTTCTACAACCAGCAACTGTCAACAGCAGTGCAAGAGTACCAACCAACACAGGGACCCGCACATGTGAGGGAAACGGCACAGTTCCAACAAAGGTTTGCACCCCAGCGGTCCTACCCAGCACCACGTCCACGCCCCAGGTGTTTTGCTTGCACACAAGCAGGAGAAGAATACTGCCGGCATTGCTTTAGGTATGGAAGTAGTGAACATTTTCGTGCTGGATGTAGAATGCCAAGACTGCCAAGACCAGAGAGGGAGAACTCTTTAAACTAATGAGAGTTGCTTCCATGGGACAAGGAGCAACTGACAGTTTAGAAAGGTCCCACTACTGTGCACATGAAAGTTACTGTAAGCCATACACATGTGGAGCTATTAGGCTAGTGTTAAAAGGCAGTCAACAGCCTTGTCCCATCACTGGATTTAATGTTATTGAACACCTAGTAATAAACAAAGTGCTGGATTGGTCAAACCACAGAGACAAAGAAAAACTTTTCAAGACAGTAATGATAGCTTTCCCTCAACTCAGGAAGAATAAAGCAAAAGCCTTTATTAGTGCAGTGAGTGCGGGACAGCCACGTGAATACACTGTGAGGACAGTAAATGAGAGGGTCAGCGTGCCTAAATGCAGCTCTGTCCAGATTAAGTGTAGGGTCCAGGTTCCACCTTTTAAAGAAGATAACATTTAGATTTTTGAGCCTCAAGTGAACCCACAGTGCAGTGGCGGCTGCTGGTCTTTCAAATAGGGGAAGCCCAGTTTTGTAAAATTGGCCAATTATTACATCATTAAATTTATGTCTGTGAAGGTTCTCAGTCATCCAGGTCATGGTAATCCAAAAAGTTTCAAAACAGGCAACTGGACTTTTCGAGAAGATGTTTCGCCACTCATCCGAGCTTGTCACGTGCTGATCTGGGTTGATTTGGACGGGGTCTGAGCCGGTCAGCTACGATGATAGGAGACGCTATCGGTTGCCAGGGGCAACGCCCTCAGAATTTAACGGAGGAGCGACGAAACATTAATTTTTGCGCGTTTATTATTTCGGTGGGACAGATACAAAAGTAAGAAAGTAAAGCAATGGAGAAAGTTAAGGGGAAAGAAAATGGACCTTACAGGGACAAGCTTACATAAAACAGCAAAACAGCGGTATTTGGAGAAGCTGTAGCATGACGACAACTCCTCACTCTCTATAGTCTTAAAGCGCTGTCAATCACGACGAGTTCCAGCCACGTTAACAGTTCATCCAATCATCATAGAGAAGTTTGGCGTCCAGGTACATCCCACTGCCCATTGACTCCCAGAGACGCCCGGCTTCCCTGGAAGTGACGATTTTGGAGCGTTTATCCAATAAACGTCCAGCTTTTTTGCCCTGAGATCGGCCCATTCTGAAGCCCCATTGAAAGTCCATTGAGGCCGAGCCTCAGTGGGTTTTTAAACGGGCCGTGCCATTACAGCAATATGAGAAAAAAATCACGATAGACGAACGGCTAAAACTTATTAATTATTGTGTTATTATAAGAAGTAGCCATGAAGTCGATCATGTTCTAGCACATTTTAGTTTGAGTAGTAATGTAAATTTGTAGTATTTGACGAAATTGCCAGTGATATTTTAGGGGAGGCTGAGCCTCCCCTGTAGTCTTAGAGCAATCGCCTCTGCCACAGTGGCCTGAAGGCCTTGAATCTTATGACACATTGATCTCAGTTAAGGCAGGGGTGACCCCAAAAATTGTGGTCAGTGTGCAGAATTCAGCTAGCTATGACATTACTTTGCCAGGAAGAACAATTATTGGAACAGTACAGTCAGTTAGATCAGTATATCCTGCCCACCTGTGACCAATGGGACCCTCCTGTCAATCTAGCTCACCTGAATGAACATCAAAGAAAAGCTGTCAGTCAGATGCCAAGAGAAGAATCACAGTCATTCTCTAAGTCAGACGATGATATAGGATGTGTGGAAAACCTGCAGATGAACATATCACTGAACCAGTGTCACAGGTATATGGGTCAGTCCCAAAGCCTTTATACCAAGAAATGAAAGACTACTTACATGACCTGATAGCGCAGGGGTGGGTGGAGAAATCCACTTCATCCTATTCTTCTCTCATCGTCTGTGTGAGAAAAAGAGATGGCACTCTCCGCTTATGTATCGACTACAGGGAACTCAGCAGAAAGACTCATCCAGATCGCCACCCCATCCCCAGAGTACAGGACATCATGGACAGTCTGGGTGGGAACACACTCTTTTCATTACTGGACCAGGGTAAGGCATAGCACCAGGGGTTTATGGGCAAGGGCAGTAAACATCTTACGACCTTTGTAACCCC
Source organism: Planiliza haematocheilus (assembly GCA_005024645.1). Classification (NCBI taxonomy): domain Eukaryota; kingdom Metazoa; phylum Chordata; class Actinopteri; order Mugiliformes; family Mugilidae; genus Planiliza; species Planiliza haematocheilus. The sequence continues at coordinate 2,153,010 of SRSE01000383.1, read as the reverse complement.
CTGGGGCCTGTATGAGTGGGTGCGGATCCCATTTGGACTCATGAATGCGCCTGCAGCATTTCAGCGCTGCATGGAAGAGTGCTGGAGGGATTGAGAGACAGAATATGTGTGCCTTATCTTGATGATGTCCTACACAGTAAAATCTGGAGAGTGTTTTTTCCAGAGTGAAGCCTATTTTCCTCTAAAGGAGTCATATTTAAACAATTTGGAGTGCAGTTATTTCCTGCGACTTCTAGAGTTGGAGCAAAAATACAGAGTCAGTTCTATTGGAGTAAACTCCATGGTCACACCCACTAACGTCTTTTAAGTTTCGATTTTGACGCCATTACTGGTCTCTCGCTTACTGCCAAGAAGAAGGGACAAGGAGCAGAACTTTTCTGAACTTCGTTTGATGTAATATGCCAAGTAAGTTATTATTGTTTAATTTAGTATATATATATATGGTGGAACTGTTGAACAAAATTACAGCCAGCTAGCGTTCATTGTGTAGATTCACTGCACTGTTAGCTTTGTAAAATGTTAACGTTAGCTTCTAGCTAATTAACATTACACAAATTTTTATAACTTAATTTGGTGTACAACGCAAAGTAAGTTATTATTGTTTAATTTACTATATATAAGGTGGAACTGTTGAACGAAATTACAGCCAGCTAACGTTTATTGTGTAGATTTACTGCACTGCTAGCTTTGTAAAATGTTAACGTTAGCGTCTAGCTAATTAACATTACACAACGTTTTCATAATATAATTCGGTGTAAAATGCAAAGTACATTTATCATTATTGCTTATTGTGTGTAAGATACAACTTCTGAACAACGTTACAGAAAGCTAGCGTTACATTGTAAGCTTACTGCACTACTAGCATAGTAAGGCGTTAACGTTAGCATCCAGCTAAGTAACATTACACCACTTTGGTCGTTCGTGGACGGTATTTGAGCTAGGTGGACTGGCGCTATCATCAGAGTCAACTGACAGCACGTGCAACACCTGTGTTTTACTTTGATCAGACAGTTCGGACAGCCGCAGCTTGGTCAGTATAACACTAGTGTTTCACTCGGGACAGAGTACTGCACTGGGTCGACCGTTAAAAATAGCTGATTTTAACACTTGGTCACCTGCCAAAGAACAGCAAGGGAGAGTTACTCTACTTACACTACTCAACTGGCACTTATACTTACATATATCCAAGGCAGAACTATTTGCAACACTCCCAATAATGGACAAGAAGTTCAGAGTAAACGTGTAACTCCCCAAATCACAAATTATATGTTCATGTTTTGGGAGCTGTGTAATTATGCTCATCTGTATAAGCAATGCATGCCTTTGCTCATTGTATGATGGAACATGGTCGTGCAGTTAAATGTTGAATTAAAGATGTATAAATACACAACTGATTAATAAATAAACATGTGCAATCCTGCTTTGTCTTCACAGTTACCAAAAAATTTGACATTCCGAGCATGGACTTAAAGATTTTTGATGAATTGATGAGGAGGTGTTTGAGTTTCTTCTACAGAAACAAGACCTTGGTGTGCTGGAGGTTTGTTTACTTCAAGGCTCAGATTCCAGTGGTGAGTTCCTTATTAAGCCAGAGCCTCATTTTCATCAATACAGTCCTAGCTACCCTAACATTTTCTGAATATGTGAAAAAAGCATGTGCTTGTTGTTGTTTCTGATTTTGAGATTATTTTTGTGTATCTGCACATTTATGGATTTCACTTGTCTGTAACAATGTCCACACAAATGTTTCCACTGTAATTGTGTTAAAAATTTTGTTAAACACAACAGTCAATTGTGATCATGATTGCTAGATTTGTGGAGCTTCTCTACAAACAGCTCCTTTGCAAGCTCCAGTGGAGAAATTGAGAGAGACGGTGATGACACCATCATATTGGAGCAACGTCCTGGAACAAGGAAGAGAGCTGAGGATACTCATCTAGCTCAAGTAAGCTCTACAGATTTTATTACATTCTTTCCGAAATTGTAACAAAATGCCAGACTTGGGGATTGGGTATCGATAAATGTCAGATGATTTTTTTACTGTTTTAAGCAATTCAGTGAGTTCTTGTTTTATTACTCCTACTTAGATGATTGAAGACATTCTGAAGAACAAACCTGTCAAGATATTGGTTGCACACATGACAAGCGAACATGGGTATGCTGTCACAAAAAGTCATTGTGTATGTACCTAATACATCATTTTTGGCTTGTCAAATGGTGCCATATACTCACAAATACTGTTGATTTCATACAGTAAAGGGTTTGTGTGTGTGTGTGTGTGTGTGTAGGACAAGTCCATCAAGACGTGTTAAGGAGGACTATGCAAAGGGCATCACTTCCTTGTTCCCATACTTGGCCGATCCTAGGAGCAAGCTTGGCTATGTAAGTACATTAAAAAATTAACTAAGTGTAACCTACTTATTCCTAATTTCTCTGGTACTTCTTTATATTTGCTCGTAAGGTAAGCATTTATTTATAACTGTGAAGTTACAATTTAAAGATCTTTTAACAGATCTTAAATCTAGATCAAGTAAAGATCTGTTTACATTTCTGTATGCCCACCGGGCCAATTAAGTTCAGCACCAGACCTGTTAAAGTTGATTGAGAAATTCTTCATTAATATACACGTGTAGTTTTAACAATAAAAAATTGAAGATACTTTGACCTTAACGCTCTTTGCTTTAGGAACATTATTACAATGCAGAAGATAGGAGTGGTTATCTGGCCTGGAGACTTAAGTTTTTTCAAAAGGAAGCATCACAGGGACAAAAGAAGACACTCTATCTGTCAATAACAGGTATGTGGTTTTAATTGTAGTTAGACTTTTTTGAGTCTCAGTCATGACACGTTATGGGAGAATAATTATATGTAAACTCTTTTGTGTTGTTTGTCCTTTCATGTTTGTCTAATACAGTTGATGAAGCTGTTGTCAAGGAAAAGATGAAGCAGACCTTCACCTCCTCCACAGAGTCCAGATCATGCAGCCAAGATCTTCAAGGTTAGGGCAATGGGTAGTTAACAGTGTTGTGTTGTGAAAATGATTCACAATGTAATTTTAGACACAGGGGAGGGAGCAGGAAGAGGGCCTAACTTTCCAGACAAAAAAATCAACTATTGTTTTGTTTTATAGGCAAAATCGAGTCGCTCGGAAGGACAGAAGAGAAAAAAATGAACTCAAGAGGCAAATAGCTGAACTACAGAAAAAACTTGAAAAAGAAAGGAAAAAGAAGGAAAAATACAAAAAAAGGTGCCAACGTGCAAAGAAATATTCAGACTCACCACGGTCAAAAATAACCCGACTCACTTCAAATTGCCCCGTTAAACCCCAAATCAAAAAAACCTTACTTTACCATGAATCACTTATTCAGGATATCACTAATAAATACAAAAGAGCCACGAAGGACAAGGAAAGACAGCTGATTGCCAAAGTCATGACAGGGAGAATCATAAAAAAATACAGGTTGCAAAAATTTGCCAGTGAGTCCCTTGGATTTTCAAATAAAAAATTTCAACATCATGACAGTCTTCATTTTGAGAGAAAGAAGATCAGCAGGTTCACTGAAGATTTCAAAAAAAGAATTAAGGCATTCTATCTCAGAGATGATGTGAGTAGAATCACCACAGGAACCAAACAAACACTCACAAAGAGCAAAATAAAAATGCAAAAGAGGTTCCTGATGGATACACTAAAAAATATCCACAGACGATTTTTGGCAGAAAACCCAGACCAGAAGATATCCTACTCCCTTTTCTGTCATCTTCGCCCCTTTTGGGTTGTGAATCCAACTCTCTCAGAGCGTGACACATGCATGTGTAAGTTGCATGAGAATCTCAGCTTTCTGGCAGTGAAGCTCTATCAGATGAAACTCACTGAGACTGCCAACATTGAAGGGTTGATAGAGACGGTTTGCTGCAACTCATCTAGCAAGAGTTGCATGTATGGAGAGTGTGTCCACTGCAAGGACAAAACTGTCCACATCACAAGTGCGCACAACAGCACCTCAATCACATCGTTTACCCAGTGGGTAACAGAGGAGAAGGAGATAGACAAAAAGGGAGAAAAGGCAACTGTCAGGGTGACAGTCAAGAAATCTGTGGAGGGCACGCAAGAGGACCTCATTGAGCTCTTCCACAGCTATGTAAAGAGATTTAAAATGCATCACTTTAACATCAAGCAGCAGTATGCCTTCTGCTGAAGAAGAACATGTCAGAGGAAGAGGCTTTGATACATGTTGACTTCTCAGAAAACTACAGCTGTAAATACAGTTCTCAAGTTCAGGCGGTCCACTTTGGGGCTTCACATCAGCAGGCCACCCTTCATACAGGTGTGTTGTATGTTGGCGGACACCCGGAGTCTGTGTGCTTTAGCACCATCTGCCCCAGCATACATAAAGGCCCTCTAGCAATATGGCAGCTCCTAAATCCTGTGCTGGATTACCTTCAAGCCCAACATCCACAAGTGTCTGTCCTGCACTTTTTAAGCGATGGACCTTGTACTCAATACAAACAACGAGGCAACTTCTACCTTTTCACTACAGAACTGGACAGAAGAGGATTCAAGGCTGGTTTTTGGAATTTTTTCGAGGCTAGTCATGGAAAAGGAGCACCAGATTGCAGCTGACATGATGGTGGCAAAGGGTCGTGACATCCCAGATGCAGAAGAGCTATTCAGGGCCTTGACAGAAACAAACACAACTGTGAAACTGTTCTTTGTGAAAAGTGAAGATGTTGAGGAAGCAATGGAGAAAATGCCAAAGCTGATACCAGCTGTTCCTGGAACCATGAGAATTCACAAGGTCATCACTCTGGCTCCAGAAGAACTGATGGTTCGTGATGTAAGCTGCATGTGCACAACACGGAAGCAGTTTAACTGCAAGTGCTTCAACACCCAGTATTTCAGTTTTGGCCAGAAGATGGAAATGGCTGTATCCCAGCAAGCCAGTGGGGGGAATCCAGAAAAGGAAATCCAGTGGGAAAGTCCAGAGCTGATGGTGTATGGTGTATTCTAAAATATGATGATGATTTGTATCCAGGCATCATTCTAAAGATACAGGAAACACATGTCCAGGTCAAATGCATGCATTGTGTTGGGTCAAACCGATTCTTCTGGCCTCATCAGGATGATATCCTCTGGTGCCTGTTTGGTGATGTCCTTGACCTCATTCCACCCCCACAGCCAGTGACAAAGCGCCACATGGAAGTCTTGAAAGAGGTGTGGAACCGACTCACAAGATAAAACAAGAAACAAGAGGCACATGCATGCATACACATATAGACACACCGACACAGGAACACTTATGCACACACACACTGAGACAGACACATTGAAATCATCTAGCTGTTTGATGATTATTGTTATTACTATCAGTTCATCAGTTTACAAGTTTAATTGTATGTAATAATAGGCACAAGGACAAAGTGCCTTTTAGTACACCGTATGAGGATTTTAAAAGTATATTTCATTAGATGAGGCTTGGCTCTAATGCCTGGACACACACGCACAATTATTAATATCATTTTAAAAAACTTCTGAAACTTTTGCACAATAACATCTCAAAAATGCTATAACAACATTGGATGAATTTTAAATTAGATTAATTCACTACATTTACACATGTATGTACACCACACACAAGCAGATGACCACATCTTGAAATAATGACCAATAATAAAAGAAAACTAATGCCTGAGATGGGATAAATGTGTTTTTCTGTTAAATATGTCCTTAATGATATGGGATAGACATAGAAATAATACATTTTGGTAAAAAATGTGAAAATGTCGAAGTCCAATTCTAGCCATTCTCATGGAATGACTTCGCCTTTGTTCCCTGTTTGGTCGTACTTGTTTCAAACCCTGTTTTCATGGTGTGGTTCTTGTTTCTCGTCATTCAAGTCTTGTATTAGTTTTTGTCTTGTCGTGTGTTGCTTATGGAGAAACCGAAGCTTTCTGAAGCACTGAATCAATCGGAAGCAATTGTGTTGAAATGGTTCATTGTTTCGAAGCATCTGATACAATTAAATGTGGCGACATATGCTGGATAGAATTATACATTATACATAAAATAGCATTCGCATGAAATGGCAATGGATTGTGAAACAGAAAGGCACTGTTGTGTTTATTTAACAATAAAGGATCTACAGTGTGTGCATCTTGAAATGCTTGATTTTTTTTTCTTTTTTAGAAAATAATAATATACTTGTATGACTTGCTGCATGTTCAGATATATTCTTTTATAAAATTGATAGAAATACAAAAATGTATTTACAAAACAAAAAAAGTCAAATGCTTGTGCATCTAGGGACTGTGATGACAGTTGTTGTACAAAATGCTTTTGAAACTTAAAAGGGGATTTCGGTGGTTCAGAGATTTTTATTTAAAAACAAGATCATTTCAGCTAACTTGGGCTTTAGTCTGTTCCTCTTCTTACTTATCACCTTATCATCCAGCTTTGGAGAAGACCCTTTCACATGGTACAGACGTTGCAGGCATGTGTAAATATTGTCTTGCAAGCTTGTACAGATTTGGATAAACTGCCAACCCTGCCAGTATTTCAAAGGGTCTTCTCCTCTGTAGAGGTAGGGCTCAGCACTGCAAAAAAAAAAAAAAAAAATCTTACCAAGTATATTTGTCTCATTTCAAGTCAAAATATCTCATTACACTTAATATAAGACACATTGCCTAAAGAGTACCATTTCAGCAAGACACAAGGACTTGTTTTAAGACAATACTAGGGCTGAAACGATTCGTCGAGTTACTCGATTAACTCGATTCCTATAACGCGCACTATACGTGCGGGGATCTGAGTTTCCACACGGACCGTTTTTTTGGAAGCACCTATGCGAGGCACACCACTAGCGCGTGATACATTTTGAATTTATTTGGCGCGATGGCGGAGAGTAAAGATGCCCATAAACGGCAAAAATGTCTGGGAAGTTTGGGATCATTACATTCATAAGTTGTAATACATTTCACGCAGCTGAATTACGGAAAGCGCGAATGAAAGCGGACACGTGGCATTGTTTACAAAAGTTTACCGCAGCGCACGTTTGCAGGCAGGCGATGTAAGCTCCGCTAGCTAGCGTAAAACACAAAATGGGCCGGTTTTTAATAAAAAAGGGACAGAAACAAGCTCAAAAACCAGACGTAGAAATGCACATTTGCAAAGGTGACATAGTATGTTGTCGTAAAAGTGGCTCGCCTTTTGAGTTTGCACCGCCAATGTGGCTCTTGTGAAAATTGCACCCTCATCTCTCTCACTCTTCCTCACGCACAGCACACGTTCACAAGCACACAGGTTGCTAGGTTACCATAGGGCTCACCCCAGAAATTATGTATTATTTGTTAGTGGCCTAATGGTAAATGCTGCAGGTGTAGAAATTGACATAAAACATGTTATAAATGTTTTACAGTAAGTTCACTTAACTGTATTGTTATTTAATTGTTGTCACTGGCACTTTTAATGGGTAAATTGCAATAAATGGGCTTAGTTTTGGAGCCAAATGTTGGAGTTGGAGTTCTCTGTTTTTTTGAGAAATATAAGGCAAATGCTTGATTGTTTTACAGCCACATAATTTTCGTTATGCATTAGTTGTTTTGGTTGTTTAAAACCATAAAAAAAAAAAATCCAATTAATCGATTAATCGATCAATAAAGTGCTAGATTAATCGATTACAAAAAGAATCGATAGCTGCAGCCCTAGACAATACATCTTAAAACAGAGTCATTTTCACTAGTTCCATTGGCAGATTATTTTTGCCTAGTTTCAAGCAATTTTTGCTTGTAGTCCACACAGGTTAATGGCACCACATCTGTTGTTAGTGAAGCAAGCACTGCTCCCACTGGCTTATGCTGCTCATGTAGATGCTGCAACCTCTTGAATCAACTTATGATGTGGTATTTCAAGTTATTTCTTTGGCCCTTGTGCTGGTTTTAAATAAAGAAACAACTATAGTTCTGGTGTTGCCTCCAATGCCTTATTTGCCACCAAATTTAGACTATGCGCAAAACAAGGACTGTTGCGTATCTTAAGAAGCCTAGCACTAGCCACCATATTTGCTGTACTGTCAGTGACCAGACAGTGTGTCTAGATTTTAATGCCCCATTCGTCAATAATATAGTTCTTGAGGTTTTCATCTGTGTGGGACTGAGGGAATTTAGTGACACCTAACAGAGCAGATCACAGTTTCAGTTCCTCATTTACATATTAACAGGTAACCCCAAGGAAGGCATCCATATTTATAGATGTCCACATGTCTGCTGTCAAACTGACTGCCACAGCCTTTTCCAGCTCTGCTCTAGCTTTCTCCTTGGCTTCTTTGTAATTTGTCTCCACCATGGCTCTCAATGCTTGTTGTGTGGGCAGGACATACAGTGGTATGAAAAAGTTTGGGCACCCCTTAGGAAAATCATTGCATCAGTTTGTCACTTTCTGAGCTTTTGAAGCAGCAACTTTATTTTAACAAATGTCATACCTTATGGAATGAGAAACATCTCAGTAATGAAATCATTTTCATTGGTCCAACAGAAACATTTTTATGTATATTTAAACAAAAATAGGCATGTGCATAAATTTGGGTACCCCAAAGAAATAATTCCATTAATATTTAATAGACCCTCCTTTTGCTGCAAGAACAGCCTGTAGACGCCTCCTATAGCTACTGACAAGTCCCTGAAGTCTGGCAGGTGGTACTTTGGTCCATTCCTCCATACAAAACGCCTCCAGTTCAGTCAGGTTTCTTGGCTTCCGTGCGTAAACAGCCTGCTTCAAATCAATCCATACATTTTCAATGATGTTAAGGTCTGGGGACTGGGATGGCCATTCCAGAAGATTGTACTTGTGCTTCTGCATGAATTCCTTGGTGGATTTTGAACAGTACTTGGGATCATTGTCCTGCTGAAAAATCTTCAACTTTGTGACAGATTCTTGAACATTCTTGTCAAGAATCTGCTGATACTGAGAGGAATTCATGTGGCCCTCAACTTTAACAAGGTTCCCAGTCCCTGTGCTAGCCACACAGCCCCATAACATGATGGACCCTCCACCATATTTCACAGTAGGCAATAAGTTCTTCTCATGGAATTCAGTGTGTTTTTTTCACCATGCATACCTCCTCTTGTTCTGACCAAATAACTCCATCTTAGTCTCATCTGACCACAGTATTTTTTTCCAAAATGCTTCTGGCTTGTCCAGATGTGCTTTTGCATACCTCATGTGACTCTTCTTGTGACGAACACTCAGGAAAGACATTTTGCGCATCAGCCTTCCAAAGAGCTTTTCCTGGTGCAAAGTGCGCTGGATTGTGGAACGATGAACAACTACACCATCAGTAGCCAGATGTTCTTGTAGTTCTCTGGAGGTGGTCTGTGGCTTGTCTGTGACCATTCTAGCCATCCTTCATCTGTGTCTTTCCAGTATTTTTTTTGGCCTACCACATCTTTCCTTCACAAGGACTGTTCTTCTGGCCTTCCATTTCTGCACCACATTTCTGACTGTGGAAATAGACATCCCAAACCTCCTTGATAATTTCTTGTACCCTTCTCCTAATTCATGATAATGAATTACACTATATTACCAAAAGTATTCGCTCACCTGCCTTTACTCATTCTATGAACTGAAGTGCCATCCCATTCCTAACTCATAGAATTCAATATGATGTCGGTCCACCTTTTGCAGCTATTACAGCTTCAACTCTTCTGGGAAGACTGTCCACAAGGTTGAGGAGAGTGTTTATAGGAATTTTTGACCATTCTTCCAAAAGCGCATTGGTGAGGTCACACACTGATGTTGGTCGAGAAGGCCTGGCTCTCAGTCTCCGCTCTAATTCATCCCAAAGGTGTTCTATCGGGTTCAGGTCAGGACTCTGTGCAGGCCAGTCAAGTTCATCCACACCAGACTCTGTCATCCACGTCTTTATGGACCTTGCTTTGTGCACTGGTGCACAGTCATGTTGGAAGAGGAAGGGGCCCGCTCCAAACTGTTCCCACAAGGTTGGGAGCATGGAATTGTCCAAAATGTTTTGGTATCCTGAAGCATTCAATGTTCCTTTCACTGGAACTAAGGGGCCAAGCCCAGCTCCTGAAAAACAACCCCATACCATAATTCCTCCTCCACCAAATTTCACAGTTGGCACAATGCAATCTGAAATGTACCGTTCTCCTGGCAACCTCCAAACCCAGACTCGTCCATCAGATTGCCAGATGGAAAAGCGTGATTCATCACTCCAGAGAACGCGTCTCCACTGCTCTAGAGGCCAGTGGCGGCGTGCTTTACACCATTGCATCCGACGCCTTGCATTGCACTTGGTGATGTGTGGCTTGGCTGCAGCTGCTCGGCCATGGAAACCCATTCCATGAAGCTCTCTGCGTACTGTACTTGGGCTAATCTGAAGGTCACATGAAGTTTGTAGCTCTGTAGCAATTGACTGTGCAGAAAGTCGGCAACCTCTTTGCACTATGCGCTTCAGCATCCGCTGACCCCTCTCCGTCACTTTACGTGGCCTACCACTTCGTGGCTGAGTTGCTGTTGTTCCCAAACGCTTCCATTTTGTTATAATAGAGCTGACAGTTGACTGTGGAATATTTAGGAGCGAGGAAATTTCACGACTGGATTTGTTGCACAAGTGGCATCCTATGACAGTTCCACGCTGGAATTCACTGAGCTCCTGAGAGCGGCCCATTCTTTCACAAATGTCTTGTTTCACAGTCTGCATGCCTGAGTGCTTGAATTTATACACCTGGGGCCAGGCCAAGTGATTAGAACACCTGATTCTGATCATTTGAATGGGTGAGCGAATACTTTTGGTAATATAGTGTATCTTAGTTTCTTGGTCAGTGGAGAGTTGTTTCGATGCCCCCATGTTGCCAGGAGCCTAGGACAAGCACAGCCAGCAATTGCCTCTGTTAAATAGCCTTTTTCATGATTGGTTTTACCTGTCTTTGTAATTGAAGGTCTCACAAGCTAATCAAAGCAGTTTTGGGCTGCAACATGTCAGCTACAAATCCCTACAGGTCTTGAAATCAATGTGATTAAAAGGGTGCCCAAACTTTTGCACATACCATTTTTTACATTTTAATTTATTATAATAAAACTTTGTAATGATACTCTAATAATTTTGGTCTGGAAAACACTTAAACGTCTACATCTCTGTAGGAAATAAATACTTGTTGCTGTGATCGTCTTTTATAAAGTTAGAGCAAATTATTATGAAATCTTAGAGGGGTGCCCAAACGTTTTCATACCACTGTATGTTGGGCCAAGCATGTTAACAAAGGCTTTAAAGCCTTTATCCTCAACAACAGAAAATGTCATGTCCACCAAGGCCTCATCATTTCAGCTTCTCACCCTTTAAACCAGAAAATAAATACTTATTCACACATAACTTTTTAAAATGTATTATTGTTGTTTTGAATATTTTACATTTTAATCTCGGTCTGTCTTTTTTATGCATGCCAGTTGCCATAGGCTCAGCGCCGTCGTATAGGGGGGAAAGGTGATGCCAATTCTAAGGGCCCACAGCCCATCAGGGCCCACACACAGCCCCCAGTAGCCTCTACGACTAAATTATTGTGGTGAGACTTGGTGGGAGGCGGAGCAAGGGCTCCTTAATTACTGATCTCATGCAGGTGTGGGAGAGGGGGGACAGAGAGGAGCAGTGAAGAGACTCACAGAGGCAGAGGTGAGGTTGGGAGCAACAGTCACGGCAGCATGCACTCTGTCAGGAGGGTCTGGGGGAGGGTGTCGTTCGCAGTGATTTAGAGCTGCCGGCGATGAAGACAGGTAGTCAGGGGAGTTAGCCCCATAGACTAGGAGGGGAGGCTGAGTGCCTCCTGTAGCCAGACTTAGGGTTCACCTTAGAGAGTGCTGGGCTGCCACAGCTCCCTGTGTAACACTGACTCTGCTGCTTGCTGCTCCTGCTGCAGCACTGACTCTGCTGCTTGCTGCTCCTGCTGCAGCACTGACTCTGCTGCCCGCTGTGCTTGCTGCAACGCTGAATCCAGTCCTGTCTTCGCCGTCCAGCGAAGCCGTTGCCCCGGGGAGTTGGACGGCGACACAAACGCAGACCCCGGGGGAGGGTCTCGCCTGGAGGGCGAGTTAAGTAGCATTACACTTTACACCACACATGTCCATTTTATATTGTGTATGATTATTATTGTATGATTTTAATAGAGTGTGGGGGAAGTAGTGCTTGGGGGGGAGCGGCAAGCCGTGGGTGGGACATGTATGGTTTTCTTTGGTGTGTGTTATTGCAGTGCCTTAAGAGGGTGTAGCATGCCTTGTGCCTTATGCTAAAAGTTTAGCCTTGTGTAGTGATTCTTCAACTTAGCGTGCCGTGTTCCCAGGTGTGCCTTAAAGCAGACTAGTTCTGTGTGTAGTGGGTTTTCAATTTGTGTGCGGCGATTCAACTTAAAGGGAGCCTATGTGTTGCCCCCCGACTGTCATCCTTACCTTGCCGTGACTCCACTCCTTTTTATGAATTGCTGTTAATAAAGATTGTCTTTTTGTACGCCACTCTCTCCACCGTCTGTTTGTTCGAGGGTTCTGACATTCCTGGCATTTGTTGCCAAAGGTAAAACCCACTTATATTACACTGGTGGCAGCGGTGGGATCGTAAAAATGTCAGAACCTGAGAACGACGCAGCCCACCCTGAACTAGTCAGGAATCAAAATGCCCCCATACCATCAACTACTAATAGGGCAATGTCTCGCCCAATCTTTATGCCTGAGACGTTTACTGGCACTGGGCGGGATTGGGAAGATTGGGCTGAGCAATTTGAAATGGCTGCTGATGTAAATAACTGGGATGAACCATTGAGACTAAAATTCATGGGTCTTTTGCTATCAGGTCGAGCCCGTGAGGTTTACAGTGGGCTATCAGCAGCAGATAAAACTAATTACACTTCACTGAAAAATGCTATGGGGAGGTGTCTGGACCCCAGTGATAGTGATGATTGGAACCGGGTTAACTTTTCCTCACGAAAGAGGCTCCACAATGAAAGTATCCGTGATTTTGGTATTGCCCTGCGCCGATTGGTTGCTAGGGCTTACCCATCTGCAGACCCTAACACACAGGATTTACTGGCAAAAGACCATTTTATCAGTCATGTGGGCAGTGGCGATCTGCGCATTGGCCTTCGCAGTGCTAAACCTGCAACCTTAGAGGCTGCAATTAATTTGGCTTCAGAACTTGAGCTCATTAGGGGACTGGAAAATAGCCATTTAGCCCAAGATGCTAAAGTCCGGGGGGTCTCAGAACAGAAAACTAAAGACAATGAACAGGTAGAAACTTTGCTTGGGGTGGTGGAAGGGTTGAGACAGGAGGTTAAATCCCTGCAGGCTGCTGTACAGGTGCTCAAAATAAACCCAACACACCCTGCTTCTACCCCGCTGGCGTCTTTCCCCCAACCAACTAATGCACACAGCAGTACAGTAGTTAAACAGGAGGTTATGCAGCGGGGGGGAGGATGTTGGGAGTGTGGCTGTAACCGGCACATACGACGCAACTGCCCATATCTACAGGGAAACTAGAGGGGGCGTGCACAGAGGGCCCAATGCCCGCCCCCCTTTCGTCAATGTCCACCTGGGCCCCCGAGAAGGCTAAGACCGGCTCTGGCTACCTTGCAGCCAAGATAGGTGGGTCAAGTTGCCATGTGTTGGTTGACACTGGAGCCACACGCTCTATTATACCTAAACAAACATGGCTGTCTTTCACAAAGGGAGGGTCTGATTTACAGGAGTATGCTGGGGATGCAAGAGCAGCAAATGGGGGGGCAATGCAGATCCTTGGGAGTTGGCAGGCAGTGTGTCAATTCGAGTCTTTGGCCTTGGTTGCTGAATTTTTGGTGTCAGACATACCATCAGAAGAAATTCTGCTAGGTTTTGATTTCTTGTCCAGGTATGGTGCGGTGGTTGATCTTGGTAATAAGACTTGCCGGATAATGGGAAAAACATTTTCCCTTGTAGATCCCAATCCAACATCAGAACCTCAGACTGTTGTTGTCCATTCAGATACAGTTGTACCACCACGCAGTGAAGTTATAATTTCAGGTATGGTTCGAAGTGCTTGGGGGGACTACGCAGAGGGGATGTTGGAGCCCTCTTCAGCTCTGTCGAAACACTGTGATTTACTTGTAGCCCGGGTGGTCTGTAAGATAGAGAAGGGGACATTACCGATCCGGGTCATTAATGTGACTAATGACGCTTTGACATTAAAAAAGGGCATGAAAGTGGGTACGCTTTTCACTGACATAGAAGTAGATGGTGTGGGAGAGTGTATGGGGGAGGGGGAAGACATTGTGCAGCCATGGACAGTGGATAGTCTCATGAGTCAGTTTGGGGTGGAAAGTAAGGGTCTCTCACCTGAACAAATCCAGGCAGCAAAACAGTTGTTGCACAGACATCTTCCTGTTTTTAGCCAGGGTGAGACTGACCTGGGCAGGACTCATTTGACCATGCATGAAATTGACACAGGTGATGCTAGGCCCCTTAAATTACCCCCACGAAGAGTCCCTCTCCATTTGCAACAGGAGGTAGCTGATAACCTGAAACAAATGCTTGACAGTGGCATCATTAGACCTTCATGCAGCCCTTGGGCAGCACCTGTAGTCCTGGTGCGGAAGAAGGGGGGTGGGCTCCGATTTTGTGTCGACTATAGGAAGCTTAATGATGTCACTTGTAAGGATGCATATCCCCTCCCAAGAATAGATGATGCCCTGGACAGTTTAAGCCATGCCTGCTGGTTTTCCACCCTCGATTTAGCTAGTGGGTACTGGCAGGTAGAGGTTGACCCCAAGGATCGTCACAAAACCGCCTTCATAACACGGCAGGGGTTGTTTGAGTTTAATGTTTTGAGTTTCGGCCTCTGTAATGCACCCAGCACATTTCAAAGGCTTATGGATTTAATCCTAGCAGACCTACAGTGGACAACGTGTTTGGTGTATTTGGACGACATTATTGTGTTTGGGCGCACATTTCAGGAACATCTAGCTCGTTTGGATGAGGTGCTGGTGAAACTTAAGCAGGCTAATCTAAAAATTAAACCGTCTAAATGCAATCTGTTCTCCACTCAGGTTCACTACTTGGGACACGTCATTTCTGCTGAGGGGGTGATGGCAGATCCTGCCAAGGTTGCTGCAGTAAGGGAGTGGCCTGTCCCAAGGAACCAAACTGAAGTTCAGAGTTTTGTAGGGTTGGCCTCCTATTACAGGCGTTTTGTGAAGGGTTTTGCAGATATTGCCCGGCCTTTGCACCAGCTCGGGGAAAAGGGGAAGCGTTTTCAGTGGACTGAAGATTGTCAGCGGGCATTTGAACAGCTTAAAGCCAGTCTTATTACTGCCCCTGTGTTGTCATATCCAGACCCCAGCAAAGCATTCATTTTAGATACTGACGCCAGTGATGTGGGGATTGGGGCGGTCCTGTCGCAGGAAGATGGGGGTTATGAACGAGTGGTTGCATATGCCAGCAGGGCACTTACCAAACAGGAGCGTAAATATGCTACCACAAAGAAGGAACTTTTGAGCATGGTCGCATTTACTAAACATTTCAAACATTATCTGCTAGGTAAGGAATTTGTTCTGCGCACCGACCACAACTCCTTACGGTGGCTCCATAATTTTCAGGGGCTCGAAAGGCAGTTGGCTCGCTGGGTTGAACAGCTCGCTAATTTTCAATACAAAATTGTGCATCGGCCAGGAAAGCTTCATAAAAATGCTGATGCTCTTTCGAGGTTGCCAGCCTTAAGTAATGGGGAGGGGCTGGGCCCCGAGACCCTAGATAACACAGTGTTAAAGGGTATTTCAAGAGTGTGTGCTGTGCAGGAAATCCCCCATGTTCCCCCTGGTGAAAGCATCGAAATAGATGAGCTAGCCCAAGCACAAATGGATGATAGTGATTTGCGACAAATAATTGACTGTAAAAAACAGGGAGGGCACCGTCATGTACCAGATGACCCCAACTTACAGAAGTACGCCCCTGTTTGGGATCAGTTGCATGTGAGGGGCTCTAGGTTAGTGAGGGTTCCCCCAGCACATTCTGACGCTGCGTCTCAGGTACAGGTAGTTCTCCCTTACTCCCTTGTATCAAAGGTTTTGACACAGCTACATGGTGACACTACAGGAGGTCATTTAGGAGTGCAGAAGTTACAGGGGAAAGTTAAAGACCGTTTTTACTGGCCAGGGTGGTTTGGAGATGTAAAGCAGTGGGTGAAAGACTGTGTCGATTGCTCCTCCCGTAAGACCCACGGTAAACCCCCCTGTGCCCCTTTGCAACCTTCTGTTACATCCAGACCCTTTGAACGGGTGGCATTGGATATATTGGGCCCCCTCCCAGAAACCCCCGGTAAGAATAAGTATATCCTGGTGGTAGGAGACTATTTCTCAAAATGGACTGAAGCCTTTCCCCTCCCTAACCAGGCAGCTAGCAGCATTGCTAAAGTGCTAACAGAGGAGTGGGTGTGCCGTTTTGGAGTTCCCCGCAGCATTCATTCAGATCAAGGTCGTAATTTTGAATCCACCTTATTTAGGGAGTTGTGTAGGCTTTTGAAAATTCACAAGACGCGTACATCCCCTTACCATGCTCAGTCTGATGGTCTCATAGAGCGCTTTAACCGCACGCTGTTGTCCATGCTTTCATTATTTGTAGAGGATAATCAGTTAAACTGGGACACTTTGCTGCCTTATGTGATGCTGGCATACCGGAGTAGTGTTCATGCTAGCACTGAGTTTACCCCTTACAAAGTTTTGTTTGGGCGGGAGATTGTGCTTCCTATTGACGTCATGCTGAACCTGGAGTCTGAGGAACCATTTTCTTCTGTTCATGATTATGTTACCAGGCTCAGTGAGACATTGTCTACGGTTGTAGCTGCAGTTAAAAGACATCAGGCCAGGGCCTCAGAGAGACAGAAAAAGTCTTATGACTTCAGGGTCAGTTTTCAGTACTACTCTGAGGGAGAGTTAGTCTGGGTACAGAACAAGGCTAGAAAGCGAGGACTTTGCCCCAAATTACAGAGGAGGTATAAAGGCCCTTTTAGGGTGATAGAGAGAGTGACAGATGTGCTCTATAGGCTAATGCTGGTGGAGGGAGGCCCAGAGTGTGTGGTGCATTTCAACAGACTTAAGCCCTATACTTCTCCTTTAGTAACAGGTGATCCAGTGTCCCAGAGGGCTGACCGATCCATCCCCCAGCCAGCCAGACCCCAGAGGCAACGGCGCCCAGAGGTGCAGCTTGGTGCCAGTTGGGTCCACCATCGCCATCCAAGCCAGGACGGCCGGACGGCAGTGGCACCATCAGGAGGACTGGCGGATGGGAGCCATGCTTCGAGGGGTGCTGGAGGCACACCGGAGGGGCCATCAGGGGGCTCATCGGCCTCTGGACCAGCTCCATCCTCCAGCGTGACTGCATCCTGTCTGGGGCAACAGGAGCAACGACCTCCGGGAGGCTCATCATCGGTTGAGGAGGGACGTCCAGCACGCCAGCGGAGACCACCAGTTTGGTCTCGAGATTATCGGATGTCATCATAGGGACTCGAGGACGAGTCTTTTTCATCAGGTGGGGGGGAAGTGTGGTGAGACTTGGTGGGAGGCGGAGCAAGGGCTCCTTAATTACTGATCTCATGCAGGTGTGGGAGAGGGGGGACAGAGAGGAGCAGTGAAGAGACTCACAGAGGCAGAGGTGAGGTTGGGAGCAACAGTCACGGCAGCATGCACTCTGTCAGGAGGGTCTGGGGGAGGGTGTCGTTCGCAGTGATTTAGAGCTGCCGGCGATGAAGACAGGTAGTCAGGGGAGTTAGCCCCATAGACTAGGAGGGGAGGCTGAGTGCCTCCTGTAGCCAGACTTAGGGTTCACCTTAGAGAGTGCTGGGCTGCCACAGCTCCCTGTGTAACACTGACTCTGCTGCTTGCTGCTCCTGCTGCAGCACTGACTCTGCTGCTTGCTGCTCCTGCTGCAGCACTGACTCTGCTGCCCGCTGTGCTTGCTGCAACGCTGAATCCAGTCCTGTCTTCGCCGTCCAGCGAAGCCGTTGCCCCGGGGAGTTGGACGGCGACACAAACGCAGACCCCGGGGGAGGGTCTCGCCTGGAGGGCGAGTTAAGTAGCATTACACTTTACACCACACATGTCCATTTTATATTGTGTATGATTATTATTGTATGATTTTAATAGAGTGTGGGGGAAGTAGTGCTTGGGGGGGAGCGGCAAGCCGTGGGTGGGACATGTATGGTTTTCTTTGGTGTGTGTTATTGCAGTGCCTTAAGAGGGTGTAGCATGCCTTGTGCCTTATGCTAAAAGTTTAGCCTTGTGTAGTGATTCTTCAACTTAGCGTGCCGTGTTCCCAGGTGTGCCTTAAAGCAGACTAGTTCTGTGTGTAGTGGGTTTTCAATTTGTGTGCGGCGATTCAACTTAAAGGGAGCCTATGTGTTGCCCCCCGACTGTCATCCTTACCTTGCCGTGACTCCACTCCTTTTTATGAATTGCTGTTAATAAAGATTGTCTTTTTGTACGCCACTCTCTCCACCGTCTGTTTGTTCGAGGGTTCTGACATTCCTGGCATTTGTTGCCAAAGGTAAAACCCACTTATATTACATTATTATGCATAGGCTTAACTAATATATATTCATAGTAATGAATCAGAACTAAAATAAAGCCACATAGTCACGCAATATTTTATTTTTAATAATTTCAGTAACCTCCTTGGCCCCTTAAAAAATGGTTTGGTCCACACCACAGGTTCGAATTGAGCGCAAACGAAGTTAGCGCGAGCGAACTCCAGCAGGGAGTGAGGGAGATCAAGATGATGGCACCACACAAAAAACACAACTCTGGACACCCGAAAAGACTAGAGAGGGAGGCCAGGGCTAGGAGCAACAGAGCAGGGGCCTAGGACATCAACATTTTTTTACTAAGAAGGGTGAGAGTAAAGCTACCGAGGGCGCCTAGTTCATTCATTCATTCATTTATTGTCGGTAACGCGTACCTGACGGGGCGCAGGGGCTGTAGCTTACGTTAGCTGTCAATCATCGGCTGAGAGGCGGGCTACACTCTGGGCAAGTAGTGTAGATAACTGAACGTTACTCATGTGGAGGCTATCTACAGCGGACTGTGTGTTTCACACACATTACTGTCGGACAGTGCTCCAGTAAGCACCAAGCACCCGCTCAGTTACGAGGCTACATTGAATTGTATTATGACGCATTCAAGTTCTACTAGTAATTATGAGCATTAGGCGAAGAAGGTCAATAACATTATCATGATGTGTTCAAATGTGGTCTTGTAAAAATGTGTTAGCTATTGGTGGGACATTTGAAAATACAAAAAGTTAAATGTTCCAACAAGATTTGTTGTTGTTTTCACAGCGATATAAAATAAAATACACCATAATGGCTGACAATAACAAAAAGACAATTTAGAATTGTGGACAGTTTCTGACTTTTGGATGGTTTCAAATATTTTTTGTCTGACAAGGGTGACACTGACATTACTCAAAAGAGCTTGCCCTCCACATACAAGTGGAGTAAAGTGAAGCTGTCTGCCTAGAGCTATGGTAGCCTACTGAGTAAGCCCTGTCACAACCTGGCTCAAACAGTCGTGACAAAAAAGGGAAGCCACACAAAGTCTACCAATAATATGAATTTAATTAAACAAAACAGGTAAATAGTGGTGTGTAGGTCTGTATATCAGTGTGATGCTGTGTTGGAGCATATGAATGAATGGAGCAGTGTATGAAAGTGTAACACCAAATCCATACAACAGAGCTGTCAGGTGGCCCGCCAGGTGAGAGAGTGAGAGGAATGAGCCAAGGCCTGCTTTATGGCCTCCCACTGCAGCTTCCTCAGGTGTGCTGCATCTGTGATCAGACTCCACCTCCCAGGCTCCTACAACACAGAAAACAGCCTCCCAGGCCACAACCTAAGGCCCGCCTCGGAGGCCGTCACACTCCCCCCCCAGAAGACAGGGTTCCTACCCTGGACAACACACCCTTCCAAACTCGACTCTCGTCGCTTCTCCAGACCACCATTCCCAACCTCAGCAACCTTGGTACCTAGGAGCAATTTAAGAGGAAGAGAGAGAGATGCTGTAGAGGACAGTGCAGAGAACAAGGAAGACGACATTTTAGTAGTCGCGTTGCCAAATCTACAGAGGTGCACGGGACAAAGCGTCAGCCATGACATTATCTTTGCCCTTGATGTGCTGGATGTCCAGGTTGTATGGCTGCAGAAACAAAGCCCACCGCATGAGCCTCTGATTTGGGTTCTGCAGAGAGTTCAGAAAGGTTAGAGGGTTATGGTCAGTCAGTACTACAATCGGCATGCTAGAGTCAAGATAAACATGAAAATGTTGTAAGGCCAGGATTAATGCCAGTGCTTCTTTCTCTATCACTGAATAATTCAGCTGATAGGAATTGAACTTCTTAGAAAAGAAGCTAACCGGATGTTCAACACCTTGTTGGTCAGTTTGAAGGAGTACAGCTCCTGCTCCGATGTGACTTGCATCCACATGCAGCTTGAATAGCTTACCCAAGTGGGGAGCTATCAAGACAGGAGCAGAGCACAACAAAGCTTTAACATGACAAAAAGCTTGCTGACACGAGACTGACCAAACAAACTTTGCCTTCGCCTTCAACAAGTCTGTTAGAGGAGCCACTATAGTTGAAAAATTCCGGCAAAAACAACGATAATAACCGACCAACCCAAGGAACCTCATGAGTTCCTTTTTTGTAGTGGGAACAGGAAAATCATTAATAGCCAATACCTTGGCAAGAACAGGCCGCACATGACCCTGACCCACAACCTTACCAAGATACAGTAGGTCACAGTAGCTTTTGCAAATTCACATTTTGCCAAATTTACAGTCAAATTACCATCAGCGAGTCGCTCAAACAAAGCACCAATACGACTCAGATGATCTTCCCAAGTATTACTGTATATCACCACATCATCTAAATATACAGCGCAACCTTCAAGACCCTTAACCACCATGTTCATTAGCCGTTGAAACGTAGCTGGAGCATTACGCAAGCCAAAGCCCATGACTGTATATGAAAACAGACCAGATGGTGTTATGAAAGCAGATATTTCTTGAGCTCTTTTGGTTAACGGCACCTGCCAGTACCCTTTTAATAGATCGAACTTGCTCACAAACTTTGCAGCACCAACTTGGTCAATACAATCTTCCACACGAGGCAATGGATAGGAATCTGGCTTGGTCACAGCATTTACTTTCCGAAAATCTGTGCAACACCGTGGCGATTTATCAGATTTTTCAACAAGCAAACATGGTGAAGCCCAGCTGGAAGAAGAGTGTACAGCAATGTGGTTATCCAGCATGTATTTGACTTCCCCATCAATGATTTTCCGCTTTTCTTCAGACACTCTATAGAACCTCTGGCGAATTGGTTTTGCATCGCCCACGTCAATATCGTGTTCTATCAAAGTCGTTCTGGAAGGCGTGTCTCCAAATAAAGATGGGTAGCTCTTAATTAATTTTGCCAACTCAGTATGCTGTTCAAATGTCAAATGAGCCAACACCACATCTAAATTCTGAAGTGATTCAGAGTTCTTTAAACGGCCACGTAACAACGCATCATCAGGGACTGCCGTAGACGTTCCTTTTCCATGTCTAGTTTATCTTTTTTCCATTTGCAACAACAACAGTTCTTTTTGTTGTTCAAAGGTTAACATTGCTCTAGGAGACACCACAGACTCTTCACTACTGGCACTTGGACCCTCCATTTTAGTTGACAAAACACCAGTTTTTATTAAAGCATCCCTCAATGACTCTTTAATTTCCTTTTTTAACTGTTTTTGCACAACTTCCACCTTAAAATGCTCCGCAAGCTTCAAAAGTTGCTCCTTTGTATAACTAAGAGTTCATCAGATGGAGACTGAAGAAAACTAGTCACAGTAGCCATAGAAGGACAATAGTGATCTGAGGTGCACAGCAACCTAGAGCCCTCCCACTAACTACCTACTCAGAAACTTACTAAGCTCCACCCTAGTCTTCATGCAGTTACTTACAGTGGGTATTTATGCACTAAAAACCAATGGAACAAGAAAGGCAACTGTGCAAACAGCGACCCCCTCGAATCCATGGATGTGCCCCCGAGACCACTGCTCCAGCCGCTTTCACTGCAACACTACACAGATTTATGAACGGATCCCAAAGGAGAAATGTTCCTTCATCCTATCAGGGAAAGCTCCAAGACTACATATGCACCCCAAAAAATCCACTTTGATTCCACAATGGCCTCAACTTTCCAAAACTGTCTCCAGCCCCACACAAGACAGCACTAAAGCTCTCTCCCTAGCCTTTATGCCACTGACCAAAACAAGAACTACTCCAACACCGAAACGCAACAAACCAAACTCAGTCACCACCACTAGCAAAATGGTAGACTATGAGGCCTCCCAAGACTAGTTCTTACAGACTACAAACTCATGACATACAATCTTGATCCGAAACTTCTACAACAACAACTACTAGTGTAGATTAGTACTAGAGAAGACAAATAGTACTAGTTCTAAACTAAATGTACCTAAATCACTCAAACATGATTTACCAAACACCAAACAAAAGGACCGGACGAGCCCCCATTTTGTCACAACCTGGCTCAAACAGTCGTGACAAAAAAGGGAAGCCACACAAAGTCTACCAATAATATGAATTTAATTAAACAAAACAGGTAAATAGTGGTGTGTAGGTCTGTATATCAGTGTGCATGCTGTGTTGGAGCATGGACACCGAGTTTTTTTTTAAATTATTATTTTTGGATATCTACGGAAGCCCTAAACGGCCATACATACATACATTTTATTCCACCCGTTTTCCCGTGATAACGAGATCATTTTCCTCCGTTTTCCCGTGATAACGAGATAATTAATTCGAGATCTCGAGAAAACAAAACGATAGTCTACTGTATCAAATCATTGCAGGAAACTCATTTTGTGAAGCAATGTCAGGGGAGCAGGAGAATATCGATCACCGCATCACGTATCTCTTCAATCAAGGCCTGACACAGGCTGAAATAGCTTTATGCCTTGCTATAGATAATGTCCATATTAGTTTGCGCCATCTGAGAAGACGGCTAGCAAGGCTTCAGCTTTATCGGAGGCGCAATCTAACTGAGCCTGATGTCGTCATTGACTACATAGTTGACCAGCTACGAGGCCCCGGACGTCTCCATGGATACCGGATGATGACTGAGAGATGCAGAGCAGCAGGATTGCGGGTCACTAGAAACCTAGTGTATGCAGTGCAATCCGTTTTAGACTCGGAAGGTATACGAGAGAGAAGAGCTAGGAGACTCAGAAGAAGGCATTACAGTGTTCCGGGACCAAATTACATTTGGCACATGGACTCCTACGATAAACTCACACCCTTTGGTATCGGAGTTAATGGATGCATTGATGGTTTCTCACGTCATATCATCTGGATGCAAGCGAACATCACAAACAGTAAACCTGAGGTTGTTGCAGCTTATTTCATCGGTGCTGTCAGTGAGCGGGGGGGCTGCCCAAAAATAATGAGATCGGATCTCGGTACTGAGAATGTGCATGTGAACAGATTCCAGTGTTTTCTGCGTGAGGATGAAAATGGCACAGTTCATGGACCTTGTGTCCTTCAAGGAAGAAGTACTGCCAATCAAAGAATTGAAAGCTGGTGGGGAAACTATCGGAGACAGAATGCAGAATACTGGAGAGACTTGTTCCAGGAGTTCCAGTCAGTGGGCGACTTTAATGGGGATATGGTCGACAAGGGACTCATTCAGTTCTGTTTTCTTGGCGTCATTCAGGTAACATCTCTTTCTCTCACTGACTGACTCATTCACACCAGTCTCGGACTGGTAATCTGTGATTACCAGTCCGGCGAGCGGCTCCACCGGGGTTTATTCCGACCTGGAGTCCTGGAGTGTGCGGGGCAGCGCGGGGCAGGCTGGGGTTCAACTTTGTGGCTTAATGCCGCATCCTACGGGTACAGTGCGGGGACGTTTAAGCCTTTTATTCTTTCTCTTGTCTTCACCTGAGCGCGTTTGCGTCCAAACTGCTGGTCCCTGCGTAAAAAGGCGAAAACCGGATTAAATACGTGCGTAAAGTGAAACTTTACGCGTTCAGCGCTCGCTCGCGTCCCGGAGCTCCGATCCCGCCCGGCGGCCGGCGGCCCACGTTCAAGCAGAGCGGCCCAAATGCCCTTCATGGACTTTTAAGATTGTCCTTGCAAGAAAATCGCAATCTCTCATTTAATTATATACTCCTTCAATGTGGGCATGCGGCATGCACATGCGCAAACTGCGCCGTGGCGCAGACAGCAGGCCGCGTCCGCTTTCACTACAACTTGATCATTGCTATTGTGGTAACAGCACATTAATAATGGACTTATCTTGGACTTTATGGTTTCTAGTGAGTGTTGTGTGCCATCATGCGTGTGTGAGTTTGCTTCTGTGTGTGCATGCGCGCCCCTTCGCGTGAGAGCGTGCCCGTTACATTTTACCCTCACACACGCATGATTACCGTGACATTTTTTTCATCATGAACACCCCCCCCCCCCCCCCCCGGTTGAGAGGAAAAATGCCAGGGCCTATTTCTGTTCACACACACAATGCATGTCAATATGCAAAACAGTAAAATTGCTTGAAATTATGAATGTAACAGAGTTGCCGGTAATTAACATTATTAGCATTTATTAAATGGTACTGGCAGGCTGGCATCTCCATTTGAACAACATATTTGAATTTGTGTTTTATTTTACAGGAGGAGTTGGACACTGTGGTGAGAATGGGGAACACCCATCGGATCCGGCCAGGTGGAAATGGTCGTGACTTGTATCATGGAAAACCTTTCCTCATGTATCACGCACCAGAGCTTTACCTGGCACAGGACTACCTCCATCCAGTGGACTATGAAAGACTGGACATCATTCTAGAAGAGGATGTTTGCCTTTGGAAAACTGACATTACCTGTGATTCAGACCTTTATGAGCTCTGTGTATTGACAATGGAAGAGCATAATCTTGAGCCAGGTCATAATGCTGTTGAAGCTACCAGACTGTATAGACTGCTGAGGCCCTTGATAAGAGCACTCCTGTCAGAGCCAGATGATTAGTCAGATCCAAGGATGGAAGGGCAGAGAAATGTCTTGTCACCTCTGAGCACCTCTGAGTGGAAAAAGTATTCAGTCTCATAAGTAAAAGTACCAATACAGCAATGTAAAAATACTTTACTACTTCATTAAAAGTACATATTACATTATCAGCTTGGTGTAGTTAAAGTATTGCAGTAGAAGCAGTGGTTTGGTTTGAAATTGTGTTTTGTAAAATTGAAACTGCCATGTTGTCTTGGATGAACATTTGGAATAATATATTGAGTTTGGTGATGTTGGCAGGTCACACTCCAGGAAATCACTTCATGTAAAAGAATGCCCTTACAAAGCAGACTATGAACAGAAACGTATCAAAATGAGATTATTCATGTAAATACCCTGAAAATCAAAACTGACTGTATTTCAAACTCAGTAATTGTTTGAAATGTTTTGAGTTTTGAAACTAAACAAGAACAAATATAAAATACATTAAAGGTGTGCACTATAACTAGCCTCTTTGGTCCACTTAGTTTTACATGACCAGCACCGGAAATCAGTATTCTCTCACCAATTATGATTTGACTGTGAAACTGTGAAAAAGATTATCATATTTAAATTTGAAAATCAGTTTAATGCAAAACATTTGAATACAAAAATAAAATTCAAAAATATTTCCTCAGTGTGATTTTTTTTTCATTTCACAACATCACAACATCTCATTACACCACAAAAACTCAGTCTTCCCAGAATATATCGCTTTTCTATTTTCTCATCAAAAATAGTAATTAGTAATAAGATTTTTTGACAAGAAATAAGACAATTATTCTTGGTAATATTTTGAGCTTTTGCAGTGCACATGAAGCAAAGCCTGTTGTATGGGAAGCATGGGATACATTTAAGAATGACGTAATGCAACAGTCATGAAACTGTAATTCTCTAACAGTACCTCTAAATTCAACAGTTTAAAACAACAAAAAGGACCAGCATGTGCATTAAAACATGAATGCATCACTTTGCTTCAGATTTTGCTATCTGGTACATTATAGGTTCAGCCAAAAAATAACTCCTTACTTACTTCTTATAAGCCTGTTGTATGGGAAGCATGAAAATACATTTAAGAATGACATAATGCAACAGTCATGAAACTGTAATTCTCTAACAGTACCTCTAAATTCAACAGTTTAAAACAACATTGCTGGCTTTTGGTTTCAGCCACTGTTCCACCTTTGTGTCTTCACTTCACATACGATGTTTAGTGCATATCCATCACCCATATTCCACTTTGCAACACAGACAGAAACTCTGACCTGAATTCTGAATAAGTGCTATAGTTACATGCAAGTTCCAGTCCACAAGTGCAGGTGTGGGCCACGGGCCTTCTGGAGAACTCAGACATGTCGGTGAATGTAACCTTGATGGTTTTTGACAGAAAAAGGTCAGACCCTGTGCAGAACCTAAGAAACTGTCCAATCTCTCTCTGATCAATTTCTCTGACAAATCTCAGAAGATGAAGAGAGGTTGTCCTCTCTGCTGGTGACATTGAGTTTGGAAACTGAATGTATTTTGTGATACTTCTTGCCTTTGGTTGAAGATTAGCAAGTATCTTGTCCAGCACTCCACCACTCAAAGACTCTCGAATAATTTCCAGGACTGGCTTCCAGCACTTTATTATAAATGATGGCTGTTGTACCAACTCCTTGTGTGCGATTTCTTCCAACAATATTGGTAAATTTTGTTCTGTTGGTACAATGGTGCAGTTGTGACTGCTCAGAATGGTGAGAAGCTCTTCCATATCAGCTCCCTTGAAATCAGTCAAAGCCTCTGTAAGTGCATCCTTCTCAGTGGGGCTGATATAGTTGAAAAATACCTCCATAAGGCTGCAGTCTTTTGAAGGTATGGAAAGGGCTTCATTAAGAAATGGTCGAGCCAGCTGAACTGGTATGTATTCAAATCTCTGCCATCCAAAGGCCAGAATACGGGCAACAGCTTTCCACTCCCTTTCTTGAAAGGTATGATGCAATGTGGGAATCTTGTATGTGGTTCCAGAGGTTCTTGATGCATAGAAATTGCTCCAGAAATCAGTGAGACAGTCCATAACAAGCCCACTTCCAACTCCATTCTCCAACTCACCATTTTCCAGCACACGCTTAAATCCAATATTGGCATCTAGTATATTCTCATCTGAAAATGCCTCAATCATGTCAGAAAGACAATGCACTGTGCGAATAATAATGGTCTGTTTCTCAACTATGTTCTCTGGATTCTCATAGAAATTTACAGATGAGCTGGTTGTTGAGGTGTGATTTGAACTTGCTTCCTGATTTATGACTTCAAGTGGTGCTGACTGGCTATCGACAAAGTTGTCACATTCACTGTTTGTGGGCACAAGGTTGGAACTTTGTACTTCAGTCATGGGTTCAGGATTCTCAGGATTTCTATCACTTGCTGGATTATTCTGCAATCTCTGGAAGGCAGGGTTGGAATCCACTTGAATTTCAATGACATTATCTGATGCCTGCTGCTCAGAAGCATGGAGAGGCTGATAAATCAGTGTGTCACAGAGAACATCCAAGGAAATGTTTCCATCGTCATCAAGGAAAATAACTTCATTATCAGGAGATAGCCTACATATCTGGGCCATAGATGGTTTAGATGTCGGAGAAGTTGGGGTAGAATTACAAATCAAAGTTGATGGTACACCTGCATGCATGAAAGGGCTGGAGCTAGACAAAGGTCCGTCGGAGGACAGAGAGCTCCAAGAGCACTCAGGTGACATGGTATGAGAGGAAGATTTGGGGGAAAGATCTGGTGAGGTGGGAGCCTCTGCTGCCTGGGATCTCTCTGGTGACTTGGCTTGTGCTGATGAGTCACTTAAATCTGAATCATCACTTTGTCTTTTCTTTGAGCAAATGTACAACCTGAGTATTTTATGATGAGTTGTATCGTACAACGCCCCAACTGTGAGTGTGCAATCTAAGGGCTCCTCTGAGCCCATAACACAAAGTGTGAAGTCAAAGTCCTCAACTCTTCCTTTTGAAGATTTCCCCTTGGGAAAGAATATTTTCTTCCCATCTCCAAGAATTTTGTTCAAAGTGTCATCTTTCCTGGCAATGATCTCTCTTGTGCCCCCACCAGTTGGTCGTCTAACCTGCCTGAAATAACCATCTTGATAATTCATCCAACCCAGTTCTAGTTTTCTTGTTTTTCGTACAGCATTCTTGTTTCCCAAACCAAGTCCAGAGCAAGTAGGATTTGATGAGCTTGCTGTTGCTTGGCCAGAGCTTGGAAGTTTCATTTTAGCTCGTATGCGTTCTATAAGTTTCTTTTTCTTATCTGCATTGCTCCCAGCTTCTGCTGAGGCTGAGCCTGTCCAATTTTTGGCAAACACACGGTCTCCAAAATGAGGAATGTACTTTGACAGGGTTTCCTCATCCATCATTCTGACAACATCTTGGTCGACCTGCCAGGGTCAAAACAAAACAAAACAACAACAACAAAAAACTCATTAGTATCAACATTAATATGAGATTAAGACAGGTGATCCTCAACCTAAAAATGGTTAGGTTACTGTCTTTAAGGAATAGTTCACTTTAAAACTCACTTTATGGCATGGTTTAGGCTCCATGTCAGTCAAAAGCCAACTAAAATGTTTCAATCTACATAATATTCACAGAGTTACAATATCATTGTCTTCACCAATTCAATGTCTGAACACCATAGAAAGGGGTTGCTTATGGCCATAAAGTGAGTTTTTAAGTGAACTATTCCTTTAATGTAGACCAATAAGGGGTATTTTCACAACCCATTGGCAAGATTCATATTCTTAGGGTATGTGTTTTCAGAAGGATTTTCTAAACTGTTTTGTTGGGGTACAGTATTTTCCAATTATAAGAATTTCCAATTAGAACATGTCACATTTAAATAGCAGTTTCATCACTTATATCTAAGGATAAGCAAACTATAATGAGAAATACACTGGGGCAATGTGAGCTGTCAGCGGTTAGCAGGATTTAGCTTAGGCTATGTGAGAAAAAGAACACAAAACAGAAATATGTCTTTCTCTTTCTATAGCGACAGCATCCTTATTGATGTAGGACATGCAATATTTACATGTTTCCTTTTTTTCTTTAATTAACTGCAAAAATGTACAAAGCTTAAGGACTTTTGGCTGTCTTGTAGATAACCATTGAACAGTGAAAAAGAAATTAGCTCACTGCACATAACACAACAACACACCCAATTTACCAGGACAGCAAATATTCTCTTATCAAAGCAGGTAATTTCTCCTTTATCATCAGTCTTACTCATTTTACACCTTAACCAGGTAAGTAAAAACGTTTCTCATCTATTAATATTTGTCTTACAGAAGCATCAGGTAAGTAGATGGTCTTTTAATAACAAAATCATCATCAACATCATATTTAACTAGACGTCTGAGGCATTCATTGGTCCCATGTCATGATAGCTTGTTGGGAAGTGTTGTTGTGTTGTGTTATTTACCTTGTCCTGTGACATTTTCTCAAGGTTTGCATCAGGTACCCCTCTTTGCCTCAGGGCAGCAAGGAACGAATCATCCATTT
Source organism: Planiliza haematocheilus (assembly GCA_005024645.1). Classification (NCBI taxonomy): domain Eukaryota; kingdom Metazoa; phylum Chordata; class Actinopteri; order Mugiliformes; family Mugilidae; genus Planiliza; species Planiliza haematocheilus. The sequence continues at coordinate 2,123,363 of SRSE01000383.1, read as the reverse complement.
TGGCACAGCTGAATGAATGACAGAAGTGTTAGCACTGGGAGGCTCAGAAAAAATATATATATTACCAGAGATGTATAAAGTACTGGAGTAGAGTAGTGGAGTAGAAGTACCAGTACCATCTAATCAAAATTACTTGAGTAAAAGTTAAAAGTAACCTTTAAGCGCCTTACTTGAGTAGAAGTACAAAAGTATTCAAAATGTTTTGTACTTAAGTATAGCAAGTAGAAGTATTGCAAACTATGCTACTTGAGTACTTAAAGTAAAAGTACAAGTATAAGTAAAAGTACTGTATACATCAAAGAAAGCAGTCAACAGTTTGAATACCATTTGGTTTATTATTACTAAAACAGAGCTCTTTGTAAAACAAGTATCTGATGTTTATGAACAGTAAATATACACAAGAAGAGCATGTTTAACACTTTAAATCAGCCAAATCCCTCTTTGTGCTTCAGGTATGATGCATTAAACTAAAAAACAACGTTGTAAATTATTTTGCACTTCCTTTGTTTGGCAGCATCATCAATCTTTGTGAGAGTTACTCAGGACATTATTTTTGCAATGATAGCCAGTGTTGGGCACGTTACTTTAAAAAAGTAATTATCCATAGTTACTAGTTACTTCTCCAACAAAGTACACACGGCCGCTCGCGACTTTTTACGGTTTTTAATCGGTTTGGGGAAATTTTTTTCACAATTTGGGATGCATGTCACTTAGTCAGTCATATATGAAATAAACAGATTATCAATATCTCTCAAAGATTTATTAAGCTAAATATCTATGAATGTACTGTAATTTTGCGCATTTTTTTTCTTGTAGTTCCGGACAGTTCCGGCTCATTTTCGCCCCTGTTAATTACAGTTTAATTATCTGACTGCTGTTCTCTCAGTTCAGTCTGGCGTTTTCTTTTTTGTGTTTCCACTTGGGTACTGGCGTTTCATTTTGTATTTCCGTTTGACTCCAACGCGCGTAAAAGAGGGGCGGAGGTAGAGCAGACACAGACAGTGTGGAGCGTGGAGCGCAGCCAATCAGAAAATCTCATTCCAGCCAGACAGTGCTGTGCAGCTTGCGCTGGTGTGAACGCAGTAATGCACGTTATTTTCTGATGAAGGGAGGGGCGGAGAGGCGGCCCCTTTGATCGGCGGGTTACGCGGGGCTCTACGCAACCTGCGTAGTGTGCGGGAGAACCGGCTCTGGCCAAGTAACGAGTAACGAAAGCAGCACATGAAAAATATATCGGAGTAATATATCGGAGTAAAAGTATTAAATGAATCAGAAAAATGTAGTGCAGTAAAAGTACAAGTATGAGAAAAAAATATTACTCCAAAAAAGTACAGATACTGCATTTTAGTACTTAAGTACAGAATTCGTTACTCCTACTTCGTTACTATACATCTCTGTATATTACTTTTCGTGGAGCTTATTTTCTAACATAACCTAACGTTACGTTAACTAAATGGGAGCGTATAGCTAGCAAGCTCATGTAACATTAGGTATTGATAGACAATTGAGAAGCTACACGTGGGTGACTTACGGGAAGGTTATTCCTCTCCAGTTTCTCCTGAAGAGGAGCAGACGCAGACACACTGCACGCAAATGAATCACCTCATTAGCGCGAGAAAACGGAGAAAGATTATCTCGTTATCACGAGAAAACGGAGAAAGATTATCTCGTTATCACGAGAAAACGGAGGAAAATTATCTCGTTATCACGGGAAAACGGGTGGAATAAAATGTATGTATGTATGGCCGTTTAGGGCTTCCGTAGATATCAGTGCTTGATCGTTAATAAATACAATAAAATACCCACTACCTATTTGTGGAGTGGTTAATTGAAGATACATGCAATCAGAGGTGTAATAATGTGTTGCAAATCAGAGAAATGGGAATAATGTACATAATAATACTCTAACTCATTGTTGAGTTATTATTATACACCAGGCATCAACAGAATAACAAAGAAAAAACATCATAATGCACAGTTGTAAAAAAAGTGGCAATGAATGGGGTAAAGGGGCCCACGCCGATATTCTTTCAGGGGGCCCAGAATTCCTAGCAACACCCCTTCCTATGGAGATGTAGTAACACCCCGTACTGGTCTCGTGGCTTTGTGTTTTTCAGGCGGGCGTCTCCCGGATGGTCGTTGTGGCCGGCGGCCGAGGCACCGACGACTGGCCCCAGCGGTAGGCCTCCGCCACCCCCCTCAGAGACGCCGTGGCACCCGGCTTGGCTGGACTACGTATATCGTCCTCTGGCAGTGGACTGCTTTTATCTTTTGTTTTAAAACCTTTTAAGGTTTTAACCTCGCATTTTATTTTGTTTTAAAGAATATTTTAATAAACCTTTTTTAGTACACCGGCATCCAGCGTTTCCCCGCCTTCCTTTCCCTCCTCGGTCGCTCTCCCCCGATACTCACTATTACCTGCGTTTTCCCCCTTTCAATAACTTTTTCATTCATCATATTGGTTTAATTTTTTCTCTCATTTTCCACCCCACCTCCCTTACATATGTCCCAGTTCTAAAGACGCTGCAAAGATTGTTAAATAGGGGTGATGTTATTGACAAAGTTTTAGAAGAAGCCAATACAGAATCATTACCTGGTCATTACAAGACCACATTTGATGGATCATATTTCAAAGAGAACCCACTTCTGTCTGGGGAAGATCAGACAATTTCTTTAGGTCTGTATATTGATGATTTTGAAGTCTGTAACCCTTTAGGCACCTCAAGAAAAAAACATAAATTGTGCGCAATATACTGGGTAATAGCAAATTTACCTGTTAAATACAGATCGTCATTGTCTATGTTGCTCTCTTGTGTAAAAGTGTTGATGTTAAAACATTTGGATATGACAGGATTGTAGAGCCACTTTTGAGAGATCTCCAACTGCTTGAAAACCAAGGGATTTACATTAGCAGGTTGGGAACCAGTGTTAGGGGCACTGTGTTGTATGTATCATCTGATAATTTGGGAGCACACTCATTCGCTGGTTTTCAGGAGTCCTTTAATGTTGACAAGTTTTGTCATTTTTGTTTAGCCAGTTGTAGTGATATTCAGAGTTATACTGTACAAAGTAAATCATTTTTATTGAGAACCAAAGAGTCCTACAATGAGAATATTTCCAGTCTGAGGGAGAATGAGCACTTGAAAAGGGCTGACGGAGTGAAAAGAGAGTCTGTATTGAACAAATTATCTTACTTTCATTGTATAACAGGTTTTCCTCCTGACTTTTTACATGACCTTCTAGAAGGTATTGTTCCTTTTGAGCTCGGTTTGTTTGAAAAAATTCATTAGACAGAAGTACCATACTACCTGCACATGCCCAGCCTGTTTAAACCAACAGTGGAAGTAAAAGGAGTATCAAATGTTTCCCTGGATATTGTGGCCTCCTCTGTCAAGCAAGCGATTGAGAAGGAATGTAGAACTCTGAGCAGTGTATCTCTGGCCGCAACTGCATATGTGGAACAAGATACACCAAGGGAATGTTCATGTCAGTTGGAAGCACAAGTGGACTTCCTGTTTTTTGTAAGATTGTCCATTTGTTGCTTGTATGCAACAAGCTATTCTTTCTTCTTGAACCTTTCTCAGCTTGGTATTTGGAGCACCTCAGATGTTACGAAGTCTGCAAGGGAGACCCTACTCAACTGATGGTAGCTGAACCTGAAGACCTGAACCACTACATTCCATTGTCAGCATACACTGTGCAAGGCTGCCTCGTGGTTTCACCGAAGACATTTCTTGTATATTAAGGTATTATATAATATGTACAAGGCACTTCAAACACCTGATCATAATATGAATACTATTGTTAATATGACCACACTCAGTCTGATTGTGAAATTATGTAACTTCTGTGGATTATTTTCTTTCAATTTTGAGACAGTTTCATCATGCTGCTGCGCGTCATCTTGAGCGAAAAGGACATTAGAAGGGTTACCATTGACAACTTGCCTGAGACTGTTGATGACTTCTGCTCAACCCTGAAGACCAACCTGGGACTGGAGGGGGACCTTGTGATTCAGTATCAAGATCCCGAATTTGATCATGAACTGTGCAATTTAAGTAGCATGTCAGAGCTTCCTAGAGATAAAGCAACTTTAAAAGTGCACAAGTCTTCTGAATCGTACACAGACTCAACTCTAGACACAGCAAGCCTGTCATCATCTTCCCTCGAAGAGAGCCCCAGTGGTACCCGAACTCGTCAGTTGCCTCAACCATTTGTCATTCCTGCCTTTTCTTTTGATGTTCAGTTGAAACTGAAGCAAGGAAATGAAGCCTTCCATAGAGATGGGACCCTACTTGATATTTCAAAAGACATGAAATCGGACATCTTGGACAAGTTGGCAGAAACCATATATGCTCACAATCCCTACCCATCACGTGATGAGTATGATCACGTGGCCCAAGCTCTCATCAACAAGCATCCGTGTCTGAAGGATCCAGGGTCTGTCAGAGGGTGGTATTGCTGGAAGTTCAGTTTAAAGTTCAAAATGGGCAACTTCCGGCAGAAGATGCGAGTGGCTGGATGCCCCGAGCTCAGAGTCAATGCACGTACCTCTGGATCAACAAGTTTAAAAAGGCTAAAGAGGGCCAGAAAGTCGGAAGTGAACTTCCTGCCAGATTTTCCAGAAGGGAGAGCCCAAAGTGACCTTGAGATGGATAGATCTGCCATGGTCAGTGAGAGGAAGAAAAGAAAGGTTGACTGGAAGCAAATTGGTGAAATGATGAGTAACACATTCCCTTTACGGAGGAAAGAGATTGTTGAAGATGAACCCCTTGTGGCACAAGTCAAAGAGAGGTGGCCAGCCTTGTTCTCTGAACGGCAGGTAAAGTATTTTTGAGTGGTTTTCTCAAATTCAATTTTGCTTTTACAGGGATAGTTTCAATTATTTGAAGTATGATTGTATGAAATAATGTATTTATCCATAGTCAGTGTATTGCATACAATACTGCAGAACTGCTGATGTCAGAAGCGAGGCAATGTACACTTATTTTCACCTTTTACCTTTGTGTGACTTGTGTGTTTTCCCATCAGAAAAAGCTGTGCTGGCAAGGTGAAATGTTTTTCTTTATTTTTTTTATGATGCCCCTTTTAAACACCTTTTGTTGCTGGTACTTAAGGTTTAATTTCTTTATTGCAGTGGTCAACAATAAGTTAAAATGGCTTGTAGGGCCTGCATAGTGATACCAACTAAAATATAGGAAATAAACATGTGCTTTCTGTAGGTGTTAGACAAATATATGCACTCCATTCCTTCACAAAAATGGTTGAAAGGATCTTAGATAAATTGATTCATATTTGACACCAGGTTTGGTCTAAATCAGCAAATGGATTTTTTTTTTTTTCCTGTGGCCCTGTATTCGGGTGATGATTGGCATTAACGTGTCTGAAATGGTAACCCTGTTTCTGTTCTTATAGACACATACATTACTGATAGAAAAATTAAAGATGGTAAGATATTTTTGCTTTCTTTGAAATCTTGTGTAGGCCACAGATGATGAGGACACGTTCACAAAGGGGATGAAAGTTGGTGTTGTGATGGTGAAGGACGGACAAGACATTATTGACACATCAGTGGTCCTTGAGGAAGCAGTGATCCTGTTTGATCTAAAGGACATACCACGTGCCATTGCCTTGCTGATGGGTCTACTTTTTTGTCTCAACATAGACTATCCAAAGGAACTAAGGTACACATTTGAAGTGATTCAGAAAGTCATGATGAACATCGGTGGAGGACAGTGTTCCTCGCTTGTGCATGGTTTAAGAAACAGACTCCTGCGGAAAACCATGTGAGATTGTGCTCAGATGACTCATCTCATGCCTGAGTGTTAAAACATTCTGGTATTCAGGTCAAGTTCTCATTTTGTTGTCTTTTATAGTATTTTCAAATGCTCATTTTTCTGTTTTGTACACTTCAAATTTGCGTTTTTTGCGAAGTGTTGTCTTTGTATTCAAGACACATGTAAAGACATTCAGCGTGTGCACCAATAAATGTTCAACTGGTTGCATGTTAGTTGTTGTCATATTTTCTCTTTGAAACAATCTTGCTATAGCTGTTAATTACAGGTTACTATAATTATTTTGTTAAATCACTTTTATTTAAATTTGATTAGGTTTTTCTAAGCATGACTTTGAATATTATGTTAAATGGCCAGTCATAAATGGAGTTGGAAGTTTGAACAACTGGAAATGGAGTTGAATAATGGTAAATGGCCTTGCTTTTATATAGCGCTTTTCTACCTATTGGTACTGAAAGCGCTTTTACAGTCAGAGACACATCTACCCATTCACTCACACAAGCACGCACACATTCACACGCCAGTGCCACGCACTGGGAGCAACTGGGGGTTCAGTGTCTTGCTCAAGGACACTTCGACATGTGGCACATTCCGGGGGATCGAACCGCTAACCCTCTGGTTCGTGGACAACCCGCTCTACCTACTGAGCCACAGTCGCCCATAATGTACTAATGTATCTATTGTACTGAGAAGTTATTACAACAGGCTACATTAGTTATGTTGAAATGGATGTTTAAGTTCAAAGGAATCTTGAAAAAGTTCAATAGATTAATTAATTTAATTCAAATGACCTGCCACTTTAAATTAAGCTAAAATAGAGTTGCAAATTCAAATAACAACCCTAAGCAGTTCAATCAATTAATACATCCAAGTCAACTTAACTGACCATTTTAATTATGTTGAAATAGATTTACAAGTTCAGACAACTACCCTAAGTAGTTCAATCAATTAACAAATCCAAGTCAACTTAACTGAAACAAAAGGTTTACACAACTGACCATTTTAAGTGAACTGAAATAGATTTGCAAGTTCAAACAACTACCCGAAAGAGTTAAATCAATTATTAAATCTAAATCAATCAAACTAACGCAGATGTTTACACAACAAGGAATATTTAATCAAGATGACAATTTTTTTTTTCCACTTAACTTAGAATTTTAATGCAGCCCTTTCACTCTTTTTAACAACATGTTCGATTTTACAGTGTTAGGCTTCTAGACTTTGTCCATATGTAGTATGAGACTTATAGTATAGTGCAGGGGTATTCAAGTAAAAATCGAGGAGGTCCAGTTAAAATAAATATCCTCAACCCGAGGTCCGGAACATCATATGTCTATTTGCGGTATGACTGATACCTGAATAAATGAACAGACAAAGGAAAAAAAAACACAATACAGGTTAAAATAATTTCAAAGAGATTTATTGAAACACTGGCTTACATTATGTGGCTGCAGTTTAAATAAAAATGACTAAATTATGTATTCAAAAACAAAAAGTGCTTAAGAAAAAAATAGCAGCTTCAGTTTCCTTTTTACTGAACAATGTCAATATTCTCCCCAAACATTCTCAAAACATCTTAACTGTTTCTCTTACATATCATCCACCCCCCACCCCCCACCCCTCCCCCCTTTTTTCAGTGTGAGAATTGAGCTTTAGCTTGCCCTGCCAACATTTTAAATCTGGGCCTGAGCGTGGTCAGCTTCAGTTTACTTTTAACTGAACAATGTCAATATTCTCCTCAACAAAACATTCTCAAAACATCTTAACTGTGTCTGTTACAGAGGATCTTCCTTCCCCCTCTTCCCCAGTTTTTTTCAGTGGGAGAATTGAGCTTTAGCTTGCCCTGCCAACATTTTAGATCTGGGCGTGAACATGGTCAGCTTCAGTTTCCTTTTAACTTAACAATGTCAATATTCTCCTCAACAAAACATTCTCAAAACATCTTAACTGTTTCTCTTACAGATGACCCCCCCTTCCCCAGTTTTTTTCAGTGTGAGAATTGAGCTTTAGCTTGCCCTGCCAATATTTTAAATCTGGGCGTGAACGTGGTCAATGCCATTCTCATGCACATGTGCAGATGCTCATCAGTGAGCTTGGAACGATATTTTGTTTTTATTATGTTCATTGTAGAGAACGCTGCCTCACAGCTGTATGTGGAGCCGAACATGGTCAAGACAAACAGGGCCACTTTCTTCAGGTCTGGGAAAGCTGTCTCAGATACCATCTGGAGACAGAAGGTGGTCGATTCAGTTCTTCCAAACTGCTCTTTCAGGGCCACATCTGCCTGGAGGTCAACCATTTGCATCTGGAGGGGCAGCATTTGCCCACTTGAAGTGATGTGTGACATCATTTGAGAATGCTCTCACATCAGTGATGAGAAATGGATTCTGTATGAACAGGGTGAGCTGCTCTCCAATGCTGAAGCCATCAAAACGTTTGCTGAAGTTTTCAATCAACTTGTCAACAAAGTCAACAAAAGAGGAGACATCTCTATGCCCCTGTACCTGTTCTTTCACTTTGGGGAAGTGTGTGTAGTCTCCTTGCAGATCTTCTTTGAACACCTCAAGTTTTCGCTGAAATGAGCGGACACTGGTCATCAGCTCACAAATGGAATTGTTCTTTCCCTGCAGCTGCAAATTAAGCTCATTCAGATGTGACATGATATCAGCTAAAAAAGCTACGATATCCATGTTTTTCTCGTCATTTAGAAAGACAGTAAAGTTGGATGCTTTCTGACTTTCCAGCTCTTCCAAGAAAGCTACTACCTCACGCCTAATTGACCAAAAGCGCTCTAGCACCCTGCCTTTGCTGAGCCATCTCACGTTGTTGTGGAGCAGAAGATCATTAGAGTTTGCATCAACCTCTCTGAGGAATTCCCTGAGCATACGATGCTGACAAGAAGAAGATGCCCTGAGAAAGTTTATGATTTTCATCATAGTCTTCATCACCTCAGCATACTCATCTGACAGGGTGGAGCAAAGGACAGTCTGATGAATAATGCAGTGGTAAGAGATCAGCTCAGCATTGTCGTTTTTCATTCTTGCCACAGCCCCCTTTTCTCTCCCCATCATGGCAGGGGCTCCATCAGTAGTTATGGATACCACTTGTTTTGGCTCTATTCCTCTCTTTAATAACATTTCCTTAATTGCCAGGTAGATGTCTTCTCCTCTGGTAGTAGTCAGTAGTGAAGTCACGCCCAAGAGGTCTTCACAGAACTCATTTTTATCCCTGTTTAAGAATCTTATATAAACCAATAGCTGAGCATTGTCCGACACATCAGTCGATTCATCAACAGCCAAGCCTACACATGGTGCCTTACATATGGCTTCTTCCAGCTGGGACAGTACATCCTGAGCTAGTATTTCACTTCTTCTTGTGGATGTGTTTCCTGACAGAGGTATTTGCTTTATTTTGTCACAGAGCTCATCTTTTTGTTTACCATCAAGTAACGCTTCTGTTATTTCAGTCATGCACTCTTTGACAACACTGGCATCTGTAAAAGGCTTTTTGTGTTTGCCTAAGACCCAAGCAACTCGGAGGGAACATTCATGAGCACGTTGTTGTGCGCTGAAAGAACGGCTTAATAGCCTGGTGGACTGATCATATTGGGCAATGAGACTACGAATTTTCTGTGACCGAAGTTCAGACTTCGGTGGGTATGATTGTTCAAATGCTTTGTGCTTAGTCTCATAGTGACGCTTGACGTTGGCACTTTTAATAAGTGCCACTGTTTCGGAGCATATGAGACACACTGGTTTCGTGCTAGTCGCCGGAAGAATGAACATGTACGCGTCAGTCCATTCCGGATTGAAAGCTCGATTTTCGGCGTCTACTTTTCTCTTCTTTGACAGCGCCATAGTGCTTACATCTCTAATGACTAACTTACGCCCTCTCTTCCAGTATCATCTCCCTGTATTTAATCCACTTCGATCTCTTGTCGTTCGCCTTTCACCTTCACTTCCTGACTGTCTGTATTCTTACACGACCCAGCACAACTAAGCCTCGCTCTGAATTCAAGCTGGCGATTTCATTGGCTAGTTAGAATCACATGGGTAGTATGACTCGCACACGATTGGGTGGTACCTTCCAGTGCTTGCTTAGTGCATTGCTCAGACAGGCGAAAGTAATGTTACGGCATGAAATAGATTCGCCTGTCAAAATTAAAAATATTTTTGCAATTAATCCCAGGTCCAGATGATATGACGATCCGGTCCGCATCCGGACCCAGGTCCGCGGGTTGGGAACCCCGGGTATAGTGGGACATTCCACAGAATTGTTAATCTGTCTTTTTGGCTCAGGTGACATCCTCAACATCCGGGAGGTCCAATAGTATGGGTCTGTCCAGCATCTGGACATGGTACATTTATGGCTAAGGTGTAAAAGATGATCTGTTAGCAGAATTCTTCTGCAAAACAACTCCATAAATTTAAATTCCAGAGAGGGGGAGAATTGAGAGGACGACTGGTTCCCCTACAGCGGAATGACCTTCTTGGTGTTATCGCTTCATGCAACGCAACGCCTCTCTATCAGAGCATGGACAAACAACTCCCAGCAGACCTCCAAGCAAAGGTCCACAGTTGCTGTGAGTTTCTTGAAAAGCAAGTAATTGAGCACAACGTGACACCGGATTATTTTATTAACATGGACGAGGTCCCCCTCATGTTTGACACCCATGGGACAAAGTGTCGCAGACAAAGGGCAATAACTGTTAATATGTGACGTTAACAAAACAGACACCTATTCAGCCTGTTGTTCTCTACAGTTATTACAATAACTTGCCTTTCAAGATGAAATGTCTCTGGTCTCTGGTTTTATAAAATAAATTTCCCCCCAAAAATGTGACTTATAGTCCTGTGCGACTTATGTTTACTTTTTTCTTCTTCATTATGCATTTTTTAGCTGGTGTGACTTATACTCCGGAGCGATACTGTATATATATTTTTTGTATATTTGAGAGCTGAACCCTCTCCTGTTTTTATGTAGTTTCCTTCTTGCAAATAACGTGTGAAAGAGAACCAGAGCAAAACCTTGGCATAAAAGCACGCTATCCAGATCGACACCGTAACCTACAGAAACCAGAGTGATCATACAGCTTTTCCAAAACCGTTTAAACCAGGGGTGCTCATTACGTCGATCGCGATCGACCGGTAGATCTTGAAGGTAGTGTGGGTCGATCGCGTGCCAATGAAATTTTTTTTTAGATGTTAGTCTAAAACATTTATCTGTTGCAACTCAAAAACAAACACAAAGACAAGCGTTTATCTTTTATTTTTACTTTATATTTGCAACACGCCCTCAATTCAGCGGTACACATCCACAGCAACGCCCAACTTCAACGACAATTCAAGACTACCGTTCTTAAAGACACAGCGCTATTTTTCTAAAGGTGCAGTGTACCAATTTTTCTTGATAAAAATAAAAACAAAGATGGATAGACTTTTGACACTGTAGCAACAATTAATATGTCAATTAATGTATACAGATAGATCGATAGATCGATCGATCGATCGATCGATAGATCGATCGATCGATCGATCCTCTTATACTATTGTAAAAGTAGCTCGCAAGCCAAAAAAGTGTGGGCACCCCTGGTCTAAAACATTTATCCGTTGCAACTCCAAAACAAACAGCAAGACAAACATTCATCTTTAACGCTGTAACAACAATTAATATGAATATTAATATGGCTGTTAATATGACTATATGTACAGGTAGATCACTTTGACTTGGTCATTGCAAAAGTAGCTCACAAGCCCAAAAAGTGTGGGCACCCCGGGTTTAAACGATATAACCTTGACGAAGGCAGGTATTAGAATGTATTCATTGCTTGGTGTCCTCAGTAATCCAGCTCCCTATTTTGTAACAGATACTTATTATTATTTCGCAAAACCTTATTTTAACCTTGTTTAGCACCTCCTAGTGGCGAATTGGTTTAACCAGGAAGTAGGCCATCTGTACAGGATGTCATGTGACTCGGCTGTGAGCAGCCATTTTCTAATAGCAGACAAAGGGATCAGATCAAAATTTCATCTGCTATCATCCTATCCTTTGAGCTTGTAAAAGCATCATCTGTAAGTTTATTTGATGTGTTAAAATCATACTTTCAGCATATTTAATGTTATTTGTGAGAAGGATGTGTTTTTTAGGTTAGTAAATATACACTGCATAACACATGCTTATTTGGTGTGGAGTTCATAGGCCAGAAAATAGTATCCAAAATTGCTCTATGCAAAGTGGAGTGTATTATTATAATTTTAATTGATTTAGTGTAAAAATTCTTATATTTTTGTTTGTTTAAAAATACATGCAGGTGTAATTTCCAATTTGATACATTTCACTACACCGTAAAATGTCCATTGAGATGTGTTGTTGATAAAAGATTGGCTAACATTCCAAAGTTTAGCCTTTGTTAACAAAAACAAAATCACCACAGGCAAGGATTGATTGCTGTCTCCTTTTTTTAACTCCAAACTTCTCGTAACTTTATAATCAACAGGATACAGCGACACAAATTTACATTCCCATAATACATGCCAGATTGTTTCTTAAGCAGAACAATAAGATCTTGGACAGTACTTATTTCTGGACAGATTGTGTACAAAATGGAGCGAACTGAAAGTTTTGGAGGATGAAGGATGACATTACCGGAGGATGTCTTTGTCATGACAACCTGGCATTAAATTTGTTTGGAGTGTCCTTATTAAGATAACTTGGCATTAAACAGGATGACATTACCAGAGGATGTCTTTGTCATGACAGCTTGACATAAACAGAAAATCCACCTGTTTGTATTCATGACATGTTGACATAATGATTATTCTAAAAAAAAAATGATTCAGGAGGTTAGTTAGAGCAGTGATTCTCAACCGGGGGTCCGCGGACCCCTAGTGGTCCGTGGTGTAATTGCAAGGGGTCCGTGAAACTAAATTATTTTTAAAAAAAGATCCTATGACACTTATACAAAAAGTATTATTTTATTCAAATGTAACTGAGACCTGGGTAACATGGCCTTTTTCCTGTAATTCCATCTGTTTCACAAGTGTTATTCGTTGTATTTTAATAAGATCCCTCACTCGTTTGCATTGCTAAAGTTACTGCATGACGCTGTTAATACAAGCATAACAGGGTCTGCATTCTTTTCAAATTATGAGCCTCCTATTGTTTCACTGGGCATACACCATTAATTTCTTAATAATGCTTTTATTGTGAAATATTTGCAGGAAGCTGATGTGGTAAAACTCATCAATTGCAAGGTTCAGGTTAGCGCTTGAAATTATGCTAATATTACAACGAAGAAGATGATAACACAAGGAAGACGACGACGTTTTAACTTGACAAGGAGAGATGGCTCAAAAAAAAAAAAAAAAAAGACCGCTTGTTTCAGACTTAGCAGACTCTGGGCCACCGAAAAAGAAAGCAGACGTGCGGTCAGGGGAGAAAGTGCCTCACCTAGCAGCATGAAAAGTAATAACGATAAAGTAAATTATATTATTGATGAAATAAATCATACCATTTGTCCATTGGTCTGATATAAGTTGGATATAAGTGCAATTTCTGTATGATTCCCGTCATTCGATCATTTTTATAGTCAAAATCGCTGAATTTACGTATTTCTTTTGTGGCCGACCACAGTCGAGAGCGACCACAGGGAGCGACGTGAGTTGAGGCAGCAAGCCGAGCCTCGGGCTCCTGTTTCGTAATCTCTCACAAACTGCGTTAGGCTCGTGTCCTTGGCGTGTGCCTGTGGCTAACTCTCTGTATGCCATCAAGAGATTGGTTGTGTACATTTTATCAGGTGGCATAACCTCCCATATCCTGTATTTCATGTATGGGTGTAACATATTTAGTCTTGTTTATCTGACATTAAATCGCACTGAAAAACGAGATGAGACAGCCAGTACTTCTTCCTCGTGGAAGAGGGCGCTAGTGAGCCACTGCTTCCTTCTGTTGCTCTTCATACGCTGAGTCAACTACCGTCAGTCCATTAATTGGGATCTTTTCTCTGTGTGAAGATAAAAAATGATTGTAAATCTAAACCTTCAGTCAAAACAGGAACTGGTAAATAATAGAAGATATTTTGTTAAACAGTCTGAATTAAAAATGAATCTGATCATCAAAAGATTTAACAATGCAATATTAATATATATATATATGATATGCTTGATTAAGGTGACGATTTGGTTTTAAATTCAAATCCATATGTCCATTTGTGCTAACTTTGCTAACTTATTCATGCAAAAATTGTCAGAATTTAGGTGCGCACAAAATAATTTCAGGAAACTGCAACTATGCTGTTGTGTTACATTATGCCAAGAAGATACTGTATGATTTATTTTGTTGTGGGAGTTACAACTGAAAGCTCGTACTTTCCCCAAAGAGAGAATATGCCATAATGCAATTAAAAAAGCAGTTTCTATAAATTTGCATTGGGGGGGTCCTCAGCATCGATCAAAAATATGCAGGGGGTCCAGGACCCCAAAAAGGTTGAGAACCACTGAGTTAGAGAATGACTTAAAAACATGATCTTTTTTCAGCATAAAAATACACAATTTGTTACATTTTATTAAGTTGATAACATATTTCATTTTTTTTTTTTATTATTTTATGTCTGAACACGTTTCTGAACAGCACTTTATTTTAGGAAAACATCAGAATGGTTTGTGTTCATGCCAGGAACCTGAGACGGTACAACATGTTTTGGTTTATTGTAGAAATTACGTCCTCCAAAGACAAGATCTTATCAGAGAATTGCGTGAAGTTGGTTTGAAAGAAGTAACTTTGAAAAATATATTAGAAGTAGGGTCAAGCGGGAGGGAAAAACTTTGTTTTTTCACATTTTTAATAGATACTGGATTATATAGCCAAATATAGTGCACTAAGGTGCTAGTCCCGTAGATGGCAGCAATGCAACTTTTTGGATGCCGGCTGCCGTAAAGCCCCAAAGAAGAAGAAGAAGAAGAAGAAGAAGAAGCGGCCGTCTTATGCTGCCAGACTGCACCAGCAACAGCCAGGGAGAGACCAAGGAGTGAAGGTCAGTGAATATAGATTGTTTTTATTTTCTTAATTTTATGTGCAACAGCAAGTAACTATAGGCGCTCAGTGGAGTTACACAACACTACAGTTGAAATGTCCGCAGTGTGCTTTGAATGTATTAGCTAGCTAGCTAAAAGCTTCAAAGTAACTTAACTAGAACTTGTTAGAAGTGCATTGGAGTCGGCTATAAGGTGTCTAAACTTACGGTCCCAGAACTGCTGCGGGAATTAATCTTCAGCCCTCTGTTTGCAGACACAGGAATATGTCGTGGAAAGACGTTAGCCGTTAGCCGCTAATGCTAATAATGATAAATTAACAGACGCGCTAACCGTTAGCCGTTAACGGGCCTTAGCGCCTTAATCGAAATGATTGAAGAAATATTACTATTTCTGTGTGTGCATGAGCAAAGTAGTTTTGTATTGCTATGTGTGGTATTTATTACATTTTGGGGAGGAGTAGTTTAACATTTTTGTCATCTTATTCACAGGATGATGCTGTGGAAATGAGCAGAGGCTGCGATCTGTGGATTGGTGGTGTACCTCGGAGAAAAGGAGGAAGTCTCTTTAAGGAGCATTTGGTAGGTAAATCCAACACAGAAAAACTATACTTTGTGTTAGTCTTGTTTTTAATTGTTATGTGTTTAATTCTGACATTGATTATGGCCTATGTCATGGGCTATGTTTCCATTCAGCTTAAACACTCCCAAAAAACTCCAGGACGCAGATGATTCAATTCCATGAAGTTTACTGGGAATCTTGTGAAACTGTAAATACAGTACAACAAAATATCTGTATTATTAATGCACTAAACTCAAAAGCATCTGGCTAATTATCACAGCTTGCTGACCTAGCCGCATAGCTTATATAATGGGACACAATCAAGCTAACCAAATAACAAACAACAGTTCAAAATGCTCGACAGCTTAATTGTACAAAATCAATTATACTCACAGACTTTGCCTTAGCAGAGGGAAATAGATTAAACCTTTAACTGAGGAGCTGACGACTGCATGTGCTCACACAACTATATCTGATCACCGCATGGCAAATTTACTTCCTGTATCCCAGCATGCACTGCTTCTATGTTGTCATGGTTACAAAAATAAACAAAATAAACAAATCACTCTAAACTGTGATAACAAGGTAGAAAACACATTTCTAGAGGCATAACAGCCTATTTATGCTAGGTTGATGGAGATCTCACCACTGAGGTGTTGAAGATCATTGTAACCAGAGGTGCCACATCGGTCAGATCCAACCACCGCAACGGACTGTGGTTGAGGGAACAGAAGTCCTGGAAGACGTAGACATACCCAGAGCTTGTGCCTCGCTAATGGGGCTGATCTACTCACAATCCTCATGTATTTTTCACAAGGTGAACTGAGCGAATGTTGATCAGATGGTTTCTGTTCTTCAAGTGTATATATTTGGCAGGGCTTTAGTGTTTACTGCATCCTTCACCTGATATTGCTGTGAAAAAAATGTTATTGATATTGATGTCGGTTACAATAAATACATTTTGACAGTAAAACTGGAATTGCCATGTCTAATTTATTCTGACTTAAATGAAATAAGTTACTTATACTCAAATTTGCACATTTTGCATTGACTTTTCTGAGTAGAAGGAAAGTAAAAGAAAGGAGTTATATCAACTTAAATGGAGTAATTTGACAACTTATTAACACTAAAACTTTGATATAAAAATCGAGTTGGTCAAAGAATGTATTCATTATGACACTGTCATAATGGTGTCATGACAGCCATTATCCTTCATGATATATTAATTACAAATCAAAATGGTACCACTTTACATTAGGTCAAAGAATGTATTCGTTACACTGTCATAATGGTGTCATGACAGCCATTATCCTTCATGATATATTAATGACAAATCAAAATGGTACCACTTTACTTTAGGTCAAAGAATGTATTCATTACACTGTCATAATGGTGTCATGACAGTCAGCTTTGTGAAATATCATGTCACACACACACACACATCTATCTGACCAAGTGCTAGAATTGGTCTCTGATCTTGCACATCTAATACTAATCATTATGTCAACATGTCATGAATACAAAAAGAGGTGGATTTTCTGTTTATGTCAAGCTGTCATGACAAATACATCCTCTGGTAATGTCATCCTGCTTAATGTCAAGTTGTCATTACCAAGATGTCCCAAACATATTTAATGTCAACTTGTCATGACCAAGACAACTTCTGGTAATGTCACTTTGATTAATGTCAAATTGTCATAATCGAGACAGCCCAAGCAATGTCAACTTGTCATAACAAAAACCGAATGACACTTAATGACAGAGGTCATAAAAGTTTATGACATGTTTATAAAGTTTATGACACTTTTATGACAGTGTCATGTCATAGTTATGACAGTGTCAAGTAAAGTGTTACCTCCTGTATTTACGTCCTTGACTCCACCTTCCACCTGAGCTATTTCCTCTTCAGCTCTGCTCCTAGTTGGTGGAAGATGAGCATGCTCCTCCCTTTCTCTCTCTCCTCCAAACAATCCAATTTTGGCAGGAGATTACAATTTCCTGGCCCCACCTCTTCAGTCAGCTCTCTAACTGCTTCTCCCTGTCGATTTTGGACAATCTCTGAACAGATGATTTTCAATATTTTCTATTTCCAATAGCCTTTACCAAATTTTACACAATCCAGCTTTAACTTGACTGACAATGAGTGACAGAGAGGACTGTGGTGTCATGAGGAACAGACATAGTCTAGACCAGGGGTGTCAAACTGATCCGTGAAAGGGCCATGTAGCTGCAGGTTTTCATTACAATCATGCAACACCCATGCAGTGGGTGTGGCTGGCAAGTTTTTGTTCCAATCAAGCAAGAGGATACCTGAAATGACTACGTGAAGGCAGTTCAGTTGATTGAGCCAAGTCAGGTGTGCTGCTGCGTAGTTGATATGAAAACCTGCAGCCACAGCGGCCCTTTCACGGATCAGTTTGACACCTGTGGTCTAGACGACTCTGTATTCCCCTGCTGTTTCCCCATGTGAAACCAGTATCTTTATGATTTACTATTTTATTTACTATTTGATATGCATTCACTGTGTTAATTTTGCCAGTCATAGATTTTATTGCTAGGATGTTCTTGCTTTTATCCAAGTATACATTTACCGGCCATAAAAGTAATTCTATTTGTCATGAAACATATCTAAAGCGGCCAACAAATTTGTCCAAGCTGTTAGATAAGAGTGTGCGTTAAGTTTTATTATTATTATTTTCCTGCAACTCCACTTACAACTAGGACTCTTCCCTGAATGGGTGAGAAACTACCTGTTGTGTATATCTTTGTTTCCAAATATGACTCCCATTCCTGTTGAGTAGACTCCTCCTGTGCTCCACCTAGACTCACCTTTTGCCCGTTCCATGGCAAATTTGGGTACATCTCAAAACATCTTTTAGGTGGACATCTTTAAGTACACACATTGGAAATTGTAAGGTGGCCAGGTGTGCAAATATTGCTGAATGCTTTTTTCTTTTTGCAGGCCCCTAGCATTTATGGTGATGATATCAAAGTTCATAATAGGCAGATAAAACAGGAAAACGTAGGGGTCTTTCTATGTTGTATACTGATTAGAGACAAGTGACAAACTTTTGCAAACACCAGCAACAGTCAAGTGTTTTAGTTTTCCTTACCTCTTTGGGCTGTATATAGGTTGGGGGTAGTACTCAATGGTATGAATAAGAAAATAAAAAAGAAGTATGGAATAGGTTGCTGTCATTGTTCTCCATCCCCGACCCCTTATGATCGAGTACAGTGGCAACAGCTCCACTAGGTGGGATTCCTGTGCTGGCTGCTACCTTTGCATTTCTGGATGGGTTGTGCATGATGTGCAGTGACGCTCCCCAAAACCAGATGGGTGTGGCACGCCCTTCCCTACTTTTTCTTTGGGTTTCTTCATTTAGTCTCTCCTCAGTCTTTCCCACATTGACCCCCAGAAGAAGTAAAAGATTGCTTGGTCTAGATTTAAAAGCACTTTTCTAGGTTGGATAAAAACAGAACTGATTAGTAAAAGTAAAATCACTGCTTTAATGATTAAAACCTTTCCTTCCATTGTCAGTCCTCTAAGCCCCCTCCATTCCTAGTGTTTGTCCAACTTTCCCTACCACGTCTGTCCAATTTGAGGAGGCCGGATAACGGGCAAACCTGATGAATGCTGCAGTTGATAGTGACTGATTTTGTCAGATGCACATTTACTAGAAATCTGTGGTTGATATCCTGGTCAGCATGAGTCAAATTTTAATTCTTGGTAAAAGAAATAATATATAAAAAGCACAGGGATATGTGTTATGTCTGTGGGAAATATGACCATTGGGCCCAAGAATGCAGATGTAAAAAGGGATGCCATACAGCACATGGCTTGGTGGGGCACAGAAGAGGAGAGAAAGAGAGGACAGGAGATAAGTGTGTCTTGGAACGCAAACCTATTGTATGTGCTCGATGTATAACTCCCAACAGCTGTTCAGGCTGATGTGATGTCTTGCTCATACCTGAATGATATATTCGAAGGGTCTGAAAAGTCACTTAGTTAAGGACCCTTGTGGATGTATATTCTACATTTGTCATTAAAGATTAAATCATTGCAGAAACACTGAAAAAATGCTAATGACTGAACAAAAAAGACTCAAAGTTGTAGGCTAGATCGACATACCACAGTAACTCACACCACCTTGACTCTTGTGGTTAGTGGAGAGGAAAGCAAGTACCTACCTAGGGTGATAACTTAGGCAGTCGCAAAATATGCCTTTGAGTTGATAAATATAATTAATACATTTCATGTTATGTCAGATATAATTTTTTTAAAAACAGTTTATAAGTATGTTGCTTTATTGAATCATGAACCTTGTCATGTCTCAGGGATGGTAGTTTGCAAATCCATATGGAGTAAAGAAAAAAAAAAAAAAAAATGTGCAAAACATAATCCACAAGAGGACCGTTTCCAAAACCACTATTCCCATTCCAATATACAGTATGTGTAGGAGCCATTTGGCCTCTTGCCTGTTAAGTTTTATATGGTCACTAGGTGGCGGAATGATGTAATTAGGGGTCATGCCAATATAGGTAGGAACTGCCATTCAGGTGAAGAGCACATACATTTTATTGACCGCTTACGCTGCTTTGCTGCACCTTTGCTGCACCTTTGCTGTATACTGTGGATTTAGTCCACTGAATGCATGTGAACACTGGATTATTGGAGTATCGTGGTCAACGGCAATAAATACACTGATGTAAGACTAAGTCTCTTTATTTCCATAAACATGTACTCAGTGGCTAAAATTATAAGCGCGTCAAATAGGTGCTCGTCTAGCAACCCCTCAGGGGCTTCAAGTACAGGGCTTGCGTCTACAATATTTATGGACTTCACTGAATTATATAAATGTGAAGGGAAGAAATATTGCTTGGTAATAATAGATGAATTTACCAAATGGGTAGAGGTATTCCCTTTTTTAAACCGAGATGCTATGATAGTTGCTAAAGCATTAGTAAAGGAGATAATCCCCAAAATGTGGCATTCCAGAAAGAATGACAGTGACAATGGAACTCATTTTGTTATCAATGTAATTACACTCTGAGGACTCAACTAAAAAGCTATTGTACTTATCATCCACAGTCTGCAAGATTAGTGGAAAGACATAATGGCACAGTAAAGTCAAACCTGAAAAAGACCATGGAGAAAACTGGTAAGAACTGGTTATACTGTTTGCCTCTGGTAACAATGAATATGCATCAGAGGCGATTGCTCTAAGACTACAGGGGAGGCTCAGCCTCCCCTAAAATATCGCTGGCAATTTCGTCAAATACTACGAATTTACATTACTACTCAAACTAAAATGTGCTAGAACATGATCGACTTCATGGCTACTTCTCATAATAACACAATCATTAATAAGTTTTAGCCGTTCGTCTATCGTGATTTTTTTTCTCATATTGCTGTAATGGCACGGCCCGTTTAAAAACCCACTGAGGCTCGGCTTCAATGGACTTTCAATGGGGCTTCAGAATGGGCCGATCTCAGGGCAAAAAAGCTAGACGTTTATTGGATAAACGCTCCAAAATCGTCACTTCCAGGGAAGCCGGGCGTCTCTGGGAGTCAATGGGCAGTGGGAAGTACCTGGACGCCGAACTTGCTTGTCCCTGTAAGGTCCATTTTCTTTCCCCTTAGCTTTCTCCATTGCTTTACTTTCTTACTTTTCTTGTATCTGTATTAATGTATTAATGTATTGTATTAATGTTTCGTCGCTCCTCCGTTAAATTCTGAAGGCGTTGCCCCTGGCAACCGATAGCGTCTCCTATCATCGTGGCCAACCGGCTCAGACCCCGTCCAAATCAACCCAGATCGGCACGTGACAAGCTCGGATGAGTGGCGAAACGTCTTCTCGAAAAATCTACAAGTCCAGTTGCCTTTTTTGAAACTTTTTGGATTACCGTGACCTGGATGACTGAGAACCTTCACAGACATAAATTTAATGATGTAATAATTGGCCAATTTTACAAAACTGGGCTTCCCCTATTTGAAAGACCAGCAGCCGCCACTGATATGCATATTACCCCTATTTCATCAGGCCTAACACCATTTGAAATTCCTCAGCTAAAACCATTCAAGAAGCCATAAGAAAAAAACAAAAACAAAAACAAACATTAGCTGATTGCATGGTACAGATGCTAACATACTGAAAGATTTCTTCAGTTAATTCTTTCCAGACACTCCCCTGAATCCTGAGGATCCAGCTGATAAGCCTGGAGACGGAGTGCTGATCAAAGTCATAAAGAGAAAGACGTGGTCCAGTCGGAGGTGGGAAGGCCTGTTCCAAGTCTTTCACAACACCCCAACTGCTGTAAGAATCACTGAAAGGACTGTGTGGATTCACCTGTCACACTATAAAAGGGTACTTGGGTTGTCTGAGGGGACAGACCAAACTGATAACTCTTAGACACTGATCCGCCAGTGGCTGGGGGAAGGCTGGGCTACAAAGGGGGTTCACTTAGATAAAGTTAGAGAATCGTCTCAAACCCAGTGAAGAACCAGAGATCCCAGTCACTTAGAGGAGAAAGTGGTCACAACAGAGTATTTCAGTAGAGGTACTTCCCTGAGGAAACCACCTAACAAAATGGACAGACCTGGAATGATGGCACCTTTAGAAATCATCCAAGACTCTGTGGCTTAAGAGGAACAACATACATTTTAGGAATGCTGGCAGTAATTGCAGTGTTTCCCATATTCTGGCTAGAAATCCAACACTCAAAGGCTCCCACCCACCCGCTGATAATCCACTACACATGACACATTCACATAAGAATCATGGGATGACACTCCCAACAGGCAATTACTCTTTTATGGGAAGAAAAAAAGAGTTGCAAATCATATGACATTCGATGACACATTAGTACTAGAAACGGGTTATGCAGAGAAGAATTATTAGATGGACTGGATGATATACAGTCAGGTCTATAAATATTGGGACACTGACACAATTCTAATCTTTTTGGCTCTGTACACCACCACAATGGATTTAAAATGAAACAAACGGTGTGCTTTAACTGCTGATGTTCAGCTTTAATTTGAGGGTTTTTTCCTTCCAAATCAGGTTAACAGTATAGAATAAGAATCAGAATCAGCTTTAATGGCCAAGTATGTACACATACAGTACAAGGAATTTGACTCCGGCAACATTGCTCTCTAGCACAGAAACAAATAAGTGAAAGAAAAATAAATGAAATAAATAAATAAATCTCAATTTGTACACACAAAAAAAGGATATGAGCAGATATGGACACCAAAAAACAATAATGCAGATTGTTGTTTATTATTCATATAAATGGTCTCACACTCTGTGATTAGTTCATCAGAGCGACAGCCCGGGGGAAGAAATTGTCCTTGTGGCGGGTTGTTTTTGGCGTACAGTGCTCTGTAATGCTGGCCTGAGGGGAGGAGTCTAAACAGATTGTGACCAGGGTGTGAGGGGTCTCTGAAGATTTTCCTGATCTTGGACCGGTACAGGTCCTGGATGTAGGGAAGGTCAGTACCAATGATCTTCTCAGCAGCCCTGACTGTTCTCTGCTGAGGCAGGTTGAGCTTCCTGTCATCCCACCACTCCATGACACCAATCTTTTAATTCCACACATCTATTGAAAAAGAAATAAAAGGTATCATTAAATTATCTTTCCTGCAGAACTTCGTTGTTCATTTTCCAGTATCCTTATCCATTTTTGAGTGTGTGTAGTTCCAGTGACACTAAAAGAAAAACATGGTCTCAATAACCAACTGGAGATGACTCGACAGAGACAACTTTGGTACCCTGTGAAATAAACACATAATCGATTCTGCTCTTGGCTCCACTACTATTTCTCCCAGGTAAAACCCATATCTTTTTTTTTGTTAACCTACCTTTAGGAGCCTACCAAATTATATTTCTGAAACAATGACTGAAGTAAATTTGTGTTCCCACCTTTATCCACCGATCCACTGTTTGTCATGAAACAAGTATCCAAGGATTTCAGGAGCTCCCTGTGGGCCGCATAGTCTGTATTTGCATATACTGTATATTAATGATTCTCAGTTGTGTTCTTCTCCAGTTTACATCAACCACCAGGGGGGTATTGCACAAAACTAGGATAAGGGATTAAGCCGGGATATGTTGATTATCCCGGCTGAATTAGCCAATCAGAGATAATTTAGCCTTCAGATAATCAACATATCCCGGCTTAAATCCCGTATCCTAGTTTTGTGCAATACCCCTCTGGACTCTCCCATGAACAAAAGAAAAAACATTTATAATCTCTATTTCCGTGTTATTCCCACATAATAGGCTCACCCCGCTTGAATGTACTCCACCCACACTCCACCTCGAGTCTCCCTTTACCCATTCTTTTGAGAACTTAGATATACAGTATTGTTTTTAATCTTTTAAATGAACTTCCTGAAGTAGACAAATAGTGAAATCTAGGGTAGCCAAGTGAGAAACAACTGTCCTTCTCTAACATATATTTTGTAATCCTCTAACATTTAGAGTAATAATTTTAAAGTCCATTATCTTTTTTTTATAAGTGTAGTCTGTTCTATTACCCAAAATACCCACACAAAAATAAAAGTAATGTATAAATAAAATATCAACATAAACACAATGTAATGAAATTACATATATCTATGCTCTAGTACCAATAAGAGTGGGGTGCTTGCCTGTTCCAAGCTCCTTACATCTTTTTGCCCTCTTGGCTGTGGTGGCCTATGTCACTATCGGCCCACTTTCCTGGTTGCAGGGATCCACGACGACCCCTCCTCTGGCGTGCGCGAGCCACCCAGTCTCGGTGGCTGATTTTAGTCTCTGGGTCAGGATAGGGGGGGAGAATAATTGGGCAAAAGGGACGAACGGGGGTCCACCTGTGCTGCTGCCCTCTGGGGCCTCCTGGCTGAGGGAAGCAGCTGGGACATCACTGAGGGGGATGACTGTGTTGGCTTTAGAGGACTGGGAAGCGCTGTCAACTGACTCCTCATCTGCAAAATCACTCGCTTGTAACTGGGGGCTGAAGCTCATGTCAGGTGGTAGCTGAACTGATGTCAAGTTGTGGGGTGCAATATCAGGACTGGAGGTGACTTTCCTCTTCTTGGACTTTTTCTTTCTAATCACATTTCTCCAGCTGACTCCTCAGCTGCTAGAGACCCCTCCATGCCGGTCCCGTCCTCCAGTCCCCTTATTGCTTGTTGTTCTTCTCGTTCGACTTGTTCTTTATGGATCTCCTGTATTACCAGCTCAATATTTCTCAGACCAAAGTCTGCATCCATGGTACTTTTTGTGGCCCCAGCATATGAGGGTTTGGGGCAATCTTTAGCTAGGTGTCTAGCTGAGCTACATAAATTACAGAGCTTTTCTTCCTAACAGTCCCCAACTCTCCATAGTTCCGACATCTGATATTAAAGCAGCTCTCAGCAGCAGCCCTTCAGTATTACATTTCCGACAGAATTTTGGTTGCCCGGCATATATGAGAAAACCATGATTTCCGCCGATGGTAAAGGCAGCTGGGGGATGGGCAAAGCCATCGTGTCCATTAGTGTCTTCTTTCAATTGGACCCGGAACTGTCTCTTTCCAGTCCAAATTCCCAATGCATCTTTTATTTCTCTTATACCGTGCCTTTGTCTCCCAAAGGTAACTCTGTTGGGCATGAGTATCTCTTTGTCCTTTAACTCAAACCTCAAGGAATTCTTCGAGCGTAGTCCAGGTGATGTATCAGCTGACTGGTGAGCGGCCGACGCCACCATAGCCTCTCTGTGAGAAGAAGGGTTGTCCACTCTTGGCCACGAGGCCGAAGAGGTAGATATTTATTTATTGTGTCTCATACACTGCATGACAACAATAACCCAGCAATGACTGATAAGAACAGATTTTTTTTTCTTTTGAAAATGTTTACTGACACCAGTATCACATCATATTTACATATTCACAAAATTAGCTCAGATATTGCATGAATGAATGAACAAATAAATAAATAATAATATCCATTACAATATTACCAATACCAATAAAATCACGTTTCTCATGTTTTAAATTTTCTTTAAAAAAAAAAAAGCTTTCTGTTTTGTTTCTTTCGTGCAGGAACGGAGTGAGTCCTTAAACAATTCTACTCATTTCGCTCCCTGAAACAGTTGGCCTCTGGGGATCCTGACCTGGTGCACGTAGGGGATCCCCACCCTGTTGCTCCATCCCACCTGCCACTCCCGGAGAGCCAGGCCGTCGCTGCTTTGACATTTTCATGTGAGGCTCTGGCTCCTGAATAGACACGGAGGCGATTCTTCTTTGTGGCTGTATCCTCGGCCTGCCGCCTGCAGCTCCAGCAGCTCGGACCGTTGCTGCAGCCATCTGGATTACAGCCATGGGGAAGATCTGCATGTGCCTTCTTACCAGCAAGTTTCTGGAGGTCCATATGGCATCTTTAATGGCGACTAGGGTGAGACACTGCTTGGCAAACTCTTCATTTTTTTGGAGATTTCTTATCTTGGCTCACCCCATACAGCACCAGCTGGGCTGTCAGGACCTCCCTTGCTGACAAGTACGGGAATTTTAAGGAGCCAGCCATTGCCCACTGATGTTTGGCAGAGTTGCACTCCCAGAGCAAGTGCCTCACCGACTCTGGGGCACCACATTCAGGTTGGGGGCAGGTTGAGGTTTGAGCACAAAAGAGATGATATTGCGGTGGTTAGTTAAAACCTGCCTTTATGTTTAAGGTTGAACTGCTTTAATAACTTCTGAATAAAAGCATGTGCAAGTGGTAGGTTAAAAGACACTGGTGTTCTAAGATCTGTAGGTAAAAATTTTCTGAGGTAGGATCCCCTCCAAAATTTTGTCATGGCTGCTGTCTTGGGAATTCTGGATGGGTCCGTGACATGTGTGATGTGCAATGATGCGTATTTGCTCCCCAAAACCAGATGCAGGTCCGGCACTCCCTTCCCTCCTTTTTCCTTGAGTTTCTTCATGTCGTCTCTCCCCAGTCTTTCCCACTTTGACCTCCACAGGAAATAAAAGATTGCCCGGTCTAGGTTTAAAAGCACTTTTCTGGGTGGGATAAAAACAGAACTGATTAGTAAAAGCAAAGGTAAAATCACTGCTTTAATGATTAAAACCTTTCCTTCCATTGTCAGTCTTCTCCCCAAAATCCTAGTCTTTGTCTAACTTTCCCTACCACGGCTGTCCAATTTGCCTTTCCTCCTCCCTCCCTGTCAGATTTGGGAGTCCTGTCGTCTCTGCCTGTGACCATGCTCCGTGCAGTTGAGCTTGGGTCTTGTTTCTGTTCAGTCTTGACCCAGAGGCTTGTCCGAACCTGTCTGTCATGTCTAGAGTCCCATTCACAGATATTACTTAGAATTTCTTAGTAGAAAGACAGCTGTCAATCTAGCATCAGTTGGTGGGCAGTCTCTGGTAAAAAGATAATCTATGCGAGAGGCTCTGGTGCCGTCACCACTGAACCAGGTGAAGCTCTCCTCTCTTGGATGCATGATTTTAAAACAGTCCTGTAGTCTAAAGTTGTTACATATTGCCCATAATAAAATCGACGTCTTGTCCATTTTAAAATCATCTCCTGCTCCTCTTCTGTCCTTCTTGCTTAAAACGCAGTTAAAATCACCCCCTACAATCAATGGTCTTTGGCCTAGCATGTGGGACTGCAAGTCTTCTAAAAGGTCATACCTGTCGTTTTTGTCGTTAAAACCGTAGACGTTAAGAAGGTTAAAATCCTGTCCCATAAAAGTCAAATGTGCTAAAAGTGCCCTACCGTCTCTCACCACAGTGCTGCCCTTCACCAGAGTGTGAGGATTGTTGATTAAAATGGCTACTCATTTTTATTTTCGTTAGATCCACTCCATATTGACTTGTGTTGCCATATGTCCTCCCATTTCCTGTAGTGTTTCAGATACGGTATATTGCATTCTTGTAATAAAAACACATCTGACTTAAAAGAACTAAGAAAAGATAAAACACTCTGAGCTCTAACTCTCGACTTCACGCTTCTCACATCTATAGTCGAGAAGGTGATTGCCATGAGTATAGTTAAAAAAAATAAAAACATAAAAACAGGTTTGACATTTTAAAAGACTAAGACAACTGTAAAAGCCATTTTGAACTAAGTCACGTTGTTAATCTCTTGTGAATGGAGCTCTTCCTTCACTGCTACAGGGTGAGAGTGAAGGGGTTCAGCGTCATTCCCCCGTCGACGCCTGGGTGTCGGCCTTTGCTGCAATGTTGCATTGAGCTTTGTGTCTTTCGGGGTTGATTGCAGAGCTAAGTTTAAAAAAGAGACCTCATTGGGTGAATCGGAAGGGAAGATTCTCAACTCCCCAGATGAATTATCTGAGGGAGTCTCAACTCTTCCCCTCTTCTCTGAGTTTTCAGGGGACTCAGAGGACAATTCTGATGCAGTCCTCTTAGATGGTTGGGCATCGGGGAGGGGGTCATCCTGGCTTTCTTGTTAGCCCACCCTCCACCTGAGCCATCTCCTCTTCACCTGTGCTCCTCATTGGTGGAGGTGGAACATGCCCCTCCCCCTCTCCTCCAATCACCAATTTTGGCGGGAGATTTGAATTTTCTGGCCCCGCCTCTTCAATCAGCTCTGTAACTGCTTCTCCCTGTAAACCATTTTGTGCTACTTCGCACACTCTTGCCATTTTCAGTTTGTTGGCAAATGACTTTGGGCAATCTCTGAACAGATGATTACCCTCTCCGCAAAGATTGCACTTTCTGCCATTGGTGCACTCCTCAAAGGTGTGCCCAATTTCTCTACATTTCCCGCAAACAATTTTATTTCAAGCCTCTACCAGGTGCCCATGTTCACCACACTTGCGGCAGAGCTTGGGCTGTCCCTGGTAGTGAATGTAGCCCCTGTTTTCACCAAGGACTATCATGGAAGGTAGGTGTTTCAGGCCCTGGAAGCCCTGGGGGTCTTGCCATTGTTGGATGGGGACCCTCCAGGCACAGTTCCAGATGGCGTCCTCATCCTTAACCTTGGTAGCCTGGCCTTTCACAGTGCAAAATCTTCCCAGCCATGAACAAATGTCCTCAGCATTCACAGTTTCATTGAACATTCTAACAATAACAGTTTTCAGGCTATTATCAGTCAGTTTCTCCACTTTGAAAACCGAGAACTGGGATTTCACATTTTCATATCGAGTCCAAAAATCACGCAGCAAAGCAGCAGAGCGAAAACTTACATCAAAGCCCTTGTTAAAGGGTAAGGTAAAAATGCAGTTCAGGTCATCCGGTGTGAATTCTAAAGCTTTTTGAATCAGCTTCCTGGAGAAGTCAAGTCTCGACATCCCCAGGAGTTTTCCATCTCTCTCTTGAAATGTAAAACGGGCGCTGTGGTGCCTCCGGATGCCGGCATAGTTGGCCGACATGATGGAGGCACCACAAGCTACGAGTGCTAAAAGAAAATAAAAGACAGCTAAAACCACTAAAAGAGATAAAATGTGTCTAAATGAATAAATAAAACAATAAGTGAAATCGCTAAAAGTAAAGGATCACTTACCTTTGCTTTGTTGTGATGTTAAATAACAAGCAAAAAACAGATGAGTAACTTTGTCTAAAAGCGTTAACAGCTGCAAAAGGGCTGAAACACTTAAAAGGACAAAGAAACACAATAATATCCTCCTATCGTTGGAGAAAATCAAAGCCACAAGGCTATCAATTTCACCACCCAGAGGAGGCGATCGCAGTCTTAGCCAAAAGGCCGAGAAGCGATACTCTCAACGGGTCGGAGGATATGTGGCCCTTCCCCGCAGCGTAACTCTCACTCGTGGTTTGGGACCGGAACGCCAGTCGCGTGACGTGCAGTGGCACATCAAAAGCTAGCCCACCATGGCCCGTTTTTATCTAGTCCCCTTCTGGCCGATAACTAACAGCCTAACCACGTGTTAAAGAGAACCAGAGCAAAAACCCTAGCAGACAAGCACGCTATACAGGTCGACACCATAGGCTCCAGAAACCACAATGATCACTCAGCTTTTCCAAAACGGTTTCAACAAAACGCTATAACCTTGACGAAGGCCGGTTTTACTAGTCCAAATGAATCTGCTAATGATACATCCAGATTGTTTTTCATTTATAGAATGCATTTGGCAACTGAGTCACTAACGAACAGCTTCCTCTGAACTGTGAGCTTAGGGTTGTCCGACTCAGAAGAAGGTGGGCTTGTGTGCCAGGTTCTACTGGAAGCACCGCAGAAAGGAAAGCGTTCAGAGTTTAATTTTTTTTTTCTTTTCTCCACACATTACCAGGGGAGAGCGCGAACGCAGTCCCCCACTACCAGAAATTATGCAGTCGAGATTCCCACATTTGGGGAATTCGCAGGGGTCAGCACAGCCTGGAGAAAGAATTTGGCACTCCACTATTTCTGAAGAAGCTCATATAGCCTGGAAAGATAGTTTAACGACTTATAAAAAAGCTCTCCGTAGTATTAGAACAGCATACTATTCATCATTAATAGAAGAAAACAAGAACAACCCCAGATTTCTTTTCAGCACTGTAGCCAGGCTGACCAAGAGCCACAGCTCTGTTGAGCCATCTATTCCTTCGGCCCTCAGTAGTAATGACTTCATCAGCTTCTTTACTAATAAAATTGTTGGCATTAGAGAAAACATTCAAGGCATTCTTCCGACGACTGTCAAAGATGTAAGTACAGTGACTTTAGAAATTTCTGTTAGACCTTATCAACATCTGGAATCCTGCTCCCCAGTAGATCTTCTCGAGCTATCTTCAATAATTAAAGCATCTAAACCATCAACCTGTCTTCTAGATCCAATCCCAATTAAATTGCTCAAAGATGTTCTTCCATTAATTAACACCTCCATATTGAACCAGATAAATGTATCTTTATTAACAGGATATGTGCCTCAGTCTTTTAAGATTGCTGTAATTAAGCCCCTACTTAAGAAAGCCACTCTAGATCCAAATGTTTTAGCCAACTACAGACCAATCTCCAACCTTCCTTTTATTTCCAAAATTCTAGAAAAAGTTGTTGCTAATCAGTTGTGTGACCACTTAAACAGGAATGGTCTGTTTGAATTGTTTCAGTCAGGTTTTAGAGTTCATCATAGTACAGAAACAGCTCTGGTTAAAGTTACCAATGATCCCCTCATGGCTTCAGATAGTGGACTTGTCTCTATACTGGTTCTGCTAGATCTTAGTGCTGCATTTGACACTATAGATCATAATATTTTACTACAGAGACTTGAAAGTGAGATCCAGATTAAAGGAACTGCATTAGATTGGTTTGAATCCTATCTGTCTGACAGATTCCAGTTTGCTCATGTCAACCATGATTCCTCTGCTTATACAAAAGTAAGTTATGGCGTTCCTCAGGGTTCTGTGCTAGGACCAATTCTCTTCACTTTATACATGTTGCCATTAGGGAAGATTATTAGAAAACATGGCATAAACTTCCATTGTTACGCAGATGACACCCAGCTATATTTATCTATGAAACCAGATGAAACTAATCAGCTGGTTAAACTCCAAGCGTGCCTTAGAGACATAAAGGCTTGGATGACCTGTAATTTCTTACTCTTGAACTCAGACAAAACAGAAGTTATTGTATTTGGTCCTAAGCATCTCAGAGATTCATTATCTAATCACGTGGATTCTTTGGATGGCATTACCTTGGCCTCCAGTACTACTGTGAAAAACCTTGGTGTTATATTTGATGAGGATATGTCCTTTAAATGTCACATTAAGCAAGTAACCAGGACTGCCTTCTTTCATCTACGTAATATCATCAAAATTAGGAACATCCTGTCTCAGAGTGACGCTGAGAAACTAGTTCATGCATTTGTGTCTTCCAGACTGGATTATTGTAATTCATTACTGTCTGGCTGCCCAAATAACTCTTTAAAAAGCCTCCATCTGATTCAAAATGCTGCAGCAAGAGCATTGACAGGAATTAGCAAGAGAGATCATATTACTCCAGTTTTAGCTTCTCTTCACTGGCTCCCCTTAAAGTCTAGAATATAATTTAAAATCCTCCTCCTTACATACAAGGCCCTCAAAGGCCTAGCGCCATCATATCTTAAAGACCTCATTGTACCATATCATCCCAACAGATCACTTCGGTCTGAAAGTGCAGGCCTACTTGTGGTTCCTAGAATTTCAAAGAGTAGAATGGGAGGTAGAGCTTTCAGCTATCAGGCTCCTCTCCTGTGGAACCAGCTCCCAGTTTGGGTTCGGGAAGCAGACACTCTCTCTATTTTCAGGCTTAAGACTTTCCTTTTTGATCAAGCTTATAGTTAGGGCTGGACTAAACCATCCCTTAGTTATGCTGCTATAGGCCAAGGCTGCTGGGGGACAATGCAACAAACACATGTTCTCCTTCTTTCTTCTCTCTCCTCTCTCGTGTCCTACACTTTCTTTTTCTCTGGCACAGAGCTCCTGCCCTCTAAATTCCTATCTGCTACTAGTCATGCAATTCTGTGCTATTACTATGTAGAATGTTTACTGCTGCTCTCCCTTCTTCCGAGTATCTCTGGCCTGGAGTTGAGTGTTTCCTGTGGAGCTCCATACTACATATGCTGTTGTGGTCTCATCAGCCTGCCCAGTCTCCATGGAATCCTGCTGTTATCCACTCCTACCTGAATGAACAATTCTCCAACCTGCCGATGATTCCCCTTATATATTATATATTATAACTGTCATGTAACATCATTAGTTTGAATCATAGCATCCAACTTGTATGCTTTAGTCAGATATGTGTATTTATGACAAATGTATGTTTATCTTGCTGTTCTCTTTCTCTGTCTGTACCCGGCTGGCCTTAGGCAGATGGGTCCCTCCATATGAGCTGGGTTCTGCTCAAGGTTTCTTCCTGTTAAAAGGGAGTTTTTCCTTGCCACCGTCGCCTTCAGGCTTGCTCTGGGGGTTTCAGGCCGGGTCTTGTAAATTGTTATTGACGCTATATAAATAAAATTGAATTGAATTGAATTGAGTGCAATGGCTGAGCCTCGCCCTGGGTGAACCGCCTTCTTGATCACGGTATCTCCCCTGCCAGGTAAGTATGAGTTGCACAGGTCACAGACGGGGGGCTGCCTCACAGACACACCGTGCTGACTGATGGTGCTGACCATCTACACGTCAACAAAAGCAGGCCCTACAGGGGGTTGTAGGCCTCTGTTACGTTGTTGTTGTCTGGAACTCCGGTTGGTTTCTGTGAACCATTTGAATGGGATCTGGATGGGATGAAGATGGTGAGCCAAGCCCATGGATCTGAGGGGGGCAGTCCCTAAAGCGGTGTGGCCCGCCAGCCGTGGTACCCGCTCACATGGGACGCTGGCAGCTCAGCAAGTCAGTTTTGACCAGGTAAGAATTTGTCACACTATACGCTCTGCTCGGGTAGCAGTCTACTACTGGTAGACTATTAGTGGTGATACACACACAAGGGCAAGAAGCAGACTTTTTAATCCGCAATCCCAAAATTTGAAGGGGCACTCGAGTGGCTAAATATGTAACCTCCAGGCAGACGAACCCTGCAGCTTAAGCTTCTGGTAAGGCTGGGCAGCTTGTCTGCCATGTCGTCTGGCCGACCATTGAGCCTTTCTTGTTTGTTGACACGTAGAGAGGGGTGCACCGTTCCCGGAGGCACTGCAATACCAGGTCGATGCGTGGAGTGGACGGAGCAACCCCCTATTCCATCTCCCAGCTCCAAAAATCAATTTAATATATGGTCCCCGGGTAGGGGACGTATCAGATATTAAACTGATAAGAACAGATAAGATTTTATTTATCATTAATCCGATAAAACCATCACACAAAAACCACTTCGGAAAAAAAAAAACTGACAAACACGCATCCATGATACTCACTCATTATGCATTAATGCACATAGACCACACACAAAAAAACAAAAACAAAGGTAAACCAAACAACCCAAAAGAAACCATTCCAGAAAAAAAACCCGACAGACACCCATTCATTATCCTCAGTCATTACACATTATATTACGTAGACAACACACACAAAAAACA
Source organism: Planiliza haematocheilus (assembly GCA_005024645.1). Taxonomy (NCBI): domain Eukaryota; kingdom Metazoa; phylum Chordata; class Actinopteri; order Mugiliformes; family Mugilidae; genus Planiliza; species Planiliza haematocheilus. The sequence continues at coordinate 2,090,006 of SRSE01000383.1, read as the reverse complement.
AATAAACAAAAGCAAAAACAAACCACCCAAAACTTCACACTTCTGAAAATAGTGTTCCACCGCTCTCTTGCCGCATGATACCCATGCTTCTACACATCCATTCTCCTCATAGACTCAATTCCTGCCCTTACTTTTGCCACCACTCCCCCCACCTTCCAACCTACATTGTTCTTTATCAGCGCAGTTCTTGCATCCCACAGCGCCGCCTTCCCCATAGATAAAACCAACCACAGCAGGAACCCCTCCCTACCTCTCCCTCTCAGACCCAACCCCAACATTATCGTATCATATGTCCCCCAACCTTGAAAAAAAAAAAACAGATCCCTCCAAACCCTCCTTGCAAACCCGCATTCCCAAAACACATGTTTAATGGTCTCCTCAATCCCACACCCCTCCCTCGGGCACAAGCTCCCCCGTGTCAACCCGTGTCTGTTTAAAACCTCCCTTACGAGCAACCTCCTGTGCAGTGCAAGCCAGTTTATGCCCTTTGCCCTATTTGTGAGTCCTTTTTGTTGAATGAAAACCCACCCTTGTTTCCTGACTCCATACACCCCCACTGGCCCCCCTTTTTCCACCAAAGCCTTGTACAGGCCCCGGTGATTAAAACAGAGCTCCCCCTCCTGACACTCCATATGCCTTTTCCCCCAGCTCACCACCTGCTTATAATAAGGAGGCAAGATCTCCCCCTTTGGCCTTCTATTGTCCCATCTCACTAAACGTCTTAATGGAAACGATAACCAAAAAAGAAGAAGTGCCTGGAAATGGTGGCCATCTGCCTGGTGCATGGACCTACACAAAAAAGAAAAGAAAACCACATCCAACTTGAGCAGGATGTCCGGCACCCCCGTCCCTCCCACCCGCACTTCCTGGTACATCCACTCTCTTCTTACATATTCATACCCCCCCATACAAAGGAAAAAACATCCCTTACAAACCCTCTCCTGTATTCAGGAGGCAAAGGATAAACGTAAGCTAAATATATCAAGGACGGCAGGATGTCCGCTTTTACAGCCAGCACCCTGCCGCTCAGTGACAGTTTCCGCGTTTTCCACAGCCCCATCCGCGAACGAGCCGCAGCTTGGTGCCTTCCCCAATTTAACCCTGCACTACCCTCTACATTAAAATCTACCCCCAGCACCCTCATTGGGCCCTGGCACTGGGACAATCCAGCCAGGCCCCCCACCCTATCAGCCCATGGTCCAAAGAACTTAATGGTTGATTTACCCAAATTAACTTTGGCCCCCGACACTCCTGAAAAGCCCTCCACTATCTCTAACAGCCGCGTGACTGATCTCTGGGTTGTTAAAAAGAAAGTCATATCATCTGCGTACTGTGTCATCTTAAGCTGTTCTGCTCCCTCACCAGGAAGGTGCAAGCCCACCACACCCGGTTCTTTTCGCACCACCGACCCTAGCGGTTCCATGTAGGCCACAAAAAGCAGTGGGGAGAGTGGGCACCCCTGCCTCACCCCGGTTCTCTGTGCTACCACCGCACTCATGTGCCCATTAACCATAACCCTACTACCTACACCTTTGTACATAATCTTCAACCACCCTATAAAACGTGACCCAAACCCCATCTTCTCCAGAACTGCAAACATAAAGCTATGGTTTACCCTATCAAAGGCCTTTTCCATATCCAATCCAACCAAACACGTATTAATTTTACGCTCACTCACCCAGTGAATACAATCCCTCACCAACCCCAGATTCCATTGAATCTTTCGCCCCTCCACCCCACACGTCTGGTCCTCATGTATGACATGTGGCAGAGCCTTCTTGAGCCTTCTCACTAGCACTCTAGCCACGATCTTATAATCCACACAAAGCAGAGTAATTGGCCTGTAATTCTCCAGTCTCTCCCTGTCCCCTTTTTTGTACAAGAGGGTTATGACCCCCTCTTTCATTGTTGCTCCCAATCCATCCCCTTCCAAAACAGACTGAACTACTTCAAAAACATCCCTACCCAAAATCCCCCAAAACGATACAAAAAACTCCTTGGGCAAACCATCAATTCCAGGCACCTTTCCTGCTGGCAGCCCCTTCATGGCTTCCTCCACCTCTGCCATGGACACCGGTCCCTCCATCTCCTCAACCACCTCCCCCGGCACCCTCCTCCTCAACGACCCCAGAAAATGTCCCAGTCCGACCCCACTCTCTTCCCTCTCCCCAAAAGCCTCACCAAAAAAACCAGAGGCTATTCCTAACATCTCCCCCGGATCTGCCACAGAAACCCCCTCCTTCCCATGCAGCCGCGGAATACATGCCCTAAAACGGGCTGCCCTTACCTGCCTGAAAAAATAGGCACTGCAGCTTTCCCCCAACTCAAACCTCTCCCTCTGGCATCGAAACAAAAAGGCCTTAGCCCTCTCCCTAAAATAAACCCCCAATTTTCCCTTCACAGTATTTACAGCCTCCATATCCACCTCCTCCCCTCTGCTTTCTGCTGTCACCAAAAACTGTAATTTCTTCTGCAGCCTAGCAAACCCCCTTCTCCTCTCCCACGCTCTTGCTGTGCAGTACGAAATCGCCAAATCACGCGTATTCCGTTTCACCCCCTCCGACCATTCCACCTGTGACCCAAAAAAAGGTTTAGACTGTTGCCATACCCCATAATAAAACGAAAAACTTCTTCGAAAGGCTTTTTCCTTTAAAATTTCACAATTTAGCCTCCAAAAGCCTTTCCCAAAGAGGGGTGCCTCCACCTCAAAGGTAACCTCAAGCTGGCTGTGGTCTGAAAACCAGAGAGGCGACACTGCAGCACCTTTCACAATTACCGTGCTTTGTACAAACACAAAATCGATTCTACTTTGTGATCCCCTTGAATTGGACCATGTGAATCCCTCCCCGATCTTGTCCACCACCCTGAAGCCGTCCTGTAAACCAAACCCCTGCACCACATCCCTCAAATAAGGCAAACTAAAATCCCCATCACCATCAAAGGACACGTTAAAATCCCCTCCCAAAACCAAAACCCTATTTGTAATACAAACATCAGGCAGAGCCAAAAAAAGATCCCTCCGTCCTTGTGGTTCTGCTGGGGCATAAACAGTGATGAAACTAAAATAAACCCCCCTCCAGTCTGCATCAACCACCAGAACCCTGCCCTGTACCACAGAAAAACTCCCCGACACATGAAAGTCCTTATCCCCAAACAAAACACCCACACCTGACGAGTGTACCCCTCCCACCCCCCACCTAGACTCACTTTTTTTCCACCCATCAGAAAAGACCTGTATGTCCCCCCCATCCCTCAAATGAACCTCCTGCAAAAAACAAACATGAAAGGAGACCTGGGCCAAATAATGAAAAATCCCCTCCCTCTTCCCCTTATCCCTCATCCCCCTCACATTGACAGTTAATACAGTAAAGGTCCCTTTCAGGGTTTGCCAGTGCCTCCCGGCGATTCCTCCATCGCACTCTCTGCTAAACCCACAGTTCTGTATACCTCTCCACCCTGGAGGTAGGTCACACTATTGGGCGACCTGGCCTCAAAAACAGAGCGAGGTGGGCTCAGAGGTGACACAGGCCCCATTTCCACGGATTGGACCCCACCACCCGCCTCATCAGTACTCACACTCGCCAGGGCAACAGGAGAGCCTTCACCCTCTCCTACAGCACCCCTGCACAACCCTTGATGCCCCAGAGAAGAGGTGAGTACCCCCACCCCATCATCCGACCCACTACCAAAATCCTTCATCAAGTCCACATTTAATGTGTCAGAATGTCCGGACACTATCAAAGGTGGCTTCCCTGGAGAAACACCGTTCATAGCCTTAACAGTACCATCCCGCTGTTTCTTTCTCCTCCTTTGTCCCCTCACCTTTGTATCCTGATGAGATGCTCCAGGTGATGACTCTGTTAAGTCCTCTCCCGAAGACGCCCTCCTCCTCCTCGAGCCCCCAGACGCCGCCTCCGCCGACTCATTCAAATCCCCTTCCTCAGAACTCAAAGTGCAGTCTGCCCAAGATCCAACCAGTGGTAAGCAGTCTCCAAAACTCACCGCTGCCCCCACATCCTCATTCGCAACTCCCAGTTCTGGAGAGTCTGCCACATCCTCAGCAGCATTCCTTGATTCTGTGCCTTGATCCTCTCCCACAGCCGCCTCCGCAACCTGGACAACCGTCACAGTGCCGAAATCACCCCGTGCCCCGTGCACCTCCTCCAAGACCTCCTCCAGTGGCCTCAATTTCTGTACGGTCTGTACGTCTCCAGCCACAGCAGCATAAGTGCGGGCATGGGAGGGGCAGTCACGCAGTAGATGGTCCGCACTGCCGCACCCATGACAGTTCCTTGGGACAGTACAGGAAGCAGCTTCATGTCCGCCTCCCCCACAGCTTCGGCAACGGACCTGAACGCAGCCAGTCGCCAGGTGTCCAAAACTGCGACACTTCCTGCAGAAGATTGGCTGCCCAGAATAAAAAAGGAAACCCCTGTCTGCTCCGATGGAAAAATACGCAGGAGGGTGCCTCAGACCATCACTGCTGTCAGGATCTTCTGCCAGAAGCACCCTGAACTGTCTCCGACCTGTCCAGATCCCATAACCGTCCAGCAGGTATTTTGTACTTGTATCAACCTGTCATACCTCCTGAGGAAACCAGCCACAACCTCATCCTCCACATACGGGTTGTAAATGTGTACAGTCACTATCGTCAGGTTCCTCTGGCAGAGAGGCACAATTCTGAACAGGAAGAAGGGCTCCAATTCAGAGTTTCCCTTTAACAGCACCTGGACCCGGTCGTACTGCTGCTGGCTGTTCAAATCAAATCAAATCAAATCAAATCAAATTTTATTTGTATAGCCCAAATTCACAAAACATGTTTTGCCTCAGAGGGCTTTACAATCTGTACAGGGAGTGACACCCTCTGTCCTTAGACCCTCGGTTCGAGTGAGGAAAAACTTGCCCACAAAAAACCCTATTAACAGGGAAAAAATGTGGAAGAAACCTCAGGGAGAGCCACAGAGAAGGGATCCCTCTCCCAGGACGGACAGACGTGCAATGGATGTCACATGTACAAATCAACACAGACATATTGTACAATTACAATGAAAGATGCAATGACAATGAATTACAATGAATGATAGAATGATTACAGTAGCAGTGGAACCTGTGATAGAGAGACACAAATGCACAGCAGCAGTAAATCATGAACTAACTGAAGTGGAGATATGGTAACAATAATGACAGTAATGCTTTATATGGTGGATGTCAGCAGTAGACCACAGCAGCAGCCACGATCCATGAGAACCTGCTGGACGACAAAGCACAGAGAACTCCGGGGAAGAAGTTTAGTTAGTAGCTAGCAGTGACGGTAATGGTGATTGGGGAGAGAGAGAGAGAGAGAGAGAGAGAGAGGGTTATCAGTAAAGGGAGATGATTACATCTTCGACCAGTACTGTGCCTGGCTAGGCATAACCCAGAGGTCCCCCGGTAGTCTAATCCTATGGCAGCATAACTAAGGGATGACCTGAGTCACCCCTAACTATAGGCGCTGTCAAAAAGGAAAGTCTTAAGTCTACTCTTGAAGGTGTTGACCGTGTCTGCCTCCCGAACCCAGAAAGGTAGTTTGTTCCACAGAAGAGGAGCTTGATAGCTGAAGGCTCTGGCTCCCAATCTACTTTTGGAAACTATAGGAACCACAAGGAACCCAGCATCCTGAGAGCGCAGTGGTCTAGAGGGATAGTAAGATACTATAAGCTCTTTTAGATATGATGGTGCCTGACCATGAAGAGCTTTATATGTAAGGAGAAGAATTTTAAATTCTATTCGAGATTTAATAGGTAGCCAATGCAAGGAAGCCAAAATGGGAGAGATGTGATCTCTGATCTTGGTTCCTGTCAGAACGCGTGCAGCAGCGTTCTGGATTAGCTGCAGAGTCCTCAGAGACTTACTGGAGCAGCCTGATAACAAAGAGTTGCAATAGTCCAGCCTAGAGGTTACAAATGCATGGATTAGTTTTTCTGCATCTACTTGAGACACAAAGTGTCTGATTTTGGCAATGTTGCGCAAATGAAAGAATGCAGTTCTAGAAGTTTGTTTTATGTGGACATTGAAGGACAGATCCTGATCAAAAACAACGCCTAGATTTTTTACGGTGGTGCTGGAGGCCAGATTGATCCCGTCTAAAGTGACCAAGTCACTGGAAAAAGAGTTTCTGAGGTGTTTGGGTCCAATTACAAGAACTTCAGTTTTGTCTGAATTCAACATCAGAAAATTGTAGGTCATCCAATTTTTTACATCCTTGAGGCATGATTGGAGTTTAGTTAACTGGTTGGTTTCATCAGGCTTGATCGAGAGATACAGTTGGGTGTCATCAGCATAACAATGAAAATTAATGGAATGATTCCTGATAATGTTTCCTAGAGGAAGCATGTATAAACTGAATAGAAGTGGTCCTAGGACAGAACCTTGTGGTACTCCATGACAGACTTTGGTATGTATGGACGATTCATCATTGACGTGAACAAACTGAGATCGATCTGCAAAATATGATTTAAACCAGCTTAGGGCGGTTCCTTTGATGCCAATTTCATGTTCCAGTCTCTGTAAAAGAATTTGGTGGTCAATGGTATCAAATGCGGCACTAAGATCTAGCAGGACAAGTACAGAGATGAGTCCTTTGTCTGATGCCATTAGGAGGTCATTTGTAACTTTGACTAATGCAGTTTCTGTGCTATGATGCACTCTAAAACCTGACTGAAAATCCTCAAGTAAACTGTTCTTATGGAGAAAGTCAAATAGCTGATTAGCAACTGCTTTCTCAAGTATCTTAGAGAGAAAGGGAAGGTTTGATATTGGTCTGTAATTGGCTAAAACCTCTGGATCTAGAGTGGGCTTTTTAAGAAGAGGTTTAATTACAGCTACTTTAAAGGACTGTGGTACATATCCTGATAATAAGGACAGATTAATCATGTCCAATAAAGAAGAGCTAACTAGAGGTAGAACATCCTTGAGCAGCCTAGTTGGTATGGAGTCTAAGAGACAGGTTGACGGCTTAGATGAAGAAGTTATTGAGGTTATTTGATCAAGGTCAATCGGAGAGAAACAGTCTAAATGTATATCTGCTTTAGCAGTTACTTCCAAGTTTGCTGTATTACAATGCAGATCAGTGCCTGTCAAAGGCAAGGCCTGATGAATTTTGTCTAATAGTTGTGATTTTATCATTAAAGAAGCTCATGAAGGCATTACTGGTTAGACCTAAAGGAATGGATGGCTCAGTAGCGCTGTGGTTCTCTGTTAGCCTGGCTACAGTGCTGAAGAGAAACCTGGGGTTGTTCTTATTTTCCTCTATTAATGAGGAATAATAGGCTGTTCTGGCATTGCGGAGAGCTTTCCTGTAAGTTTTAAGATTATCTACCCACACAAAACGAAATTCTTCCAGTTTAGTGGCACGCCATTTGCGTTCAGATTTACGTGCCACTTGCTTTAATTTGTGAGTCTGCTGGCTATACCAAGGTGCTAATCTCCTCTGTTTAATTTTCTTCTTTTTCAGAGGTGCAATAGAGTCAAGAGTTGCCTGTAATGAGCCTGTGGTACTATTAACGAGATGATCTATCTGTGAGGGGATAAAGGAAGCAGACAAGTCCTCTGTTACACTGAGACATGGCATTGAATTCAGTACTGAAGGAATCATTTCCTTAAATTTGGCTACAGCACTGTCAGATAAACATCTGCTGTAGGAGTTTCTGCAAAAAGGCTTATAGTCCAATAAAATGAACTCAAAGGTTATTAGAAAATGGTCGGATAGGAGAGGATTCTGTGGAAAAACTATTAAATGATCAATTTCAATGCCATAAGAGAGAATGAGGTCAAGAGTGTGGTTCAGACAGTGAGTCGGTTTATTTACACTTTGACAGAAGCCCATTGAATCTAGTAGAGAGATAAACGCAGTACTAAGACTATCATTGTGGTTGTCCACATGAATATTAAAATCACCCACAATAATTACTCATTCAAATCCCCTTCCTCAGAACTCAAAGTGCAGTCTGCCCAAGATCCAACCAGTGGTAAGCAGTCTCCAAAACTCACCGCTGCCCCCACATCCTCATTCGCAACTCCCAGTTCTGGAGAGTCTGCCACATCCTCAGCAGCATTCCTTGATTCCGTGCCTTGATCCTCTCCCACAGCCGCCTCCGCAACCTGGACAACCGTCACAGTGCCGAAATCACCCCGTGCCCCGTGCACCTCCTCCAAGACCTCCTCCAGTGGCCTCAATTTCTGTACGGTGTGTACGTCTCCAGCCACAGCAGCATAAGTGCGGGCATGGGAGGGGCAGTCACGCAGTAGATGGTCCGCACGGCCGCACCCATGACAGTTCCTTGGGACAGTACAGGAAGCAGCTTCATGTCCGCCTCCCCCACTGTTCAGAGTGAGGTCGTATCCCCCGTCGGCTGCGTTCCATTGAAGGCAGAAGATGTGACCAGGATCCACCTTCAAACCGGCCACAATGACCGTTCGCACAAACCATTCTCTATTCCTTACGTTGTCCTTATCTTTGAATACAAACCTAAGCGAATTACGCAAACCAGCCGAAAAGGCTGTCTGAGGTGGCTGCTTAACAACCATTTTTTTATATGAAAGGCACTGGGTAGAGTTACCCAGGCCTCATACACCGCATGACTCTGGTATTTCTAGACTTGATCTTAGCCAAAAGGCCGAGAAGCGATACTCTCAACGGGTCGGAGGATATGTGGCCCTTCCCCGCAGCGTAACTCTCACTCGTGGTTTGGGACCGGAACGCCAGTCGCGTGACGTGCAGTGGCACATCAAAAGCTAGCCCACCATGGCCCGTTTTTATCTAGTCCCCTTCTGGCCAATAACTAACAGCCTAACCACGTGTTAAAGAGAACCAGAGCAAAAACCCTAGCAGACAAGCACGCTATACAGGTCGACACCATAGGCTCCAGAAACCACAATGATCACTCAGCTTTTCCAAAACGGTTTCAACAAAACGCTATAACCTTGACGAAGGCCGGTTTTACAAGTCCAATTGAATCTGCTAATGATACATCCAGATTGTTTTTCATTTATAGAATGCATTTGGCAACTGAGTCACTAACGAACAGCTTCCTCTGAACTGTGAGCTTAGGGTTGTCCGACTCAGAAGAAGGTGGGCTTGTGTGCCAGGTTCTACTGGAAGCACCGCAGAAAGGAAAGCGTTCAGAGTTGAGTTTTTTTTTTCTTTCTCCACACATTACCAGGGGAGAGCGCGAACGCAGTCCCCCACTACCAGAAATTATGCAGTCGAGATTCCCACATTTGGGGAATTCGCAGGGGTCAGCACAGCCTGGAGTGCAATGGCTGAGCCTCGCCCTGGGTGAACCGCCTTCTTGATCACGGTATCTCCCCTGCCAGGTAAGTATGAGTTGCACAGGTCACAGACGGGGCGCTGCCTCACAGACACACCGTGCTGACTGATGGTGCTGACCATCTACACGTCAACAAAACCGTTGTTGTTGTTGTCTGGAACTCCGGTCGGTTTCTGTGAACCATTTGAATGGGATCTGGATGCGATGAAGATGGTGAGCCAAGCCCATGGATCTGCGGGGGGCGGTCCCTAAAGCGGTGTGGCCCGCCAGCCGTGGTACCCGCTCACATGGGACGCTGGCAGCTCAGCAAGTCAGTTTTGACCAGGTATACGGTGTTCATTTTAGGACATCCTCAGACGTCAGACTCAGATGTCAGACTCAGAAAAACAGCCGTCATCCTCAGACAAAACTCCCTCAGCGTCAGAAAAACCTCCGTCATTCTCAGATAAAACTGCTTCAAACCAAACGGCCTCAGAAAAAAATATCTCAAAGGAGGTCTCAGAAAAAACGCTGTCGGAAAAAATGGAGTCAGTTCTCAGAAAAAAACAGAGTCAGACAAAAAGTTATCAGAGTCAGGTCTCAGAAAAACCGCTGTCAGACAAAAAGTTCTCAGATGAAAAGTTATCAGAGTCAGGTCTCAGAAAAACCGCTGTCAGACAAAAAGTTCTCAGATGAAAAGTTATTGGAGTCAGGTCTCAGAAAAACCGCTGTCAGACAAAAAAATCTCAGATGAAAAGTTATCAGAGTCAGGTTTCAGACATCAGACGAAAAAGAGTCAGGTCTCAGGAAAACCGCTGTCAGAAAAAGCGGAGTCGGACGAAAAGATCTCAGATAAAAAGTTATCAGAAGCTGAAAAAATATCCCGCGTCGTCGCGACATGTTACGTCATCAAAATGCGACCGCCTTACGCAGCCTACTAGAGCGTGAAAAGAAGTGGTGCAGAACGGTGATACAGAACGGTGAGTTTAATATTTTGCTTAAAACATTTATTCTGTCAGTGCCATGATATATTTAGCGCTTGGTTAGATGTAGAAATGATAAGAAAATGTAAAAAGTGATCCAATGTTATAGACATGTTTAGCCATTAACGGTAATATTTGTGTTTTAACGTAGGTTAGCTAACCCTTGCTAACGTGAATTGCAGACCTAGTGAGAACATAACTTAAAGTAGATATATTTCATGTCACGTTAACCTAATTAACTTAATGTTTTGTTTAATTATGAATGCCGTCTGCAGATCAGAGCTTCAACAATTGTTCCACCAGTACAACGGTTGAGGCTTGCACCCTTGGTTAATAATAATAATAGTAGTAGTAATAATACTAATAATAATAGTAATAATAACAATAAACGAAAGCTTTGGTAGAAAGTGAGGTAACGTTAATGCAATTGACATTTTTATAAACATTTAAAAAGAATGCCTCCACATGTCGCTAACCTAACTGTGCTTGCTAGCTAGCCAAACATAACAAACTAGCAGAAGGTTTGTGGTGGTATATATTTCGTTTGAATTGTTTCCTACATGGTAGAAGGTTATACGTCAATGACGATTGCTTGTGTAATTAATGCTATATATTATTTATGAATTTGCATGAAATGCACGAAACTCCACAGCCACAGAGTAAACCTAGCAATTCTGAAATAGCTATTTTACATTGAAACTCTGCATAGCCCTAGGTAGGTAGGAGTGACATTGAACAGGTAATACATATTATTTAAATTTACCCACAGAATTTATGGACTGAAGCATTAGTATGCCTGTTATTCTCAATATGAGAATGAGGAGTTGTCGTCATGGTGGGCGGGGTCTGAGCCGGTCGGCCATGATGGTAGGAGACGCTATCGGTTGCCAGGGGCAACGCCTTCAGAACTTAACGGAGGCACGACGAAAGATTCCAGAGCTCTTTAATTTTTAGGCGTTTCCGGTGGAACAGAAAAGTAAGAAAGTAAAGCAAAGTAAGAGTTCTGGGTTGGCTAGTTGGTTTCAGACGGCTAGTTGGTTTAGTGTGTGAATGCAAGGTGTGTGAGATTCAGACGCTGCAGACAGCTCTGCAGCGTCTGAATCTCACACACCTTGCATTCACACTGTTTTAATCTAACCAGGACATTTACATCTTGCAATCACACATTAACTACCCTAGCCAACCCAGAACTGGTTTGTCACTTTGCAGCCCCCAACACTAAAACCTGGTACCACAGACTGTTCTATACAGTCTATGCCTGGTACAGTGTCATTGGGCTAAAATCAAATTACAATTATATACCTAAACATACGTACACAGCTTTAGCCTACATTAAAACATGTTGGAAACGTTTGTGTACATTGAACATCTCGTCGCAATCTAGTGTTTACGAAGCATTCATAGTTAATTACTTTGTCATTTGGTTAAAGAAGTGTCTGCTAAATGCAATGTAATTACGACACACTAAAACGCATGTTAAGAAAACTTACATTTGCCAGTACAAACGCTGTTTTCACCACCCGGAGGCTGCACCCACCCACAGCAGAAAACCTCGTAACTTCCCAAAGACTTGTGGCTTTTAAACTCATGCATCGTGTAGTAACTCACGCCAAAAACAAGGTAATTTATCATATCTATATACGTGTTTAATGTCTGAGAGCTTCTCTAAAACCGCTGTTTTGCGGTAGGTGTAGCTTGTTCCTGCAAGGTCCATTTTCGTTCGCCTTAACTTTATCCATTGCTTTACTTTCTTACCTTTTCTTACTTTTCTTGTATCCATCCCGCCGAAATAATAAACGCGCAAAAATGAAAGAATTCTGCAATGTTTCGTCGCTCCTCCATTAAGTTCTATGGGCGTTGCCCCTGGCAACCGATAGCGTCTCCTACCATCATGGCCACCCGGCTCAGACCCCGCCCAAATCGACACGTGACTCCTCATTCTCTTATAGAGAATGAGGAGTTGTTATGTTATGTTAGTCATGATGCATATTGCTATTGATTCAGTTAGTGTTATTTCAGTTGAAATATTAATCTTTCTACAATGGAATAAGATGACATGTCAAAATGAAGTAGCTAATTCAAAAGCTAAGAAAATTACATTTTGAAATATTGTTTTCAGTCATGCCCAAACCTTTGCTATCCACTGTAATAGTCACATTTCATTTAGTTGATATGATCTGTGTATTTCTCCAAGTCTTTTCCATGTTTTCTACTATTTATAACATCTTTATTGTCTGTTTTCCAGAGATATTTCTAAAATGTCATCTGATCATGAAGATGAAAGAAGTATCCTTCCCTAACCAAGTACTCACCTAGTTAGGACCAAACAAGACTGGTTGAATAAAACTGGTTGAAGGACTGGTTGAAAGAAATTTTTAGTAAAACCAGCGTTATAGGCCTGTGTCCAGTTTCACATGTTTGTATGCATGCCCCTTGATGTCATACAGCTAATGAGTGTGAGATGTATCAATAGTTATCCTCATCAAGTAATTTTGATAGACTACCTCAGAATCTTTGAATTAAGAAAGATGCTTCATACTAAGTAGTGGCCTGTTACCACTCTTGAAATGTAAAATTGGTCTATTGGGCCTCAGTATAGATTAAGTTTGTAGATTACCCTCCATGTGTTTGCCTTAAGTTATGTAGATGCATTGATACAGTTACTTTTCAGCAATGGTTATAAACAGACGGAAATCTGTTCAACACTGGCTTCATACGGATATAAAATAAGGTATGGGCTACGTTAGATACCAACACATTTCTACTGTGCTCTTACACAGAAACACTTCTGCTTATGAAACCATTTTGTGTTTTTGATTGAACAGTGCAAGGCACCTGAGAAGACTCCTGAAGAATGAAAAATTGTCATTAGGAACAGGATTGAACAGTACTCTTGGTTGAACAATTGTAATATAGCCCTATACTTTCTAACAATCTCAAATATATGTTTTTTAAAAAAAAAAAAACATTTGAAGGATGATTACTTGGGGAAACATGATTTCCCATTGGCTGTTTAGAAACATATTGAAAAGTATGAACACATGGTATACAATTAGCCTGATTCTCACATATATTGATCTCCTAAATGTTTTACGATGGAGGCAGGCTTAACACTTGTTTAGCTTCCAGTTGTAATGCATCCCTGTATAGAAAGAAATCATTCACTTTGCTTATGTATTGCACTGTACAGTATGGCTGATAATTGTGCAGGAAAGTAGTTATGGTTTGTGCAATTGTTCAAATATTAGCTTCTCCATCTCTGAAAAGATTGTATACAATTGTATATGTTGATTTCCAGAGTGAGCTGAGACACTGGTCACCTGATCAAGGCATTAGAGCAATGCTGAAGCGTGTTCGTGATGTCAGAGGAGTGAGGCCTTGCTACAGGTTAATGATGTCTTAAATGCCTTAGAATCACTTTTATGACCCTGTAAGTTTTATTAAGCCCTTTCTCACATTAATTTAAAATAATTTTCAATGTAGGAATGATGTTGCTAACATCATGAGAGATGTAGATGCAAGTGGTGTAGAAAAACGATATCCAGGCCAAAAGAAGATCCAGAGAAGAAATTACGACAGCCATGGGCCAAATGATACCTGGCATATTGATGGTAAACAACTTTGCATGCTTTTATTACAATTGTGTACATAATGTACAATATACATTTTTTTTCTTACAGGTAATGATAAGCTTAAGTTTTTTGGTATGTGGGTACATCTGTGCATTGATGGGTAAGTACAAACCTTAAGAATAAACTTAAAATTATAACGAATATATTGATGCATTAAGGCCAATGTATTTTGCATTATGTCATTTAAATTGAATTTGGGGGAATTTGCCATTACATCTGCCACAGCACACTTGACTAAAATGTTCCAGCAAGGTGTGTTATTGCAAGACTGTGATTTGGCAGCCTTAATCTTACATAGTACATTCTCCAGTATTCTGACAATATTTCTTAGCTGTTTTCATAACCTGTATATGTGTACTGTAAAGCTGTCATCATTTCAGTATGAGGTTAGTATTATGACTGTAGCAACCCTTTTACACATTATAGTTTTTCTGTCTCTGCACTCAGGTTTTCACGACGGCTTCTATGGTTAAAAGTGGGCACGTCTAACCGCAAGCAAAGATTTGTGGCTAGATACTTCCATGACACTGTTGTGGAGGAGGGAGGTGTGTAATGTAGTTTATTTGTTGTAGAAGGGCTCATGACAGCAATTGAACATGTGGATAAGACCAAAAACACAATGATTGTCTTCATATATGTTAAGGGTGTCCCAAAATGATTAGAAGCGTCAGAGGGAAAGAGAACCTTGTTGTCGGGCAAATGCAGATCGCAAATCAGGTGCGGAAACTTGGAGAGCAAGCTTGGCAAGCCTTCAGAATGGGGACATCAGTACACAACCAGGTAGTTTTTTTTTCTAATTAATATACCAATAGTGATGATTTGCTAATGTAAAGGGAAGTTTATTTTCTTTATTTCTTTTTTAGAGAGCTGAAAGCTTCAACAGTATGTTGAAGCGGACATGGACCAAAAAATGGCTGACAAGGTTTGAGGTATTCCAGCAAATGTGTGTAAAAATGGCACTTAATGACATGATCTTTAAAATGCACTGCAAGCATTTATGTAGATAAATAAATAATTTATATGTCAGATATAAATTACATATTTACATTACATATACATTTACATATTTATATTTAATCTTGGTCAGCTTGATCTGTTGCCAATGAAAGTTGTCTGAACCAGGCATTTCTCAGTGATGGTACTTTGACTCAAGCATTCAGCCCTTAATTAATTAGCAGAATTCTTGTTTATGGGTTCATTGCTTTGAGTTTTTTCTCCTTCACCAATGGTCTGGTCTATTTTAGTTTAGATGCTTGTTCTTATTCATGTAGGTCATTGTAGTCATACATGTAGAAAATGTAAAACAGCTGGACTTCATTTTGAAGATCGAAGACATTTCACCTCTTATTCAAAAAGCTGAACTGATAGTGCAGCACCAGTCCAGGTATTAAAGCCGTTAGAGAATAATTTCTCTTCCCTACGGCTGGGATCAGTTATCTGCCCTATTTTCTTTTTGAGGAACATGCCAAGGCCATGGTCCGTCTTCAGTCTCACTGTCTGGCTGTCACCAGACACAGCTGTAGAGTTAGATGATAATGTCCTGCGTCACTGTCTGACAATTTGTATTTCCTAGTTGGTGTGAATCCTTATCTTCATGTTTATGTACAATAACCAATGGGATATTGACACATCTCCCCCTGCCTCGGTCCACCTTCTTAGTATAAGGCTTTGAGTTTACTGTTTGTCCCTTAGAATTGAGGTGGACTCATGCACTTATGTTGTGATGACGAATCTTCTGTTCTCCTCGTACCAGCCTAAATAAACTCCTTCAGCACAAGACATACAGGACTCTGGTACTTCTTCATCACCATCACCACAAATTTCTCCCTAACAAAAGCTATAGGACGCTTAGAGGTGGGGCTGTGACCGTGTGACCACACACTTTGTCCTGTGACCCAAGGTCATAAATTAAGGTTTGAATAGGAATGAGTTATTAAGGTGAAAGGTCAGATTTCAAGAAAGAGATCTCAAGGCTGTAATGGGCTACATTTCCCTTCATAGGAACCACCAGTGTAGCCTACACTATGCTAGAGGAATTTTGAAAGGAAGCATTGAAACACATTTTGTAAGCATTTACAGAACCTGAATGCTCCTTACTACTAAGTATTTCCAGGTCATTTCATTATAAACAAAAAAGAAAATCCGAAAGCAGCCAGTGTGGCTTCTCCTGCTGCTTTGCTTAGCATTGGTTGTTCAAACTCATCAACACCCTTAGGCAGAGATTGGTTTACCCACCAAGAACAAAACACCAAAACAATACCTGGGATACAAGGTGAAACATCTTGAATCTTCAAAAAGAAGTCTTAACTGCCTTACCACTTAGCACTCTTTCACAAGATATCATAAACTGTTGTTGTCCATAAATAATTTTGTGTGTTTTTTATAATCACATGCTTAGGGGATG
This sequence comes from Planiliza haematocheilus, assembly GCA_005024645.1. Lineage (NCBI taxonomy): Eukaryota > Metazoa > Chordata > Actinopteri > Mugiliformes > Mugilidae > Planiliza > Planiliza haematocheilus. The sequence continues at coordinate 2,073,700 of SRSE01000383.1, read as the reverse complement.
ATAGAGGCTGACATGCTTGAACTGGACAATCCTGTGCACATGTAAGTTAAGAGGTCTTTGCGGGATCACTGCTTAGAGGTTTGGTGGAGATATTGGAATTTAGCCAGTATGTAGGTTACTTTCTAAAGATATTTATTTCAATTTCTTTTGAAATAGCAACTGCCCACCTTCGTCTACTTCAGGACGAGCTGGATATGGAGCGGAGACTATGGAATACCCATGACATAAGGAAACAGCACCATGCTCCTGGTCCTTTTGGGAAACCTGACGTGCTCTACACCACACCACCTCCCGGTATTGTAATTTGCAATGTAGTGCTAAGTTTTATCTAGTATGCATGCTTGGAAACTTTATTAAATACTTACAACCCACCCCCACCTCACAGGGTTTGTCAACATGTTGTGCCCAGTGGACCCAGACCTCCTTCGTTATGCCAACCACTTCATATGTGACAGTTGCTGGTCTCCAATGAAGAGTTCCGGCATTTGTGTGGGACCATTCTGGAAGATTTCAGGTTTCCACATACGGTTAATGGCTGTCTGGCTGCCTACATGAAATTAGTTGATGACATGATGATGTGGATGAATAGAAACGGGGCTCAAACACCCTCAACATTTGCAGAGGCAAACAAATTATACAAAATTATGTTGAGGGAAAGAGAGTGAAAAAGGGAGGTAGTGGGGGGCTGAGGGTAGGAGTAGGAATCGAGAATCTTATCAACCATGGTCAAAGGGCCTTTCAGTATACAAAATGGAAACAGATAACACAGTTCTGCATGGTTTCCCTCATTTTAATAAGGTGCTATGGCCACCTTAGAAGTATGGGCTATATTTTAGGCCCCACCTTAAAGTTTTTTTTTTTCTTTTTCTGAACAGTGTACTTCGAAATTATTAACATTCTTTAATAAAGTGCATTCTGTTAAAACAAACAGACATTACTGCTGCATTATTGACCACATAATGGACAATGCATCCGTACAGAAACATACAACTCTTTCAAATATTTAAAACAAGGCACAGAGTTGAAAAACATTTGTTTAAAGTTTTAACAACTTGGGTTCATTCAATAACTTGTTCAACTTGTTTAGGATAAACAATTCTACACTGTGCACAACACATTCACTGTTTCAGTGTACTGTGTTCAGTGTTCAGAAAATGGAACAAAACAATAAACATAATATTAAAATAAAAAAGTATGTGCAATTAATGTTTCCTTGCAATGTTTTTGTTACTGGAACGTGAATTTAAATGGAAAGAACCACTAACTCATGATGTAAACACTACCACTTGTAGCCGTATCTCCTTTCTAGGTCTAGGCCAAGCTCTGACTTCAGAAACTGGACTACTGCAGATGCAGGGGGTCTGGAACTGGGCACATAGTCCATTAAGGCCCGCAAGAACTGGTACCTGTCTCCAAGCTGAGTGAGACCGTGAGGTGGCTCTTTGGCTGCCATTAGTACGGCCAACTCGCGTTGTTTTTTGACATTCCATGCCAGTGACCCAGTGAAAAGCTCCAAATATGTGGCCCCTAGGGACCATATATCTGTCTGGCAGGAAGCCGCCTCAAAATTAATTGCACATTCAGGTGCCATGTAGAGGTAGGTCCCGCCAGCAGGACCTACTGTTTGGGCTGTGACCTTGCTTCCTTGACGAAGCTGCACAGTGTCCCTTATATTAGCCAACCCCCAGTCTGTTAGGACGGCTCGCTTTGACTGTTGTTGAACCTGTAATGTATAGAAAAGAAAGCTAAACAAAGTGTTTCACATTATTGCAACTGTTTCAGTTGATTTTTAATCGTTACATAACTCACCATGACATTTGCCGGCTTCAAGTCCTGGTGGATGACTCTCTGTGCGTGTATGTACTCTGTTGCCATTGCAAGGTCCAACGCTATAAATTCTGCATCATCCCCTTGGAGCTAACACCACAAAACAAATAATTACAATTCTTTCTTAATGAAAGGTTTGCGATATGACATTTAGGGACCTATTTGTTTACAATCTAAATTGCATAGTCTGAAGCATTCAGTTTAAGTGCATTTATGGTGCGTCTACTCCACTTTTGCTAGTTTGACCGCAGAATGACTGATGTGACTCCAGGCTGTTTTTGCGTTTCTTATTTAAGCATGGGTGTGCTTTGAGCATAATGTAACTTAAATATACCATCGAGTGATGCTGTTACAATGACGAGAAAATGGACCTCTGCTGAAGGGGTCTGCTTGCACGCCTGACCGTTTATGCAACAGCAGGATTGCTAAAGTGTGTGGGTGGGTGGGTGTGTGTGTGTGTTTGTTTGACAAGCAGAGTACAGACACGCTTGTGAGTGTGCAAGGTGAATTTGCTATTTGCAAAATGTGTACACCTAGTGAGACAACTGCATTGGCCACAAACTACAAAAGACCAATGTTGTAGTACGCCTGCCAGAGGCATAAGGCATTGTCTTTTAAATATTTCAAATGCACACAATTTAAATAAATACTAGTACCGTTACAAGGCAGTTGCTCGAATGGATAACAGCATCCAGGGGTGCACCATGAATATATTCTGTAGCCAGCAAAAAGCATGACTGTGTGCGGGCAGCTGCCATCAGTCTAACGATGTTAGGATGGGACAGTCTCCTGTGAAATTAGGAAAGAACACAATGTAGTGAGAATACTTTACAGCTTTATGAAATACAAATGATACAACATGTGGAAAAGCACAGACAAGTATACACAAATCAAATCTAGTTCTTACAGAGACACGTTAATTTCGTGCTGGATATCTTTGTCCTCATCTCCTGCTGGGCCAAACGCTACCCGTTTGATAGCTGCCGGAGTACCCTGGTAGGAACCTCCATAAACTTTCCCAAATGTTCCCTCTCCAAGGAGAACGTTCTCATCATATCTAATCAATGATGTGTCCACATATGGAAGACGAGGAAGGTACACTGCAGATGCAAACAAAATACATATTCAAGCATCTACTGTGTGGCGCTTCAGTCACATTTACATTTTCAGGCTATGGCACCTGATGACAAAAACTTTAATCTTTCCTTTGCTTGACCTCAACCAAGGCTCAAAATGATCCTGTTCAAAGACAAATCTGATAAGAAAAACAGTACTTACATGATGGCACAAAGGCACTGGAAGATGCAGTAACATCTCCACCACCGTCACATTCAGCACTTCCATCGACGGCACTGTCTAGCGACCATTGTTGGTCAGCCTCCTCTACACAAGATGACCTTAATTAAAAATCGTTTGTGCCTCTATCTGCACTATTCCCTGAATCCTACAAACACAAACAACCATCATTTGCATGACTGCATAAATCTCTGTTCTATATTTGCACAAAAACTGTATACACAACACTGACAAGAGTGTCAAGAATTTGTGGGTTCAAGATCAGAGCAGATAATGATTTTACCTCATTGGCAAAACTTCCTGCCACATCTGATTTAGCGCACTCATCTAAAACATAAAACATATTAGACTGAAAAATAGTAAAAATACATTGGCACACATACTCAAAAAGTTCCCTTTATCATTTAGTATTAACAGACATGCAGGTAAACATACCTAACATTGGAGTCTGGTCATCAACAAAGATGACTTCTGTAATAAATATAAACAATATGAGCAAAAGTACCAAACCACAAAAATAATTATCACCATATTAAAGGTTCTCTAGGCACAGTTGGGTGATATCACATTGCTAGCTCGCCCCTCCCTCCTCCTCTACCCCTCCCTCCTGTGATTCCTGAAACTATCATGAACATGCATCCTTCTTGTTGGTGATTAGCTGATTTGTTATCATTTAAAAAACCTTTAACCATTTACCTAATTCTTTTCGGCCTACATATAATGTCCTCTTCCATGGTGTGGACATCTCGGCCACGGTTGAATGTTCCCTCATGAAATCCTCCTTGCTCCACCTGCTGCCATCAGGATGGCATAGGGTGAACTCACTCTCTGGACAATCAGGCCAGAACTTTTCCTGTCCTATGGCAAGTAGGTCATCATAGGTTTCATGCCCTTGCATTATGACCCGTGATGGGGTTTCCTCCAATATAATTTTCTGATAGCGCCCCGACCTCGTTGCCGTCCGCGGCTTCCACTCCATAGGTGCTATTCTGACCTAACATTACAATAAAACAAATAAACAATCAATTACCAACCTAGTTTTTTTTAAAAAGGGACAGCATGTAGAATGTAAATGAAAATATAATGCTACCATTTGCAAATAATTTGATTAGATTTAGGGGCTGTCCGCCTCCTTGTTGTCCCTGTCATTGTCCAATTATTGAAACAGAAAATTTAATTGTGAATGTGATTACTGCAAGTTAAGTCTCAAATGTGGTTGGGACAAGGGTTTGTTTATCACTGTGTTGCCTCTACATGTTAGGTAAGTGAGGAGACCCGTTCCTATTCTTGCCTGATTTAAGACTTCAGCTGGGGTCATATTCCATGTTGACACACCCAATGTGACAAGTTGTATAATCAACCAAGATACTTTACAAAGACAACTGTAATTAAAACACTTCATGTGTATTGTTTTGTCTGTGAAATCTGCCCTTGTTGCCAACACAAACCTTAAGTACTGAAGACGTATCAGACTTTGGACTGCTGAGAGGGTACTGTTTATTTTTTGGTTTTTTCTGGCTTCATTAAATTTTTGGCTTTGCCAAAAGCCTCTGCTGCACCTGTAGGTAGACATTTCTGTGAACAATTGTTCCAAGCCAAGGGATCAAACAAGTTTCTCACTGTAAATGTGCATGATAGGGGCTTTGCTTACTCAGATACTCTGCACTCCCTTTGCTCTCCCCTAAAATATGAAAGGCTGATGTTATGACATGAGGTAAGGAATGAGTAGTCAGTGTCAGTGAATATAAATGATTACTGACATAGTCATTTGTCAATTTCATGTGTTATTATGCAGCCCTTGTGTTACATTTCTTTATTTAATAAGGAAATCCTACTTTGAACATTAGCCAGATTCAGAATTCAATACTTTTACAAGTCATGCAACAATACAGTGAAGCCTACCCATTTTCTCTGCCATCAGGAGTTTTTTTACTTTGGCGTCAAACCCTTTTTGAGTCAGCTCCCCTTGAAATAAAATATAAAGAAATTAGTGAAGGTCTTTTACACATTCACGTTCGGTATAACACATATATAGTGTCCCTGTAACTGACATTAAGATATTTAGTTTTGCTCAGTGCCCCCTTCACCTGCACCATGGATACAGCAGCCAAAAGATCGGCAGTCAATTTGAAGATTCGCAGATAAATCTACCTCTGCTAGCATCACCATTTGTTACTGTACCGTATAAATCGCTGTAAGATAGCTAACATTGCACATTTTCAAATGTAGGCTAATGTACCTACTGTTAACAAATGACTAATAGTCCTAGTAAATCGTAAATAACCCCAAACTTACCATTTTCCAGTTCTTATTTCAATCTTTCATACTCTTTCACTTTATCCATTTTCTAAAAATTACACAAAACATTAAGTTAATTAGGTTAACGTACGACGGACTATTAGGGCCACACATGAAGAAAAAAAATATTTTTACCATGACGAGATTAAACTCGACATGTCGACTTTAAAGTCGACACGTCAAGTTTAAAGTCGACGTGTCGACATTAAACTCGACATTTCGAGAATAAAGTTGAAATATCATGTCGACTTTAATCTCGACGTGTCGACTTTAAAGTCGCCATGCCGACATTATTCTCGACGTGTCGACTTTAAAGTCGCCATGCCGACATTATTCTCGACATGTCAAGTTTAATGTCGACATGTCAACTTTAAACTCAACGTGTCGACTTTAAAGTCGACATGGCAAAAATATTTTTTTTCTTCATGTGTGGCCCTAATACTCCGACGTATTAACGTGACATGAAATATATCTACTTTAAGTTATGTTCTCACTAGGTCTGCAATTCACGTTAGCAAGGGTTAGCTAACCTACGTTAAAACACAAATATTACCGTTAATGGCTAAACATGTCTATAACATTGGATCACTTTTTACATTTTCTTATCATTTCTACATCTAACCAAGCGCTAAATATATCATGGCACTGACAGAATAAATGTTTTAAGCAAAATATTAAACTCACCGTTCTGTATCACCGTTCTGCACCACTTCTTTTCATGCTCTAGTAGGCTGCGTAAGGCGGTCGCATTTTGATGACGTAACATGTCGCGACGACGCGGGATATTTTTTCAGCTTCTGATAACTTTTTATCTGAGATCTTTTCGTCCGACTCCGCTTTTTCTGACAGCGGTTTTCCTGAGACCTGACTCTTTTTCGTCTGATGTCTGAAACCTGACTCTGATAACTTTTCATCTGAGATTTTTTTGTCTGACAGCGGTTTTTCTTAGACCTGACTCTGATAACTTTTCATCTGAGAATTTTTTGTCTGACAGCGGTTTTTCTGAGACCTGACTCTGATAACTTTTCATCTGAGAACTTTTTGTCTGACAGCGGTTTTTCTGAGACCTGACTCTGAAAACTTTTCATCTGAGAATTTTTCGTCTGACTCTGTTTTTTTCTGAGAACTGACTCCATTTTGTCCGACGGCGTTTTTTCTGAGACCTCCTTTGAGATATTTTTTTCTGAGGCAGTTTGGTTTGAAGCAGTTTTATCTGAGGATGACGGAGGTTTTTCTGACGCTGAGGGAGTTTTGTCTGAGGATGACGGCTGTTTTCCTGAGTCTGACATCTGAGTCTGACATCTGAGGATGTCCTAAAATGAACACCGTACAGGTAAGAATTTGTCACACTATACGCTCTGCTCGGGTAGCAGTAATAGTAGTAGTCTACTACTGGTAGACTATTAGTGGTGATACACACACAAGGGCAAGAAGCAGACTTTTTAATCCGCAATCCCAAAATTTGAAGGGGCACTCGAGTGGCTAAATATGTAACCTCCAGGCAGACGAACCCTGCAGCTTAAGCTTCTGGTAAGGCTGGGCAGCTTGTCTGCCATGTCGTCTGGCCGACCATTGAGCCTTTCTTGTTTGTTGACACATAGAGAGGGGTGCACCATTCCCGGAGGCACTGCAATACCAGGTCGTTGCGTGGAGTGGACGGAGCAAGCCCCTATTCCATCTCCCAGCTCCAAAAATCAATTTAATATATGGTCCCCGGGTAGGGGACGTATCAGATAATAAACTGATAAGAACAGATTTTTTTCTTTTGATAATGTTTATTGACACCAATGTCACAGCATCTTTACATGTTTACAACATCAGTTCATGTACTGGATGATTAAATTAATAAATAAATAAATAAATGTTGTACATTGACATTGTAAATAAAACTAGAAAATTCCTGCGGAAATTTTGACTGTGCCGGTGATGTGTGCGTCATGATGTGTGCGTGGTGTTTCATTGTGAGTTTGATGTCATAGAGTTCTGCCACTCCAATATGCCCCTGTAATGCTTTAAGTGGTCATAATGTTTTGGCAGTCTGTTACTGTAATGCTGAAATGGAGTGGGGTGTCAGTGTCAGATTCTGCCATTGTACTATAGTCCTGCAATGACTGAAGTGGTCATAATGTTTTGGCAGTCTCTTACTGTAATGCTGAAATGGAGTGGTGGGTCAGTGTCAGATTCTGCCACTGTACTATAGTCCTGTAATGCTTGAAGTGGTCATAATGTTTTGGCAGTCTGTTACTGTAATGCTGAAATGGAGTGGTGGATCAGTGTCAGATTCTGCCACTGTACTATAGTCCTGTAATGCATTAAGTGGTCATAATGTTTTGGCAGTCTGTTACTGTCATGCTAAAATGAAGTGGGGGCGGCTCACAGTGTCAGATTCTGCCACCTTACTATAGTTCTATAATGGAGTGATTGTTCATAATGTTTTGGCTGTCCATTACTGTAACGCTAAAATGGAGTCTGAGGGTAACAATGTCAGGTACTGGCCACCTACAGTACTGCAGTAATGGCTTGGGTGTTCCTAATGTTTTGGCATAGTTTTCCCGCCGCTTTCTGTGTGCAACTGTGCTGAGTTTCCTTGTCAGGATGGCTTCAGCTATGTGAAAGCACCAACTGAGGAAGGAGGGAGGGAGGGAGAGAAAGAGAGAGGGAGGGAGGGAAGGAGAGAGGGAGAGAGGGAAGGAGAGAGGGAGAGAAGAAGGAGGGAAGGAGAGAGGGAGGGAGGGAAGGAGAGAGGGAAGTAGAGAGGGAGAGAGCGAGAGAAGGAGGGAGGGAAGGAGAGAGGGAGAGAGGGAAGGAGGGCGAGAAGGAGAGAAGGAAGGAGAGAGCGGGAGAAGGAGGGAGGGAAGGAGAGAGGGAGAGAGGGAAGTAGAGAGGGAGAGAGCGACAGAAGGAGGGAGGGAAGGAGAGAGGGAGAGAGGGAGGGAGAGGGGGGGTCATGGGTTGTTCTGCCTCCTCATTGTAATAGACTGAGGAGAGTCCCTAATCTTTTGGCAGATCGGCTGTGTGAAAGCACTAACTGAGGAGGAGGGAGAGAGAGAGAGAGGGAGAGATGGGGGGGGGGTCATGGGGTGTTCTGCCTCCCCATTGTAATAGACTGAGGAGAGTACCTAATCTTTTGGCAGATCGGCTGTGTGAAAGCACTAACTGAGGAGGGAGGAGAGAGGGAGAGAGGGAGAGACGGAGGGGGGGGGGTCATGGGGTGTTCTGCCTCCCCATTGTAATAGACTGAGGAGAGTCCCTAATCTTTTGGCAGATGGGCTGTGTGAAAGCACTAACTGAGGAGGGAGGGAGAGAGGGAGGGAGGGAGATAGGGAGGGAGGTGGGGGGGGGGTCATGGGGTGTTATGCCTCCCCATTGTAATAGACTGAGGAGAGTCCCTAATGTTTTGTCAATCTGTGTCTGTAATGCTATAGTGGGAAGGGGAGGGGGGTGATAATGTTTTGGCATATCGTCTCCCTCTGTGCCCCTCAGCCTTCTGTGTGCACACCTGCGATGTGTTTGTTCATCAGGATCGGTTCAGTGTTCATAATGTTATGGCACTCTGCGTCTGTGTGAATGTGCTCCTGTATGGGGTGTTCTTCCTCCCCATTGTAATACACTGACAGACCCTAATCTTTTGGCAGATCGTGACGCTTTTCCCTCCACTGTCTCAGCGCACCTGTTCTGTGCCTGCTCGTTGGGGGCCGTTGCCATGGCTACGCTATGCGTACATGATATTCTATATATTCACTCTCCTCTCTCCTGCACCCTAGAAATCTGTGTCAGAACAAACGCTCATATCTCGAAAACTACAAGTCCTATCGAGAAAACGAACGCATTGTGAGCGTCGGCCGAGGGTTTTCTACAAATTAGTGTTGTTCCCATGAGCGTGCTGCCAAAATTGTGGCCGTACTCGTTTTGGAAAGAAAGGCATGCGACGAGAAAAATCGTCGAGAAATCTCTCTCGGTTTCTACATACACACGAATGGGAAAAAATTCGAAAAGCTGTCGGCGCACTCCTCGCTCGGAGGAGCCTGCAGTCCAAACCGTACGTCCCACACATATAAGACACACATCATCTGAAAGCAGACAAAAATCCCTACGTTTTTATGTAGTTTTTATCTCTGTAGCTCAAAACCTGTGGCCGCCACCTGAGATTGAAACCTTTTTTTTTCTGAATTTGGCCGAAACTCTGAACCTAGAGGGGGACTTAGAGTGCGCCCATAGGGCTCCATTATAAACGACGATTTTTGAACTTTTTTCCAAAATTTCACCAAAACGTAAACTGCGACCCTGACCAAACCGTAAAAGCTATCGAAACGCTGTTTTCAGAAAAACGAAGCTACACTTCCCGTGCCTCGTACAAACTTCAAAGCATTTTTCTACTCCAAAGCATGGCTGAGTGATTGCTCAGCAAAGCAAAGGTGTCCATTTTGGAATGTTGCCGTTTTTTTTCAGGTTTCTCCATTCACTTCCATGTTACGAGACGCTCGAATTTCGCCGTTTATTCTCGCCCCGTTGGACGGATCGCTTATGTGAGACATAGCACACCATTCCCGATCAATGCGCACGTCTCCATATAAATTCGTCTTTATGTCTCCAAAACTCTGGGAGAAGAAGCGAACCGAAAAAAGTACCAGAAGAAGCTATAAGAATATTAAACGCGAGCAATAACAATATATGTGCCACGCCCCTGCAGGCAGGCTGCGCCTGCCTGCAGGGGCGTGCACTGGCTCCCATTGCACAGCAATGGGAGCCAGTGCACCGGCACAGATAATAACAAGATTAGTGCCAATAAAATCACATTTCCCATGTTTAATATCCATAAATATACATATCCAATAAAAGGTTTCTGTTCCATCTCTTTTGTGCAGGAGCGGAGTGAGACCTTAAACAATTCTACTAATTTCGCTCCCCCAAACAGTTCTCTCGGGATCCTGACCTGGTGCACAGAGGGGATCCCCACCCTGTTGCTCCTTCCCACCTGCCACTCCCGGAGAGCCAGGCCGTTGCTGCTTTGACCTTTTCCTGTCAGGCTCTGGCTCCTTCGTCCGAATAGGCACAGAGGTGATTCTTCTTTGTGGCTGTATCCTTGGCCTGCCGCCTGTAGCTCTGGCAGCCTGGGCCGTTGCTGCGGCCATCTGGATTACAGCCACGGGGGGGATCTGCATGTGCCTTCTTACCAGCAAGTTTCTGGAGGTCCATATGGCGTCTTTTTTGGCGGCTAGGGTGAGCCACTGTTTGCCAAACTCTTCATTTTGTTGAGCTTTCTTATCTTGGCTCACCCCATACAGCACCAGCTGGGCTGTCAGGACCTCTCTTGCTGGTAAGTACGGGAATTTTAAGGAGCCAGCCATTGCCCACTGGTCTTTGGCAGCGCTGCACTCCCAGAGCAAGTGCCTCACCGACTCAGGTGCGCCACATCCGGGTCGGGGGCAGGTTGAGTGTCTTGCCATGCCCAGGGAATGCATAACGGACCTGACTGGGAGGATCTCATGTGCCACCATCCATGACAGGTCCCGGAGTCTGTTTGGGAGAGCGGGATGGTTCACATTGCGCCAAACTGTAGAGGGCTCGCCGAGTGCAAGCCCGCGTAGTGGACTCACTGGCTCCCGTTCCTGCACAAAGAAATAATGTCACGGTGGTTAGTTAAAACCTGCAGTTCCTTCTGTTCTAAGTTGAACTGCTTTAAAAACTTTGGAATAAAAGCGTATGCAGGTGGTAGGTTAAAAGACACGGGTGTTCTAAGATCTGTTGGCAGAATTTTAAGTTTTCTGAGGTAGGATCCCATCCAGAATTTCGTCATGGCTGCCGTCTTGGGATTTCTGGATGGGTCCATGGCGTTCGCGATGTGCAGTGATGTATATCTGCTTCCCAAGACCAGATGCAGGTCAGGCACTCCCTTCCCTCCTTTTCCCTTAGGTTTCTTCATATCATCTCTCCTCAATCTTTCCCACTTGGATCCCCACAGGAAATAAAAGACTGCCCGGTCAAGATTTAAAAGCACTTGCCTGGGTGGGATAAAAACAGAACTGATTAGTAAAAGCAAAGGTAAAATCACTGCTTTAATGATTAAAACCTTTCCTTCCATTGTCAGTCCTCTAAGTCCCCACAATCCTAGTCTTTGTCTAACTTTCCCTACCACGTCTGTCCAATTTCCGTTTCCTCCTCCCTCCCTGTCAAATTTTATCCCCAGCATTTTTTGGTTTGTCTGGGTCTCAGTTAGGGGGAGTCCTGTCGTCTCTGTCTGTGTCCACGGTCCATACAGTTGAGCTTGGGTCTTGTTTCTGTTCAGTCTTGACCCAGAGGCTTGTCCGAACCAGTCCGTCACGTCTAGAGTCCTGTTCACGGATAAAAGATCGGTGCATAAAATGTTCACATCGTCCATGTATAAAATGCACTTGGTGGTGAGTCCTCCACTTCCTGGGATTCTCAAACCATTGATTCTTTGGTCCCTTCTCAAGATCTGTGCCAGCGGTTCTATGCAAACCACATAAAGGAGGGCGGATAACGGACAACCCTGACGGACACCGCAGTTGATATTGTCTGCTTTTGTCAGATGCCCATTTACTAGAAATCTGCTGTTGATATCCCGGTACAGCAGTCCCACCCAAGCTATAAACCTCTCAGGGAACCCCATTTTTTGCAGCACCTTGAAAAGGTACTGGTGCGAGATCCGATCAAGGGCTTTCTCAAAGTCTAAATTTAGGACTACTAGCCGGATGTTTCTGTCTCTCGCGTAACAGATGGTGTCTCGGATCAGTACCAGGCTGTCCGTGATCCTCCTCCCTGGTACGGCACAGGCTTGATCCGGGTGAATCAGATCTTCTAAAACCGTGGTCATACGACATGCTAAAAGTTTGCTAAAAAGCTTGCAGTCAAAGTTTAAAAGCGTGATCGGTCTCCAGTTCTTCAGGTCCATTTTGTCTTTGTGTTTGTGTAGGAGTGTCACTGCCCCTACTCTAAAACTGTCAGGTAAAATGTCATGTTGTTCAAAGTCTTTAAAAACAGCAAGCATGTCAGGTGCTAAAAGGTCCCAAAAAGTCAGGTAAAATTCAACGGGAAGTCCATCAGGACCCGGGGACTTCCCCCTCTTAAAACTCACGATACATTTGTTTAGCTCTAAAAGACTAAAATCTTGAGTTAAAAGCCTCCCGTCTGTCACTGTCTTGTTAATAAACTCTAAAACTTCGGTCATTACGTCCATCTTTACAGGTTTTCCGTGATACAGTTTTTCATAGAAGTTTAAAACCATTTGTTGGGTTTCATCTGGGGTTATTGCTATGTCACCGTTTTCTTTTCTTAGTTTTAAAAAGTTCCTCCCTTTATTCATTATCTTCTTGAAAAAGTACCGTGTGCATTTTTCTCCTTCTTCCATTTCCTGTTCTCTGCTCCTAAGAAGGATTCCTTTACTTTTAAAATCTGACAAGACTGACATTTCGGTTTTTGTTTGCTTTATTTCTTCATTAAAATTAAGCCCATGCTTATTCAGTTCAAAATAGCGTTGTAGTTGTTTTTGCAGTCCCATCATGCGTCTGTTTTCCTTGTGCTTTTTCCTTTTCCCGGCTTGTCTAAAAAAAGTCTGGGTCCTCCCTTTTACCATTTCCCACCAGTGTGCCCGTGAGTCGTAGGAGTCTTGAAGGGTCTGCCACTCTTTGTATTGCTCCCTATATTGGCTAACTAGGTGTTTATCTTCCAGGAGGGAGCAATTGAGCTTCCACAGACCACTTCCTGGTGTCACACCCGAGGTGAGTGATAGTGTGCAAGACAGCATTTGGTGATCAGAGAAAAAGACAGGTGTCAATCTAGCATCAGTTGGTGGGCAGTCTCTGGTAAAAAGATAATCTATGTGAGAGGCTCTGGTGCCGTCACCACTGAACCAGGTGAAGCCCTCCTCTCTTGGATGCATGATTTTAAAAGAGTCCTGTAGTCTAAAGTCGTCACATATTGCCCTTAATAAAATCGACGTCTTGTCCATTTTAAAATCATCTCCTGCTCCTCTTCTGTCCTTCTTGCTTAAAACGCAGTTAAAATCACCCCCTACAATCAATGGTCTTTGGCCTAGCATGTGGGACTGCAAGTCTTCTAAAAGGTCATACCTGTCGTTTTTGTCGTTAAAACCGTAGACGTTAAGAAGGTTAAAATCCTGTCCCATAAAAGTCAAATGTGCTAAAAGTGCCCTACCGTCTCTCACCACAGTGCTGCCCTTCACCAGAATGTGAGGATTGTTGATTAAAATGGCTACTCCGTCATTTTTATTTTCGTTAGATCCACTCCATATTGACTTGTGTTGCCATATGTCCTCCCATTGCCTGTAGTGTTTCAGATACGGTATGTTGCATTCTTGTAATAAAAACACATCTGACTTAAAGAACTAAGAAAAGATAAAACACTCTGTGCTCTAACTCTCGACTTCACGCTTCTCACATTTATAGTCGAGAAGGTGATTGCCATGAGTATAGTTAAAAAAAATAAAAACATAAAAACGGGTTTGACATTTTAAAAGACTAAGACAACTGTAAAAGCCATTTTGAACTAAGTCACGTTGTTAATCTCTTGTGAATGGAGCTCTTCCTTCACTGCTACAGGGTGAGAGTGAAGGGGTTCAGCGCCATTCCCCCGTCGACGCCTGGGTGTCGGCCTTTGCTGCAATGTTGCATTGAGCTTTGTGTCTTTCGGGGTTGATTGCAGAGCTAAGTTTAAAAAGGGGCCTCATTGGGTGAATCGGAAGGGAAGATTCTCGACTCCCCAGATGAATTATCTGAGGGAGTCTCAACTCTTCCCCTCTTCTCTGAGTTTTCAGGGGACTCAGAGGACAATTCTGATGCAGGCCTCTTAGATGGTTGGGCATCGGGGAGGGGGTCATCCTGGCTTGCTTGTTCGGCAGTAGCTCCACCCTCCACCTGAGCCATCTCCTCTTCACCTGTGCTCATCATTGGTGGAGGTGGAACATGCCCCTCCCCCTCTCCTCCAATCACCAATTTTGGCGGGAGATTTGAATTTTCTGGCCCCGCCTCTTCAATCAGCTCTGTAACTGCTTCTCCCTGTAAACCATTTTGTGCTACTTCGCACACTCTTGCCGTTTTCAGTTTGTTGGCAAATGACTTTGGGCAATCTCTGAACAGATGATTACCCTCTCCGCAAAGATTGCACTTTCTGCCATTGGTGCACTCCTCAAAGGTGTGCCCAATTTCTCTACATTTCCCGCAAACAATTTTATTACAAGCCTCTACCAGGTGCCCATGTTCACCACACTTGCGGCAGAGCTTGGGCTGTCCCTGGTAGTGAATGTAGCCCCTGTTTTCACCAAGGACTATCATGGAAGGTAGGTGTTTCAGGCCCTGGAAGCCCTGGGGGTCTTGCCATTGTTGGATGGGGACCCTCCAGGCACAGTTCCAGATGCCGTCCTCATCCTTAACCTTGGTAGCCTGGCCTTTCACAGTGCAAAATCTTCCCAGCCATGAACAAATGTCCTCAGCATTCACAGTTTCATTGAACATTCTAACAATAACAGTTTTCAGGCTATTATCAGTCAGTTTCTCCACTTTGAAAACCGAGAACTGGGATTTCACATTTTCATATCGAGTCCAAAAATCACGCAGCAAAGCAGCAGAGCGAAAACTTACATCAAAGCCCTTGTTAAAGGGTAAGGTCAAAATGCAGTTCAGGTCATCCGGTGTGAATTCTAAAGCTTTTTGAATCAGCTTCCTGGAGAAGTCAAGTCTCGACATCCCCAGGAGTTTTCCATCTCTCTCTTGAAATGTAAAACGGGCGCTGTGGTGCCTCCGGATGCCGGCATTAGTGATGGCCCTCTGACACCCGAGGCTCCGACACATGCGCCGTAGCTCATGAAGCAATTGTATCGAACCACTGTGCCGAAGCGTGGTTCGGTCATGTGACTAGTGACGTTTGAAGCACTTGAGTGATGTTCGAAGCAGTTCAAGTGCTTCGAACGCTTCAGCGGCAAACGAGTCATCCCAGGGGTTCGGTTTGTCATGTGAATCACCTGGTGGGATCGAGTGTGTTCAGGGATATCTCGGATATCTTATTCCTATTTAGTGGTGCTCATTTTAATGTTTCTTTGCATAGTAGGTTGGTCTCTTGCTGTAGTTGGAGTCAGTTGCGTATTTTGTGGAGATAGATCTCCACAAAATACGCAACTAACTCCAACTAAGATTCAGAAAGAATTCGATCAATTAGTGACATAGTTAGACAACTCTCTATTGATAGATATAGTTACATAGATAGTTGGTCAGGACAAATCACGTGTTTTGTGACGTATGAACCATTTCACTGCTTCATTCGGAAACCCAACTGGTTTGGTTGTCTCGGCTCTTCGGGAGAGATGGAATGAGTCTTAGAAGCAAATACTGAGTCAAGAAAGATTTGGTTTGACACTTTGACACTGAGAGTACAAATATTCTCTAACACTACGAAACCATGATACCAAGAGCAAATGAAAATAGTTGATGTAAGCGCTGAAACATAAACATTAGTGTAAATCAGCGAAGGTTCATAGAGTGTACTGACGTAATCAAAATGGCCCACGGACAAAGGTTCATCATTGATGAGGTTCGTGGTACACTGTGAAGTCGTCGGTCTTTCCTTAGCGAAACACGGGTTCGATTTGTACTTTATTTATTTTATTGTTATATGTAGCCTATATAATTTTCTTATAATAAACTTTAAACCACATATCCATGTAATGTAGTCGAATAGGAATGTGCATGGCAAATCAAGTCCCATACAAGCATGAACCAACACGTCTCCATTGCACTACATTTTATTGTCCACTAGATGTCCTAATAGAGCACTGTGTCATTGAAGCTTCGAGTAATGAACCTTTTTTTGAATCACGTGTCGAGGCTTCAACAAAGCCTCGATTGCCCATCACTAGCCGGCATATTGGCCGACATGATGGAGGCACCACAAGCTACGAGTGCTAAAAGAAAATAAAAGAAAACTAAAACCACTAATAGAGATAAAATGTGTCTAAATGAATAAATAAAACAATAAGTGAAATCGCTAAAAGTAAAGGATCACTTACCTTTGCTTTGTTGTGATGTTAAATAACAAGCAAAAAAAAAGATGAGTAACTTTGTCTAAAAGCGTTAACAGCTGCAAAAGGGCTGAAACACTTAAAAGGACAAAGAAACACAATAATATCCTCCTATCGTTGGAGAAAATCAAAGCCACACAAGGCTATCAATTTCACCACCCAGAGGAGGCGATCGCAGTCTTAGCCAAAAGGCCGAGAAGCGATACTCTCAACGGGTCGGAGGATATGTGGCCCTTCCCCGCAGCGTAACTCTCACTCGTGGTTTGGGACCGGAACGCCAGTCGCGTGACGTGCAGTGGCACATCAAAAGCTAGCCCACCATGGCCCGTTTTTATCTAGTCCCCTTCTGGCCAATAACTAACAGCCTAACCACTTGTTAAAGAGAACCAGAGCAAAAACCCTAGCAGACAAGCACGCTATACAGGTCGACACCATAGGCTCCAGAAACCACAATGATCACTCAGCTTTTCCAAAACGGTTTCAACAAAACGCTATAACCTTGACGAAGGCCGGTTTTACTAGTCCAAATGAATCTGCTAATGATACATCCAGATTGTTTTTCATTTATAGAATGCATTTGGCAACTGAGTCACTAACGAACAGCTTCCTCTGAACTGTGAGCTTAGGGTTGTCCGACTCAGAAGAAGGTGGGCTTGTGTGCCAGGTTCTACTGGAAGCACCGCAGAAAGGAAAGCGTTCAGAGTTGAGTTCTTTTTTCTTTTCTCCACACATTACCAGGGGAGAGCGCGAACGCAGTCCCCCACTACCAGAAATTATGCAGTTGAGATTCCCACATTTGGGGAATTCGCAGAAGTCGGCGCGTCTAGAGTGCAAGACTGTAGACTGTAGACTGTAGACGGGTGTTTTCGCGCCCTCATTCGACGGGAGTCTACAGTTCGGGCCAATCAGAGGTCAGCCGTCTGCGCTCTGGGCCAATCAGAGGTCAGAACTGTAGAACTGTGGAAAGGAGAAGGGTGACAGGAGCCGCCATTGAGACCCGGTCGAGATTGGTAAAACGTAACCAGCGCTTTTCGTATTTCAGGTAAGTGATTATGAAAACATGCTAAAGTTGTACATGCATTATTGGAAAAATTAAATAATGTCATGCCTAAGTGCGGACATAACGCGTTTTGCGACCATAAGAGGCATAACGACCGCTAGTTGCCATTAACGATAGCATTCATGCATCTCAGGGCAATCTCAGACCAGGTAAATTATTTTTATTTTCATATTTTAGGTATATTGTGGGTGTTCTTTCTCACGGATGTCGTATTTGGCCGTTTTCTGCGCCGATTAAAATGACACTTTAGGTGTTAGCACCTAGCAGCGCCACTTATCGTTTCTAGCGTGGGAAAATGTTATTCTGAGGACTGCGTTTATAATGTCAGTATGCCACAACTTTATTTGGATATTGATAATGAGGCGATCGTGTTATTTTGCAACGTTATTTGGCCGTGAACTGCGAGTTAGAGTCTACAGTTTTGTATGCGGAATGCTGATTGGATTCGTCTGTGCGGCGTCTAGAGTTCACAGTGGCAGGCGATCGCTGATTGGTTCTTTGCCATCTGACGGTGTAGGCTATGTTTAGGTCCTGTTGTTATTTAGAGCTATTTATAGCGGTACTGTTTACTTTGCAGGCTATTTTTGGCTCTGCAGGCTATAGCGCTATTTACTTCTATGTTAGTTTACTGTTGGGGTAGAAAAATAATGACAGTATTAATTACTGTGTAATTACACGTCAAGGAGAGAGTTGACCTCACTTAACCTGGGTCAAGTGAGGTCACTCTGAGTTTACTGCTTGTCTTTCAGACAGAGAAATGGATCTGTTGATGCCTGCGTTGTCCATTCTGGACAAAACTGTGCCCAAAGACAGGCAACAGTGCCTTCTTAAGGCAAGCAAGGAGGCCAAAGCAGTCCATTCGAGACCAATGCGTTTGTCACAGGGTGACAGTGGGTTGAGAGACCCAAAAACAGCTTACGAAGAAGGTAAGATGTGTTTACATCCGGTCTTTACAAATGCAGCCAGCCCACGATAATTAAAGGCAGAGCTCTTGAGCCTTTTGTGTTTTTGCTTACCTCGTATTCAGCTAAAAGGAGATGCCGGATGGTGACTCCTGACCCCACGGAGGTGCAGTGCCTGGGGCAGCTGGTGCTCACCTTTGGGAAGTACAACGGGAAGAATTTCAGATGGCTGGCTGAGAATGATGTGGGGTACATTAAATAGTGAGTATGTTGCAGTAAACAGCAGTACAGTGTGCGCGCGGTGGCATTTTTCACAAATTAACAATGTAATTTCATGCTTTAGTGTCCTTGATCGCCACATAAAGGAGAGCCGCCGTCCTGAGAGGGGGCCCATTAATGATGAGTGGGTGAAAGAGCAGCTCCTGAGCTATGTGCAGCTGTTCCCCACCATTTCCTGCCACCTGGAGGTAAATGTGGACCGGGCGATCTACGGGCAGGGTCGCTTCAGGTCCTTTACCTTCCAGGAAATGTGGCAGTGGTACAGTCTGCACAAACGGTTGCATGCCGACCCCCAAGCAGGCAGTGACCACGAGCGGCGGATGGCTCTGGAGGCGTACACCTCGGTGAAGCAGTGGCTGGCCATGAAAGAGGAGGACATCGCCACCAAGTCCCTGAAGAGGTTCAGGCAGTATATCCTTGACAAGGAGGTAGGTTAAGCCCTGCATGAAGGTACAAAGTACAGTGCATTATCTATGTAAACTTCAACTCTTAAATTCAACTGTATATTGCAGAAACCTCAACAGGACATGGCCCCTGCAGCTGCCAGCGTCTCCAAGGCATCTGCTGCTGCTGCGTCCGCCTCCACCTGCACGGCCCCTGCAGCTGCGTCCGCCTCCACCTGCACGGCCCCTGCAGCTGCGTCCGCCTCCACCTGCACGGCCCCTGCAGCTGCGTCCGCCTCCACCTGCACGACCCCTGCAGCTGCATCCGCCTCCACCTGCACAGCCCCTGCAGCTGTCTCCGGCACCACAGCTGCCAAGGCCCGCCCAGCTGCGCCCGCCGCTAAAGCCACCACGTCGAAGGCCTCCGCTGCTGTGCTTGCCACCGCCTCGAAGCCTACCTCTGCTCCAGCTGTGTCCGCCTCTGCCACCGCGTCAGAGTCCAGTTGGGGAGATGACGCTCTGCTGGTGGAAGCTCTGGCCACTTTTGAGAGACAAGGTATTTGAGTTTATTACCTCCCTTAACAATGAGTTATGAATGGTACAGTTGAAACTGGAGGGCACTATTTCAGGATGTACTTTATTGTGTTAATGTCACCACACCACTACACACATCTTGTGTGAATGCAGAACCTGTATGAAATAACATAAAACAAGTGTCAACAAAAGTCTTTGATGTTATCAGAGGATGCTAGGGGTAGAGACAGAGGAGAAGAAGAGGCAGACACTTCACAGTCAACCTCAGACACCCCTCCATCAGTAGCGGTAAGGTCATACCTGGCAACATGGGCCGCAAAGAGAAATGAATGAATTTAAGGGTGGACCTATCTCATGTTGCTGTGCAATGCAGAGTGTCAAATGCAGAAAGAAAGACACAGAATCAGGACTGTAGAAGAGCTAGGGAACGCAACTGTGTCTCCCCCTCTGTCTGAAAGGCTTACAGTTTAAAAACCAAATCAGAAACAACTTATCAGCACATGTTTATAACTAATACACTGATCATTTTTTAAGCTTCCCACATCAGCCATGCCACCTCAGCCATGTCAGGCCACCCCTGCTGCAGCTGAAGGAGACGCTGCACTCCCTGAGGTAATGCCTGAAGCTGACAAAAACAAAACACAGAAATTATTCTTTATTTTTAGTGTGTGTGTGTGTGTGTGTGTGACCAGTGGGTTGTACTTTGTGTGTTTGTTTTCAGATGACGTATGAGGGATGGCATAAGCTGTGGGAGTCCCCCATCCACGGTCTTCCCCCACAGGACCTGGAGTGGCTCAAAGAGGATGAGGTGCGGGGCCTGTTCCAGAAGCCCATGGGGTTTAAAGATAAGCATGGCAGGACGAGGTGGAGGAGGGTGCTAAGGGACGACGCCATGTGGTTCTACCCACCCGAGGCTCCTGGCACGGTTGGGGGGAGAGTGCCGTCGGCCGACTCTTTTTTCAGGAGCCGCGTGTTCTTCTGGAGACCAGTGGGGGTGTGGCGGTACAGTGTTCGGTGCCCCCGGCCTGAGTGTCCTGCGAGGAACAAGGACACCGCGTTCCTTTACAGGTGCGGGTACTCAAACACTGTCCGCCAGATCTGTGACGTCAGGGGCTGGTACTCCATGTTAACGGAGGTCCTGGCCTGCAACGCCTGCCGCAAGGCCGCCAAAGAGTCAGAGGAGCACGCCATCGGCAGGTTCCTGTCGTGGGAGGAGGGCATCCTGCGGCAGCTCACCCCGGCGCACAGAGCCGTCTTCCCTGCCGTGCTCACCTTTCAGTGAGCGTCATTTCACAGTGATTTGAACTCTTATCTATTTATTGCACAATAACACATCCAAGACTGACTGCCAATGTGTTGTCATTTCAGGCGTGGCGTGGACAAGGCTGTGATCAGCCTCCTGAGGGACCGGACGGAGGGGAACACCATGACCAAGGTGTGGAGGCAGGTGCTGGAGGGCCACTGCGAGGTCTACCTGCAGAGGAAAGACTTGTACACCACACTCCTCACCCAGTACAGCAAACCTGGTAAAATAACAAGTAAGTCAGACACACACACACGCACACACACGCACGCACGCACACACACGCACACACACGCACACACACATAAACCACAAAATGATACACACAAAACTAATTACTGCAGTCTCCAATGGGCCCTGTAAAAAAAGGAAAGGACAAATGTTACACAGTGCATTATTTACATAATTATCTTTTCTCTACTTTCAGACCTCTTGACCCGGCCCCCGTTCCAGAAACCCCCGCAGAGGAGAGAGCTGCCCTCGCCCAAGCTGTTGCGGAAGGCCTTCCTCATTGCTGAGGCCGACAACATCGAGGACTACCGCACACAGATCATGTCCACGTTTGGCACCGTTTTGAAATATGACTCGACCAAGAAGGTATTTTTTAAATAAACACTACTGACTGCTCCATTGAATCACAAACAAAAAAAACACTTGTAAACAACCATTGCCTTTGTGAATTTTATTTATTGTCAGATCTGCAAGAAGCTGTCGGGGGACGGCAAAGGGACGGCCGAGTGGTGCACAAACGTGGCCAACGAGCGGGGGCAGATCCTCACCTCTGTCCTCACCTGCGAGGAGTCTCTGGATAAAATGAGGCCGATGGCGGAGGGGCTCATGGCGCGCTACGAGCGGGCGGGAGAGGCGCCGCCTGAGCTCATGTACGTGGACCGTGGCTGTTGTCGTGTCCTGGGCGTCTCCTCGGTGGAACAGCTGTTCAGCAGATGGGTAGATGGAGGCATGCTCGTTCGGCTGGACGTGTTCCATTGGATCCACCGCTTCGACGCCGCCCTCAGGACCGACCACCACCCCAAGTACGCGCTCTTCAAGTCGGCGCTCTCCGCCGCCGTCTTTGCGTACAACAAGGACGACATGGAGCTCCTGCTGCGCGCCATACGCGCCGGGCACCCGACCAGGTACGGTTCCCTGACGGACCGTGAGCTCATTGAGACGCACGTCACCAAGAGCGACCTGAGCCACTACGTCAGGAGGATCACTGTCGGGGCCCAGGAGACCTTCGCCCGCGCGCAGAGCGCCATCGACCTCCTCAAGGGCACCGCCGGGATGGACGAGAACCGGGTCCACCTCTTTAAGGATGCGGCGGCCGTGGATCGTGTCTGGGCAAACCAGCAGAAACACCTGGAGTGCATCCAGGATCCACCGGGGCGGAATATGTAAACTATCAAAAAGTACGTGACCCGCAACGGTGTGAGGCTCCCTTATTACACCACCGTCAGAGGGAGCAACAGCCTGGAGGGCTTCCACTCGTTTCTGCCCAACATGATCCCAGGCCCTCACTGCGCCGCCGTACCCTTCCAGGTCTACCTCCTGGCCGGCATCGCCCGCTGGAATTCGGATCGTGAGTCCGCGAGCGTCCGGGGGCAAAAGGGGAGGAAGCACATGAGCTACCTCACTCCTCTTGTGCATCGCCTGAACCAGCGGTGCCAGGACCTGTTTGGCGAGGTGGAGGAGGTGAATTACAGGCCTCCTGTTCCGGCTGGTGATGAGCGGCTGGGACTGGAGTACTTGTTCGCCCAGTCCGCCGAGCCATTCAGCCCCGCCGACCACTATTCGGAGGCCCGGGAGGCGCTCCAGGAGGCAGAGGACGAGGACGGTGACGTGGTGGACCCCCCAGCGGAGGAGGAGGATGCCGTGGAAGAGGAGGAGGCGGCGGATGCCGGCTACACCTCTGACGTCGAGGGCGACACTCTGGCTCCGCTGAAGAGGAACATCTCCCTCACTGACCAGGCCGTGGCTGCTGAGCTCGACCCCTGCGTGGAGGATGTCTGCGGGCCGAACCATCTGCCCGGATACGAGCGCGTGGAGGAGCTGAGCCACGTCCTGGTGGGCATCGCCTTGGAGGAGGGGAAGCTGGCCATCTCCAACTCCACGAGGCAGAGAGTCGTTGCTGCGTGGAACAAGCTGGACCTCCTCGACCGCAACATCCAGCAATTCGACTCTCTGTACTCGGCGCGCTGGGGGAACGCGCTCTTCGGCCGGACCAGCGGAAATCCAGCAGAGTCGGCGCTGGTGCAAAAGCTGAAGTTCAGCAAGCGCTACTCAGCTGCCCATCTGCTGGACTCCAGAAAGAACCGGCTCATGTACTGCCTAATAAAGCAACTCTGGCTGCATCCCGACTGCGGAGGGAAGGCACGTGGGTCACTGCAGAAACACCAGGTGACCCAGATGTACCAGCGGGTGCAGCAGAGAGTGACGGTGGACGACCCGGAGCTCAGCAAGCTGGGGATTCCCATCCTCAAGGTGAACTCAAAGTGCGTGTCCGAGTTCATCCGCAGGCAGGAGGCCCTGTCTGCGAGGAACGTGACGGATCAGGGGCTGGACATCCTCCGCCGGCACCAGAGCGTCACGGATGATGTCGAGGATACCCCAGCTGCGCCTGAGTTGCCTGAGGAGAGACCACACACCAGCCGCCCTCAGGTCGATTACGAGGCCACACCATCTTTGGCAGGGACCAGGCAGCTTAAGGCGAGAGTCCACCGTCCCATCCCCCTTCTTCCAAAACTGCCCTCAAGCCTGCTGCTTACCATGTCCACGGTGCAGGCTCCCACTCCATCGGCTGCCTCGTCGTCGTGGTTCCAGGTTCCCCCGCCATCAGCAGCTGCCGTGCCGTCCTCGTCAGCATCGTCATCGGCCGTCCAGGTCCAGGCTCCCCCGCCGTCAGCTCCCTCCACGTCTCAGCCTCTTCCCTCCACGTTTGCCCGGTCCACGATCTACAAGCGTAAGAAAGCGGAGCGGGAGGGATCTGGACCGCCGCGGCAGATAAAAATGTACGCCTGTGCTCTCTGTGGCCAGCCAACACAAGGCCACAAAAAGTACAGGAAGAAAACATTCTGTGAAGTCTCAAAGTCCTCATCCTCAAAGGACCTGTCTGGACAGACCTTTCAGACATTTGAGGACTTTCAGAAGGCTGTTGACAGTCTTCTGGGTCAGTCTCAGGCCTCTGACTGAATGTACATAGTGTGTAAATATTTACTGTTAATAGTGTGTAAATTGTTCTTGTTAATAATGTTTATTTTACTTGTTATTTGTGTGTTGGCGCGCCGGCATCTCCTTTCTGTCTTGGCATCTCGTCATCATTCCGCTGTTTGGTTTAAGTGTGAGCGGGCCTACCTATCTATCTCTACTGTGTACTTCGGTCAATAAAAAAGACCTGTTTGTACAGTAACAGTGTGTTGTGGTGCTTTATGCCAGTCAATAAATACAACATTGCATTCCTTTGACTGATTTTATTGGTCAAAAAATCAATTTTTTACAACAAATAATAACTTTCAGTTGTGTGGCACATTCAGAAATATAACAATAAGGCCGTTTTAGGGTCAAAATAATAAAACATGAGTCTATTAGATAGATAGATAGATAGATAGATACTTTATTAATCCCAGGGGAAATTCAAAGCATCCAGCAGCAGTGATATTGAACATACAATACAAAACCTATAAAAAATAGAAAGACTGGAATAAAATGCTTTATACAGCTATAAACTATGTAAAAGTAGAAAGTGACCAGTAGAATTTATATATATATATATATATATATATATATATACAAATATGAAAGCTACCAAAACAGTCATGTATAAATATGAAAGCTACCAAAACAGTCATGTATAAATATGAAAGCTACCAAAACAGTCATGTATCCGAGTACAGACATGCCAGTAGTAGTGCAAAAGGATTTGTCCATTGTCTATTGTACCTCCTGCCATCACTGAGAGCTGTTGTACAGTCTGATGGCCAGGGGGACGAAAGAGTTTTTAAGTCTGTTTGTGGAGCAGGACTGAGACAGCAGCCTGCCACTGAACACACTCCTCTGCCTGATGAAGGTGTCGTGCATTACATAATAATAACACAGGTTCTGCAGCATCAGCATCACTACTCATGTGCCGCAGCATCAGCACCACTACTGCCACAAGTGTGATTTTAATCATGTCCATTTCTTTCATCAAGGTGTAGTATTTGAAGTATCAATACAGAATTGGGTCAGCTGACAGCCATTTGCATGCCCAGAGGCCTATGGGAAACAATGCAAATTAGTTATTACATCACACCAGGGTCTCTTTTCAACTGTCCAATCATTCTTTGTCTTTGTCTTACAGTCTAAATCGAAATTTGCACTATATATGGTCCCATCGCCATTCGCAGGGGTCAGCACAGCCTGGAGTGCAATGGCTGAGCCTCGCCCTGGGTGAACCGCCTTCTTGATCACGGTATCTCCCCTGCCAGGTAAGTATGAGTTGCACAGGTCACAGGCGGGGGGCTGCCTCACAGACACACCGTGCTGACTGATGGTGCTGACCATCTACACGTCAACAAAAGCAGGCCCTACAGGGGGCTGTAGGCCTCTGTTACGTTGTTGTTGTTGTCTGGAACTCCGGTTGGTTTCTGTGAACCATTTGAATGGGATCTGGATGGGATGAAGATGGTGAGCCAAGCCCATGGATCTGCGGGGGGCAGTCCCTAAAGCGGTGTGGCCCGCCAGCCGTGGTACCCGCTCACATGGGACGCTGGCAGCTCAGCAGGTCAGTTTTGACCAGGTAAGAATTTGTCACACTATACGCTCTGCTCGGGTAGCAGTAATAGTAGTAGTCTACTACTGGTAGACTATTAGTGGTGATACACACACAAGGGCAAGAAGCAGACTTTTTAATCCGCAATCCCGAAATTTGAAGGGGCACTCGAGTGGCTAAATATGTAACCTCCAGGCAGACGAACCTTGCAGCTTGAGCTTCTGGTAAGGCTGGGCAGCTTGTCTGCCATGTCGTCTGGCCGACCATTGAGCCTTTCTTGTTTGTTGACACGTAGAGAGGAGTGCGCCGTTCCCGGAGGCACTGCAATACCAGGTCGATGCGTGGAGTGGACGGAGCAAGCCCCTATTCCATCTCCCAGCTCCAAAAATCAATTTAATATATGGTCCCCGGGTAGGGGACGTATCAGATATTAAACTGATAAGAACAGATACTACACTTGATCTTAGCCAAAAGGCCGAGAAGCGATACTCTCAACGGGTCGGATGATATGTGGCCCTTCCCCGCAGCGTAACTCTCACTCGTGGTTTGGGACCGGAACGCCAGTCGCGTGACGTGCAGTGGCACATCAAAAGCTAGCCCACAATGGCCCGTTTTTATCTAGTCCCCTTCTGGCCAATAACTAACAGCCTAACCACGTGTTAAAGAGAACCAGAGCAAAAACCCTAGCAGACAAGCACGCTATACAGGTCGACCACCATAGGCTCCAGAAACCACAATGATCACTCAGCTTTTCCAAAACGGTTTCAACAAAACGCTATAACCTTGACGAAGGCCGGTTTTACTAGTCCAAATGAATCTGCTAATGATACATCCAGATTGTTTTTCATTTATAGAATGCATTTGGCAACTGAGTCACTAACGAACAGCTTCCTCTGAACTGTGAGCTTAGGGTTGTCCGACTCAGAAGAAGGCGGGCTTGTGTGCCAGGTTCTACTGGAAGCACCGCAGAAAGGAAAGCGTTCAGAGTTGAGTTTTTTTTTTTTTCTTTCTCCACACATTACCAGGGGAGAGCGCGAACGCAGTCCCCCACTACCAGAAATTATGCAGTCGAGATTCCCACATTTGGGGAATTCGCAGGGGTCAGCACAGCCTGGAGTGCAATGGCTGAGCCTCGCCCTGGGTGAACCGCCTTCTTGATCACGGTATCTCCCCTGCCAGGTAAGTATGAGTTGCACAGGTCACAGGCGGGGGCCTGCCTCACAGACACACCGTGCTGACTGATGGTGCTGACCATCTACACGTCAACAAAAGCAGGCCCTACAGGGGGCTGTAGGCCTCTGTTACGTTGTTGTTGTTGTCTGGAACTCCGGTTGGTTTCTGTGAACCATTTGAATGGGATCTGGATGGGATGAAGATGGTGAGCCAAGCCCATGGATCTGCGGGGGGCAGTCCCTAAAGCGGTGTGGCCCGCCAGCCGTGGTACCCGCTCACATGGGACGCTGGCAGCTCAGCAGGTCAGTTTTGACCAGGTAAGAATTTGTCACACTATACGCTCTGCTCGGGTAGCAGTAATAGTAGTAGTCTACTACTGGTAGACTATTAGTGGTGATACACACACAAGGGCAAGAAGCAGACTTTTTAATCCGCAATCCCGAAATTTGAAGGGGCACTCGAGTGGCTAAATATGTAACCTCCAGGCAGACGAACCCTGCAGCTTAAGCTTCTGGTAAGGCTGGGCAGCTTGTCTGCCATGTCGTCTGGCCGACCATTGAGCCTTTCTTGTTTGTTGACACGTAGAGAGGGGTGCACCGTTCCCGGAGGCACTGCAACACCAGGTCGATGCGTGGAGTGGACGGAGCAAGCCCCTATTCCATCTCCCAGCTCCAAAAATCAATTTAATATATGGTCCCCGGGTAGGGGACGTATCAGATATTAAACTGATAAGAACAGATACTACACTTGATCTTAGCCAAAAGGCCGAGAAGCGATACTCTCAACGGGTCGGATGATATGTGGCCATTCCCCGCAGCGTAACTCTCACTCGTGGTTTGGGACCGGAACGCCAGTCGCGTGACGTGCAGTGGCACATCAAAAGCTAGCCCACAATGGCCCGTTTTTATCTAGTCCCCTTCTGGCCAATAACTAACAGCCTAACCACGTGTTAAAGAGAACCAGAGCAAAAACCCTAGCAGACAAGCACGCTATACAGGTCGACCACCATAGGCTCCAGAAACCACAATGATCACTCAGCTTTTCCAAAACGGTTTCAACAAAACGCTATAACCTTGACGAAGGCCGGTTTTACTAGTCCAAATGAATCTGCTAATGATACATCCAGATTGTTTTTCATTTATAGAATGCATTTGGCAACTGAGTCACTAACGAACAGCTTCCTCTGAACTGTGAGCTTAGGGTTGTCCGACTCAGAAGAAGGCGGGCTTGTGTGCCAGGTTCTACTGGAAGCACCGCAGAAAGGAAAGCGTTCAGAGTTGAGTTTTTTTTTTTTTTCTTTCTCCACACATTACCAGGGGAGAGCGCGAACGCAGTCCCCCACTACCAGAAATTATGCAGTCGAGATTCCCACATTTGGGGAATTCGCAGGGGTCAGCACAGCCTGGAGTGCAATGGCTGAGCCTCGCCCTGGGTGAACCGCCTTCTTGATCACGGTATCTCCCCTGCCAGGTAAGTATGAGTTGCACAGGTCACAGGCGGGGCGCTGCCTCACAGACACACCGTGCTGACTGATGGTGCTGACCATCTACACGTCAACAAAAGCAGGCCCTACAGGGGGCTGTAGGCCTCTGTTACGTTGTTGTTGTTGTCTGGAACTCCGGTTGGTTTCTGTGAACCATTTGAATGGGATCTGGATGGGATGAAGATGGTGAGCCAAGCCCATGGATCTGCGGGGGGCAGTCCCTAAAGCGGTGTGGCCCGCCAGCCGTGGTACCCGCTCACA
Organism: Planiliza haematocheilus; assembly: GCA_005024645.1. Taxonomy (NCBI): domain Eukaryota; kingdom Metazoa; phylum Chordata; class Actinopteri; order Mugiliformes; family Mugilidae; genus Planiliza; species Planiliza haematocheilus. The sequence goes on along the minus strand of SRSE01000383.1, from coordinate 2,045,104 downwards.
TGGGACGCTGGCAGCTCAGCAGGTCAGTTTTGACCAGGTAAGAATTTGTCACACTATACGCTCTGCTCGGGTAGCAGTAATAGTAGTAGTCTACTACTGGTAGACTATTAGTGGTGATACACACACAAGGGCAAGAAGCAGACTTTTTAATCCGCAATCCCAAAATTTGAAGGGGCACTCGAGTGGCTAAATATGTAACCTCCAGGCAGACGAACCCTGCAGCTTAAGCTTCTGGTAAGGCTGGGCAGCTTGTCTGCCATGTCGTCTGGCCGACCATTGAGCCTTTCTTGTTTGTTGACACGTAGAGAGGGGTGCACCGTTCCCGGAGGCACTGCAATACCAGGTCGATGCGTGGAGTGGACGGAGCAAGCCCCTATTCCATCTCCCAGCTCCAAAAATCAATTTAATATATGGTCCCCGGGTAGGGGACGTATCAGATATTAAACTGATAAGAACAGATTTTTTTTTTTTTTTTTTTTTTTTTTTTTTTAATTTTAATTCATTACAAACAAAAGCACAAAAACGAGGCATGATACATAGAATTGGGTAGAAACCTGATATAATAAATAATATTATTAAAATTAATTGAAATGACAAAAGGATGAAGGAACAAAAAAAAAAACGAAAAAAGGAGGTAAATAAGTAAAAAAAAAATAAAAGATAAAAAACACAATAACAAAAATAATGAGATGACTTGTCGATCATGACAACATAACGTGTCTTTGCTTTCTTTCACCGGTCATTGGTCTTCAAAGCTGGGTTTCCTCCACCATTGAATCACAAGAAAAGAGCTAAGCACAAGAGAGAAGCAAATGACCCAGAATTTCCATCTCTCTATGTTATATATTTAGGGTCTTTCAAAAATAATCCTTTCCATTTACATTTAATTGAATCCCATCCCCATTTCTGGGCTTCAAAAGAACATATTTTTTTAACTTCCAACTCTATACATTTCGCGACTCCAAAAACTGTCCATTCAGTAGTATTGTTAATGACGGATTGTCTAACATTCCATAAATTAATTTTTGTTGTAGAAATTAAGATTACCAACGGTAGTGGTTGGGTCTTAATTTCTTTTTGTAGCTCAAGAGATTTCACAACTTCGTAGTCAACTGAAGAAAGGATAGGAAATAGGCATTTTAACTTTTTCCAAACTGAAGCTGCAAATGGACATTCCCATAAAAAGTGACATATCGTTTCTTCTGCGTTACATTCCAGTCTTGGGCAGTCTTTATGTTTTGTCAACTTATGTTTATATAAGATGGAACGAACTGGTAGTCTTTTATGCAATACTAACCAATTGAAATCTTTTAACCTGTTTTCTAGTCCTTTTAATTGAGCTTTCATCCAATCTATTTGTGCAATATGAATATCAGTATGACACAACTTTTCAATCATCTTCTGATAAAGGATTCTATGTTTTCTCACACTATCTTTACTTATAAGCTCTTTGTTCTTTTTAAACCATTTTACTATGTAACAGAAATAATTGGGCATAGCTTCAGCTTTCGGCGTGCTATTTTCCCACTGAATAATAAAACGAAAAGGGATTGTAAGCCAAAACTTTAAGAAAATCTGACATCTGTGCGTGTAATCGGCTATTAACAAATTACATATATTACAGAAAAACAACACATCCAGTTTTAGAGGGATGTTGGGGAGATCCCGTCCACCATCTTCTTAACTCTGGTAAATTCTTTCTCTTTTTATGTATTCATAACCCCCCCAGAAAAACTGAAAGATTGTCTTTGTCAGTGCTTTACGAAATGGAAAGGGTATTGGGTAAACGTAGGCTAAATGTAGCAATGCAGGTAAAATATCAGATTTAATGACCATTGTTTTGCCTATGTATGTCAACCTCCTAGTTTTCCATATGGATATTTTTTTATCAACCAGGTTCAGTTTCTGGGACCAGTTATGGAAACCATCATCCTTGTGATGTCCAAAAGAGATGCCAAGTATGTTCATTGGACCAGTACATAAAGTTAACCCAAAAAGAATATCTTTTCTCAAACCCCACTTTCCCAGAAATTTATATTGTGTCTTTTTCTTATTTATTTTGGACCCAGAAGCCACACAAAAATGGTCCAACACACCAAGGGCCTCCCCCAAACTGTTATCATCTGCTACATACAGAATTAAATCATCTGCGTATTGTGACAATTTCAACTCCCCCCCAGGCAGAGGGACACCCTTAATATTAGGATTGTTTCTAATTGAACATGCTAGCGGTTCTGCATATAAAACGTAAAGTAAGGCGGATAAAGGGCAACCCTGGCGAAGACCTCTTGTCTGCTGGATTTCCTTACTAATGTTACCATTCACATTCACTCTGCTGTTAATGTTGTTATACAGAATCTTTATCCAAGTCATGAAGTGAACTCCAAACCCAAAACGAGATAATACTCTCATCAAGAAGGAATGATTTACCCTGTCAAAGGCTTTTTGTTGGTCTAAACTGACGCATATAGCTGACAGATTCCTGTCTTCTATATATGTCAGTATGTCTCTGTGCAATTGGATGTTCCATGAAATCCTCCTTCCCGCCACCCCACTTGTTTGATCAGTGCCTACCAGAAAGGGCATTACAGTGGCCAGACGGTTTGTTATGGCTTTACTCAAAATTTTATAATCTACACACAACATTGTCAATGGCCGGTAATTAGCTAAGAGCATTGGGTCATCTTTTTTATAGAGTAGAGATACTACTCCCTCTCGCATACTTTTACTCATTTTCTCACAATCAAAGATTTCAATGAACACTTCCAACAAATGATGCCCAATTAAGGGCCAAAAGATAATGTAAAATTCTTTTGTAAGCCCATCCCTACCTGGAACTTTTTTATCTTTCATTGACTTTAAGGCATTATACAACTCTTCCAGTTTTAGTTCTTCATCTAACTTTTCTTTTAAATCAAGTGGTACCCTTTTATCTATGCAATCTAGGAAATAATTCCCTTTTCCTATGTCAATATTTTCCCTTTCAAATAGCTTACTGCAATGCAATCTTGCCATCTCTAGTATTTCTTCATTATTTTCACATACATCACCATTCTCTCTTTTCAACCCCTGTATTACCTGCTTTTTCCTTTGTGCTTGGGCTTTCTTGAAAAAGTAAGCAGAGCATTTCTCATCTTGTTCATATTTTCCCTTTTGTAATTTGAATATAAAGTTTTGAGCTTTTTGTTCGCACATCTCCTGTTGCTCTCTCAGCAACACAGTCAATTTTTCTTTATCTATCTCCTTCCCAGTTATATTGTAATGTGTATGTACATCTTGAATTTTCTTTTGGATTTCATGAAAGGATTTGTATCTCTGTTTAGATCTTTCTTTACAATACATTAGTATGTACTGTTTTATTCTTTTTTTTGTATCGTCCCACCAGTTTATAGCAGACGAATATAGACTTTTTAGTTCCACACATCTATTAAAGAAGATCTGGAAAATATCTTTAAAAACTTTTTCCAGCAAAATTCCATTATTGATTTTCCAGTACCCTTTTCCGTATTTCAACGTTTGCAGTTCTACTGACACTGAAAGTTGACTGTGGTCTGAGTAATAAACAGGAGATATCCGGACATCAGAGACTTTCATGCTATGTGGGGTAAAAATGTAGTCTATTCTACTCTTAGCTCCACTATTATTTTCCCAAGTAAACCCAGCATCTTTCTTATTAACTGACCTGTAGGTGTCCATCAAGTTAAATTTCTGTATTAAGGACTGAAGTAAGGAGATATTACCACCTTTGTCCAAGGAGATATTAAAATCTCCTGCAATACAAACTAGTCGGTTTGTCATGAAGCAGGTATCGAGGGATTTCAGTAGCTCTTTGCGGGCAGCAGGATCTGTATGTGCATATATGTTAATAATTCTCAGTTGGTTGTTTCTCCAATTTATATCGACTACAAGAACTCTCCCATGGACAAAAGAAAAGCTGTTTAATATCTCTATTTCTCTGTTATTTCCACATAATAGTCCCACCCCACTTGAGTGCACACCACCTATACTCCACCTAGATTCCCCTTTTACCCACTCTCTAGAGAAGTTAACTATGTCCTTTTCGCTTTTTAAATGTACTTCTTGGAGTAAGCAGACAGTGAAATCAAGTGTGGCAAGGTGAGAAAATACCGACCTTCTCTTTTTTGTATTTTGTAGTCCTCTAACGTTCAAGGTTGTGATTTTAAAAACCATTTTTCTTAAGCAGTGTGACAATCCTTGACATCGGTTCTGTTGTCGGTTCTGTCATCTTCATGGCCTAGGCAGACAGGATTAGCCTGTGCTACCTTTTCCATCAACCCATGAGCCTGGTCGCAGTGGTCCAAAGGAGCCCCTCCTCTGGCGGCCGCGTGAAATCCAGGGCATGCGGCTTGTTGTGGTCTCAGAGCCATGGGGTAAAGTGTGAGGGGAAGGTTGACGTGGGGGAAGGGGGAACGGGAAAAGGTGGTGGTGGCGGGGGCCTCCGTCTGAGGGCTGTCCGTCTTGGGCCTTTTGACTGGGGATGAGGGTGGGTGGTGCACTAGGGATGGGGAGAACACCACCACTGGAGGGGGGTGTCGAGGTTGGTTCGGTATGCTGGGGATCTCCGTCGGCGAGAAACACACCATCGGCAACGTCGCTCTCATCCAAAAGTGGGCTAAAGCTGGAGTCTAAAGGCAATCTTGGTAACTCTGGGTCTTGTGTTGTTGTTTCTGGGCTAATGACAACTTTCCTTTTTTTTGATTTTCTCTGATTTTTCTTGGTGACTATGTTCCATCCATCCATCTGCTGGTTGCTGTCTAATTTCTCTGCCTCCCCTGTCTCTCCAATAGTTGGTGTGGGGGTTGAAGTTGCCGCCTCAGTGATCTCTGTGTTGTTGCGCTCCTCTGTTCTCATTTCCACTTGTGTCTCTCGTTCCCCCTCGTTTTGCGTTCGGATTTCTTCTAGCACTATTTCAATGCCTCTTAAGTCTGTATCTTGTAGGGTCGTATCACTTTTTCTTTGAGTTGTGACGTCTTTTAAAGCTGCTGCGTAGGATCTTGGCCTGGGACAGTCCTTCCAGACATTATTTTTGTTATTGTGTTTTTTATTTTTTATTTTTTTTTACTTATTTACCTCCTTTTTTCGTTTTTTTTTTTTTTTTTTTTTTTTTTTTTTTTTGTTCCTTCATCCTTTTGTCATTTCAATTAATTTTAATAATATTATTTATTATATCAGGTTTCTACCCAATTCTATGTATCATGCCTCGTTTTTGTGCTTTTGTTTGTAATAAAAAATTAAAAAAAAAAAAAAAAAAATCTGTTCTTATCAGTTTCTCGGCCTTTTGGCTAAGATCAAGTGTAGTATCTGTTCTTATCAGTTTCTTATTGCTGTCGAGCGGTGTATGGGACGCAATAAGTCTTTCACGTCTCAGGCTTGTGATCCTGTACCCTGCGACGGATCATAAACCCTGTGGCAATGGCAGCGGCCAGTATCGAGACGACCCATACTAGGGTTGGGCTCAGGAACACACTGCGTTTCAAATGGAATACCCAAGGACAGATCATGGACAGAGTGAGCTTTGGTAGAGAAATCCTCTTCGACGTTTTGAAGATGAAGCCGGAGGATATCTACTGCCTTCAACAGAACAAAACAGAAGGTTTCTACGATGTGTCTTTCGGTACCAGCACAAAAATGCAAGAGGCTCAGAATCATGCTAGCCAGAATGTTTCACCTACGTTAAAGAACTTTGAGATTCTCTCTTTGGCAAGGAACAACAATCGCATCATTACAGTTCATATGTATAACCCATGGGTAACAGAAGAAGCCCTGAGGTACTTCCTTAATAATTTTGTGACTGTCCTGCCTGGAGTAAACGAGATAAAAGATGCACTGGGCATCTGGACCGGAAAAAGACAGTTCAAAATACAGTTGAGAGAAGACAGGAACGGCTACGATGGTTACCTCCACCCTCCAGCCTCTTTCACCATTGGAGCAGACCGAGGATTCCTGATCTACACAGGCCAACCGAGGTACTGTCGAAAATGCAGCACATATGGTCATGTAGCTGAGACATGCACGCAAGTCCGCTGTAGAAACTGTCACACCCTTGGCCATACAATGAAAGATTGCCGAGAAGCAAGACGGTGCAGCCTGTGCAACTCATCTTTGCACTTGGCTAAAGACTGCCCTAAGCCTTCTCACGCTGGGGCTACCAAAGGAAATAGGCCTCCCCAAGGAGAAGGCCATGCCCTTCGAGAAATCGAAGAAGTAATACGCGAGATTGTGGCAGAAAGAGAAACAACGATGGAATGCCCTACAGAGATACACACAGACGGGGTGAAGAGGAGGGAGAAGACGGGGAAACCAGGAGAGACAATAACAGACTTTCTACAGAGCAGCGACGACGGAGAAGACTGGACGGTGCAGAGAGACAAAAGACGACAGAGACAGAAACGTAAGATCAGCTCAAAAACAACCCCAGAGCACGACCCACAAGAAAAACCACAAGACCAGAGGGGCCAGAGGAAACAACCGAGAGGAGAGACTATAAGAGAGACTGGGAAAAGAGACATCACAACCGACACTCGGAAAACCGAAAAGACCTCGACTGCAACGGCAGCCGACTACACCAGAGATCCCGTGACGAAAGACGTCTACGAGGAGAACCCGGCGAAGTCCAACACCTCATCCGATGAGGAAACCTTGAGCTCCCTGAATACGCCACTCATTGATCTACAGGTAAAAACCGAAAATGCGGCAAAAACAAAGTTGGACTTTAAGACTTTGTTTCCTGCATTACCTACGCTAAATGATAGTCCACTGTACATAGGAATAAATTAATAAAAATATATAGACTGCCTATAGTTGCCTCCCGCAAAACTATTTTCAAAGCCTATACTTACCAAAATAGACATCATAACAACAAATGCCAGGGGGCTCCAAAACAAAGTTAAAAGAACAGCAGTCTTCACCTATCTAGCCTCCCTGAACTTCACAGTCTGCTTTATACAAGAGGTACATTTACGAAACCATAAAGATGTCCTTTGTTTTTCAAGTGAATGGCTGAAAGGAGACTCAAGATGGAGTGTAGGTGGACTTTACACCTCAGGAGTGGGTATCTTATGTGGAAATAGAGACCTCAGAATTGTGAGTAGTTTCTCTCTGGTCCAGGGAAGGGTTCTGGTGGTAGACATAGATTGGAAAGAAGTACATGTCAGAATCATAAATACATATGCCAACACAGAACCAAAGGCCAGAAAAGAAATGTATAAAGAAATAGATACAGCATTTATGACAAACAGAACAATAATTTGGGCAGGTGACATGAATGTCGACCTGGACAAAAGTAAAGATAGTTTACAGGTCAAAAACTTAATTAAGGAATACAGTCTGCTTGACGCATATAGAAAAGTCAACAAGATTGAGCCAGGACACACCTGGGGAAATAGTAGAGGTGCCAAAAGCAGATTAGACTACGTTTTCATACCGAGCTGTCTAAAAGTTAAAACAGCATGTGTCAAACCAGTTTTCTACTCAGACCATGCTATGTTAGTAGTCTCCTGCCATATAAACTCCCAACAGTATGGTAAATCATACTGGAAGTTCAATAATACACTATTAAGATGCAACATTTTCAATAAAGACTTCAGGGATTTCTTCAAAGATTGTGTTTAACTTCAATGTTTCTACCCAAGAAAAACAGAATGGTGGGACAATACTAAAAACAAAATTAAAACCTTCACACAAGAATTTTGTAAGAAAAGAAATAATGAAAAACAGAAGGATTTTAATCTATTACAAAAAGAAATAGAAAAGCTGTACAGTAGTGCAAATGAGAAAAAGAGCAAGACAGACGATCCAGCATTAAAACTACTATTAACAAAACAACGAGAGTACTTCGAAGAAAAATCCAGAACCTTTGCATTCAGAAGTCAGCAGATGGTGTGGGAGGAAGACGAAAAATGTACATCGTACTTCTTCAAACACGTAAAGGAGCAGGGGAAGAAGAAAACAATAACTGAACTAACAGATGAAAAAGGTCAAATAGTAAACACTAAAAAAAAAAAAATGATTGACACAGTAGTACTACACTTTTCAAACCAATTTAAAAAGGGAAATATAAACGATGAAAAATCAAAGAACTTCCTGCTCCAACACGCAAATAAAAAGGTTCCAACAGAGATGATTGAAGACCTAGAAAAAGAAGTAGAACTCTCAGAACTATATGGAGCCTTAAAGGGAATGAAAGATAACAAATCACCTGGAGTGGACGGTCTGTCAAAAGAATTCTACATCAATTTCTGGGATGTGATAGGAACCCATCTTTTAGAAATGATAAAAGAGATGCTATCTATAAGGAAAATGTGCCAATCAATGAGGGAGGGAATCATATCCTTGGTGCACAAAAAAGGAGACTCAAAAGACCTGTCTAATTATAGACCAATTACAATGCTCTGCGTAGATTATAAAATAATAAGTAAAGTCATAACAAATAGATTGACAAATGTAATGCCCCATCTAGTTGGAAATGACCAGACCTGTGGAGTGAGAGGCAGGAGAATCTCCTGGAACACTAGTCTGTATAGGGACATAATGGCCTACCTGCAAGATAGAAATCAGTCGGCTATAACAGCGACCATTGACCAACAAAAAGCTTTTGATAGGGTGAACTACCAATGCATGTACAACAACCTTGAGATCATGGGCTTCAGTGAGAAATTCATCAATATAATAAAGACATTGTATAACGATGTTGGAAGCAAAGTAAATATAAATGGAAATCTAAGCCCCTGGATCAACCAACACAAAGGCCTTAGACAAGGATGTGCCTTATCGGTCCTGTTGTACATTTTATATGTTGAACCACTGGCAAGTGCAATTAGAAACAATAAGAGAATCAAAGGGATTAAATTACCGGGGGGAGAGACAGTAAAACTCTCCCAATACTGTGATGATTTGGTATTGTTCTGTAATGATGACCGAAGCCTCGCTGAAGCTATTACTGTAATGGACGAATACTCAGAGATCTCAGGTTCAAGGATAAATAAAGCTAAATCACAGATAAAATACTTGGGTAAATGGAAAGACAGAACCGAAAACCTAAATGGGATGTCAGTATGTACAGGCCCAATTAAAATACTGGGAATCAACTTCAACAAAATTGAAGAAGACAGTCTTACAAACTGGAAAACAAAAATTGAAAAAGTTAAAAAAAAACTAAGCCTATGGAAAAAAAGAAGGTTGACTTTTACTGGAAAAGTGTTGACGGTAAAGGCAGATATCTTACCTAGCTTATTACATCTTGCCTACACCTTCAGTATACCATCAAGCTTAAGAAAAATGTTAACATCAATGATATTCCAATTTTTCTGGAATGGGTATGAATATATAAAGAGAGGGAGAATGTGCCAGCCCCTAGAGGAAGGAGGAAGAGACTTACCATGCATCCCATTGAAATTAGATGTTTTGTTTTTTTCTTCTCTAGCTAAACTATTATCAGACGAGTTCACACATAAATGCCAATGTTTGCTAAAATTTTGGCTGAGTTTTCCACTACGTCCTTTGGTCAAATGGAATAACAAATTGCCAAAAGCGGACTCTTTTCCCCCACATCTTGGAAAGATTGTCAAATTGACCAAAAAGAACCCTGAATGCTTTGATGTTAACCTAAGAGAAAACCACAAATTGTTATACCGTAAACTGATCTCTAAGCATGCACCGCCTGAAAAAATGAGTATACCGGCAATAATATGGACCAGATCACAACCAAAAGAACTAGAAAATAGACTGAAAGATTTCAACTGGTTAGTTTTACATAAACGGTTGCCGGTCCGTGAAACTCTGTACAATCATAAACTCACAAATAGTAAAACATGTCCCAGAGATCAATGTAACACTGGAGAAACAATTACACATGTGTTATGGGAATGTCGATTCGCACAGACAATGTGGGAAAAACTGAAAGAACATTTCCCCTGCCTGAAAAATGTTGACTATAGTGACATTGTCTCCTTCCAACTGAAAGATGTTAAAAAAAAACAACGATTGCCAATTGTGTCACTAATCACTGTAGCCAAACTCAAACTTTGGGAAGCTAGATGTAACTTCATTAAAGAAACGTGTATACGGTCGGAAACCTTACTGGTGTATTGGATTAAAGAGGAAATCAAAAAAATGTACAATTTAGAAGTGCTGAAATGGGGGGAAACGTCCATCAAAACAAAATGGAAAATAATTTTCCCTGATCTATAAAAAGGTAACAGAATATTCCTATTCCAAAAGGATATGAATGGGTGTGAATACGAACAGTGTAATGAGCAGTCTCGACTAATTTGTTTGTTTTGTTTTGTTTTTTACTCTTTGTTCTATTTGTTATTTGTTTTTGTTTTTTGTTTTTGTTGTTCCCTTTTTGTTGATCTTGTAACGTGTCTTTAGTATTGTCAGACAATATCCTATAACTTGCATGTAAGAATTGATTGACCCTTTTGGCACAACTACACCTTAACCCCTGCATGTTGCATGTTTTTTTCCTACTATATTTAGATTACTAGAGTATTTCAAAATTTTTACTTACTTTCCCCTACTCTTTATTTTTATATTGTGTGGTGTGTTTTTTGGTTTCTGTATTGGATTATCCGTTGTGTCCATACAATTTACATTAAGGAAATGGCATTCACTGTGAATATGTATAAAACAAAAATAAAAAATCTGTTCTTATCAAAAAAAAAAAAAAAAAAAAAAAAAAAAAAATCTGTTCTTATCAGTTTAATATCTGATACGTCCCCTACCCGGGGACCATATATTAAATTGATTTTTGGAGCTGGGAGATGGAATAGGGGCTTGCTCCGTCCACTCCACGCATCGACCTGGTATTGCAGTGCCTCCGGGAACGGTGCACCCCTCTCTACGTGTCAACAAACAAGAAAGGCTCAATGGTCGGCCAGACGACATGGCAGACAAGCTGCCCAGCCTTACCAGAAGCTTTTAGCTGCAGGGTTCGTCTGCCTGGAGGTTACATATTTAGCCACTCGAGTGCCCCTTCAAATTTTGGGATTGCGGATTAAAAAGTCTGCTTCTTGCCCTTGTGTGTGTATCACCACTAATAGTGTACCAGTAGTAGACTACTACTATTACTGCTACCCGAGCAGAGCGTATAGTGTGACAAATTCTTACCTGGTCAAAACTGACCTGCTGAGCTGCCAGCGTCCCATGTGAGCGGGTACCACGGCTGGCGGGCCACACCGCTTTAGGGACTGCCCCCCGCAGATCCATGGGCTTGGCTCACCATCTTCATCCCATCCAGATCCCATTCCAATGGTTCACAGAAACCAACCGGAGTTCCAGACAACAACAACAACGTAACAGAGGCCTACAGCCCCCTGTAGGGCCTGCTTTTGTTGACGTGTAGATGGTCAGCACCATCAGTCAGCACGGTGTGTCTGTGAGGCAGCCCCCCGCCTGTGACCTGTGCAACTCATACTTACCTGGCAGGGGAGATACCGTGATCAAGAAGGCGGTTCACCCAGGGCGAGGCTCAGCCATTGCACTCCAGGCTGTGCTGACCTCTGCGAACGGCGATGGGACCATATATAGTGCAAATTTCGATTTAGACTGTAAGACAAAGACAAAGAATGATTGGACAGTTGAAAAGAGACCCTGGTGTGATGTAATAACTAATTTGCATTGTTTCCCATAGGCCTCTGGGCATGCAAATGGCTGTCAGCTGACCCAATTCTGTATTGATACTTCAAATACTACACCTTGATGAAAGAAATGGACATGATTAAAATCACACTTGTGGCAGTAGTGGTGCTGATGCTGCGGCACATGAGTAGTGATGCTGATGCTGCAGAACCTGTGTTATTATTATGTAATGCACGACACCTTCATCAGGCAGAGGAGTGTGTTCAGTGGCAGGCTGCTGTCTCAGTCCTGCTCCACAAACAGACTTAAAAACTCTTTCGTCCCCCTGGCCATCAGACTGTACAACAGCTCTCAGTGATGGCAGGAGGTACAATAGACAATGGACAAATCCTTTTGCACTACTACTGGCATGTCTGTACTCGGATACATGACTGTTTTGGTAGCTTTCATATTTATACATGACTGTTTTGGTAGCTTTCATATTTATACATGACTGTTTTGGTAGCTTTCATATTTGTATATATATATATATATATATATATATATATATAAATTCTACTGGTCACTTTCTACTTTTACATAGTTTATAGCTGTATAAAGCATTTTATTCCAGTCTTTCTATTTTTTATAGGTTTTGTATTGTATGTTCAATATCACTGCTGCTGGATGCTTTGAATTTCCCCTGGGATTAATAAAGTATCTATCTATCTATCTATCTAATAGACTCATGTTTTATTATTTTGACCCTAAAACGGCCTTATTGTTATATTTCTGAATGTGCCACACAACTGAAAGTTATTATTTGTTGTAAAAAATTGTTTTTTTGACCAATAAAATCAGTCAAAGGAATGCAATGTTGTATTTATTGACTGGCATAAAGCACCACAACACACTGTTACTGTACAAACAGGTCTTTTTTATTGACCGAAGTACACAGTAGAGATAGATAGGTAGGCCCGCTCACACTTAAACCAAACAGCGGAATGATGACGAGATGCCAAGACAGAAAGGAGATGCCGGCGCGCCAACACACAAATAACAAGTAAAATAAACATTATTAACAAGAACAATTTACACACTATTAACAGTAAATATTTACACACTATGTACATTCAGTCAGAGGCCTGAGACTGACCCAGAAGACTGTCAACAGCCTTCTGAAAGTCCTCAAATGTCTGAAAGGTCTGTCCAGACAGGTCCTTTGAGGATGAGGACTTTGAGACTTCACAGAATGTTTTCTTCCTGTACTTTTTGTGGCCTTGTGTTGGCTGGCCACAGAGAGCACAGGCGTACATTTTTATCTGCCGCGGCGGTCCAGATCCCTCCCGCTCCGCTTTCTTACGCTTGTAGATCGTGGACCGGGCAAACGTGGAGGGAAGAGGCTGAGACGTGGAGGGAGCTGACGGCGGGGGAGCCTGGACCTGGACGGCCGATGACGATGCTGACGAGGACGGCACGGCAGCTGCTGATGGCGGGGGAACCTGGAACCACGACGACGAGGCAGCCGATGGAGTGGGAGCCTGCACCGTGGACATGGTAAGCAGCAGGCTTGAGGGCAGTTTTGGAAGAAGGGGGATGGGACGGTGGACTCTCGCCTTAAGCTGCCTGGTCCCTGCCAAAGATGGTGTGGCCTCGTAATCGACCTGAGGGCGGCTGGTGTGTGGTCTCTCCTCAGGCAACTCAGGCGCAGCTGGGGTATCCTCGACATCATCCGTGACGCTCTGGTGCCGGCGGAGGATGTCCAGCCCCTGATCCGTCACGTTCCTCGCAGACAGGGCCTCCTGCCTGCGGATGAACTCGGACACGCACTTTGAGTTCACCTTGAGGATGGGAATCCCCAGCTTGCTGAGCTCCGGGTCGTCCACCGTCACTCTCTGCTGCACCCGCTGGTACATCTGGGTCACCTGGTGTTTCTGCAGTGACCCACGTGCCTTCCCTCCGCAGTCGGGATGCAGCCAGAGTTGCTTTATTAGGCAGTACATGAGCCGGTTCTTTCTGGAGTCCAGCAGATGGGCAGCTGAGTAGCGCTTGCTGAACTTCAGCTTTTGCACCAGCGCCGACTCTGCTGGATCTCCGCTGGTCCGGCCGAAGAGCGCGTTCCCCCAGCGCGCCGAGTACAGAGAGTCGAATTGCTGGATGTTGCGGTCGAGGAGGTCCAGCTTGTTCCACGCAGCAACGACTCTCTGCCTCGTGGAGTTGGAGATGGCCAGCTTCCCCTCCTCCAAGGCGATGCCCACCAGGACGTGGCTCAGCTCCTCCACGCGCTCGTATCCGGGCAGATGGTTCGGCCCGCAGACATCCTCCACGCAGGGGTCGAGCTCAGCAGCCACGGCCTGGTCAGTGAGGGAGATGTTCCTCTTCAGCGGAGCCAGAGTGTCGCCCTCGACGTCAGAGGTGTAGCCGGCATCCGCCGCCTCCTCCTCTTCCACGGCATCCTCCTCCTCCGCTGGGGGGTCCACCACGTCACCGTCCTCGTCCTCTGCCTCCTGGAGCGCCTCCCGGGCCTCCGAATAGTGGTCGGCGGGGCTGAATGGCTCGGCGGACTGGGCGAACAAGTACTCCAGTCCCAGCCGCTCATCACCAGCCGGAACAGGAGGCCTGTAATTCACCTCCTCCACCTCGCCAAACAGGTCCTGGCACCGCTGGTTCAGGCGATGCACAAGAGGAGGATCATGTTGGGCAGAAACGAGTGGAAGCCCTCCAGGCTGTTGCTCCCTCTGACGGTGGTGTAATAAGGGAGCCTCACACCGTTGCGGGTCACGTACTTTTTGATAGTGTACATATTCCGCCCCGGTGGATCCTGGATGCACTCCAGGTGTTTCTGCTGGTTTGCCCAGACATGATCCACGGCCGCCGCATCCTTAAAGAGGTGGACCCGGTTCTCGTCCATCCCGGCGGTGCCCTTGAGGAGGTCGATGGCGCTCTGCGCGCGGGCGAAGGTCTCCTGGGCCCCGACAGTGATCCTCCTGACGTAGTGGCTCAGGTCGCTCTTGGTGACGTGCGTCTCAATGAGCTCACGGTCCGTCAGGGAACCGTACCTGGTCGGGTGCCCGGCGCGTATGGCGCGCAGCAGGAGCTCCATGTCGTCCTTGTTGTACGCAAAGACGGCGGCGGAGAGCGCCGACTTGAGGAGCGCGTACTTGGGGTGGTGGTCGGTCCTGAGGGCGGCGTCGAAGCGGTGGATCCAATGGAACACGTCCAGCCGAACGAGCATGCCTCCATCTACCCATCTGCTGAACAGCTGTTCCACCGAGGAGACGCCCAGGACACGACAACAGCCACGGTCCACGTACATGAGCTCAGGCGGCGCCTCTCCCGCCCGCTCGTAGCGCGCCATGAGCCCCTCCGCCATCGGCCTCATTTTATCCAGAGACTCCTCGCAGGTGAGGACAGAGGTGAGGATCTGCCCCCGCTCGTTGGCCACGTTTGTGCACCACTCGGCCGTCCCTTTGCCGTCCCCCGACAGCTTCTTGCAGATCTGACAATAAATAAAATTCACAAAGGCAATGGTTGTTTACAAGTGTTTTTTTTTGTTTGTGATTCAATGGAGCAGTCAGTAGTGTTTATTTAAAAAATACCTTCTTGGTCGAGTCATATTTCAAAACGGTGCCAAACGTGGACATGATCTGTGTGCGGTAGTCCTCGATGTTGTCGGCCTCAGCAATGAGGAAGGCCTTCCGCAACAGCTTGGGCGAGGGCAGCTCTCTCCTCTGCGGGGGTTTCTGGAACGGGGGCCGGGTCAAGAGGTCTGAAAGTAGAGAAAAGATAATTATGTAAATAATGCACTGTGTAACATTTGTCCTTTCCTTTTTTTACAGGGCCCATTGGAGACTGCAGTAATTAGTTTTGTGTGTATCATTTTGTGGTTTATGTGTGTGTGCGTGTGTGTGCGTGTGTGTGCGTGCGTGCGTGTGTGTCTGACTTACTTGTTATTTTACCAGGTTTGCTGTACTGGGTGAGGAGTGTGGTGTACAAGTCTTTCCTCTGCAGGTAGACCTCGCAGTGGCCCTCCAGCACCTGCCTCCACACCTTGGTCATGGTGTTCCCCTCCGTCCGGTCCCTCAGGAGGCTGATCACAGCCTTGTCCACGCCACGCCTGAAATGACAACACATTGGCAGTCAGTCTTGGATGTGTTATTGTGCAATAAATAGATAAGAGTTCAAATCACTGTGAAATGACGCTCACTGAAAGGTGAGCACGGCAGGGAAGACGGCTCTGTGCGCCGGGGTGAGCTGCCGCAGGATGCCCTCCTCCCACGACAGGAACCTGCCGATGGCGTGCTCCTCTGACTCTTTGGCGGCCTTGCGGCAGGCGTTGCAGGCCAGGACCTCCGTTAACATGGAGTACCAGCCCCTGACGTCACAGATCTGGCGGACAGTGTTTGAGTACCCGCACCTGTAAAGGAACGCGGTGTCCTTGTTCCTCGCAGGACACTCAGGCCGGGGGCACCGAACACTGTACCGCCACACCCCCACTGGTCTCCAGAAGAACACGCGGCTCCTGAAAAAAGAGTCGGCCGACGGCACTCTCCCCCCAACCGTGCCAGGAGCATCGGGTGGGTAGAACCACATGGCGTCGTCCCTTAGCACCCTCCTCCACCTCGTCCTGCCATGCTTATCTTTATACGCCATGGGCTTCTGGAACAGGCCCCGCACCTCATCCTCCTTGAGCCACTCCAGGTCCTGTGGGGGAAGACCGTGGATGGGGGACTCCCACATTTTATGCCATCCCTCATACGTCATCTGAAAACAAACACACAAAGTACAACCCACTGGTCACACACACACACACACACACTAAAAATAAAGAATCATTTCTGTGTTTTGTTTTTGTCAGCTTCAGGCATTACCTCAGGGAGTGCAGCGTCTCCTTCAGCTGCAGCAGGGGTGGCCTGACATGGCTGAGGTGGCATGGCTGATGTGGGAAGCTTAAAAAATGATCAGTGTATTAGTTATAAACATGTGCTGATAAGTTGTTTCTGATTTGGTTTTTAAACTGTAAGCCTTTCAGACAGAGGGGGAGACACAGTTGCGTTCCCTAGCTCTTCTACAGTCCTGATTCTGTGTCTTTCTTTCTGCATTTGACACTCTGCATTGCACAGCAACATGAGATAGGCCCACCCTTAAATGCATTCATTTCTCTTTGCGGCCCATGTTGCCAGGTATGACCTTACCGCTACTGATGGAGGGGTGTCTGAGGTTGACTGTGAAGTGTCTGCCTCTTCTTCTCCTCTGTCTCTACCCCTAGCATCCTCTGATAACATCAAAGACTTTTGTTGACACTTGTTTTATGTTATTTCATACAGGTTCTGCATTCACACAAGATGTGTGTAGTGGTGTGGTGACATTAACACAATAAAGTACATCCTGAAATAGTGCCCTCCAGTTTCAACTGTACCATTCATAACTCATTGTTAAGGGAGGTAATAAACTCAAATACCTTGTCTCTCAAAAGTGGCCAGAGCTTCCACCAGCAGAGCGTCATCTCCCCAACTGGACTCTGACGCGGTGGCAGAGGCGGACACAGCTGGAGCAGAGGTAGGCTTCGAGGCGGTGGCAAGCACAGCAGCGGAGGCCTTCGACGTGGTGGCGGAGGCTTTAGCGGCGGGCGCAGCTGGGCGGGCCTTGGCAGCTGTGGTGCCGGAGACAGCTGCAGGGGCCGTGCAGGTGGAGGCGGACGCAGCTGCAGGGGCCGTGCAGGTGGAGGCGGACGCAGCTGCAGGGGCCGTGCAGGTGGAGGCGGACGCAGCTGCAGGGGCCGTGCAGGTGGAGGCGGACGCAGCTGCAGGGGCCGTGCAGGTGGAGGCGGACGCAGCAGCAGCAGATGCCTTGGAGACGCTGGCAGCTGCAGGGGCCATGTCCTGTTGAGGTTTCTGCAATATACAGTTGAATTTAAGAGTTGAAGTTTACATAGATAATGCACTGTACTTTGTACCTTCATGCAGGGCTTAACCTACCTCCTTGTCAAGGATATACTGCCTGAACCTCTTCAGGGACTTGGTGGCGATGTCCTCCTCTTTCATGGCCAGCCACTGCTTCACCGAGGTGTACGCCTCCAGAGCCATCCGCCGCTCGTGGTCACTGCCTGCTTGGGGGTCGGCATGCAACCGTTTGTGCAGACTGTACCACTGCCACATTTCCTGGAAGGTAAAGGACCTGAAGCGACCCTGCCCGTAGATCGCCCGGTCCACATTTACCTCCAGGTGGCAGGAAATGGTGGGGAACAGCTGCACATAGCTCAGGAGCTGCTCTTTCACCCACTCATCATTAATGGGCCCCCTCTCAGGACGGCGGCTCTCCTTTATGTGGCGATCAAGGACACTAAAGCATGAAATTACATTGTTAATTTGTGAAAAATGCCACCGTGCACACACTGTACTGCTGTTTACTGCAACATACTCACTATTTAATGTACCCCACATCATTTTCAGCCAGCCATCTGAAATTCTTCCCGTTGTACTTCCCAAAGGTGAGCACCAGCTGCCCCAGGCACTGCACCTCCGTGGGGTCAGGAGTCACCATCCGGCATCTCCTTTTAGCTGAATACGAGGTAAGCACAAACACAAAAGGCTCAAGAGCTCTGCCTTTAATTATCGTGGGCTGGCTGCATTTGTAAAGACCGGATGTAAACACATCTTACCTTCTTCGTAAGCTGTTTTTGGGTCTCTCAACCCACTGTCACCCTGTGACAAACGCATTGGTCTGGAATGGACTGCTTTGGCCTCCTTGCTTGCCTTAAGAAGGCACTGTTGCCTGTCTTTGGGCACAGTTTTGTCCAGAATGGACAACGCAGGCATCAACAGATCCATTTCTCTGTCTGAAAGACAAGCAGTAAACTCAGAGTGACCTCACTTGACCCAGGTTAAGTGAGGTCAACTCTCTCCTTGACGTGTAATTACACAGTAATTAATACTGTCATTATTTTTCTACCCCAACAGTAAACTAACATAGAAGTAAATAGCGCTATAGCCTGCAGAGCCAAAAATAGCCTGCAAAGTAAACAGTACCGCTATAAATAGCTCTAAATAACAACAGGACCTAAACATAGCCTACACCGTCAGATGGCAAAGAACCAATCAGCGATCGCCTGCCACTGTGAACTCTAGACGCCGCACAGACGAATCCAATCAGCATTCCGCATACAAAACTGTAGACTCTAACTCGCAGTTCACGGCCAAATAACGTTGCAAAATAACACGATCGCCTCATTATCAATATCCAAATAAAGTTGTGGCATACTGACATTATAAACGCAGTCCTCAGAATAACATTTTCCCACGCTAGAAACGATAAGTGGCGCTGCTAGGTGCTAACACCTAAAGTGTCATTTTAATCGGCGCAGAAAACGGCCAAATACGACATCCGTGAGAAAGAACACCCACAATATACCTAAAATATGAAAATAAAAATAATTTACCTGGTCTGAGATTGCCCTGAGATGCATGAATGCTATCGTTAATGGCAACTAGCGGTCGTTATGCCTCTTATGGTCGGAAAAACGCGTTATGTCCGCACTTAGGCATGACATTATTTAATTTTTCCAATAATGCATGTACAACTTTAGCATGTTTTCATAATCACTTACCTGAAATACGAAAAGCGCTGGTTACGTTTTACCAATCTCGACCGGGTCTCAATGGCGGCTCCTGTCACCCTTCTCCTTTCCACAGTTCTACAGTTCTGACCTCTGATTGGCCCAGAGCGCAGACGGCTGACCTCTGATTGGCCCGAACTGTAGACTCCCGTCGAATGAGGGCGCGAAAACACCCGTCTACAGTCTACAGTCTACAGTCTACAGTCTTGCACTCTAGACGCGCCGACTTCTGCGAATTCCCCAAATGTGGGAATCTCGACTGCATAATTTCTGGTAGTGGGGGACTGCGTTCGCGCTCTCCCCTGGTAATGTGTGGTGAAAGAAAAAAAAAAAACTCAACTCTGAACGCTTTCCTTTCTGCGGTGCTTCCAGTAGAACCTGGCACACAAGCCCGCCTTCTTCTGAGTCGGACAACCCTAAGCTCACAGTTCAGAGGAAGCTGTTCGTTAGTGACTCAGTTGCCAAATGCATTCTATAAATGAAAAACAATCTGGATGTATCATTAGCAGATTCATTTGGACTAGTAAAACCGGCCTTCGTCAAGGTTATAGCGTTTTGTTGAAACCGTTTTGGAAAAGCTGAGTGATCATTGTGGTTTCTGGAGCCTATGGTGGTCGACCTGTATAGCGTGCTTGTCTGCTAGGGTTTTTGCTCTGGTTCTCTTTAACACGTGGTTAGGCTGTTAGTTATTGGCCAGAAGGGGACTAGATAAAAACGGGCCATTGTGGGCTAGCTTTTGATGTGCCACTGCACGTCACGCGACTGGCGTTCCGGTCCCAAACCACGAGTGAGAGTTACGCTGCGGGGAATGGCCACATATCCTCCGACCCGTTGAGAGTATCGCTTCTCGGCCTTTTGGCTAAGATCAAGTGTAGTATCTGTTCTTATCAGTTTTCGGCGTGCTATTTTCCCACTGAATAATAAAACGAAAAGGGATTGTAAGCCAAAACTTTAAGAAAATCTGACATCTGTGCGTGTAATCGGCTATTAACAAATTACATATATTACAGAAAAACAACACATCCAGTTTTAGAGGGATGTTGGGGAGATCCCGTCCACCATCTTCTAAACTCTGGTAAATTCTTTCTCTTTTTATGTATTCATAACCCCCCCAGAAAAACTGAAAGATTGTCTTTGTCAGTGCTTTACGAAATGGAAAGGGTATTGGATAAACGTAGGCTAAATGTAGCAATGCAGGTAAAATATCAGATTTAATGACCATTGTTTTGCCTATGTATGTCAACCTCCTAGTTTTCCATATGGATATTTTTTTATCAACCAGGTTCAGTTTCTGGGACCAGTTATGGAAACCATCATCCTTGTGATGTCCAAAAGAGATGCCAAGTATGTTCATTGGACCAGTACATAAAGTTAACCCAAAAAGAATATCTTTTCTCAAACCCCACTTTCCCAGAAATTTATATTGTGTCTTTTTCTTATTTATTTTGGACCCAGAAGCCACACAAAAATGGTCCAACACACCAAGGGCCTCCCCCAAACTGTTATCATCTGCTACATACAGAATTAAATCATCTGCGTATTGTGACAATTTCAAAACCTCCCCCCCAGGCAGAGGGACACCCTTAATATTAGGATTGTTTCTAATTGAACATGCTAGCGGTTCTGCATATAAAACGTAAAGTAAGGCGGATAAAGGGCAACCCTGGCGAAGACCTCTTGTCTGCTGGATTTCCTTACTAATGTTACCATTCACATTCACTCTGCTGTTAATGTTGTTATACAGAATCTTTATCCAAGTCATGAAGTGAACTCCAAACCCAAAACGAGATAATACTCTCATCAAGAAGGAATGATTTACCCTGTCAAAGGCTTTTTGTTGGTCTAAACTGACGCATATAGCTGACAGATTCCTGTCTTCTATATATGTCAGTATGTCTCTGTGCAATTGGATGTTCCATGAAATCCTCCTTCCCGCCACCCCACTTGTTTGATCAGTGCCTACCAGAAAGGGCATTACAGTGGCCAGACGGTTTGTTATGGCTTTACTCAAAATTTTATAATCTACACACAACATTGTCAATGGCCGGTAATTAGCTAAGAGCATTGGGTCATCTTTTTTATAGAGTAGAGATACTACTCCCTCTCGCATACTTTTACTCATTTTCTCACAATCAAAGATTTCATTGAACACTTCCAACAAATGATGCCCAATTAAGGGCCAAAAGATAATGTAAAATTCTTTTGTAAGCCCATCCCTACCTGGAACTTTTTTATCTTTCATTGACTTTAAGGCATTATACAACTCTTCCAGTTTTAGTTCTTCATCTAACTTTTCTTTTAAATCAAGTGGTACCCTTTTATCTATGCAATCTAGGAAATAATTCCCTTTTCCTATGTCAATATTTTCCCTTTCAAATAGCTTACTGCAATGCAATCTTGCCATCTCTAGTATTTCTTCATTATTTTCACATACATCACCATTCTCTCTTTTCAACCCCTGTATTACCTGCTTTTTCCTTTGTGCTTGGGCTTTCTTGAAAAAGTAAGCAGAGCATTTCTCATCTTGTTCATATTTTTCCTTTTGTAATTTGAATATAAAGTTTTGAGCTTTTTGTCCGCACATCTCCTGTTGCTCTCTCAGCAACACAGTCAATTTTTCTTTATCTATCTCCTTCCCAGTTATATTGTAATGTGTATGTACATCTTGAATTTTCTTTTGGATTTCATGAAAGGATTTGTATCTCTGTTTAGATCTTTCTTTACAATACATTAGTATGTACTGTTTTATTCTTTTTTTTGTATCGTCCCACCAGTTTATAGCAGACGAATATAGACTTTTTAGTTCCACACATCTATTAAAGAAGATCTGGAAAATATCTTTAAAATCTTTTTCCAGCAAAATTCCATTATTGATTTTCCAGTACCCTTTTCCGTATTTCAACGTTTGCAGTTCTACTGACACTGAAAGTTGACTGTGGTCTGAGTAATAAACAGGAGATATCCGGACATCAGAGACTTTCATGCTATGTGGGATAAAAATGTAGTCTATTCTACTCTTAGCTCCACTATTATTTTCCCAAGTAAACCCAGCATCTTTCTTATTAACTGACCTGTAGGTGTCCATCAAGTTAAATTTCTGTATTAAGGACTGAAGTAAGGAGATATTACCACCTTTGTCCAAGGAGATATTAAAATCTCCTGCAATACAAACTAGTCGGTTTGTCATGAAGCAGGTATCAATGGATTTCAGTAGCTCTTTGCGGGCAGCAGGATCTGTATGTGCATATATGTTAATAATTCTCAGTTGGTTGTTTCTCCAATTTATATCGACTACAAGAACTCTCCCATGGACAAAAGAAAAGCTGTTTAATATCTCTATTTCTCTGTTATTTCCACATAATAGTCCCACCCCACTTGAGTGCACACCACCTATACTCCACCTAGATTCCCCTTTTACCCACTCTCTAGAGAAGTTAACTATGTCCTTTTCGCTTTTTAAATGTACTTCTTGGAGTAAGCAGACAGTGAAATCAAGTGTGGCAAGGTGAGAAAATACCGACCTTCTCTTTTTTGTATTTTGTAGTCCTCTAACGTTCAAGGTTGTGATTTTAAAAACCATTTTTCTTAAGCAGTGTGACAATCCTTGACATCGGTTCTGTTGTCGGTTCTGTCATCTTCATGGCCTAGGCAGACAGGATTAGCCTGTGCTACCTTTTCCATCAACCCATGAGCCTGGTCGCAGTGGTCCAAAGGAGCCCCTCCTCTGGCGGCCGCGTGAAATCCAGGGCATGCGGCTTGTTGTGGTCTCAGAGCCATGGGGTAAAGTATGAGGGGAAGGTTGACGTGGGGGAAGGGGGAACGGGAAAAGGTGGTGGTGGCGGGGGCCTCCGTCTGAGGGCTGTCCATCTTGGGCCTTTTGACTGGGGATGAGGGTGGGTGGTGCACTAGGGATGGGGAGAACACCACCACTGGAGGGGGGTGTCGAGGTTGGTTCGGTATGCTGGGGATCTCCGTCGGCGAGAAACACACCATCGGCAACGTCGCTCTCATCCAAAAGTGGGCTAAAGCTGGAGTCTAAAGGCAATCTTGGTAACTCTGGGTCTTGTGTTGTTGTTTCTGGGCTAATGACAACTTTCCTTTTTTTTGATTTTCTCTGATTTTTCTTGGTGACTATGTTCCATCCATCCATCTGCTGGTTGCTGTCTAATTTCTCTGCCTCCCCTGTCTCTCCAATAGTTGGTGTGGGGGTTGAAGTTGCCGCCTCAGTGATCTCTGTGTTGTTGCGCTCCTCTGTTCTCGTTTCCACTTGTGTCTTTCGTTCCCCCTCGTTTTGCGTTCGGATTTCTTCTAGCACTATTTCAATGTCTCTTAAGTCTGTATCTTGTAGGGTCGTATCACTTTTTCTTTGAGTTGTGACGTCTTTTAAAGCTGCTGCGTAGGATCTTGGCCTGGGACAGTCTCTGGCTAGATGGTATTCAGAGTTGCATAGGTCACATCTTCTTGCTTTTTGGCAGTCTTTAATGAGGTGACCCAGCTCTCCACAGTTCCGACATCGTATCTGTGTGCAAGTCTCTGCCATGTGTCCATATGTATGGCATTTTCGGCAGAATTTTGGCTGTCCTGCGTAAATCAGGTAGCCACGGTTCCCGCCAATGGTGAACACAGCAGGGGGGTGGGAAAACCCATCATGACCATTGACATCCTCTTTCAAACGAACACGGAACTGTCTTTTCCCGGTCCAGATACCCAAAACATCTTTTATTTCTTTAACGCCAGGTAGGACTGTTGCATATCTCCCAAGGAAAAATCGTATGGTCTCTTCACTCACCCATGGGTTGTACGTGTGGATGGTCACAACACGAAAATTGTTTCGGAACAAGGATGTGACTTGAAATGGTTTCAGTGCCGGGCTGGCTTGCTGGGAAACCAGACCACGTATCTCTTCCATTTGTGTCATTGAGTTGAGCGTGACATCGTAATATCCACTTGTCATGTTCTGCTGTAGACAGAAGATGTCTTCTGGTCTTAATTTCAGGGCACTGAAGAGTACGTTCTTCCCAAAAGAAACTCTGTCCGGTATTTCTTCCTCTTTCATCTGGAATCTTAACGTATTCTTCAAGTTCAGTCCGGCTGGTTCCTCTGCCGACTGCATTGCTGTTGATGTCGCCATTGCCACTCAGAAGGTGTGCTGGGATATCTTCCGTCTGCTTTTATCCAGCCGGCCCAAAGGCTGAGAGCTTGTTGCCATCCCATACACCGCACGACTAACAATAAGGTAAAACTGATAAGAACAGATACTACACTTGATCTTAGCCAAAAGGCCGAGAAGCGATACTCTCAACGGGTCGGAGGATATGTGGCCCTTCCCCGCAGCGTAACTCTCACTCGTGGTTTGGGACCGGAACGCCAGTCGCGTGACGTGCAGTGGCACATCAAAAGCTAGCCCACAATGGCCCGTTTTTATCTAGTCCCCTTCTGGCCAATAACTAACAGCCTAACCACGTGTTAAAGAGAACCAGAGCAAAAACCCTAGCAGACAAGCACGCTATACAGGTCGACCACCATAGGCTCCAGAAACCACAATGATCACTCAGCTTTTCCAAAACGGTTTCAACAAAACGCTATAACCTTGACGAAGGCCGGTTTTACTAGTCCAAATGAATCTGCTAATGATACATCCAGATTGTTTTTCATTTATAGAATGCATTTGGCAACTGAGTCACTAACGAACAGCTTCCTCTGAACTGTGAGCTTAGGGTTGTCCGACTCAGAAGAAGGCGGGCTTGTGTGCCAGGTTCTACTGGAAGCACCGCAGAAAGGAAAGCGTTCAGAGTTGAGTTTTTTTTTCTTTCTCCACACATTACCAGGGGAGAGCGCGAACGCAGTCCCCCACTACCAGAAATTATGCAGTCGAGATTCCCACATTTGGGGAATTCGCAGGGGTCAGCACAGCCTGGAGTGCAACGGCTGAGCCTCACCCTGGGTGAACCGCCTTCTTGATCACGGTATCTCCCCTGCCAGGTAAGTATGAGTTGCACAGGTCACAGGCGGGGGGCTGCCTCACAGACACACCGTGCTGACTGATGGTGCTGACCATCTACACGTCAACAAAAGCAGGCCCTACAGGGGGCTGTAGGCCTCTGTTACGTTGTTGTTGTTGTCTGGAACTCCGGTTGGTTTCTGTGAACCATTTGAATGGGATCTGGATGGGATGAAGATGGTGAGCCAAGCCCATGGATCTGCGGGGGGCAGTCCCTAAAGCGGTGTGGCCCGCCAGCCGTGGTACCCGCTCACATGGGACGCTGGCAGCTCAGCAGGTCAGTTTTGACCAGGTAAGAATTTGTCACACTATACGCTCTGCTCGGGTAGCAGTAATAGTAGTAGTCTACTACTGGTAGACTATGAGTGGTGATACACACACAAGGGCAAGAAGCAGACTTCTAATCCGCGATCCCAAAATTTGAAGGGGCACTCGAGTGGCTAAATATGTAACCTCCAGGCAGACGAACCCTGCAGCTTAAGCTTCTGGTAAGGCTGGGCAGCTTGTCTGCCATGTCGTCTGGCCGACCATTGAGCCTTTCTTGTTTGTTGACACGTAGAGAGGGGTGCACCGTTCCCGGAGGCACTGCAATACCAGGTCGATGCGTGGAGGGGACGGAGCAAACCCCTATTCCATCTCCCAGCTCCAAAAATCAATTTAATATATGGTCCCCGGGTAGGGGACGTATCAGATATTATATCAAACTAGAAAATTCCCGCGGAAATTTTTGAAGTGCCGAGTGGGCTGTTGCCATTAGCTGCTAATGTTAGCAATTAGGATGACGCGCTAGCCACTAATTGGGTTAGCGTTAGCATGTCTCTTTAGACACTAAAATTTAAATACATGCTAATTGTTAGCATGCTAATGCTAACATGCTAATTGCTAATATGCTATTCGCTATCATGCTAATGCTGCCACTAATGCAACCACCAATTTCTAGCCACTAAAAATTAGCATTAGCCGCTAATGTTAGCAATTAGCATGACGCGCTAGCCACTTATTTTAACATTGGTTTAGTGTTAGCATGATTTTTAAGCCACTAAAAATTAAGCAGATGCTAATTGCTAACATGCTAATGCTAACATGCTAATGCTGCCACTAATGCTACCACCAATTTCTACCCACTAAAAATTAGCATTAGCCGCTAATGTTAGCAATTAGCATGACGCGCTAGCCAATGACAGACAGACACCTGTCATTGTTCAACTTGGGTGCCAAAAGCCAAAATGGCCAGTTACTTCAGTTAGAAGTTTCCCGAGTGGGCTGTTGCCATTAACATTGCCCCAAAATGGCCGCCCCACAGACCAGTTGCTTATGTCAGTTGGAAATTTCCCGCCTCTTTCTGTAGAGCCCCTCCTCTTCTGCTGCGTGTGAGCCCGTTGTCACGGTTACCAGTTTGAATTCCAGTTACGAAGACAGGCAGAGAGAGAAAAAATGCTGAAACCACGGCCTCGAACAGGAAGGCCTTGTGGCCAAACCGTGTGTCCAATTGTTGAACCGACTTCACTTTGGGCATGGGAGAACCCGAAAAATCAACAGGCATTTTCTACAATCAACTGCTCTGGCATACTTTCACCCAGACACTTCATTTAAACTTTAAAACGTAGACACTCTTGTCTTCTCTTCAGAGATTCCCTTCACTTATCGACACCTTTTACCGTTTTTAAACTATGAAGCCTCAAAGCGGTGTAGGTTTTTACTCAAATTTCGGGGTTTATAATGGGTGTGTATTGCGCGGAATGTTCGCCCTAGAGTGGATGACATCATCAGCTAGAGTGTGGAGAAGAGAAGAACATTAGGCAAAAACTAAAATAGAAACTGCTCCCGTGGCCACAACTTTCACACCACAGACATAATTTATACATGGAAACGTAGGAAAATTTGTCTTCTCGCTCACAATTCGTCTGCTAAAGCTGTAAGTCTTATAGTTTTGGCGTGAGACGCAAAGCTGCGCCAGCAAACCCCTTCCTCGCTCCATAGACTGCAATGTTAAATTTCTGGAGGAAAGCAGAAGCAATCCTTTGTTTTAAATCGCTTTAAATAGCTCACATTTCTTCATTTTACCCACAAACTGCATATCTAGACGTTCAGGAAAGCATCAAGATGCCCAAAGTGAAGTCGGTTCAACGATTGGACACACGGTTTGGCCACAAGGCCTTCCTGTTCGAGGCCGTGGTTTCAGCATTTTCGCCCACTCTAGTCGTTTTCTAACTGAAATTCAAACTGGTAACCGTGGCAACCAGGGGCTCCACAGAAAGAGGCGGGAAAACATAAGTAACTGGTCTGTAGGGCGGCCATTTTGGGGCAATGTTAATGGCAACAGCCCACTCGGGAAACTTCTAACTGAAGTAACTGGTCTGTGGGGCGGCCATTTTGGCTTTTGGCACCCAAGTTGAACAATGACAGGTGTCTGTCTGTCATTGGCTAGCGCGTCATGCTAATTGCTAACATTAGCGGCTAATGCTAATTTTTAGTAGCTAGAAATTGGTGGTAGCATTAGTGGCAGCATTGGCATGTTAGCGAATAGCATATTAGCAATTAGCATGTTAGCAATTAGCATCTACTTAATTTTTAGTGGCTTAAAAGTCATGCTAACACTAAACCAATGTTAAAATAATTGGCTAGTGCATCATGCTAATTGCTATCATTAGCGGCTAATGCTAATTTTTAGTGGCTAGAAATTGGTGGTTGCATTAGTGGCAGCATTAGCATGTTGGCGAATAGCATATTAGCAATTAGCATGTTAGCATTAGCATGCTAACAATTAGCATGTATTTAATTTTTAGTGTCTAAAGAGACATGCTAACACTAAACTAATGCTAAAGTTAGTGGCTAGCGCATCATGCTAATTGCTAACATTAGCAGCTAATGGCAACAGCCCACTCGGCACTTCAAAAATTTCCGCGGGAATTTTCTAGTTGTTAATAACCTCTTGTCTAACGTTCCACAGTTTAGCCTTTGCTAACGAAATCAGGATCACCACCGGTAACTGTTGATTACTGTCCCCTTTTTTTAGTTTCAAACTTCTCACGACTTCCTAATCCACAAGAGATAGAGACACAAATTTACCTTTTAACATTTCCCACACTGAATTAACAAAGGGACATTCCCATAATACAGGGGTGTCCAAAGTTTTTTGGTGAGGGCCAAATACAGAGGTGACATATTGACACAAGATTACTGTGTGTATTTCTAACTCACCTATAATGTGAAGAACATTGCTCTCAGTGGGAGCAGTGATGCTGTCCTTTGGATTGAAGGATGGCTGGGATGTCAGGAGAAAGTATGGTGGTTGAGACACGAAGGACTTCACAGAAATGGCTATCAGTCGTTCTGGATCTCAGTCTGCTTTTGTTCTGATTTAACAGAGAAAATGTTTGTTCACATATGTATGTTGAGCCGAACAGGCTCATCATTCTTTTTGCGTGGCGTCTCATCAGAGGAAACTTGGCATTATCCAAACTCTGATAGAAGTCAGGGAGGGAGAGAAGCTGATGTTGACTCTTCAGAGAATCATCACATTACATTTCAATCAGTTCTAACTGCAGACTCTCTTCCACTTCTTCTGCATCCACCAGGAAGGGGGTCGAGAACAGCTTGATTTGTTTTTCAATGACAGAAAAATCTTGAAAACGCTGGTTGAATTCTGTCACGAGAGATGTAATCACAGACACATATTTCTCCTTTTTAGCTGAAAGGTCTGCCTTTGGAAAAGCAGACTTCATTTCAGACAGCGCAGGGAAGTGTGCAGCATTAAAGCTTCGTAGTTGTGTCTCAAACAGGCGGAGCTTTACACAGAAGGCTTTCATGTGCGCATACAGGTGTGACACCAGCTGTTCTTTGCCTTGTCAGAATCAGAAAGGACTTTATTGCCAAGCATGTTTGTGCATACAAGGAATTTGCCTTGGTGTTGGTACGCATAAAACAAAATAAAATAGAATAAAATAAAATAAATATAAAAACTATATTTAAAATATGGATGATGATTATTTTATTTTATTCTATTTTATTTTGTTTTATGCGTACCAACACCAAGGCAAATTCCTTGTATGCACAAACATGCTTGGCAATAAAGTCCATTCTGATTCTGATTCTGATTCTGATTACTTCTGTGACTTTGATGAGGCACTGCTTTATGAAATCACCGTCTGAGAACGGTTTTGCCATGCTGGGCAATAAGTTTAGCGACTTCATAGCTTGCTGCTGTGGCATTTTCCTGTATTTTGTTAGCACGAAAAAAAAAATGTTGTTGAGCTTGCAGGCTAGCTGCCATTTGCTTGAATTTCTGTGCTCGTTCGGCACCTGTGTACGATGCGTAGCTCTGATGCTTGGTCTCATAGTGCCGACGGACATTATACTCCTTCATCACGGCAACATCTTCATTGCAAATCAAACAGACACACTTTTTGTTGATTTCTTTGAAGAAATATTCATTTTCCCACCGTGTTTGAAATCTTCTGCACTCACTTGCTATCTTTCGTTTCTTCGGCGCTGCCATTTCTGGTGACTTGGGGTAAATGTTTTTCTTTGCTTAATTTTGTTTAGTGGAGAAGCACCTTTTTCGTTACTGGCTCCATCTAGTGTTGAAACTGAGAAGTGGAACAGAGTTGAGCTCAAGCGCCATGTGCGGGCCATATTCAACTATATTTTCAGAATTTGCTGCGGGCCAATAAAAACTGACCCGCGGGCAGCAGTTGGCCCGCGGGCCGTAGTTTGGACACCCCTGCCATAATACATGGCAAATTGTTTCTTCAGCCAAGCAATCAGGTCTAGGGCAGTGCTTATGTCTGGACAGATTGTGTCTGTATAAAATGGAGCGAACTGGAAGTTTATTGTGCAGTACTAACCAGCTAAAGTCCTTCAATCTGTTTTCCAAACCTTTAATCTGTGCTTTAATCCAATCTGTTTGCATTGTATAGATGTCATTATGGCATAGCTTTCCTAAACCACTTTGTAATATAACAAAAGTGCCCAGGCAAAACGTCGACTTTAGGGGTGTTATTGTCCCACTGCACAACAAAGCGAAAGGGAATAGTAAGCCAAAACTTTAAAAATACCTGACATTTGTGCGTATAATCTCCTGATAATAAGTGACATATATTACAAAAAACAAAACATCCAACTTAAGGGGGATGTTAGGAAGATCCCTTCCCCCATCTTCTATGGTCTGTTAAATTCGTTCTATTTTTATGTATTCGTACCCACCCCAGAAAAACTGAAAAATCATCTTTGTCAGTGATTTATGGAAAGAAAAGGGCATTGGATATACATATGCTAAATGTAGCAATGAGGGCAAAATATCAGCCTTAATGGCCATAACTTTGCCTATGTATGTTAAGGTCCTATTTCTCCAGATAGTTAATTTTTTTTCCACCAATCTTAACTACTGTGACCAGTTATAGAGACAGTCTCCCTCAGGATGTCCGAAGGAGATGCCAAGAAAGTTCATTGGTCCAGTGCATAGTGTTAAGTCAAATAGAGTGTCTCTTCTCCAACTCCATGTTCCCAAAAACTTATAATGTGTCTTTTTGAACCAGAAGCAATAGAAAATGCATCTAGTACGTTCATGGCCTCCTTTAAACTATTGTCATCTGCTACATATAATACAAGATCTTCTGCATATTGCGACAATTTCAACACCTCCCCTCCTGGTAGTAATATTCCTCTGATATTAGGATTCTTCCTGATTGAACACGCTAATGGTTCTGCATATAAAACATACAACAAAGCCGACAGAGGACAACCCTGACGGAGGCCCCTCCTTTGTTGTATTTCTTTACTAATATTGCCGTTCACATTAACTCTGCTATTTATGTTGTGATATAAAATCTTTATCCATTTGATAAAATTTGAACCAAACCCAACGAGACAAAACCCTAATCATCCATGAATGATTAACTCTATCAAATGCTTTTTGCTGATCTAAACTGACACATATCGCTGCCAAGTTTCTATCCTCTATATATGCCAATAAGTCTCTATGTAACTGTATGTTCCGTATAATCTTCCTTCCCCCCACACCGCTGGTTTGATCTATACCAACAAATAAATGGCATTACAGAGGCTAGGCGGTTTGTTATGACTTTAGACAATATCTTATA
Organism: Planiliza haematocheilus; assembly: GCA_005024645.1. Taxonomy (NCBI): domain Eukaryota; kingdom Metazoa; phylum Chordata; class Actinopteri; order Mugiliformes; family Mugilidae; genus Planiliza; species Planiliza haematocheilus. The sequence continues at coordinate 2,013,807 of SRSE01000383.1, read as the reverse complement.
GTCTACCCCTAAAAGTGTTAAAGGTCGGTAGTTAGTGTGTATGGGTGAACTGGGAGAGTGTGGAGAAAAGGAAGGTGAAGTGGAGAGAGCTTTGGAGCATGGAGGCTAGCAGGATTAGATTCATGTTAGGGGCTACTTATGATGTGCTGCCAACTCCCCAGAACCTGAACCAGTGGGTAGGTGAGGATGCGGCCTGTCCACTGTGCACTTGTGTCTGCACACTTAGTCATATTCTGACAGGTTGTAAGGTTAGCCTCTCCCAAGGACGTTATACCTGGCGTCACAATCAGGTATTGAAATGTTTAGCAGCTGCAATAGAGGAAAAACGGGTGAATGTAAATTCCACGCCCATTAACAGAGAGAATAGATGTATTAAGTTTGTACGGGAGGGAGAAAAGGCAAGAGGAGCAGGCTTCAGGCATAACACGGGACAGCTAAGGGTAGGAGGAGCCTGGGAGATGAGGGCGGACTTAAATAGCCAACTGGTTGTCCCAGGTGAGATAGCTAGCACTCGACTACGGCCAGATCTGCTGTTGTGGTCTGAGCCAGAGAAAGTAGTGTATTTCATAGAGTTGACTGTCCCGTGGGAAGATAGAATTGAGGAGGCTAACGAGAGAAAAAGAGCTAAGTATGCAGAGTTAGCAGCAGATGCAGAGCAAAATGGATGGAAGGCTTATGTCCGCCTGGTAGAAGTGGGCTGCCGTGGATTTGTGGCAAAGTCGGTCATTGCTCTGCTGAGTGAGCTGGGCATACGAGGAAGAAGCCAGAGGACTACAGTTAGCAATATGTCCCGGGCAGCAGAGAGAGCCAGTGACTGGTTATGGGTGCGCAGGAAGCATGCTAGCTGGGGATCTAACTAACTATTGGGGAAGACGTAGTCCATGAATGACATCTGGGAAGGAGGTCTTCCTGGGATAGGAGAGTAGTTGGATTATGGCTCCGCATTCTTTTCCTTTTTCACATCTCTTCTCCCCTACCCCTCGCTGCCTTCGGGCTTAGAAGGGTGGGGAGGTTACAGGATACGCCTATTCCGGCGGGGATCTAGGTAGAAGTGTAACTAACACTCCCCATTTCTCATTCCTGTTTCTCTTCTCCTTCGTCTTTGCTGTTTGGCATTCTGTGTCTTTGTTTTTTCTTCTTAAAATTGGGGGATAGATGGAGATATAGGATGGTGATTTGACCGAGTGGTTTCACTCATGGTTCTGAGTTCTTGCAAGGTATGATGGGAAATTTCCTTTACATGCAAGTATAGGTGGTATTTTAGATTTGTTTAATACGATTTGTCCGGCTAGTGAGTATTAATATGGGACGTGGGGCATGGGACAGAGAATATTAGATGGGGTTGAGTGTAATGAGGTTGGGATAGAGGTTTATTTCGGTATTACCTTAGAATAGGGAAGGTGAGTTGGACACCATAATAAGGTGAGGAGTTCGTGTGGGGAACACAACAGAGTTTTGGGAGGGAAGGATCTTTTATTGCTGGATGGGAACATATAGGTAAGAGGATTCTTCTTGGCTTTGGTTTGAGTTTGCATTAGAGCCTGGGGTTGCGCGGTGTATGGAACACAGGAATTAGATCATTTTTGGAATTTCAGAGGTAGGTATGAAATAGGTGAATGGTGAAAGGTTTTCTGAGGTAGGTGGGGAGCTTAGGGGTTGGGGCATAGGGTGGTTGAAGGTGGTTGTATTTGGTTGGAATAATTTACTTCTTTGGTTCCAATAATTATTTTGGGACTGTAAGGAACACACCCTGAGACATGATCAATCTCAGCGGGGCCTTCCCTGGGGGAGAGTGTCTAGTGATAATGGCCGAAACACTCTATGATCCTGGGGTTCACTACTGAAGATGTGTTCTGGGGTGAGGTTATAGGGCTGTAATGGAAGGCGGATAATGGTGGATAGTAAAATTGGGGGCAGTTTGTATTTATTTTTACTATGTGAGATGGATATAGGATATAGGTTATTGCTCATATTACATGACTGCAGGCTTGGTAGGGCCTCTTAGTCGAACAGGGCCTCTAAACGTGTTTTGCCTGGGATTTCGGCTCAAGGGATAGTAACATCTTGTCCTGTGTATTTTAAATAGTTAACAGCGTCGGATCATCCTTTTTATAAAGTAAAGATATTACTCCCCCATGCATACTCTTACTCATTTTCCCCCAAACAAATATTTCATTATATACCTCCAACAAATGTTCACCAATTAAATTCCAAAAAGTGACATAAAATACTTTTGTAAGTCCATCTCCACCTGGAACTTTTTTTTTATCATTCAATTCAATTCAGTTTTATTTATATAGCGTCAATAACAATACAAATCGTCTCAAGACGCTTTACAAGACCCGGCCTGAAACCCCCAGAGCAAGCCTGAAGGCGACGGTGGCAAGGAAAAACTCCCTTTTAACAGGAAGAAACCTTGAGCAGAACCCAGCTCATATGGAGGGACCCATCTGCCTAAAGCCAGCCGGGTAGACAGAGAAAGAGAACAGCAAGATAAACATACATCTGTCATAAATACACATATCTGACTAAAGCATACAAGTTGGATGCTATGATTCAAACTAATGATGTTACATGACAGTTTGAAAATGTAAGAGGAATCATAGGCAGGTTGGAGAATTGTTCATTCAGGTAGGAGTGGATAACAGCAGGATTCCATGGAGACTGGGCAGGCTGATGAGACCACGACAACAGATGTAGTATGGCACTCCACAAGAAACACTCAACCAGAGATACTCGGAAGAAGGGAGAGCAGCAGTAAACATTCTACATAGTAATAGCACAGAATTGCATGACTAGTAGCAGATAGGAATTTAGAGGGCAGGAGCTCTGTGCCAGAGAAAAAGAAAGTGGAGGACACGAGAGTGGAGAGAGAAGAACGAAGGAGAACATGTGTTTGGTGCATTGTCCCCCAGCAGCCTAGGCCTATAGCAGCATAACTAAGGGACGGTTTAGTCCAGCCGTAACTATAAGCTTGATCAAATAGGAAAGTCTTAAGCCTGACCTTAAAAATAGAGTGTCTGCTTCACAAACCCAAACTGGGAGCTGGTTCCACAGGAGAGGAGCCTGATAGCTGAAAGCTCTACCTCCCATTCTACCCTTTGAAATTCTAGGAACCACAAGTAGGCCTGCACTTTCAGACCGAAGTGATCTGTTGGGATGATATGGTACAATGAGGTCTTTAAGATATGATGGAGCTAGGCCTTTGAGGGCCTTGTATGTAAGGAGGAGGATTTTAAATTCTATTCTAGACTTTAAGGGGAGCCAGTGAAGAGAAGCTAAAACTGGAGTAATATGATCTCTCTTGCTAATTCCTGTCAATGCTCTTGCTGCAGCATTTTGAATCAGTTGGAGGCTTTTTAATGAGTTATTTGGGAAGCCAGACAGTAATGAATTACAATAATCCAGTCTGGAAGACACAAATGCATGAACTAGTTTCTCAGCGTCATTCTGAGACAGGGTGTTCCTAATTTTGATATTACGTAGATGAAAGAAGGCAGTCCTGGTTACTTGCTTAATGTGACATTTAAAGGACATATCCTCATCAAACATACACCAAGGTTTTTCACAGTAGTACTGGAGGCCAAGGTAATGCCATCCAAAGAAACCGCGTGATTAGATAATGAATCTCTGAGATGCTTAGGACCAAATACAATAACTTCTGTTTTGTCTGAGTTCAAGAGTAAGAAATTACAGGTTATCCAAGCCTTTATGTCTTTAAGGCATGCTTGGAGTTTAACCAGCTGATTAGTTTCATCTGGTTTCATAGATAAATATAGCTGGATGTCATCTGCGTAACAATGGAAGTTTATGCCATGTTTTCTAATAATCTTCCCTAATGGCAACATGTATAGAGTATTGGTCCTAGCACAGAACCCTGAGGAACGCCATAAGTAGAGGAATCATGGTTGATATGAACAAACTGGAATCTGTCAGGATTCAAACCAATCTAATGCAGTTCCTTTAATCTGGATCTCACTTTCAAGTCTCTGTAGTAAAATATTATGATCAATAGTGTCAAATGCAGCACTAAGATCTAGCAGAACCAGTATAGAGACAAGTCCACTATCTGAAGCCATGAGGAGATAATTGGTAACTTTAACCAGAGCTGTTTCTGTACTATGATGAACTCTAAAACCTGACTGAAACTCTTCAAACAGACCATTCCTGTTTAAGTGGTCACACAACTGATTAGCAACAACTTTTTCTAGAATTTTGGAAATAAAAGGAAGGTTGGAGATTGGTCTATAGTTGGCTAAAACATTTGGATCAAGAGTGGCTTTCTTAAGTAGGGGCTTAATTACAGCAATCTTAAAAGACTGAGGCACATATCCTGTTAATAAAGATAAATTTATCTGGTTCAATATGGAGGTGTTAATTAATGTGTGGCAGTACACTTGGTGCCTGCCCCTGTAAATAGTTTGTCGCCCTCACCTGGTGTCTTAGTTTAGCCAATCGGGGCCTGCGGCTATACTATAAGGGGAGGTGGCAAACCCCTTATTGGTCTCTGTCTCCTGGCTTCCGGCCCGCCCCTTCCGGCCCATTGTTTTTCCGCTCAGCTCCACGCTGGTACGTAAGCGCAGCCACGGTTGCCTCTATCGCATTTCTACCATCATGTACACTACATCGGTGCTTTTGTGTTGTAGCTGTGCAGGGTGTAGTCGCCCTGCTACCGTTGGCTGGTCGCCACCAGGTGATCGCGGTTCAGACGCCATTGCTGTAGCCTGTTAAGCTTGGCTGGGTTCCGCCTTGACTCACCCTGCTTCTCCCGCTGGTCTGTTGGAACTATTATCGGTATGTACGCTGTGTGGCTGCCTCTTTTAGTTTGCTCCTCATCTATCTTAGCGATGTATTAAACTTAACTTTTGCGTGCGATAGGATTGACGCTTGCCAACGAGCTGTATCAGTGCCTCGGAGACCCTGCTGCTTTGTCCTGCCCTGCGTTCCAAAAACAGCCCTCGTTCACTTGCCCTCAGCACTTGCCCTCGGGGGAATCCCCGCCGCCATCATAAGGGCTGTTCCATTTCTCCAAACAGCTGAAGTGAACTTGGTGAGATCAACCCTTGAGGGCTGAGTGATCAAGTCAACAACGATGGTCACTCCAGAGCTGTATATCACCCACAATGCATTGCAGTGGTGCACGAAAAATATGTCCATGCGGTGGCGATAATGAACCTCAAACACCGTTGTCTGCTGTCTATTTACCACCAAAGAAGAAGAAAATGAATTAAAGGAGCCAGCACGGGCAGGTACTAATTGTGCAATTAGACTGGCCGTTGCTCAGTTATGGCAGAGCGGGAGCCCACCGTTTACAAGTGTAAGTATAAGCTATTTGTCACAAACAAAAGAAAAAGAACGCAAAATACTTCTATCTAAATAGCATTTTATTCTTCTGATGTCGCATCGTTTGCTGTGCATTCTGTGTGATTAAGGGATTGTTTCCATATTGTTACAGGGTCTGATGAGGAGACGGAGCTCCTCATAAAGCTCAGAATGAGAAATGAAGCTCTCTTTACTGGCAAAAGAAATGCCTCAAAGCTGGCCTGGGAGTGAGTTTATTTGTAACCTACTGTGGCATTGAATGTATTTCTGTTACTTATTACTTACCATTGCTTCTTTGTTGTGGTGCTTATTTTATTTGTGGGAGACTAAAGGTTTTAATGTACCGTATTTTCCAGACTGTAAGTCGCGCTTTTTTCCTCGTTTGGCTGACCATGCGACCTATTCAGAAGCGACGTATATAGGCTACTATCAAAAATATAGCATACGCTATGACCAAAAGAGGGAAGCGAGGCTTTTATTTCTGAATCCCTCCGCATTCAGTAGCTCATCTTCATCATCCTCACGTGCTGTTCTTGCTGCGCTGTCGGCCCGTCTTCGGTCTCTGCTCCGGTCCCGACTGGGCTCCGGACACGGAGCAGAGACCAAAGACGGGCCGACAGCGCAGCAAGAACAGCACGTGAGGGCTGTCCCTCTGTGAAGACTGACGGGAGTGAAGCCGACCTCTCCTCTGCTTCAGAGAGTCCACAAAGAGTTTCTGATCATATCCTCATCAGTTTGCTCCAGGCGAGTTTTTTTTTTTTTTTTTTTTTTTTTTTGACCCGGCCTGTAGTAGGCTATAGGTGTCGGTCTTTCGTGTACACAAAGCCCCGGCCGTTATATGAGACCCGGCTATTAATTAAATGTTTGAAAAATAAATGCGACTTATAAACTGGTGCGACTATATGTTTTTTTTTCCTCTTCATGACGTATTTTTTGACAGATGCGACTAATACACGGTTGCGACATATTAGTCCGGAAAATACGTTTGGTGAGCATAGCATAATTGTTTTATTGTGTAAATAGGACAATTGTACAGAAGATGGGTCTGCAAGGGAGGGTGACAGGAGCACAGGCGGCTAAAAAGTGGGAAAACCTGAAAAAGAAATGCAAGGTAATTAGTATACAGTAGCTATACAATTGGTGAAACAAATTCACTCATAAAAAAAACTTACTTCTGTTTTCTCCCCTATAGGACCTGAAAGCCCCCCCTACAGGGGCAGGAACCGATCAGGGGGAGGAAAAGGCAGACAGCTGGCAGTGGTTTCCCCTGATGCATGAGGCAATTGGGGCACGGCCATCGGTAACACCACCCGTCCTAATTGCCTCATGCACAGGGGAAAAACCAACAACGAGCAGCACTGCCACTGCCAGCTGTCTGCCAGGACCTCCAGAGAGCCCCACACCACCACCACCATCATCATCATCATCAGCAGCAGCAGCATCATCAGCAACAGCATCATCATCATCAGAACCACCACCACCACAACAATCTCCACCTAAAAAAAGAGCCCGGAGGGAGCGCCTCATTGACATTATTCTGAAGGAGTTTAAAATGTATGTTTAAAATCAAGCTTCAGTCTGTTGTCCCCTTCCTCCAATTTAAACAAGTTATGTAAATGTTCTGGTAATGATCTGTTCTTTGCTTTAAACATTGTTCCCTGTAACGTCTATCCTACATGACTTTAAGTGTTGTGTTTGTAACCACAATCTTTAACAATTAAGACCATAAAGACAATGAGGAGGAGGAGGAGGATGGTGGTGGTAACAGGCCTAATAAGTATCAGGAAAAAACAATCTAAAAATAAAATTAATGTCAACTAAACTTAAAGTAGGTTAAATGTATTTAAACAACACAACTGTCTATAAAGTATAAGGTAAAGAAAAATAAATAACTAATGAATTGCCTGAATAAAATTTGATACAAAACTAATAATTCTGATAATTACCAGGTGGCGACGTATTCCCATCAACCGCAGAATGCGTCTTTGTCTCAATGAAATGAGTCTCCGCGTATTTTGATTAATTTGCAAAAGGCAGTACAGCGCTACTCCAACCACATGTGGTTGCTCCATGATTGTCTGGGCTGTTAGTGAACGAGGGCAGGTGTGTTCCATTTACCTCTTTCACTCTTCCTCCGCCCACTTTCCCTCCTCCCTCCAAGTGGCCTCCGTGTGACGTCATAGCAAGGGCTGAGGGCAAGTGAGCGAGGGCGACTCAAACTGTTTTTGGAACGCAGCCCTGGTCTAAATCTGGGCCCTGATTTCTGCCCTCTCTCAGGCCAAACGCTCACTTCATCGCGCCGGTGCGCTGCACTTGGCGGCTGCTGTCGCGTGTGTTGCCTGTAGGGCCAATCTTTTACTGGAAGTTCTTAATGAGTGAAAGAGATTTTGAATTATGGGTTCCCTTCTTTTGATGGTTTAGTGTTATTCTTTAGTTTCAGATATTTTTTTTTTTTTTTTTGGTTCTTTATCGGTATTTTCAGTAATTTTGGTTTCTTGATTTATGCTAGGTTGTTTTGGTTTAGTTGTAGCTCCATATAACCATTTAATGTTTATTTTTATTTTTTTGGTATATTGATTTAGGGGCTACTAGTTTTGATTCAGTTGTGCTAATTTGGGTAAATTTGCTTATAGTGACTTTAAATTTGTTTTCTTTCGTTCAGATTTACGTTTTTTCCTTTTTCTTCAAAAGATTTGAGTATGGTTTATGATTTTGTTTAATTTTGGTTTTGTTGTGTAAGCTCTAATTTTCTTTTCTTTTCAGTTTCAGTTGCTGTGAGCTCAAGGTGGTGGTCCTGGTGCCCTGGTGGTGGTCCCCCTATTTTTTGTGTGTGCGACTGTATCCCCCCTTTTGAGTTTCCACGGTGTGTGTGTGCTTGCTGTCATTTTGGGGTGGCTTATTTGATTTTTTTGGGATCCCTTCACTCTCCATACCCTGCACCCCACTGGTAAGCCACAGCAATCGTTCCCCGTTTTATTTCGTTCATTTTTCCCTGGCGTGTGTGTGTGTGAGAGATTGTTCTTAAAAAAAAAAAAAAAAGAAAGAGTTAAAGCAATTTTAATTGATCAATATAATACAAATTTTCTTGCCTAATGTGGAACACGTCTCAGCTCCCTTCATGCAACTGACCTGTGTGCCTCGGATTGGATAAACACAAAGAAAATAAAAAAAAATAAAACTATTTCCTTAGGCGCAATTCCTAAGGTGGCGTTGTCGGTGTGGTTCATATTTGACAGTACGACTCCGAATTCCCCCCCCCCCCCTCTCGTGCCGCCACATCTTGGTGTTGTTGGCAGGATTGTATTTTGGAGAGCAGAGACCTGTGTTCCATTTGTTTTTTTTTGTTTGTTTTTTTTATTGTAATTGTGGCCCCAGGTAACAATTGTTTGGGTGAAGGAAAACATAGGGCGATTTCTCACTTTCTTTTTTTTTCAGGGACAAAGCAGCAGTTTGGTTTCTAGCAGGGGGCTTTCCAGTTGCAATGTCGTGCACTTCTACAGCTAATTTAACGGTAAGGCAATGGAGGGGGAGCTACAGGAGTTGAGGGAGTTAGTGGCACAGTTGAGAGCAGAGAATGAGGGGCTGCGGCACAAGCAAGTTGCAGCTGTGCCTGGTCCTGGTACCATGCCCCACATTCCTAGTAACCTTCCCTTTGCACAACCTACTACTGCTACTGGCCCTCCTATAGCGGAGCGGTTGGTCTTGGTGCCCCGGGATAGGAGGTGTCCAGTGTTTAGAGGTAGATCAGGCTTAGCGCTAGAGGAGTGGCTTGAGGAGGTTCAGACATGCATGCGGGCCCGCCATTTGTCTACACTTGACCAGGCATTTTTCCTTTTTGACCACTTGGAGGGAGAGGCACGGGATGAGATCAGGTATCGTTCTACTGCGGAAAGAAGTGACCCAGCTAAAATTATTGCTGCCCTGCGAGAGCTATATGGTTGTTCGGACTCTTATGTAGCCTTACAGGAGGCATTTTTCTCAAGGCGACAGCAAGAAGGTGAGTCACTTCAAGAGTTCTCCCTTGCCCTGATGAGCCTAATGGCGTCTGTGAAACAAAGTGCACCGAGTGATATGCCGAATGCAGAGGCGTTGCTGCGTGACCAGTTTGTGGAAAATGTTTGTGATGGGTCTCTCCGACGACAGTTGAAACAATTTGTGCGCGGACAACCCACAGTCTCTCTCTTGGAGGTGAGGGCTGAGGCGATGAGGTGGGAGCAGGAGGGGTTGCCAGGGAGCGCGAGAGGCCGGAGCCACTCTGTCCCGTCTGAGCTGGGTTTACAGTATGGTGTCCAGGGTGCCCCTTCAGCGGTGTGTCCATCTCAGAGGTCTGAGCTGCAGGAGTTGCAAGAAATGTTGAAGCTTCAACAGCAGCAACTTAACCAGCTCACTGACACAATTGCTCGACTACAACCCCGGCAGCAGCATGAGCATCCCCCCCACCGTGGCCCTGTAATTTGCAGGCGGTGCCAGCAACCTGGCCATTTTGCCAGGGAGTGCGAAGGTGTGCGTGTCCCCCCTCGTCCTCGGCCCTCAGCGTTGGCGGCTTCTCGGCCAGGCATACCACATGGCTCTGCTCAGCAGCCGGGAAACTAGTGCCCGCCGAACTGCGGAGCCAAGGTTCGGGGGGTATTACCAGTGGCTCACCGGTTGTTATGGGGGATGAAGCCATGTTGATTGCTGCTTGCCCACACGTGGATGTAATGATGGGGGGCGTGACAGTTCCTTGTTTGGTGGACACCGGGTCGATGGTGTCAACCATCTCCGAAAGTTTCTTCCGCCAACATTTTGAGACTTGGGGCCATGAGAAGCTTCGGTCTTGTAATTGGCTACAACTCCGAGCAGCTAACGGCCTGCCCATTCCCTACCTAGGCTACTTGGAGCTGGAAGTCCGGCTCTCTGGCAAGTCATTGCTTGGGTGTGGGTTACTGGTGGTGAGGGACCCCCCGTCTGACTTGTCTTCTCATGCCCCTGGGGTACTGGGGATTAACATTTTGAAACGCTGCTATAGCACGCTTCTGGGACAACACGGCCCCGCCCTCTTTGACCTGCCGACTGTCACCCGAGCCCCAAGCTCTGTGGTGCAGGCACTGCAGCAGTGTCATCAGGCCTCTACATTTTCTTCCCCTGAAGTCCCTGGACACGTTAAGACCCGTGGCAGAAAGGCGTGCCGTATTCCTGGGGGAACCATGAAAATGGTCCCTGCCACCTGTTCTGCACAGTACTCAGGCGCTGCAGTGTTGTTTGAGCCCCCGGTGGAGGGCCTTCCGGCCGGCCTGTTAGCCTCACCGGCACTGGTTTGTGTTGAGGAGGGCAGTGCATACATTCCTATTGTGAATGTGGGTTCTTCAGATGTGCTGCTCTACCCTCGGACGGTAGTGGGTACTCTGAGTGAGGTTGGGGTGGTGAGTTCGTCTGCTGGTGTTGAGGAGGTGCCAACCCATGAAGCCACAATGGCGTCCCAGGTTGTGGCTCCTACACTACAGGAGCAGATAGAGGCTATTGATTTGTCGGTTTTGTTGGGTGGAGAGCAACAAGAGGTGAGAGCTCTCCTTCTTAAATATGCCCCTGTCTTTTCCACCCATGATGGAGACCTGGGTTGTACTGATTTAATCAGCCATGAAATCCCTCTTGTGGATGAAGCCCCAGTTCGGCAGCGCTATAGGCGCATTCCACCCTCAGAGTATGAGGCCGCGAAAGAGCACATCAATCAGCTTCTCAGCGCACAGGTCATCCGGGAAAGTAGCAGTCCCTTTGCCTCACCTATTGTGTTGGTGAGGAAAAAGGACGGTAGTCTGCGTTTGTGTGTGGATTACAGACTGCTTAATGGTAGGACCCGGAAGGATGCTTTCCCCCTCCCTCGTATTGAGGAGTCGCTGGACGCACTAACTGGGGCCCGGTGGTTTTCCACAATGGACTTAGCCAGCGGGTAACACCAAGTCCCAGTTGCTGAAGCTGATCGCCCAAAGACTGCTTTTTGCACACCTTTTGGGTTGTTTGAGTGGAACCGCATGCCCTTTGGGCTATGCAATGCACCAGGCACATTCCAGAGGCTCATGCAAAGGATCTTTGGAGATCAGCAATGTCGGTCCCTCGTTTTATATCTGGATGACATTGTGGTTTTCTCTTCCAATCTGCAGCAACATCTGGAGAGGTTGGAAGTAGTGCTACAGCGCTTGCAGCAAGAAGGCTGGCCTTCAATGGCGTTCAAGATAGGCTTGCGCTTGCCGCCCAGCGCCGTAAGAGACACCACGACAGAACGGTTCGTTCTGAGCCTTTGGCGGAAGGAGGGTTGGTGTTGTTGAGGGACTTTGGTGGGAAAGGTCGTCAGAAGATCCGTGATTGATGGAACCCAGTGGAGTATAGAGTGATTAAAGCTCCCCCTGGGGATGGGCCCCCTTTGTGGGGGATTCTCCCACAGGTAGCACAGTGCCCTCATTGCCGGTTCTGCCTGGCCAGCCAACAAGGCCGGATGATTCATCTGATGATGAGCTGATGGTCTGGGTAAGTGATGGCTTTACATCCCAAAGTGCACCTGGTTGCGGCAGGCCTGCTGTGACCATGGCTCCCTTGACCTCTGCCGGGCCAGCGCCATTAGTCACTCCTTCTTTGGGGAATAGTGGCATGGGTCTGCCACCGGCAATAACATCAGTACCCCCAGCTTCTGCTGAGGGAGGTTCGTTGTCCCCTGCTCACTTGGCACAGTCAGGTGGCCCTTCTTGGGAAGGTAACCCAGCTGCCATGCGACGGACGGCTCGACCCACAGCTGGCCACCATTCTAACCTCCACCACCTGCCCAGGTCTGCAAATGATGCAGCCCCAACGGGGCCCCCGCTGGGTCAGTTGAACGCAATGTCTGCCTTCTTCAGGCCTTGGCATTAGAGGTAAAATTTTCCGGTGTGTCGTCGGGTCGACGATGGAAGAAAGGGGGGGTGGATTGTGGCAGTACACTGGGTGCCTGCCCCTGTAAATAGTTTGTCGCTGCTTGGCCCTCACCTGGTGTCTTAGTTTGGCCAATCGGGGCCTGCGGCTATACTATAAGGGGAGGTGGCAAACCCCTAATTGTTCTCTGTCTCCTGGCTTCCGGCCCGCCCCTTCCGGCCCATTGTTTTTCCGCTCAGCTCCACGCTGTTGTGCAGGGTGTAGTCGCCCTGCTACCGTTGGCTGGTCGCCACCAGGTGATCGCGGTTCAGACGCCATTGCTGTAGTCCGCTAAGCTCGGCTGGGTTCCGCCTTGATCCACCTCGTTTCTCCCGCTGGTTTATTGGAACTAGTATCGGATTGACGCGCGCCAACGAGCTATATCAGCGCCTCGGAGACCCTGCTGCTTTGTCCTGGCTTAAAGCCTGATTTCTGCCCTCGTTCAGGCCAAACGCTCGCTTCCTCGCGCTCGTGCGCTGTACTGGCCGGCTGGCCGCCGCGTGCGTTGCCTGTAGGGCTAACTTTTTTACAGGACGTTCTTAATGGGTGAAAGAGATTCCGAATTATTTGGTTTCTTTCTTTTGATTTAGTGTGATTATTTAGTTGCAGGTATTTTTTTTTTTTTTTCGTTCCTGATTGGTGTTTTCAGTAACTGTTTTTTTTTTCTTATGTTAAGTTGTTTTTTGTTTAGTTTAATGTAGCTCCACACACCTCATTTAATGTTATATATATATATATATATATATATATATTTTTTTTTTTTGTATATTTGTTTAGGGAGCTACTATTGATTTATTTCTGGTATTTTGTGGAAATTTATGTTGCGAGTTTAAATTTGGTTCCTACTATTATGATTCATTTTTTTTTTTCTTTATTCAAAATATTATTTGAGTATAGTTTGTTTAGTTATTTTGTTTAAGCTCTACTAATTTTCTTTTCTTTTCTTTAGTTGCTGTGAGGTCCTGGTGTCCTGGTGGTGGTCCCCCTGTTTTTGTGTGTGCGAAAGTAGCCCCCATTTTGAGTTTCACGGTGTGTGTGCTTGGTGTTTTGGGGTGCCTTATTTGATTTTTGGGATCCCTTCACTCTCCATACTCCGCACCCCACCGGTAAGCCACAGCAATGGTCGTTCTCCGTTTGAGTTAATTTGGTTTCCCCTGGTGTGTGTGGGATTGTTAAGAAAAACAAAGCAATTTTAATTGATTGATGTAATAAAAAATCTTCTTGCATAATGTGGAACACGTCTCCAGCTCCCTTCATACTACTTACCTGTGTGCTTTGAATTGGGTAAACAAACAAACAAACAAACAAACAATTTCCTTGGGCGCAATTCCTAAGGTGGCGTTGTCGTTGTGGCCAATAGTTGATAAAGGAGTCCATCTCGACTCAGAAATCGAGTCGAGATGGACTCGACTCGAGTCCATCTCGACACCCTCTCGTGCCGCCACAAATGGAAGAACATCTTTGAGCAATTTAATTGGGATTGGATCTAGAAGACAGGTTGATGGTTTAGATGCTTTAATTATTGAAGAGAGCTCGAGAAGATCTACTGGGGAGAAGGATTCCAGATGTTGATAAGGTCTAACAGAAATTTGTCACTGTACTTCCATCTTTGACAGTCGTCGGAAGAATGCCTTGAATGTTTTCTCTAATGCCAACAATTTTATTGGTAAAGAAGCTGATGAAGTCATTACTACTGAGGGCCGAAGGAATAGATGGATCAACAGAGCTGTGGCTCTTTGTCAGCCTGGCTACAGTGCTGAAAAGAAATCTGGGGTTGTTCTTGTTTTCTTCTATTAATGATGAATAGTATGCTGTTCTAATACTACGGAGAGCTTTTTTATAAGTCGTTAAACTGTCTTTCCAGGCTATGTGAGCTTCTTCAGAATTAGTGGAATGCCAAATTCTTTCTAGCTTTCGGGCTGCCTGTTTTAAACAGCACAACTGTGAATTATACCAGGGAGCTAGCCTCCTCCGATTCATGCCCTTCTTTTTCAGAGGAGCAACTAAGTTTAGAGCTGAACTAAGCAATGCTGCAGTGCCATCAACAAAATCATCTAATAGTGCAGGAGTTAAATTGTGGTTGCTGTCGTCCACATTATTGACACATGGCACTGGGATATATAAAGGAATTAATTCTTTATATCTAGTTACAGCATCATCAGACATCTGCTGTAATGATATGTCTTTTCAGTTCTTGCGTAATCCATTATAGTAAATTCAAAGGTAATGAGCAAATGGTCAGAGGGTTTTGGGTTTTGGCTAAATATTGTTAAACCTTCAGTTTCTATGCCGTATGTTAGGACCAGATCTAAGGTGTGATTAAAACTGTGAGTTGATCCATTTATATTCTGAGAAAAGCCAATTTAATCTAATAATGATGTAAATGAGGAGCTAAGGCTGTCACTGACAACATCAACATGGATGTTAAAGTCACCTACTATAATGACTTTATCTGTTCTAAGAACTAAATCACATAGAAACTCAGAGAATTCAGCTAAAAACTCAGAATAAGGAGCAGGTGGGCGATATACCACAACAAAAAGAATTGTTTTTTTGTGTCTTCCAGTCTGGATGAGCAAGACTAAGGGTAAGACTTTCAAATGAATTAAAGCTCTCCTTAGGTCTAGGTTTAATAGATAAATCAGAGTGGAAGATTGCTGCCACTCCTCCTCCTTTGCCAGTGCTTCTAGGAATGTGATAATTACTATGACTGGGTGGCGTAGACTCATTTAAACTAACATATTCATCATCCTGCAGCCACGTTTCAAACTAAATAGATCAATCTGATGATCAGTTATCAGATCATTCACTAAAAGAGATTTGGATGAGAGAGATCTGATGTTTAAAAGACCACATTTAATCTCCTCCCGCACAGTTCATCGCACATACACGAATAATACATCGAAACGTGCGGCTAGATCTGAGCGGTTATGCTATTTCGTTTCTCCAGATCGGAGCGCAATATTCGGACTATGTCGCGAATATTGCGCAGAAATTTTCCCATAGAGAATGAATGGGAAAAGTTGCAAACATCGCACTTCTTCAACACTTTTTCCAACATCCACTGCTCTGGCATACTTGCACCTAGAGACTTCATTTAAACTTTAAAACGTAGGTACTCTTGTCTTCTCTTCGGGGATTCACTTCACTTATCGACACCTTTTACCGTTTTTAAACTACGGAGCCTCAATCGGTGTAGGTCTTCACTCAAATTTCGGGGGTTTATAATGGGTGTGTATTGCGCGGAATGTTCGCGCTAGAGTGAGAGGCCCATCAGTTACAGTGCGGGCTGCTCTGAAAAAATGTTCAAAATATTTTTTTAAAACTGATTGCTTCCACAAATTTCACTCTACACACAAAATTTTCTCCAAAGTAGTAGTCATACTTGTCCTGATGCCTACAATGTGTCTACCTAACCGATAGGATTCACAGTTTTTGAATGAGAAGCCTAGAAGCGAGGAGTGGACAGCCTAACTGCTCCATAGGACCCAATGTTAATTCAGCAAAGTTTTTCGTCACAAAAATTTAACGGACGGTAGTTTTCAACTCGCTAGAATGTCCACTTTTTTTACACTAGGAAGAATAAAAAATACATGTCTGTGTTCATGGAAGCCTTGTGGTAGTCACTGTGAAAAAAGTTTGTGAGTAACTGGTTTACGTTTTTAGTAAATGGCAGGGAGTGGTTCTGTGCTGACTTTGCTATGTTTTCGGCTAATCAAAGCACCTGCGCAGCAGCAGTTAAGGAGGGGGAGGGGCTGTTTCCCGCTCTGTCTCACTGACGTCACACACACGCACACACACAGACGGAGCGAGGCTTGGGAAAAAAAAAAAAAAAAAGGGACGGAGCGAGGCTTGTGGCGCATATGCTAACTTCGACGGAAGTTAGCATATGTTAGTTAGCATATGTTAGCATATGCCAACATGCTAACATATTAGATGTCCCTGCACTGCTCTCGGTCTCTCTCTGAAAAAAATAAAATAAAAATAAAACCTCCGCTCTGTCGCTCTGATCACTGAGGGGCGGGGCTGCTCTTCACACACAGCGAGAGAGAGAGAGAAACGCAGCGTGTGCAGCGGCAGCAAAGAGGAGTTAAGCGATCTGTGGAGAAGACAAGTCGACTGGACGACAACACGTGTCAGTGTAAGTGAAATAAAACCTTCACAAGTTGAAAGTCAACAAACATAACCTCCTTCGCAGAGGCAATAAGTACCACTAGTTGAACTAGTGGCACAAGACCTCAACGGACTCGCGAAACGGACCCGTATCGGGGTCCAGATGCACTCAGGAACTCCGCCGTGGCTCCGCGCTGCTCCGCATCCGCGATTAAAGCCTCACCTCCGCGGCGGGTCCGTTTGGGACCCGCAAATTATACATCCGCTGCGGACACGCAGCGGACTTATAAAGGCTCATCCGGCCCGGGTCCGTTTTGGACCCGTTTATCTCATTTTCAAAATCCCTTCTGTTCATGTTGTAGGATAAACTAAACTATAGGACAAAAAAACGAGGCTATCACTGGGCTTAGCCTGGCTACTACAGCAACCCACTGAGCAAAGAGACGTCCAAACGACGTCTTTTCTAAGTAATTTTTGGACGTCTAATTTTGGTCCCCTGAAGGTGCAGACTGTTACTCCAGACGACGTCTTTTTCCGACGTCTAATGAACGTCCAGTATTGACGTCCAGAGGACCGCCATACCATACAAGGTCTACTTTTAGTCAAAATGTGGTCGAAATTAGGTCATTGACGTCTATTCTACGTCAAAATTTAAACCGACATCTAGTGAACGTCCACAGGACCGCCATCCCGCCGTCTATTTGACGTCCAAATATGGTCGTTGTGACGTCTTTTCTACGTCAAATTATAACTCATATTAGACCTTTTTCCCTTTACTGGTTTAGTTCCTATGCATAACCAAATCACACTACAGTAAAATTAGCTGGTACAGGAAAACAGGTTCCTACCTTCTGGACACGTTTCTACAGTCACAATAAATCACAATCCAATCCTGACTGTTTTGTCACCCATTTATAATTGCAAACGTCAATTAGAAACAGCATTAACAGCAGGCAGTATAAACTTGTAAAATATATATATCTTTACACACACACACACATATCTAAATAACATCAATTAGCAACAGCATTAACAGTATAAACTTGTAAAAAAAAAAAAAAGGTATATATATAAATAATGTCAAATAGCAACAGCATTAACAGCAGGCAGTATAAACTTGTAAAAAAAGGTATATATATATAAATAACGTCAAATAGCAACAGCATTAACAGCAGGCAGTATAAACATGTGAAAATATATACACACATAATTTTTATTCTTGAGTGTGTTAGTGTTCTTGAGTGTCTGTGAAGCCCGCCCCTCCCCTCCTTTGTGGGGCATGCTTTAGGTGTTCTGCTGCATGGCTCCTTATTACTTCCTCCGTGGCGTTACTGTCAAATTGCATGACTCCATCTGCAAGTAGATAAAGACAAATGATAAGAAAATTGCAAAGGCAATCAGCTGTCATACACCAAGTCTGCATATCTGTAAGCAAAAATGTTGCTATGCATCAAAAACCATCTGCCATTATAGACAGTTGGCATTGTATTTTAAATGTCAATGAAGAAGGAAATGTTTTCATGTTGTAATGTTTGCAATTATTTAGAGATTGGCAGGATCAAAATGTTCTTCCCTTCAACATGGTATAGACTAGGCCAGGGCTATTCAATTACAAATTCAGTGGGGCCAGATTTTAAAACCGAGACCTCAAGCTGGGCTGGACATTTTCAGAGGTCAATAAGGAGGAGGTTATTAAAAATGAGGGGTATTTTTAAAATCAAATCAACTTTATTTATACTTTTCATACAATTGTAGCACAAAGTGCCTCACAGAGGATAAAAACAAACCAATACAAAACACTGTGAAAACCCCAAACCTCCCACCCCCACAAATATACACACAAGCAGGCTAGCTGTGTTGAAAGCAAATTATTAGAAAATAGAAAAAATGTTTTTCCCTTGGGGACTCCCTTACCGTCAACATGAAATATAGGCTTACCTTGAATTGCTCTGTAGATTTGACTGTTTTCAAGTCCTTTCTTCCCCTTTTTACCCTTTCCCTTCATATTAAAGTGGCTCATCAGGCCATTAGTGAAGAGTCTAAAGGAAAACAGAATACATCTATAAATCAATTTGAACAATATATGCAGGGATAACAGATAAAGGGCAGCAGGTCTATACGATGCATTGTGTTGTGAACATTTAATTCAATTATCACTTGTTATTGCATACTCAGAATAGGTACAGAGTATGTTATGATGATGCCATTTAGCCCTTTGAGACAAACCGTTTGTAAAATTGGCTATACATACAAGCCAAACATTAAACACAAAATTAATTCTTCATGTAGAAACTAGGGATGGGCATTTAGAGTAATTTTCTTCTTCTGGGTAAGCCAACCTTACAAACAGGTCACTGTAAAGGCTGAAATTTCCTGCTTTTAGACGAGAAAGAGACCGAATATACACCCGGCATCGCCGACAAAGAAATAATCCTCGGTTAACCAGTTAATAATTAGTAAACAAATAGCAGATTATCTACTTGGATATCCAAGTGTCCAGGTAAACGTGCACATCCTTTGTCGAAACATACCTGTCAAGAACCTTGTGGACACAGTCCTTGGTTGTCTTGCCACCAATTTTTGCTATTTGCTTTACCTGTTGAAATAAGTACATAACAAGTACATGACAGTCCCAAGAGGAACCTAACAGTGTGTGAGTGCACTGGTTCTGTATTCAACACTTGTAAAACCTACCAAAGTGTCAAAGGCTGCTTTGTCAGTTAGCAGGCGTTGCTCCTCTTTATCAAACTCGTCGACCGTGGCCATCCTTTCGATATGGGCAGCTGGAGATGCAAGCTGTGCATCCTTCAGTTCATTTCGGACCTCAACCAACAACCCCAAGACCTTCTTCTGGTACACTTCTTCTGGTACACTGAATAAATTAGCACATTTGTTGATTACAATAGTGAACTTCTAGGCTAGCTAGCTGGTTCACAATTGCTACCCCCCCCCCCCCCCCCCCGTTTTTTTCACAAATTGCACACTGCATTAGACTACACACTTACCATCCCATGGCAACGGGAATGTCCACTTTCCGCGCCCTGCATCTGCACCAAATTGCCGGAATTGATGATGTGTGAAATTAGAGGCCAAATTTCTGTATTTTGAATTTACAGTAATGTATAGGAGTGTCATGATTTGATTTTTTTTTATCAAAATCTATCCAAACTACGTCATGGTCTCGAGCATCGAAGTCAAAGAGAGGATCAACGATCACCCCCTCCTCTGCCCCACGTGTCTTTTCAGTCACTCGTCCACTCCTTTACTTTTTCCTTTGAGAGAACACTCATTCTCACTTTTTAATTTTACCAGCGGCATCAGTTGATTGCAGGGGTTTTCGGGGATCAGATGAGGGGAGGATCAGGGATTGATTCTCTGATCAGACTGCGATGACATGACTGTCACGTTACTGTCGCATATCAGCGCGGCCTCGTTTACATTACAGTAAACTGACATCAGGAGAATGAGACGCAACGGTAAAATGATTAAAATAAAAATAAGATAATGTACAGATATAAATATATTTGTTTCAAAACACAAATTTCGATGCCAAAAGGCTCCAATTGTTCAGTGACCTTGGACATCTTTTTATTTAGACTGTTTTGTTGCACATTGTCATTTTAAAAATAGTGCAAAAAGAACCACTGTGGCATGCGCCCTCTGTGACCACTAATTTATTGTGTCATTATTATTATTATTATTATTATTATTATTATTATTATTATTATTATTATTATTATGTTTGTTTTGTTGTTTTCCACTTGACTGAGAACAAGATTGTTGCCTTGATATTAAATTTGACCATTAGTGCCTAATGTGATATATTATGGAAATTGCATCACTTATATGTAACCCATCTTTTGAAATAAGATTTACTGTACAAAATTTGATGAACAAAGCCAATGATTGTAGACTAGACTGAAAATGGTATAGGTCTCAGTGCTGTAAGAAAAATGAAAAAAATAATCGAGAATCGAATTGTGACCCTTAAATCAAAAATCAAATAGATTTGGAGCATCATGACACCCCTAGTATATCAATTACTTGAGAATGTGAAAACTTACCATTACTTAGAAAATCCTCAGGATTTTTTTTTGGTGCGGTTCCTCGACCTCATCACCACCTCTTCATCATCGTCGTTGTCCTGCTCTGCCTGACTGGTCAAGTTATAGTTTTCGCATTCTCTACGGACAGCTAGAAGTGAGACAATTAAACATTTGAAAACATTCAAAAGTATATTTTGACTTCATTTTATTTTCATTAAAACAGTACCGATACTTGCCTGATTTCATTTTTATCTTTATTAATGGGAATGTCATCCAGTCATCCTGGGGGTTCTGTTTCTCCTTTATAGCCTTCTCCGTTTTGGTGGCGCTCATTCGTGGCCATCTTACAATATTTTGTGTCTCATCAATCCAGTTCTCAGGAACCACACCCTCCTCCTCAATTTCATCCTCCTTCCAAACTGCCCTCGCATACATGACCTGTAAAGGACAGCATATGCATGTTAATTTAATTTATACATTTTTATTTTGCCTAACCATCTATTAGACCAGTGGTTCTCAACTTTAGACATTTTTAATATTTGAAGAAACAGTCACAGACCTGCATTTCCTAAATTTCAAACATAGGGGCTCTGGAAGCCATTTTGAGAACCACTGCAGACATTTATATGAACTGAAGAACAGATGAAAGAGGATATAAAATGACATGAACCATATTCCACAAATCACCAGGTGTCATGTTAGAAGAGACAACACAGAACTAGAGGTGGCAGAAATGAAAATGCATATATATTCCAAATTCTCATTGTAAAGAAAAGGTTACAAATAAGTACATGGCACCCAGTTATGTTAGTGGATGAGTTGAGTTTGAGACGGTTTGGATGTGTGGATGAGGGTTAAAAGGAAGGAAAAGGATGTTTTTACAAGAGGCCAAAGCAGGTTGCAGTGGGACAAGACAAGCAGGTGGGGGAATGATCAGAGGATAAAATCAACAGATAGATGGGATATAGCTTTTTTTTTTTTTTTTTTTTTTAAACTTAACCTTTAATATGTGTGTTCCAGACCATGGCGAAGTGGTATGAGCACGGCACCACCAGATTCTTGTGGGAGGTAGGCCACCTTGCGGGACAGATCCTTTTCACGCAGCAGCCCATTTTTCATCCTGACTTGACCATTTCCTATGCAGACTATATTTAAAAGTCCAGAGCTACATGGTTGGTGAAACAATGGTGAGGTGTGACGCTGGTGCAGGATTTGACAAGCCAAGGTACCATCTGCATTTTTTTGTCGAACAAAAGCAAATCTTTCATCTTCCAAGAGAAAACAACTGTCCCTTTCTTTAACAGAAACAAACACTTTAGGATGCATTTTTCTCTTCTTTACTTCTGAATGTTCGATTTCTGACAAACGCCTGGTGACTTGTTCTAGAGGAATTCTCCCACTCCTCACATGTTTTTTGATTTGTTGCAGGTAGTTTTCAAATGGAAAACAGGAAATGTCATTTAAAGAGCAGTTGAAGTGGCTGGCATCTTCATGGAGATGATTTAGTCCATGTACGTTGTATACAGGAAAGGTCTTGCCATACAGGGCAGTACAGCTGGTGACAAAGTGTTTGATGAGTTCATGAGCATATTGGAGATAGGCATTTCGAATCCTGTTATCTGACTCTAGCAGTATCGACATGGCTACTGTTAAGGACAAGAAATGCTTGTACCTTTCAGGGGACACAACAGTTTTTAATACCACGGGCCCTGTGTATAGCAGAAACTGTCGAAGTTCAGTGGCTTTCCACCTATCTATTTCATGTAGACTACGTGGCTGCTGAGCAAATTCACTAGGCATCCTCCCTCTCAGTGCAATTAGTTTTTGAGAAATTGCATCCTTTTGCCTCACAGATAAACGACAGATTTTTGGGCCACGAGTCAAGTAAATTAAGAGGCGTCTGACTACTCCCAAGCAGACCATATGCATGTAATCCAACACAAATGAACTGATACAAGGAATTCCTGCAGCAATGAAGGGGCTGACATCAGTTTGATGGTTCTTGTACTCCACTCTAGAGAAACAGTCATCTGTTCGAGAAGTGCATGCTGTTCACTGAATACCATTCTTCCCTCCACACGAGTACCTCTGATTATACATCTCTCACAACTCTCGTACGAAGTATGACCCTTAATACATTTGAGATATGCCCGTGCTGGCGCATCACGGATGAGAGCATGAATGTTGACAGTGTAGGTTTGGCCTTTATAAACTATACCATTGTCTTTGAGATGTTTGTACTCTGTCAAAAAGTCTTTCAGATAGTCCTCAAGTGGACTTGGCTTACTTTTTCCACTAAACATTGCTGCAATAAAGGGATCAAAATGGCCACACTTCACCAGTATTGGCCAGAACTGGAGTCCACTACTTTTGAAAAGTGGGATGCCGTCAATGTTTACAGTGAGGTGCACGTCATTATTGTCCATCAAACTTAGGTAACTACAGATTCCCTTTTCTAAGCCGTAATACTTGTAGTTCCCCCCACATTTAGGCTCTGTTGTGTTTTGTTGTGGTGTAGCAAGGAGTGTCCGGCAATCCACAGGCAATACGTGCCCTTGCTTTCTTAATGTGGACAATAACCCGTTGAGTGCTCTGTGTGTCACTTTGTGCTCTGTAGCCCACTGCCTAAGGTCATCTTCAAGGCTGCTGATCACTTCAGCTTCATCATAATCTGGTTCATATTCAGAGTCAGTAGACAAGTAGTCCACATCAGTGTCAAAATCAAAACTAGGAACACTGTCACTTGTTAAACTGCGTTGGGTCCTAGGCACACTACTACTCTGACTCCCAGTCACAACATCACTATTAGTGTCACTGCTCCGATGTTCATCTTCACTGTCATAACGCAGAAGTTCATCTTCGCTGTCATAACGCAGAAGTTCATCCATGTCTCTTTGACGTTTCCGCCATTGTCTCATTTTCATAGCCATCTTTAGACACAGATGCAATACAGTTTAGTCTTACAATTCCTTTGACTATGTGTGTGCAAAGGAGCATGAGGTCACAATATGTACCTTGTTTGGGTGGCTGGACACACTCATTCAAAAGACCAAACACCACCTGACAAAGGGATAAGAAAAAAGGATTTAGAAACCTCTTAATAAAACTTTACAATTCAGTACTTCACACTACAAACAGATGGCAAAAGTACCCAGATTCTTTACTTGAGTAAAAGTAAAAGTACCTGTGTAAAAAATGAGCAAATAACTACACGATAATTTATCAGGAATCCATTCCCGCAGAAATTTTGAAAGTGCCGAGTGGGCTGTGGCCGGGGATCTTCATTGAAAAAGCACATCTCAAATAGTAATATTTAACATGTTCATTTACACGCATGACCAGCTAGCGCTAACGCGCTAGCCACTAATTCTAGCATTAGCTGCAAATGTTAGTAATGTTGTAGCACGT